>OX438777.1:1014128-1745628 GCA_949316455.1 Acleris holmiana | reverse complement strand
ATTACAACTCTATTCCAACATTGTTATTAGCTGACCAACCACAAGAAGGGTCATCTTGTTCAACAGCAGAGCCCATAAAGACACATTTCAAAGATACTGGAATTTTACTTACGAAGAGCATAGAAAGTGGTACATCAATGACAAAAATCCCACCTACTGTCATACCAATCAGAGATAAGGACCAAATCAAAGTTACCATAAATAAATTGTTAACAAAGAATTCAGAAACTCAAACGACTGTGAAGGAAGCACTAGAAAAGCAGACACAGACTTCAAAATTACTCACCGAAGGAACACCAAGAAAACGAAAATTTGTAGATGAACTGAAGAAAAGCGAGAGCAAGCAAAGGAGGTTAAGTCATGACATTATAAAAATGCAGCTGGAGTTGGACCGCAATGAACCTGATGACGAAATCACAAGAAGATTTCAAAAATTGATAGATTTGCATAACGAACTAAAACACAAATACAAGGGGAATCATTATGAAGCGGAGTACAAATTATTTGCGCTGAATTTACATTATTCCGGTCCACATACCTACAGATGCTTGCAAACTGTTTTAAAACTGCCTAGCAAAACCACATTGAACCGATTTAAATTTGTAATCCCTCCAACTCTAAATAACCGAACTCTAGATTCGTTGGCGTTGAAAATGAAATCCCTTCCAGACTCTGCCAAATTCTGTACCATTTGTGTTGATGAGATGACTTTGAAAAGAAACTTGTATTATAATTTAACATCTGATGAAGTGATTGGTTTTCATAATGTCAACGGAAAAATATCACCTGAAATTGCCAGCAACGCGTTTGTTATGATGCTTCAAGGCATTTACTGTAAGTGGAAACAACCAATTGCGTATGCATTGTTTGCAACTGGAAAGCATTATGAAGAAATTGATCTGTGGCTGAATGAAGTTATTTCAAAATTATCAACAATCGGAATTCAGGTGAAAGCTATAGTATCTGATCAAGGATCCAACTTTGATAACTTTGCGAAAGATGTAAAGAAAGTGGCAATAGAAAAACCGTATTTCACTTACGACAGCACGAAAATTTATTACATTTTTGATGTTCCACACTTAGTCAAATGTATCCGTAATAATTTGCTCACGAGCGACTTTATTCTCGATGGAAAAAGAATTTCATGGGAATACATCACACATCTTTACAATGACGAAAAAGACAAAAATTTAAGTCTCATGCCAAAAATCACAGAGGCTCATATTCAACCCAACAATTTACAAAAAAATAGGGTGAAGTTAGCGGCACAGATATTAAGCCGTACTGTTGCAGCTGCACTACATGCTTACATTGACCTTGGCAAATTCTCGGAGGAGGCCAGACCAACTGCAGTATTCATAGAGTCAATTAATAATCTATTCGATGTGCTTAATTCGAGCAGAATAAAATGCAATAACAAGTTCCAGACAGCTTTCAAGCTGAGTGAAGATCAGGAAATTGTACTAAACTCCGCTAAAGAAATGTTTGCTGTCATTAAGGTTGTAAACAACACAGGACACAACAAAAATTTTGTAAATTTTCAAATATCGATCCAATCGATTAAAATGTTATTTGAAGATTTACGTAAAGATGGGTTTGAGTATTTATTGACTCGGAGATTAAACAAAGATAATTTGGTGAATTTTTTTGGTTGTGTCCGCAAACAGGGTGGATCCTGCAGTGAGCCGACACCAATACAATTCCAAAGAGCTTTTTCAAAGCAGCTTGTATGCGACATGTTGAAAACTGCACATAACACAGATGAAATGGATATTTGCGATGTATTACTTAAGGCAGAGGATATGATGAAAATGAAACTTACCCAGGTTATCAATTTACCAACACGAAACGAAAGCAGGAATTCAATCTCTTTGGTAGGCGAAACCGATTATCGCATGGACTTACCAGACGAAAATGCATTGACGTACGTTTCCAGTTATCTGTTTTTCAAATGTGCCAATAAACACAGTTGTCCCGCGATAGATGAGATTTCAAGCTCTGTTCCTGGCTTATATGATACAAATTTGTTTAGTCGATATAAGGCATATAATAAACGAGCCAACTTCTATAGTAGTCTGAAAATGCCACCGAAAGAATTTATGGAGTATGTAAAAAAAATGGAAAGCGTATTTACTCAACATTTTGAAAAATGTATTCAAACTAATCCTGGCAGTAAACTTATTGAACTTTTTCAGAATATACCTCCACAAACACCGTGTTCCTGTTTCCCTGTGGAATACTTAGTCAAATTATTCACCAGATTCCGCATATTTGCGACTATTAAATTTAATAACCGGCAATTAAAAGATGGCAATAAGGGAATCAAAAAATATTTGAAAGTTAGTCATTTGTAATGTACCGTATGTTTAGATATAATTGATTACCTTTGTTATTATTTTTGTCGTTTGTAAAGGATTATTAGGTTATGCTAGGTTTAACACAAGTTCGACCTGATTTCTAAGGTTGCATAATATTGATTCTTCATGATGGCACATACGGTTATTCTAGACACTTTGCATAGTTACAAATAGGAAGAAACCATATCGTGTAGAACCTACCACATTCTTTGGTTTGTTTGCTTAATTAGTTTTGTGCTATGTTAATATAACTTAATCATCATCGGCCTGCGGCAGTCCACTGCTGGACATAGGCCTCTCCCAAGGCACGCCATTTTCCTCGATCTTGAGCTTTGAGCACCCAGTTGCTGCCAGCCACCTTGCGCAAATCGTCGCTCCATCTAGCAGGGGGGCGTCCAACACTACGTTAAGTCCAACTTAATCAGTATCAGTAATTATTTTAATAATCATTGTATCCTTATCAATCGACATAAGATGCTTTACAATCTTGGGATTAAACTCTTGAATCCATCATTACACTTAAGATTCATTGTAAATATGCATCTTATTATGCTTCCTTGAGAGACATTAAACTATTTTCGTCTTTTCAATGCAAGAGTTGTTGCGGGCGTGTATTTTTAGCACTGTAAGAAAAATGACATTATACGTATTGGCATAAATACGTTTCGCAGTGTAGGTCGATTTACAATCGGCATAAATCTTAATATTTTTCAGATAAAAACTTAACTTACTAATCCTTTTTTTATTTTTTCTTCTTATATAACATAATTATTTCAGAATATCTGCATAACCCTTTACAGCTAAGTAAATAACGTGTACAAATAAAAGTAAAAATCGTGATATCGTATCTAAAATACATTGTTATACTAAAGTTTTATTTAATAGCTCGAGCTAGCAACCCTAGCTCTAAGACTTCGCCTCCGGCCATATTTAGGCACGTTTAGCGTACCTAAACAGAGAATTTGTTAACAGAGAACCTTCTGTACGTAGTTCTGTAACTTATTCTGTGACCCAGCACCAAAAAACTTTTAAAAGAAAATTAGTCATGACTTTGTTGTTTTTTGTGATTGTAGTAGGTATTTAATGGCTTCGGAACCTTACACTAAGCATGGTCCGACATGCTCAGCCCGGTTTTTGTCAAACTCAAAAGCCACGTAATTATTGAAAGATAAGGAAAAAGCAAACTTTAAGAGCACACTTTAGGTGTTAGTGATTCTAAGCACCAATGCAACAAACTACGGTGGGCCGAGCACGCTGCCACGGGACTTAGTGTCAAATGACGTCAAACGGGAACTAGTGTCAAATATTATTATGAAATTAATAAAATGACAGCCACCCGGGAATTAAGTTGCTTAGTAATAAAAGGACTCAAATCACACAAAACAGACTTTTATTTTGAACCTTAGTACTTTATACTTACGTTAGAATATGGAATAGATGAATTAAAGTCCCGACCCTATGTCAAAAATTGACCCGTGGCAGCGTGCTCGGCCCACAGGAACGATACACTACAATTTAATTTCCACGAAATCTGTAAGAAGAGCTAGGTAATATTTAGAAGGTTCTTCCTTGATGCTGCTCGAAGTCAAAGCCGCCATGTTTTCGCGGAAGTATTCCAATACTGGTATCATCCCGTCAAGAGGAGTGTGAAGCAAAAGAATCCTTACAAAATCCGATAACTTTTTTTTCCCTGTAAACGTTTTCCGAATTTTCCGATTCTTGAATATGTTGTACATATTATAATTATAAAAAACTAGGTCTGTACGTTTTCCTTTCCAAGAAAATATTTACAGAAAAGAAAAAGTGGAAACGTACACGTACAGACTTAGTTTTTTATAATATCTACAACATATTAAAAAATTGTGGAAATCCGATTAGATTTAGGGGGTGAGAAGGGTTATCACCTTGAGCTAAACTAGTATGTATGTATTATTTTCGACGGCTACGCGATTTAAGCAAAGCTTCACAATCCTCGTCACCAACATCACTATACAGCCAAAAACTGTGCGACACCACGATAAACTCATTTTTGATTTAGAGTTTTTAACTTTCTAAATCAAGCAAAGATTTGCACTTTGCGAAGTGCAAATGCGGAGTTAATACATTTGCCACTTGACATTGACAGCTAATACTTCTCACTTACACTTCGCAGAGTGTAAATCAGGCCCTATGTTGTGTGATGGCGTTATATTAGCCAGAGTGGGGTAGGCATAGCTACAGAAATACCAACAACTCTAAAATTACTTGTTTATAATTCTGTAACCACATTTTGCACAATCATGCCAAGAAGTTTACTAGTGTATTAGTGGCAGGTCGCAACGGATTTGATGCAGTTTTCACCATCACTTACATGTTTAATTACGAAAGGTTTCTATGGAAAATTAACTCTTGTTTTACAGAAAACTCATATAAGAAGCGAGGGCGGGTCGTTAGTATTTAATAACACAAAACATTAAGGCCGTATAATGCATTTTCGCAATCTCAAAACTCTCTGACTACAAAACCACCGACGCCAAATCGAGTCAGTTTCGAATAGAGATCTCACAGGTCGGCATCCAAACACGAAACAAAAGTCAAGCGCGACACGCATGCGCCAACCAGTTATATTTTAAAACCTTTGCTGCACAGTGAAATTGCCTTCTTTTCCTTTGTCTCTTTAAACAAGCTACACCCAACCTTATGTATCGAGTTTAAGATTCAAATTCAATCGCTTCAAATTCATTTAAAAGTGTAATCCCTGTCATTGAGTTTTGCTTCTTCCTGTTCGGTGTTAAGGTTGAATGTTGATAAATAAGTGATAATTAAGGCTCGTGGTGAAAGTTATTCGTGCGCCCTTTGTGGCTTTGAGTGGAGTCGAACTGGCGACCCGCGGCGATGGGTGATAGGACGGATTGATACTGATGTGCCTTTAGGACTAGAAATGCATGTCTGTCTGACTTGATTTCAATGGGTGTTATATGCGTACTTTCTATAACCTAGTAAGACCCGGTGTGCTATAGGAGGTTGTACCTAAGTACATACATAACCACGCCCTCAATCCCAAAGTGGGATAGGCAGAGGTACAAAATTACCAACAACTTTAAAAAGACTTCTTTATGGGACTGTATAGCCGGGTTAGGAAATACATAACCCAGGCTTTTTTTTTATGTTATCTAGAAGGCACACGCAAGTAAAATCTGAGACCCATAGACATTTGAATTCTCATGACCTCAAATGCGTTGCCAACCCTGAGGACTAAGATGGAATGCCTCTATGCTAGTTATTTCACCGGTTGTCTTATCCCCACACCGGAACACAACGACGCGAACACTGCTTGGCGGGTGGTTAATGGATAAGATGGTGGTAGCGATCCGGACGGACCCTGCACAGGGTCCTACCACCAAACTATGTTTTAACATGCATAAAGTTTTTTTCATTTGTTTCAAAATTAAAAATGGCATTTAAGAGCAAAGGTAATTGAACTTTATCTCCTTGCTGGTAGATCCAAATTTCGCTCAAAAAAAACTCCCTGTTAGTACCATTAGACCCCGTTATCGGAAGTGAAATTTGGTAGCTTGACGTTCTTAGGCATGGATAAAACGAAAAGACATATAATTATGTCGATACTTTTTCTCTACCATAATGATTGTCGTGGACAAAAATTAAACGTATTTATTCTGTTTATTTCATGCACTGGCCTGCATCTCGAAACATTGAAAAAAGTTTTTTCTACTCGCGTAGTACAATGTGCTGCTGACGATACCGCTATCGGTAATCCAATGAGGTGCCTTGTGTGATCGGAACGTTGACATTTCATTGTGAAACGTTTCACAAAGTTCTTTTTCGCATTGCAAATGGCGTGAATTATTGTTAAAAAAAAAGTTCACCGTATATTATCAACAGCTGCTATTCTATTTTATTTACTCAATTATTGTTAAATCGACTTTATAGATTAATTATAATATGTATACACAAACAATTATTAAATAATTAATACGTACATAACGGACAATAAGTGAATTGAAGAGTTATTATAAAAAATAGTATTTTAACATTTTTTAATTTGGCTGAATGACCTAAAGTTCCCGGGTCTTTTCTAAGGTGTACTGTAGTAAAAAAAACAAACGTTTCAAAATAGCTGGAATTTGTTTTGTTTTGCTTTTGCACGAAGTTCTTGAAAGTTAAAAGAAAGAAGAGAGTTAATTACTTTTTATGTGTGAGAATGTGTGACTTTGGCGAATTAAGTGATGCGGAAATGTTGACGCCGCCAGAAATAAAACAGGCGGCAATGGAAGTGAGCAGTAATTTGCTACCTTTAAAATCGAAAAAGGTCCTATATATTGGTATATTGTACATGTTTTATTTTACGATTCCGCCCATTATACCTGGGCAGAAAACTTTGTGCTACTTGTAGGTACATATCCCTTTGAGCTCATAGAAAAAGTAATGTATGCAACTATTCATAATCAGCCATTGAGACACTCATGCGTATCTATTATGACATTCGGCTTCGCCTCATGTCATAAACTCGCACTCGTGTCTCAATGGCCCTTATTATGATACAGTTGCATAAACTACTATAATTGTATCTTTGAACAATTGTGAAAGAGCTACCATAGTGTCTTTGTTCAACTGATAGCGGATTCTGCCTCTGATGAGATTGAAATGTGTTTAGGAAACGCTTTTTTCAAAACTGTAAATATTTCAGGATTTTTATAAAACTAACCTAACCTAACCTATAGGGCTCTACACGATGGTCCTGAAATTAATCCTGAAATATTTACAGTTTCAGAAAAAAATGCGTTTGCCCAAATTAAAAATTTGACGAAATAATACAGTTGACGAATAATAATTTCGCTAAACAGCAGTACCTACACGCTCAAAATTGAATATTAAAGTAATTGTGAAGAAAAACCAAGAGCATGGATATAGATAGATAGATAGATATAAACTTTATTCATCTTACAAATAAGGCTCCTAAAATAAAAAATAAAGTAAACAAAAACAATAAAATACCAAACCAAATAACATGGAAATAAGTAAAACATGCTAAACAAAGTAAAAAATAAAACGAATAAAGAAACAACAGTTTAAACAGAGTTGGTCACCATATAGGAGCCACGTGTCGTGTGATGAAAAGGCGCTCAGCATAATGCTGCAGAGACTGCAGCGCTGGTGTTCTGCCAGAACCAAGAAGAGGGCAAGTCTGCGGCGGTCGCATGAGCCGAAAATGTGGCGAATCATTTCACGCTGCGTCACAAAAATGTGGGATTAAATATTTTTACCCATGCCTAAGAACGTCCAGCAACCAAATTGCACCTCCGAGTACGAGGTCCAATTATGGTGAGCCTCACGAGGATAACCAATGCTGTATTCAAAACACGCACTATTTCCATTTGGCTTGATTCGCATAGAAAACGTAAGCGTGTTGTGTTTCGTTCACGAATTCTCCAGCGGTGGTACGACCTTGTGCAGGGTCCGTCAGGATCGCCACCACCATCTTATCCATTAACCACCCGCCAAACAACAGTGTTCGCATTGTTGTGTTCCGGTGTGGGGATAAGACAACCGGCGAAATTATAAGAGGCATTCCATCTTAGTTCTCAGGGTTGGCAACGCATTTGAGGTCTTAGGATTATAGTCTTGAGAATTCAAATGTCTATGGGTCTCAGATTCCACTTACTATCAGGTTAGTGCCTGTATGTTTTAATTTGGTCGTAGGTTATGTAGACGCAGAATGGCCAAAGCGGAAGGTACAGTCAGCAGCAGAAGTAGCTACGCAACCCAACAGCTCAAAATGATCTGCACTCGACTCTACTGTCAAGAGAACACGTCGTGTCTGGATCAATTTGAGCATGTTATTCTGCTTAGCTATTTTTGATGCTGACTGTAGATTTCCGTGTGGTGGCCGGGTTAGAATAGTGCCACTCCATGTCTTCCCGTGGATGTCGTAAGAGGCGACTAAGGGAATAAGGGCTTGTAGTACTGTTAGGCGATAGGCTTGCAACCTGTCACTAATACACTGGTACCTAAACATCTTAGCCTGATTGTGCAAAATGCGGTTACAGAAGTATACAGAAGTTTTTTAGAGTTGTTGGTAATTCTGTAGCTCTGCCTACCCCACTCTGGGAATAAAGGCGTGACTTTATGTATGTATGTATGTACTGTACCTATGTGTCTTACGTGCCAACCTGCACGCGAGACAACTTTAGTTTGACGGTGTTGAGGAACTAAAAATATACTACAAAATACTTTTTATTGAATAAAAAAACTCGGAACAGTACATTTTAATAACAGGTTTACCGCGATTTCTTCCAGACAACCTTAGACAAAGAAATAACTAAGGACACAAACAAATGGCAAGCGCGGTTTAATTTGTTGCTTTGGAACTCAAACTATATTACGCAACGCATTTGAGGTCTTCGGATTATAGTCTTGAGAATTCAAATGTCTGTGGGTCCACATAGATTCCACTTACTATCAGGTGACGTGAGCGCTCGTGTGACTTCTGCTTGCCAATTAAAAAGGGAACACTAAAAAAGTACAAAGTAGGTATTTTTTAAAGAATTATCGTCCTGTAGAACTTGAAGACAAAAATGAAATACTTACTTATGTGCTAAAAAATTACTAGTTGTTTCTTCTTCATTCTCAATATCGGGACACATAAGCTGCCCTGCTAAGCTAAATAGCAGCAACTCAAATAAAACTCTTGTTGCAATCACAACCTTATTACTAAGAAGCGAGGATTTAATTTACTTTGGCAATCGAATTTGACACTGTTTTTTGCTTAGGAGGGCAGTAAGTGTTAACAGTGCAAATGCTGAGCTGGCTCCTTTTTGTATTATCTAATTGTTTTGTAACAACAAATGTGTGGCATTGAATTCTATTATCTTATATAGTGCTTTGGCTGCTCGTACATTTTCTTCTTTTGCATTAATCAGGTTCAAAATATAAATGTATGCCATAACACCAAAATGTTAATTTGAAACCATAAATATTTACGGCATTTTCTTGTAAAATCAACGTCATTACGGCTACTTTACTACTACAACCAACTTACGACCATAATGAAGATTTAAATTCCCGGTCATCGGCCCGTCATGACTTCATTTCGGCTAACAACATAAAAACACGCAAAATCCGTGTTCGGTGGTGCACTAAAATTTTATAACACTGTATCATAATAATAACCATTATACAACTGAACGGCCAGCATGATGCATTACACTGCGGTAAGAAAAGAAAATATATACAGCCTGTCAAAGTAAGGGCTCTGGTAAGGGCGAAATAAAATTGGTAACATGAGTAAATAATTGGAAATAATTACTGCTGTGGTGGTGTATTTTGACTAATTGTAAAGTAACAAATCTTCCCACTGCAAGAAAAAGTAAAAATAATGATCTAGAACAAAATTTACGCAATATGGGGGGCATATTTAGATAAACTGCATACAAAAATAATAAAAAACTCAAACATAAAAAACTACAGATTTAAAAAAAATCAAAGATTAAATGTTTGTTATTTTGAGATGAAAGGATGCAATGCATTAGATAAGATAAGACAAGATAAGCATTTATTGTCATTTTATTCATTTATGCTTTTGACCTACAACACAATCGATATCCAAATAAAAAAAAAGTAAGTTTTAATTTTTCAATACGACCGGGTTTGATTCCCGAATCAAATTGAGTACAAGTATGTTTTTAATCTAACATAAATATGCAGTTGTATGATAAACGTCAAACACAGAACCTCCTTTTTAGGGTTCGAAACCCAAAGGGTAAATCGAGAACCCAATTTTACTAAGACTTAGCTGTCTGTCTGTCCATCTGTCACGAGGCTGTATCTCATGAACCGTGATAGCTAGACAGTTGAAATGTGCACAGATGATGTATTTCTGTTGCTGCTATAACAAAAAATACTAGAAACAGGATATAATTAATATTTAAGGGGGGCTTCTATACAACAAACGTGTTTTTTTAATAACGGCAACAGGTAGACGCTTGAAATATTCACGGAATATTTAGTTGTATAAATAATTAAAATATATTAAATATTTAACGTGTTTTTTTAGTAGTTTTTTGCTCGATCTTAATACAGATACCGTGGTTGTATATATAATGGTACGGAACCCTTCGTGCGCGAGTTCGACTCGCACTTGGCCGGTTTATTAAGTCTCCGACTATAATCATTGTCATGTAATCAGTAATCCTAATCACCATCTATTTCTGCGAAATAAAAATAACTTGAACAGCTTCATAAATTGGCCACTGGTGTTGAACTTAAAATTGAAACGTCCTGTGCACGTTTTTTGCGCAGGCGCAACGGACAGGACGTTGCATCACCGTTATATCCTGCGAAAGGTTACATCTGCTGGTTTTTGCACTTCTCATGTGACGGGACATTTGCGGTTGGCGACGAGTTTTTGCAAGTTAATTTGTATCTTCATCTTAGCTTGATGAAATATATTACGCAGTTATAATTGTAGCGGGCCGAGCAATTTGCCACGGGAGGTAGTGTCAAATGACGACAAACTGGAACTTGTGTCAAATCTGCCCTGCTAAGACATATGGCAGTATCTCAGACAAAACTTCTGTAGCAAATGCAACCTTTTTACTATTAGGATAGGATTTAATTTGCTTTAGCTATTGAATTAGAAATACTGCGTTTTGGCTTATGAGGGCAGAAATATTATTATGAAATTTTATATGATTAAGTTGCTTAGTAATGAAGGGCCTCAAATTTCACAAAGCACACTTATTTTAAACCTTAGTTGTTTAGACTTATGTTGGAATATGGAATAGACGAATTAAAGTGCCGACCGTATGTCAAAAATTGTGACGTGAAAGCGTGCTCGGCCCATAGTGATGAAATGGTAAGGTATCGTAACAATATCATACTAAAATAAATAAATAATAATTAAAATGGATACAAATTGTCTTACAGGACGTCCTGTACAGTCACCAGCAATAACAAAAACAAAAACCCCAACATTGGGAACATAAACATCTAACTTTATTACTGGAGGCATAGAAGCGTTTCAGATTTAGACGACACGTTGGCCTAGTTGGGAGTGACCCTGCCTCCGAAGCCAGCGGTCCTGGGCTCAAATCCCGGTAAGGGCAGATATTTGTGTGATGGGCGCAAATATTTGTTCCTGAGTCTTGGATGTTTTCCATATATATTTAAGTGTATATTTCTTTATTTAAGTATGTTTATCGTTGTCTAGTACAAGCCTAGAGCTTAGTTTGGGACTAGTTCAATTTGTGTGAGATTGTCCCCTGAAAAAATATATTTATATATATCGACAGTGGAAACGCTTAGACTTATAGCGGATATATAGCGGACAATGAAGCAAAAAAAAAAGCAATAACGTTTTTCTCCCTTTAAACGTTGTTCGATTTTTACGATTTTTCAATATAGTGGAAACGCACCTACAGACTTAGTTTTAGTACCTACAACATATTCAAAAATGGTGGAAATCCGATTAGGTTTAGGGGGTGAGAAACGTTATCGCCCGGAGCTAAATGTGTATGGATTATTTTTGGCAGCTACGCGATTATAGCATCGCTTCACAATCCTAAGCTTGAGCGTTTTTACCTTTCCACTGTCGATATTATTGCCGGTGACTATACGTAGGCAGTAGACCGCTATACCAATAATTGTCGTATAAATATAATACAATCAAAATAGAAGTAACATAAAATAGCTTTATAATGTATGTTCTAACGTCTGTCTATCTGTGGTCGGCTAAGCTATAATTCTACTGTATTTGTTGAGCTCTATACAACGATACACTTGCTAGGGTTACAAAAAAAAAACTATTATATGTGTGTCTTTGTTTGGGCCTTCTGGTACAGACGGAACCCGAGAATCATTATGAAATATACACAGTATATTTTTTACTATATATATACACATACATAAATGCATGCCTGGGCTGGAATTCTACAAGGTAATAACGATATCGTTTTTGACCTGTTTCCGTATTGTCAACGTTTTGATAACTCTTATGTCATTTACAATAATGGCGACTGTGACATAAACGATTCTTAAACGTGTCAAACACGATATCGTTTTAACGCACCTGAATAGAGGCCCTGTTTTCCAGAGGGGTACTCGTAGGTAGAGACCACTTCTTTCCACCTGCTACGATCCTGACAAATCTCTTTCGCTTCTTCCACATTCATACATCTAGTCATGCATGCACGTCGGTTTCGAGTACTTAGGATTCGGCCCTTTTGCAGAATTTCTCTGATTTGATTCGAAAAAGTACGCCTAAGGGCGGCCCCTTCCGACCCTTCCACTCACTTTCGCACTGTATATCTCTTTCGTCAATCTTCTTTCATCCATTCCTTCCAAATGACCAAACCATCGAAGCATGCCCTTTTCAATCTTAGTCACTACATCATTTTCAGTGCACATTTCTTTCTGATCTTGTTATTTCTGACTCCATCAATCAGTTTCACACCACACATACTACGCAAAGAGCGCATTTCCACTGCACTTATATGACTTTCATGCTTGTCCTGCCACACCGAACATTCACTACCATACATCAGAGTAATACATTTTTCACCTCAGCACCTCAAAAAGGGTGGTATTGCTGTTTAAAGACAGTGAGCAAAATTCGAATTTGCTGCGAGCGTGTGACAAAGTATTTATTTTTTCACAGTATAAAGACGGCGCGCGGGTGGCGGGGGTTGTCGTTTTATTTTTACCATGTTGTTTTTTTCCCTTAAGGTTAAATTCTGTCGCTGCTAAGGTAAAAAATTGTATGTGCAACACGAGACCACAGCTATTTACATCTCGTGTCTTTGAATCCTTCGCTTGCTCGGGATTCAAAATCAACACTCGCAAAAAAAACCAACTTTGCTCCCTTGTTGCACAAATAACTATAGTACTGAGTACTATATTTTTTACTGAGTGTTACATTATAAATAAGTATATAGTAAGTACACGTTAACTGAAATTGTATTTGTTCCATCGAAATTCAAATATTTGCGACTTACTCCAATTATTCGGGTATTAGGCAGTTTCCTATATTTTTAATTGGAATTTAATTCCCTTCATTTCCTGAGGGTGCCGAGCGCCCAGCGGCGGTCTCATTACTAGTATTTTATTTAAAATTCAAAGTAGGTATTATCTTGAAATTAAAGGATGTTTTTTTATTGTACAAATGTATGCACAAAAAATAGAGTACATGACATAACATAATAACAATTTTCACACCACCTGCTCGACAATGCCAAATTACATATCATGCAAACCTTACGCAAACCAACTCATTAAAGCCCTTGGCTTTAGCCGGGGTGTAATGTTGTACTGAATCTCATTATAACTCGCTGGGTTGTAATATTTTCACTTTTCATAGTTCTTATTACAATGGCCTTAAAGTCTAATTTCGTAATAAAAGATCAACTAATACTCGAAGGCCGGGCGCGGCGCCGCCGCCACCGCCGCGTCGAACCTAATTTGAAAATCGAACATTTTCTAAAATCGAGCTGGCCACGGCAAGCTGAATGGAACACATTTGAAATTAAACAAAAGCCGCGAGTATTGTAAGACGCTGCAATAAAATACATTGGTGATAACTGCAAAGTTTTAAATAAATATCGTCTTTCCACAACTGGACTAATATGTCTCAAATATCAATTTTCACTTTTAATTATAATTTACTATAATAAAACGCTGTTTTTAGTAGACTCGCTTTTTTATTGTCTCGCAAAAGGTGAGAAAAGTATAGTACACTCCTCGGGGATAAAGCTGTTTTCGTCTTCTCACTGCGCTCAGGACTCTTCTTAATTCCCTCGCTTCGCTCGGGAATTAACTCGTAACACCCTCGCTGCGCTCGGGAGTTGAATCTGGAGTCCTTCGTTACGTTCAGGATTCAACATCGCGCCCGTGACATAAAACTGTGCTTTATCCCCTCGGTGTATAATCTACTATTACCTTTGAGTGAGTAACTTAACGCAAAAAAGTGATCGCTTTCCGTTAAGAGGATTGTGAAGCGATGCTTAAATCGCGGAGCTGTCAAAAATAATCCATACAAATTTAGCTCCGGGCGATAGCGTTTCTCACCACCTAAATATAATCGAATTTCCACCATTTTTGAATATGTTGTACCTACATATTATGAAAATCTAGGTCTGTACGTTTCCGCTTTTGTATTTTTTTATATTTCTTGAAAAGGAAAACATATTCTTTTCTAAAATTCGTAAAAATCGAACAACGTTTAAGGTGAGGAAAACGTTATCGCATTTTGTATGGATTTTTTTGCTTCACAGTCCTCTTAAGGAGTTCACAAAGATTAAAACTTATTAAATTTTAACATATATGCTATACATTGTACAACAAAAAACTTTAATAAATTCAAACTTTATTTCCCAATATAAAGTCACAGTATAAATTGCACTGCATGTCAAGTTATAAGTTATTTTATTACATTGAGATCGTCAGAAATTAAAATTATAAAATATCTTAAAAAAATATGAAATTTGAATAATTTAATAAAATTAAATTTATTTAATAATGTCATCTTACGTAAGAATATCTCCATTAAGGATCATCTTAATTTCATGCCAATATACAACAATAATAACGAGGCCAGTAAAGAAAGAATCATTAATAACAATAAAAGTCAAAAGAAAACACAAAATACCCACATTAAATGAATACAAATTATTTTATTTCAAGTTTCATGTACTCATTGACAGAATAAAGCGGATTATCAAACAAAAGAGTACTGATAATGACCATCAATACTACTAATTGAGTTGTTTATTAAGATGGAGTAAATGAAACAGCCGTTATTACTCCAAAGGAAAATTCAACGAAAACTTCCCCTCCTTATTCTCGAAAAGCAAAACAAAAACAATCCTCTTATAATTTAGATTTGTGTTGTGAACGCGGTGGATTGGCAATAATTTCAGTCTCTTAGAGTGACGAAATAATAATTATGAAGTGGGGTCAAGTGATGGGGGAGAGGGTGGGATGATACATCCCCCAACCAGACCGGCCCTGACCAGAAAGAGACAGGGAACTAATTTAAAAACAAAGAAGCAGACCTATGCAAAAATATTACAAAAGAGAATTACAAAAAATAAATTTTGGTGGAGATAATGAGGAATGATCCTGTTCGTTACGCATATACAGTGTGTAAATGGTATACGGGCGTTCCTTTTAACTGTGGTTAGTACAACCCCTACTGAGCACATTTAGGCAGCTTTTGTTAAAATTAAATAAATAAAAAATAACCATACAAAATAATTTAACACGCAATGTATAACGAAAAATGCAATGAATTAAAAACTCAATTAACGACGTTTCAAAGTTAAGTAGGATTATTAAAGCTGAGGCTACTTAAGCCGAAATACACATTTTCACAAGTAAACTTTACGTACTTACCTGACAGATGGACTTCGATGTACATTGCGGGTCGATAGTATGTTCAAAAATTAATAACGGTGTATACGTTAGCGTAATCAAAATAATTCTTTCTGTTAATGATTAGTAGAGTCTTAATCTATGTCCAGTTTTAATAAACGCCCGTATGCCATTTACACACTGTATTAAAGATAAAAAAAGACGTAAATATAAAATGCACAATAAGGACACAGAGAAAATTGTAGAAAAGAAGAGAATCGCGGACCGAAAGAGATATGAGAAAATCTGGTATGATCCTGTGCGTTACGCAAAATTAAAACAAAACTCAAACGTTACAAAAATAAGCAGAACAAAATGTTCTTTAAACAAAGGCCACAAAAAAAGAGAATTGCATAGCAGAAGCGTTTGGAAAAGATCAACAACGTGCGTTACGTAGAATTTAAATAACCCTTCAAAAAAGAAGACAAAATTATATAAATAGGTATAATAAAGAACAATGGTTAAATTAACAATTTCCAATTGTTACCACTAACTACTGGGTGGTTTTTCCCAGTAATTGTCACCAAATATTTTAGTGGTAAAATATGAGAAAAAAATCCTAGCTGTTACCAGTGGTCACAAATTGGTGGTAACAGGTGGAAATACCTAAAACCAGATAAGACAAAAAAATGATACAGCATAAAGTAAGGGATAAGTTAAGAATGAATTGAAATGCTTTTGCTTTCCTAGATTTAATTTTAATTTATGTTTGCTAACTGTTACCAATGAAAATTAACGGTTCTTGCCACGGTTTGAGAGAGTTCTTCATGATCACGGGGTAACTGAACCTTCCTTTGTTGATTTTAAACTTTCGCGATGTGCACATAATATACATAAGCTCGCCTTTGTACAGTCACCCAATGAAAATGTTAATCATACTTAGGACCTTGATTGCGATTGTCATTGTCATTGTCTAGCTGGTTGTTTGACATTCAGTTTGAAGTTAATTACGACAAGGCACTAAGGTGCTTAACATTTTCGCTGGGTTGCAGTACATACTTTTTATATTTATTCTATTGTTTTGGTTTTCCTTTCGTATAATAAAGTGTTTACGTGCATACATACATACTTACTGTTGTAAATCTTAGGGACTATTTTGCAAAATAATATTAAAAGAAATAAAGTATAGAAAATACATTTATTCACAAGAACACAATAATAACAAATAACACAAAATTTATAGCTGTTGCGAAACGGTCCCAACTCACAATATATTCACGCATACAAATCACATAATTAAAAATAACAATGCGTCAGTGAAACTGCCATACCGCGTAAGTAACAAATTGAATAAGTTGCAAAATACTCCTTAACAAGTAAGTCAGTAAGGCACATTTTGCAACTTAAATAAAACGGTAAAAAAAAAGGTTTCCAAAATGTGTGCGATGCAGGGATTCATGAGTGTTCTGCCACATTTGGGCGTTTAATTTTTCAAACTTTGCAGTTTGTAATGAATTTGCTCGAAGTCTTAGTCTAAAAGTTGGGATTTAAAGGTTTCACACTTTGTCAACTTTCTGAATAAATTTTCTTGATTATGCAATCCACCGAAGCCGCAACAAGTGGATTAAATGGTGATGATGGTCGATATCATTAGTGTTTGGCATACGTTGACGGAAAGTTGGTTATTGTTTGCTGTTGTTGGATAAATGAAAAATATTGAAATCTGCTATCACATATGTGAGATGATGTCGTGAGAGGCGACTAAAGGAATAAAGGCTTGTAGTACTGTTAGGCGATGGGCTTGCAACCTGTCACTAATACACTGGTAAACATCTTAGCCTGATTATGCCAAATGTGGTTACAGAATTATCAACAAGTTTAGAGTTGTTGGTATTCTGTTGCTATGCTTACCCCACTCTGGGAATAAAGGCGTGACGTTATTTATGTATTATGTATATCACATAAGTGGTCAATTTGTACGACCTCTAACTACTGTCTAATCACGTTGAAATTAAAGAGAGTAAAGAGAATAAAGAGTTAGGGCGTAAACGAAGTCTGAAAAAAAAATTTTTTTTCATACATACCTATGTGAAACATCTTAAGCCACGAGGAACGACAGAGCTACAATTATAACAAATCGCACCTTTAGAATTATAGTGACCTATTCCACATATTTTGAATTTAGACTTAGGTCTCTATCGTACTAAATGACTCGAAGTCGAAAGCTGAAAATGTTTGAATTAGGTCACATATTTCTAAAAGTGCGAAATATTGAACTAGCTGTTTCCCGCGACTTTCCATACGTAGAAGTCGTTTATCGCTATTCCCTCAGACACCGTCCAATTTACGTGATAAAAAGTAACGCATGTACCCCGGGACTCAAACTATCTCCATACCATTTCTAAATCGGTTCAGCGGTTTATCCATGGAAGCGAAACAAACAGACACACAGACAGAGTTACTTTCACATTAATAATATCAGTATGGATATCATTAGGTAGGTATCTTATTGTATAAACTTAGCTTATGCTGCGACTTCGTCCGTGTTGACCATAAGTAGGTACCTTTCCGCGGTTATATTTGGGTAGCCTATGTCCAAATTTCATCCAAATTCAGCTGTGTCACCGTGAAGGAGTTACAAACATACTAACAAACGTTTGAATTTATAATATTTGTGTGATGATACTGATGATGAAACATGACGCTACGTGGGACCAAAACCATTGTTAGAGATATTTCCTAAATCAATTTTTAATAATATCAACATCACGAAATGGCGTCGATAAACGTATTTTTATCATTGTAAACAAAATGGCGGATTATTGAATAACCTAAAATGGCGTCCGCACCATTACTCTGTCAGGAGCGAAGTCGGTAACGCTGCCTTGCTAAGACAAATAGCAGTATCTCAGAGAAAATTCCTCTAGCAAATGCAACCTTATTATTAAGGTGATAGGATTGAATCTGCTTTGGCCATTGAATTTGAGATATTGCGTATTGGATGATGAGGGCAAAACGCTGGTTACACCGCCTTATCTCCTAGTAGAGGTTAATGCTCGCATAATATCTATGAGTTTTGTGGCAGCTTCAAAACTAACCAATCAAACTCGACCTTCATTCACCAACAAATCACAAGTATACAGAGCTCTTGCTACGTTAGTTAAATCACGAACAGACCATTACATCTTGACTCCCTGGTCAGACTTAATGTAATAACTTGAGGGACCAAGTGAAACTGGTTGTTCCGCACCGATTTAAGTCTGCTTCACTGTACCGTTATAGGCCTTTTGCTTAACCAATTTTTGTAATGTATAGCCCAGAGTAGCTAAAGTAAATTGTGATTTAAAATTAGAGAGTCAAAGCTTGTTTTTCTTTGTTGTAGTTGAACCGAGAAAATGTGATGTGTATTATAAATTATGGTGTGCAATGGGATATTTGGGTTGTCCTGGATTATAAGTGGGGGGGGGGGGGGGTGTCTGCAAAAGCAGGGAAAAAGATAATATGGATTAGGGGGAGTTAGTGAAAATGTATTTAAGTGTTGTTCTACAGGTTCATGGGCTTAACAAAATATTCTTAACAATGTAGATAGAAAAGCAAGGGTATACAAAGGCGAACTTATACCTCTAAGGGATCTGTTCCAGTTATGTTTTGAACGATTGCGAAATAAATAAAAACAATTGGTTGGCTGTTAGTGTTGCAATCACTCATAAATGGCAGATATATTCTAGATTGACATTGATAATTTGAAAGTTGTCGATGGGAAAGCGATTAACTTCTACGCGAGGGTCATACACACTCCTAAAACAAAAGTTGTCTCTTCTGTGGTCAATAGTTAAAAGCTTTTGTCCATATAAGTTATGATTTTATATGATAGGTCTAAAGCAGTCCTGACGGCGTTATTGCGGGAATAGGCTTAGCCAGAAAATGAGGCGTTAAAAACGTTAATTTCGGTGTGTCCACAGGAAAACTCGGTAACCTAAATCTGTGTATGACCCGTGAACAGAGTGCCACCAAAGCTTAATGTAAGTAGATAATGTAATATTATCATAACTAATAAATTTATAAATAGGAATTATATCTGTTAATCAGCCCAATAACTAATAGCAAAGAAGCATTCCATCTTAGTCCTCAGGGTTGGCAACGCATTTGAAGTCTTAGGATTGCGGTCTCGAGGCAGTCTTGGGAATTCAAATGTCTATGGGTCTCAGATTCCACTTACCATCAGGTGACCTGAGTGCTCGTGTGCCATCTCCTTGCAATAAAAAACCGGCTTAGAACCATCCTGATTAAATAGCTTTAATTTCTGATGTCCGTGTACAATGGTCTATCCGTTTGCGACTTTGGGAGCTACAATGTCATAGACAGACACAAATACACAGACACATAGATACGTTTAACTTAACACCAAAAATATGAGTCAACCGACTATATTTCTATACTAATATTATAAACTAACCTGTCCGCGGGTTCGCCCCGCTGCAAGTTTTTGACTATCCCGGTGAATTTTTATTTTTTTCTTTCATAAGAACCTTGTCCTGTCGATAACGAAGACAACAAAAAAAGAATCAACGAAATCGGTCCACCCGTTCATGCGTGATGCCGTGACCAAGGGAAATGGGGATTCATTTATATGATATACAATACATGGAAAGTTGTTTGATCAGTAGTTAAACTAATTGTCAAAATTCGAAAATAAATCGAAAATTTAACACATTTCTTTGAGATTTAACCATTTTTAACAAGTAGTTAGTTAACTACTAATCAAACAACAGGCCCTAATAAGTTTCTGAGATTACCTGAGGACAGACGCAGACCGACATACAGACATGGCGAAACTAATAAGGGTCCTTGATGACTACGGAACCCTAAAACAAGATTTTAATTCAACAGTTTTGAAGCGTTATGCCTCTGGATTCTCTCTAAACTCGCTGCAAATTACCTCCCGCTAACACAGGCAACAAATATTTTACCTGTTCCTTTGCTGCATTTTTCGAAATTACCTGCACAAAAGCTGCAATTTGAGGTTGACAACAAAGAGATGCATTTAGCATTTACCGAATGTAATTAGGGAAATTGCAACGGAAGCCGCGAGGTATCATTGTGACTACAAAACAAGTTAGTAAAAGAAAAAATCCATTCTATAGAATAATAAATATAAAAACGACATATTGGAGTAAATTACCTACTTTAAATTATCATTAAAAGAACACTGTCAGAGAATTTCATTAAGATATTAATGAATTCGAAAGTTTACTTTTAAGTTCTTGTTACGGTGTCATTCTTAAAGCATTTGGTATATTGTTAAAGCTCTTGTTTAACCGACTTCAAAAAGAAGAGGTTTTGGTTTGATAGAGTATTCTTCCGAGGTGGTCCCATTGTCACCAAATCTGAATCTGATGAGGGGATCAGTAAGGAATTGAGGGAACTCCTCAAATATTGTAAGCAAACATATACGATTTTAGTATTAGTAAGAAGTCTAGCATTTGCATTCAGAAAGTATCATTTGGGGAAGTGGAACTGATGATAAAGACCACAGATGGGCATCGGAACTCCTCAACTGTACCTATTTCAAGGGTGGCGTTAACATATCTCGATTAAGATAGTTGAGCGGCTACAGTGAAGAATAATATTTACTTGTGAAATATGACAATGACTTTCCGGCGGCGTTGCTTGCGGGGCGCTTGAAACTTAAAGTTTCATATCAAGTAATAAGTGGGAGTAAAATAAATGTTTAAAAAACCAAAAAACCGCCATTAAAAGCGCAAGAAATAACTTCTTTTAAAATTGTAGGCACCTACCTAATAGGTTAGTTGAACTGAACCACAATATATTCACCAAAAAAGATATAACTTGGACTAACCTATTAGGCAGGTGCCTAAAATTTTAAAAGAAGTTATTTCTTGCGTTTTTGAAGGCGGTTTTTTGTTATTTTGCTAGGCAAACTACGCTTTTCCTCGTAAGTTCGATATGTAAGAATACAAATTTGAATTTCATGATTATGGCCCTTGAAATAATAATTTTAGTAATTATAATGATGCTGCTAAGTGGCGAGTGGGCTTTATGGTCGTTTAAAGTCCAGAAGCACCTCTCCACCCTTAGCCCCTCTGGAACTGTTGCCTCTATGCTGCTATGTACGGCATTTTAGGGAGGCCCATTCCATTTAGTTGGCGAGTCACCGTCTGCCAGTACACTGTTAACTGTACATTTCCAATCGAACTTAAAGTCAAAGTCTATGGGTGCTCAGTTAACAGTGTCTTCGTTTGTACAACCAAAGTTAGCATTGCCTACATCTTCATCTTCATCAATAGCCTACATCACCAATCCATTCATACTTCTCAAATAGCCCTACACTAACTAAGTTATCCGTGGGAGCATACTGCTATAGTGTGAACCCGGGGACCATCTCCGGTTGGTGTCGGCTTCTGCGCCATGAACGCCTTCCAAAGGTCCGGGTCTCCCATAGTCCCTTGTTTTGTAAAGATATACAAATGATGCTGCTCACTTGCCTGTATTTTTTCACTCCACCCATCATTATCCTTCGCAAATTATACTCGCAGCTTCAAAATTCCAAGCCATCAATAGCGAAACACAAAGGCTCTCAGCTATTTACTTTCCAATTACAAGAAACGAACGTTACATAATTGCTTTATTTTCGCTCACGAGCCTCTCGCAAATAAGGAAAAATAACCAATATAATCTGTAAATAACGAGCCAAAAAAAATGGAGGTTTGAGCCAATAACTTGGCTATGTTATTTTCTATCAGCATGCAAATACCAGGGGTTGAAAGTAGGCATGACTAAAGGTATTTATGGGTTGCTAGAGGTATATAGAGGTGAGTTTATGACTTGCCTTGTATCCCTTTGTAATAATTTGGTTTTGGCGTGCTATATTTTAGCTTTCACAAAAAAAACTTTGCTTCTCACAAGTTGTGATTGTTACCATATACAGTGTTTCACATCCATACGAACATATATTTTGACAACAGTTAATATGCAGCCTAATTAACATAAAAACATGTATATTGTTAACATAATGTGTATTTTTTTCCATACTTACTAATTCGCCACGCAATGTATCGGTAACACAGCTAACAACTGACACTAACATTTGATTGCTTGTACCTAACTCGTTTGCCTCTTTGCATTACATTGCTGCTCGAGAAAATTTAAAACATTAATAACTCTCCAATAGAAAAGGTAATTGTTATATTTTTTCGATATAACCGTTCACAGCATGTCACACACTATAGCTTGGTTAAAAATAGCAACTGTTTTTTTTAATACTAGTGGGCAATCTTACACAAGTTGAGTGTTGATCAAGTCTCAAACTACGCTCTATACCGGAAAGTTTAACTTTTCCCGTTTCAGCTGTAGAAAAGTTATGCGAAATAACATCGATGTAACAATACATTGGGCAAAAAAAGTTTCTGCGTAATAGAGGAAAACCCGTTTTTTCTCAGCAGTGGTCTCTTCGGAAGCGCTGGTAGAATTTGACGTGTATTTTTACAATAGTACCCGTGCGTACTAAATAATAATATTTACCTTTTGCACCGTTCAATATTAACGAGGTTACATTTCAAATATAATATATATCTATATCAATATAAATATAATATATATCTATATTAATATATCTATATCAATTGCTACTTACCCGTGACCTGTATTTCTATTAGAATTGGCCTTGCGTATGATAGCAACCAATTTATCCTGTCAATACTTAGGTTGTGTTACTAAGAGATGTATATCAATAGAAATAACCAATAGGGAACATGGATTTTTAGGGTTCCGTAGTCAAACTACGAACCCTTATAGTTTCGCCATGTCCGTCCGTCCGTCCGTCCGTCCGTCTGCAGCCTAGCGCAGAGACTATTAGTAGTAGAAAGCTGTAATTTGGCATAAATATGCATATTAGTCACGCCAACAAAGTCGTACAATAAAAAAAAAAAAAATTTTTTAGTGTACCTCCCCTACACGTAACGTGGGGATGTATTTTTTTTTCTCGTCTACCCTATAGTGTGGGGTGTAGTTGGATAGTTCTTTTAAAAATATTATGGGTTTGTGAAAACAGTTTTTCGATTAAGTAATCCGTTTATGAAATATTATGCTTGAAAGCGCTAATTTTTCTTAGACTGAAGTGTCTTCCCCCCACCTACAGCCAAAACTACAAATACGATAAATCTGAAAAAAAATATAAATGAAAGAACATACTTACAACCAATTTTAAAGGAAAACTATCACGACTAAGTAGACATCATTGGTAATTGAGATACAGGCGATGATGAAAGCGTACCTACTAAAATCATCTAAGACGGCACCAATTGACTTTAAATAGAAAATTAGTTATTGCATGTTGATTTTTATGTGTGTCCGACATGCTCTTGCACGGTTTTTTCTTACGCTCTCTGAAAAGTGCTATGAAAGAGAAGGACAACTGTATACGCGAAGCTATTGTTGTGTTATTTTTTCATAAGATATGAAACTTTAAAAAATCATAGTTCAGACGCCCTGCAAAAACGCTCTATAGAAAATAGACGACAGGAATGACGACAGCCATGCCATGTTTAAAATATACGGACCTTATAAATTTTGCATTTATTTCAGAAATGACTATGTTTAAGCCAATATCATTTTAAATAAAATATTACGTAAATAAAATGAGAATGCCAATAAAAACAATCTAAACCATAAAGAAGTTTTAAAACATTAACAAATTTTGCTTCTATATAAAATCTTAATAAACGGGTTAAAAGTTAGTGCGCTTCTTAGGATTTTTTTTAGGTTTCTCCTAAATCTTATCAATGAAACTCAATTCTGTTTTTCATGCATGTTGCATGTTCCCTTTTTTTACCCTTAACCAATGGATCGATCGACCATGGTAGCCATTTTTATCGATACAATACACTTTAGCCCAACACTGCTCGGAAATAAAAAAATATTTTTGTTTTGGTTTGGGATCAGAAAACATCACATATATGATATGCCTGGCCTATTTCATACTAATTACGTAAATAATTAATAGTTTATTTTTTTTTTGCAGTAGTTGCACTGTTTGCCCCGGAAGAAAGTGCTATTTATGGACTCATACACTTTGTTTGATTCTTCTTCTTATGCAGCATTAATTTAAATGCCCACTGGTGGGGTATGTATCTCTCCAAGTCACTTCCAATTACACACAAGAGGGCCTCAATTACATATTTAGGTCCATAACTCGCGTACCTTCAACCCTCGGCAACAATGTACTATGAACCACTTTTTGTAAAGATCATCTTGATAGACAGGTTTCCCATTAAGTATGAAGTATTGTATTTATAAGGTTATCTGTATAAAAAATATAGGCTCTCAAATAAGGGGTTGCCATTAGATAAAACTGAGATTTTATTCATTATACATTCATTATGACTTTAAATTAGTATACAGGAACTATTTTATCTTACTGCCTTTACAAAATTAAATCTAACTATGCGTGTGACAAAGTAATTAATTCATTCCTGAATTATTTAATTAATAATAAAGTGATAAACATTATGTACACTAATTGTATGGTCACCCTACATTTTTTACAATTGCATATTTGTTACCATTTGTCTTATTGCTAAATTTTTCTCGTAGATAAACCAGGCATAGGGTGACAATAATTTCGATTTGAAATTAAATCCTAAATAAGATACAAGATTCTTAACATCATGTTTGTTTTACGAACTTTTAATTGGAATTTAATTGCCATCGATTACTGAGTAAGAAACAAATGTTTCCTAGTCACCGTGTCGGTAAAACAATGTTGGTTGCTAACTTATAATTTGGGGCCTCCCAACAGTCTAAATCAAGACTTCTCTGTTTCAGTTTACGTAATTCTCACCACGTCAAAAGTGTGAAAAATATACAAACTGCGTAAATCACACGCACGAATCGGCTAAGATTAATTTGTTACGACTAATTTGACATTTCCTCAGTCCCGTGTACCTATTAAAAAATTCGGGATATCAACCAGTGTTATTAGACCTTTTTTTTTTTATTATTAAGAAATACTATTTTTTAAGATGGTAATGGCAATATCTTTAGTATCTGTAAGAGATTGTTATTCATCTGAATAAAAGTTTTTATTTCGATAAGTTTTTTGATAAAAAAAATAATTAAAGAATTAAAGAATCTATTACGCAAACAATTTAACTTACTCAGGTTTAGGTGTTTTTACAGGCCAGTGCGTGTGTTTTCTTTCATATAAATTCAAACATTACAGACCGCCGCTGCTGCTTTCAGTGTGTTCGCAGCTTGCAATAGTTTAACTGTAAAGGGATCTTACAATGTTGGTTAGTAGGTGAGATGCCGGAAATTGTTGTGAAGTGATCCAGTTGACATGTGCGCAAGAGTTGGCGATGCGCCCGCCTCTGCCTTTTGAAGTATGTAAGCACGTGCTATCTTAGCCGAATAATAATAGATCCTGGACTATTGTACATAAGGTTGCATGTGCTCTTTTTCGAAAAGACGAGTGAGTATTATTAATTTTCAGAATAAAAAGTTGTGCTGAGAGATTTCGTTTAAAGTTTAATTTTGAATGAATACATCCGTATTTTGATATATTGTTTCGATTATAGTGAACTGTCATCATTTAACACTGTTTTAATTTTAATTTATTTTTAGCTGAAGCGGGAAAGTAGTTAATTACGCATAGTATAGTTTTATATCCATTCTTACTGATGGGTTATTTCTAAATTTTCTTTGTTATGTCAGCAAGTACTAGTATGTCAGTTAGTGTTTGACGACACGCTAGCCTCGTTGGTAGTGACCCTGCGTTTGAAGCTAGGAGGGGTCCTGGGTTCAAATCCCGGTAAGGGCAGATATTTGTATATATTTTAAGTATATATTTCTCTATGTAAGTATGTTTATCGTTGTCTAGTCCCCATAGTACAAGCCTAGAGCTTAGTTTGGGACTAGGTCAATTTGTGTGTCCTTTATTATTATTATTATTACCTATGTATTGGCCGGATAGAAACTGTATTTTTTATCTTTAATTGTATAATTGGTAGATGTGTTTGTGTTACGATCCGAAATATCATGATCGATTCCTGTTCAACGGCTTCTGACATTTAAAATTAAAAAACCAGGCAAGAGCACGTCGGTCCTTGCTTATTTGCTTGGTTACTACAAACATAGAAAGCAAAAAAGTAATAACTAATTTTCTATTGAAAGTCATTTGGTGACGCCTTACCTAGATGATTTTAGTAGGTATAAACACTTTAATCGCCTGTATCTCACTTAGGATTTTTGGTATTTGTAGTTTTGGCTGTAGTGGGGGGAGGGGGGAGACACTGGAGTCTAACAAAAATCGACGCTATAAAGCTTAATATTTCATAAACGGATCCCTTAATCGAAAAAATATCGCAATATTTTGGAAAGACCTATCCAACGACACCCACACTAAGGGGTAAACGAGAAAAAAAACATCCCCACGTTACATGTAGGGGAGGTGCACTAAAAAATGATTTTATGATATTATTCTACCACTTTGTTGGTGTGACTAATATGTATATTCATGCCAAATTACAGCTTTCTAGTACTAGGAGTCTCTGCGCTAGGCTGCGGACGGACGGACATGGCGAAACTATAAGGGTTCCTAGTTTGACTACGGAACCCTAAAAATCATTGCGGCCAATTCGAATCACTCTTCTCTGAATCTAAATTTAAGTTTACAGATATTTAAAATTATATAACAATACCTCCGTATCTTTTAACTGCTATAGCTCTGTCCTTTACGCTCGCCGTAAAATGATCTGCATAGCTATGTCATAGGTAGTAACCTCCCAGGGAAGAAATGGGAGTGGGCTTTTGAACTGTGTAACAACAGCCGTGGTGACGTAAGCACATACTTACACATGCTGTTTCTGTAATGTTATAATAATGAAAATCGTGAATTACTCCTTGACAACATAATATTTTTAATTTTTAATTTTCTTAGTTGGCAGCTTGCCGTGATTTCTTTTGACCGTCGCAAGCGTACAAGATCAAGGTGGCTGTCCATCAGCAGAGTGTCATTTACTTGACAACACTTTTTCATGGAATAATGACCTTTATTTCGTAAACTGTAAGGGATAATCGTTTATTAATTTGCGTGCACACGAGTCGTTAGATAAATTATAATCCGTTACGTAAATCATAATGTAAACGTAATTTCAAAATTGAAATGGCCCATGTACGCTTTAGCAAATAATTAAATCTAAGCCTACAGGTTGTAGTGCATGGTTGAATTTGCAACAAGCTCATCTACCCTGTTAAAGCAATAAGCAGTATCTCAAATTCAATTGCCAAAGCAATCCTATCCTGTTGGTAATAAGGTTGCATCTGCTACAGGAGTTCTGTCTAAGATACTGCCATTTGTAGTAGATAATATGTCATGATATATCATTTTTAGAATTCCATTCCAGGAAGGAAGGATGCGCTCATCAAACATTTTACATAAATCGTCTTTATATCCCATGTCTACGTGACCAAATTTTTTTTCACCTTTCCATGATTTGGCCTGCCGAAAATTCATTAGGCAGCATTCAATATTTACTGACACCTCTTTTGAGTTTGAGCATTTCGAAAGATTCCAGAGTAAATCCGGGCAAGCTGTTAATTGAGCTACACCTATTTCAGGTCTAAAAAATGTAAAATCTTCAGGATATCATAATTTATCAGCTGAACGTTAAAAATCGGTGTCTTAAATTAGTTCGAAACCTAACTGACATTACTACTACCTTTCTTTTGAATCTGGTGTTTTTCCGGAGAGACGCTTTCGAGTTTTAAACATAAAAGTTTGTTTCCCCGTGTTGTTGCCGGGTTAGAATAGTGCCACTCCATGTCTTCCCGTGGATGTCGTGAGAGGCGACTAAGGGAATAAAGGCTTGTAGTACTGTTAGGCGATGGGCTTGCAACCTGTCACTAATACACTGGTAAACATCTTAGCCTGACTATGCAAAATGTGGTAACAGAATTATCAACAAGTTTAAGAGTTGTTGGTATTCTGTTGCTCTGCCTACCCCACTCTGGGAATAAAGGCGTGACGTTATGTATGTATGTACGTTTATTTATAAAACTTTTATACATACAAGGAACTTAATAGTACAGATATGAATGATTTTAGATCGATTGCTTTATATCGGACTCCGTTCCGTATCGTATCTATACAACATTAGGCTCTATATTAGTGTACCTGTTGCCGTTATTCATATTGAACAAAAAATGGCAAAATCAACGTTTGCTGTATGGGAGCCCCCTTAAATATTTATTTTATTCTGTTTCTAGTATTTGTTGTTATAGCGGCACCAGAAATACATCATCTGTGAAATTTTAAGCTGTTTAGCTGTCACGGTTCATGAGATACAGACAGACAGAGGAGTCTTAGTAACAGGGTCCTGTTTTTACTCTTTGGGTACGAAACCTTAAAAAGCATGCAAATATTTCCGCACCGTATTGTCTCTTCTAATATATTATAATCAAAAATATCAATCAATAAACAGTGTCGACTAAGCATATTTGGGCCTCATATGATCCTGCGTTTGGGTGCAATAGCCTTGCCTATCAACTTAGAAATAGACGCGTCTAGTACATAACTAATTAACTTACCATTTGGTCAACTTGGGTGAAGAAGACAGCAATTAAAATTTCTTTTTACATATTTATAAGCTGATAGCGAGTATAAGATGGTGGTGAGTATAAGGTGAATATGAGGACAGTATAAGTTTATTTTTAACCATTTCTTGTGTGAAGAAGACAGCAATCAAATTTTCCTTTTACATATTTATAAGCTGATAGCGAGTATAAGACGGTGGTGAGTATATAAGGTGAATATAGGGTGAGTATAAGGCGAGTATAAGATGGTGGTGAGTATAAGTTACATTTTTACCATTTCTTGGGTGAAAAAGACAGCAATCAAATTTACCGTTTTAGTTACAAGCTTTATATTAACTTGCAATGTATGTTTGGCCGGGTGGAATGTTGCAAAGTAGATTTAAACCACTTCCCGCAGACCGATTGAGCTGAAATTTGGTATATCTACGTAACCTCGATGACAATACAATAATATGGCACTGTCGAGCTGGTCAGATGATGGATTCGGATGGTGGCGACAGGATCTCTGCTATATTTCACGTAGACCCACCGAGTTGGAACTCGTTAGGATAGTCTTGATAGTGGTGGTAGGACCCTGTGCAGGGTCCATCCGGATCGCTACCACCATCTTATCCATTAACCACCCGCCAAGCAACAGTGTTCGCATTGTTGTGTTCCGGTGTGGGGATACGACAACCGGTGAAATTACTAGCATAGGGGCATTCCATCTTAGTCCTCAGGGCTGGCAACGCATTTGAGGTCTTAGGATTATAGTCTTGAGAATTCAAATGTCTATGGGTCTCAGATTCCACTTACCATCAGGTGGCCTGAGTGCTCGGGTGCCTTCTTCTTAACATAAAAAAAGCAGTAAATGACTTGGCAAAAAAAAGTAAAGTTTGCAACGAAAGCTTGTCTCAAAAATGAAATTATTGACAGAAACTTTTTACATATTCATTTAGCTGGGTTCTCTGCCTTTTCGCAGACAAATCTTTGACAAATGCATCGTTTCGCAACCTGTTCATTTGCGAACGCACATTTTTTTCTGTAACAACAAATATTTCAGGATTTTTATAAATCCAGAATTATTTACAGTTTCGGAAAAACACGCAGGTTGTCAAATGACATGTTTGTGGAATGAATCATTTCTGAAACGTTGGTTATGAAGTGATAGGATCCCATTTAGGTGATGTCGAGTTCAAGTTTAATGGTCTAGAAAGCTTTCGAAGAGCTGGTGAATAATACGGTCGTTTTGTTTTTGTTAGATGACTGTATTTATTTCTTTGTAGTATGTAAAGCTATGCTATTTCAGCTTTCGTTTCGAGAGTAGACTCAATTTCCACTGTAATAAAGTTCTTCTGTCTCAAATCCTTAATAATATCGGACATATACTTGTTTTTCTTCTTTAGCTTTTTATTTTGTTTCTGCAAAGCTTTTATCTTAGTGGCTGCAATTTTTTGTCGTTTTTCTAATGTGGTAATTCTTGTTTTTAGCTGTACTTCCCTTGGCGAATCAAATATCGAATTGAGATCGCTAATGTCAACATCAATTACCTCTTCTTGTGGGCCTTGAGCTGGCTTTGAAGGCTGATTTTCTGCGTTTTCACATACCTGTTAATAATAATAAAATTTTAAAAGATCGATTCATTTCATCCAATTTCATTTCATCAAACGCTATTTTCTGCTAAAACCGTGATTATCTTAAACATTAATCACGTGAGTTTATTTCTAAATTCATTGTATTTAGTTTGGGTGTCTATTTTTTTATCGAAACACCTTTCATCGAATGTATCATTTCAACGAACGCTATTTTCTGCTGAAACCTTAATGTTTTCGGGATAACTTAAACATCTAACCTAACCTAAACTACGTGATTCTCTTCTTTGTAAGGTTGTATGGAAGAGATCGCTATGCTGTATTTGTATGTAAGAATAGTTGTATATACAACTATTCTTTATTGAACACCACATACAAATACAGCATGAAAAGTAAAATACAAATAAAAACTTACTAAGTGAGTCAATAGGCGCTAAGTAGCGGTCTCTTCCAGACAACCTTACAAAGACGAGAATCACGTAGGTTAGGTTAGGTTAGATGTTTAAGATACCCTGAAAACATTATGGTTTCAGCAGAAAATAGCGTTCGATGAAATGATGCATGACATACCTCGATCGGTATTTGCGGTACAGCCGTTTCTTTTAGCCTTCGTAGTCCAGTTTTCGAAGTATCGACATCTTTGTCGTTAAAATGCGCAGAGCACACCCTTGTGTTCTTATGAGGCTTGAAATGAGGCTCTGTTCGTTGTTTCTCAATAATACGTCTCCATATCTCTTTACGCACTGGATCATTAGGAAATCTGTAATTATATTAAATTAGCAGTAATCGGAATAGGTAGTGCAATTTCAGGTGAATGACCTTAAACATTATACTTAATATGGATAAGACCCCAGATTCTGGGACTCGTATTATTTCACTGAGTACTTTCTTGGCATGACCTTAATTGAAGTTAAATGGGAACACGCAAAAAAAAAATGTTATTGTAAATACTTTTTTTACTTTTTGCCATTGCAAGTGTCTACATATTTCGTCAATGCGCTATTCTATGCTAGCAAAATAATCGTTAAAATCATATTTTAATAACATTTCTGAATTAAACACAAGCTTTAACACTTTGCAAATGTAACCCCGGGGTTACAAGCTATATCCATACTAAACTTACGCACCGAAGTCTCGCGAAATTGCACTACCTACTCCGATCACTAAAAATTAGTCATGGTTTATTTGTAGGTATAAACGTTGTTTACTCATTATTTATAAAGTGGTTTTAATTTTAATTATTAAAATTTTTAAATACTTAAAACTACATCAAATTAAAAAAAGTGACCGCTTTTTCTCCTTTTTTGCTAATGGACTGGGCCTCTATTCTACTGCGTTATAACGATATCGCGTTTGACGTGGTTTAGAATCGTTTATGTCACAGACGCCATTATTGTACCTAAATGACGATTTATCAAAATGTTGACAATACGGAAACACGTCAAAGACGATATCGTTATTATAACCAAATAGAAACCCAGCCCTATTTTAAAATACGATATTTAAAGCTTAGTATGGATTCGAAAACGAAATTTATCAAAATGATACATTTATCGTGGTTGGTTTTTTTTTAAGTTTGGCAAGTAAGCTGGTCCAAACTTAAGCCAGACTAACAATTAAAATTGCAGAAGTTTACTCTCACTTTTAAGTTGGAAAAAGACAACAAAATCGTGCTTCTAGCTCTAAAACTGAAGTTAAAATAAAACAGCTATGATCAACTTCTGTAATTTTTATTGCCGGTCTAAACCTGGCTTAGTTGTTAGTAACTTTACTGTATTACTTATATTCATCACGGACTATTGACATATTAATTTTGTTAAAAACAGATAAAACTTTATAATCTTTACTGAATACGGCCACTATTTATAATTTTGATAACGGGTTCGTATTTGGAGTCCACCCGAAGCATCAAATATCGATTTTCAAAGCAATCGGTTCAGTATCAAGTGTTCAAAATGGCGGCCACTTTTTTCAATTCAGACAACGGGTTCGTATTCACATGATGGTTCAGTAACAAAAATAATCAAAATGGCGGCCACTTAAATTTATATTTGAAACAGCCTAATACTCCTATAAGTTATCCGATGTTTGTTTTTAAACCCGGCGTTTACAGCGTCTTTGAAAGAGTCTCAAAAAGATTTACTGTTTTTTCAAAACATTTTGAATTCATAACCGAAATAAAATGGAAAATTACCTGTAATGTAAATACATATTTAGGGTTTTTATAATATTTTAGACTTGATACTAAAATGGCGGCAAATATATGTACATACTATGGTTTACTTAATTGTTTGACATGCAATAAAATGAATGTAAGGTTACTTACCGATGATACGATATTCCATGTTGCTTTTTAACTTTCGTATCATAGTTTTTACACCCTTTTACCACGCAACTAGGCATTTTTATGACGAGCGCAATAACGTCAACCAACGACAGTTTCCCGCGGACGACTGAAGCGCGGTTGGCCCTAAACTGATTAGTTAGGGCCAGCGCGCTGTTGACATTTTGCGCGCACATGAAGAGGGACGTCGCAATACATTGGAATGAGATGGAGATATCCGTTCGTATTGAACGTATTGCAGCTTCCTTCTCGTCAGTGACTAATTAAGGAAGGTGTAATAAGCTCTGTACGCTAGCAATATAAAAGTCGATGTCAAAAATCTAACTCGAAATTTTAAATATCTGTTTTGGGTCACTAAGGTATGTTTAAGCCAATGTCATTGAATTAAAATATCACGTAAATAAAACGAGGATGCTAAAAAAATTATCTAAACATTAAAATATTTTTTTAAAATTTTAACAAGTTTTGATTCTATATAAAATCTTTATTTTTTTTTATTTTTTATTTTAAGGAGAAGGCACCCGAGCACTCAGGTCACCTGATGGTAAGTGGAATCTGAGACCCATTGACATTTGAATTCTCAAGACTATAATCCTAAGACCTCAAATGCGTTGCCAACCCAGAGGACTAAGATGGAATGCCTTTATGCTAGTAATTTCACCGGTTGTCTTATCCCCACACCGGAACACAACAATGCGAACACTGTTGCTTGGCGGGTGGTTAATGGATAAGATGGTGGTAGCGATCCGGACGGACCCTGCACAGGGTCCTACCACCACTAAATCTTAAGAGTGCGCCGAGGCAACGACACGTAATTACGAAAAAAATGCGTTCGTTTGATCGCCTGCTGCATTGTTTTTACTGAAGCTTTAGTTATGCAATTCATATGTAAGATATTTAAGGAATCACTCTATTTATCATATACTTTAGAAACACGATTACTTGTACTTCCCTCGATAGAAAACACATCCAAAGATACCTCTACATAACAAAATAAACACTTAGTACGGCGTAATTACTTCACGGAAGATCATCAGTTTTGGATTTACAACAAAACTACACGTCTTCTATATATTCATCACTTTAGATTTGAAAATGTGTTTTTATTTTACTAATATGAAGGAAATACCTAAATTCGCACGCGTTTCGTCCATTTTAGCCAGAGCCGTCACGTTTCCCCCATGTCCGCATTAGTCAGGCTTCGGCCGTCGGACGTGGAGGCTGTGTCGCTTGGTGGTTGGTTGCGTTTATCGCGATTTTTGTGATTATTCACTTTATTTTAAATGGGGAACAAACACAACCAAGAAAGGAAGAGAAGGGGTTGGCAAAAGCACAATGCTAAACGCTTGCGTGAAGAAATGAAGTTAGTTAAAATCGTAAACCTACTGATAGTGGAGTAGTTCTAAGAAACCTGATTTGACAGTTGTCAAAATGCCACGCTAAGGGAGGAGAAAATAAATCGGTAGCAACATAGACTGATTTTCGAGATGTATCGATTTGTATTACTAAGACTTTGTAATCGTTTAGTTGTAGTCTTGATGTTTTGGGCCAAAATTGGTTTATTTACACAAGTAATTTTCAACAACACGCGAAGTTCTTTCAATTAGTAGGTAGGTATATAAAAAATACACTTCTATGGTGAATATTTACCAAGATATAAAAGTAATTTAGCTAAAAAAACACATTTACAGGCAAAACAAGCTTCTTAGAACGACCCGAGGTTTTTTTTACTATAATTAATTATATAATATTGTTACTTCTTGGGATGGTTTCAATATTTCTAGAGCAAGACATCTCCAGAAATCTGAATACAAAGAGAATAACTCCGTAAGAATACTCAGTACCTAACAACTATATTTCAACAAATGAGTAAAATTGCAAAATTATTCATATTTTTTTATTTATAGGGTTAATGTTCCAGTTGTTGGCACTTCGCTACAAAGCGAAGAGTTAGGTACCTAATGAACCGGTGAGGTATGCGTAAAAATAGTAAGAGGTGTATAGGAAAACATTTTAATAAATTTAGTATGAATTTTCACATTACCTATCTTTATATTTTTTCAATTTACAGAGTAAATGAATTGGTTGACATCGATTATAAAATTTACCACACAATGGAATTGTAAGTCCCAAATACGAATTATTTTTATAGAATGAGGATTACAAAATTTCATCCAAAAACTAATTCTGTTAATAAATAAATTATAGTTAAATCAAAACGTTCTGTTTTATTACAGGATGCCAATGGACCAAATTTTTTGTCTTTCACTGGATGGAGAAATAGACAATGACATTGCTTACTCACACAGACAAAATAATGCCGTGAAGTAAAATCCGATATTGATTATTGTTGTTTCTTATGTCCTAATATTTTTTTCTAAAGATACCTGCGTACATTATTCATTACATTATATACATACAAACATTAAGTAGGAACTTCTAAGTATGTGATTGATACAGCAGCTTTAAGTTTTTAGTTTTTTAAAACATCAATTTAATTTTATACTTTATAGTGATCAGAATCAGACATTGAAGTTTTTGCGGAAATAATCATGGATAAACATTCGTACAAACTAAGATCCTTTTTTTTAAAGACGGTTAAAATACCAAAACCTTCTCCTATGTGAAACAAATACTTTTCTGAAAACCGCATTAAAAACGGTTCAGCCAAACGTGAGATAATCACGGACAAACATACATACATACATACAGGTCAAACTGAGAACTTCCTTTTCTTTGAAGTCAGTTAAAAATAATATCTTGAAGAAAGGGTCCATGACTGGGATTTTTGCCCTACTCAGCCGTTCTTATTACTTTACATTAGGTATTGAGTTCACTTTATTTTGTGCTTAGAATATTGTCAATAAAGGTAATTAGGTTTTATTTCATTTCAATATACAGTCACATTAAATCACGGGGTTGTTGAGCCACCATAGAACTCTGTCCTAATGACAGCGTCAAGTCACGCAAAAGAAATTATTTACGTCAAAATTTACCGTCAACTTTCTATGAAAGGGTTCTCCCGGTAACCTTCGGAGAGGGAAGATGGCCGATTGGAAGATGTACGGCTTTTACTTATGATTTATTCTCTTTAGCCGAACAATTTGCCCAATAAATATTATAAATAACTTAACACTAGCTAAATACACCATAGATGTACAAACGACATTAATTAAAAATTATCTATCTATCTGTGAGTGGGTTCTAGAGTGGCTCAACAATCTCGTGATGTGACTGTACCTCAACAATACAAGTAATTCAATCCTACCTTACCTACCGACAGTAAACAACAAATTTAAAAAAAAATGTAGACTGAAAAAAGTTTTTAACTTCTTATAGTCAATATTTGAATAAAAGTATTCGGAATCGATTATGTTTTTTTATTTTGTAAACATTGGTAGCAACCTCCGCGCCTAGTGGACCGGCGCACGGCTCGTCAGGCGCGGCGCGCGGCCGGCGCATGGCTCCAGCTCGCTCCTTGCTGGTGTGCTATACGCACACATACACAGAGTGCATAAAATACCTAAAGTTAATGAGCGCAAAAAGCTCGGTGCCCCCTTAAGAAACGGGTCAAACGAGAAACGGGGTTCTCCTAAACAGTATCAATGAAACTCAATTCTGATTTTCATGCATGTTCTCTATTGAACAAATCCCCGGCACGGGTAATTGGTGGCTTAGGTCCGGACCGGGCTGGACCCGGCGATTTCACCGGATCGTGCCTAAGCCCGGACACAAATGCCATGCTAATACAAATGGCAGTATCTCAGACCAAATTCTTGTAGCAGATACAACCTTATTACCAGCAGGATAGGATTTAATCTGCTTTTTCCATTGAATTTGAGATACTGCTTATCGGTTTAGGAGGACAGACGAACCCCGCCTTAAAATGTAACCTTATGGAAGAATTGTCTAGCAATTCTATTGATGTGTGTATTGTGACTATGTTTGACGTTTGCAAAATGATTAAGATTGTCGCTATATTTTCGGAACAGGCCAAGTGCTAGTCGGATTCGCGCACGTACGTTTCGGTATAATTTTTCTATGCAACATTAGACACTATATTAGGGAGGCCATTTGCAACGTTAAAAGATGGCGGACGTGTGATTTGTTTCAGACTTTAATTTTTGGGTAATTAGGTGTTCAAAGTTCTTTTCTGATAGTGATTTGTACTTTTTATGCCTTTGTGTCGCACAGTGATTGAAGACTTGGACTTATTTCGTGTATCTGGCATCTTTCTTCTCGTTTCAAGTGGACTCGCAGTGGTGCAGAGGTTAAAACTATCTTGACCTCTGACCTACAAATCACCGTACAACGTTGCCCCCAATCTTCCTAGAGAAGATTGGATTGTGTTTTATTGCTATATTGATTTATAATTATATATACTTACTTGACACTGGCGAAATCACTTCACGTGGAAACGCCATATCCCCGCGGTAGTAGCTGTTCAAGTCGCCGCGGGGGCAAAGAAAGAAGAAGACACTATATTAAAATCTTTTAAAAGAGAACCGGCAAAAAAGATCACGTTTGTTGTAATGGAGTAATTTCATTTTAAATTAATTATTTATTTTTAAAGTTTTAGTCGAAAGACGTGTCGAAAATGCCTGGAAGAGCTTTTGGTCTATGAAAGAGCTCATGAAGGAACAACTTCCGTTGTCTCTGAAACGCAAGCTTATGGACGTGTGCATTCTCCCCATTCTTACCTACGGAGCCCAAACCTGGTCTTTGGGTTTCCCAGAGAAAGATGGAGCGCAGCATTCTCGGTGTTCAGCTTTTAGACCGGATTCGGAACACTGAGCTGCGGTCCCAGACAATAATAATGGATGTAGCTCAGAAGGCTGCCCAACTTAAGTGGGACTGGGCCGGCCACGGTGCTCGAATGCAGCCTAGTTGTTGGGCCAGAAGAGCCACAGACTGGCTCCCGGATAATGCTAAGAGAAAGCGTGGCCGCCCCAGGAAGAGATGGAGTGATGATTTGGGATCACTGGACAAGAAATGGAGGGAAACCGCTCAAGATTGGGTAAAGTGGAGGAGGGGGAGAGAGGCCTTTGCCCAGCAGTGGGACATTCTGGGCTCATAAAAATAATAATAGTTTGAAAGTTAGTGTACAACTGTATTGCACGAACTAACAAATTGAATAAGTTACAAAACACTCCGTAACAAGTAAGTCTGTAAGACACATTTTGCAACTTATTCAATACTAGCGACCCGCCCTCGCTTCGCTTCGGATTAAAGTATTTAAATAAATAATAAATAAATAATAAATGCTTTATTCAGTAACTAAAAACTAGGTTACAATAATGGTAGATGCCTCTTTTTAAGTAAAAAATATACTTGTGTTAAGAGAACATCGCTCTTCCAAGTGCAGTTGGCTCAAAACATGACAAATAGTAGGTACTATTTTATACTATATTGTACAATAATTTAGTTGTTTTTTTTTTTTTTTTTTTTTTTTTTTTTTTTTTTTTTTTTTTTTTTTTTTTAGTTAAAATTACTTTAAAAACAAACTTTTTATGCCTGTTGTGTGTGTGTGCGTATATTAACAATACCTCTATATACTTAACAGAGCTAGCGGTCCCGGGTTCGATTCCCGTTGTGGGCAAGCAATTTTGTGATCAGCGCAAGCATTATTTCTCATCATGTTTAGCATGAACTAAGTTATTTTAATAAAAGTTCAGTGTCACTGTAGTTTAGGGAATTTAGCCATTTCGTAACTACATATTTACACTCACGAAAACTAAAAGAGTAGATATTATACATATAAACCTTCCTCTTCAATCACTCTATCTATGAAAAAAAACCGCATCAAAATCCGTTGCGTAGTTTTAAGGATTTAAGCATACATAGGGATATAGGGACAGAAAAAGCGACTTTGTTTTATACTATGTAGTGATGATAGTTAGTTTAGTTACGCGGTGTTGCAGTTTCACCGACGATAAGCAGCGCGGGATAGCAAAAAAAACCTTCGCGCATTTTTCCAAAATATTCTTCAATATCGCAAAATTACATAGCAATAAAATGAATAGCCCATAACGAAGTTCAGATCATTGGGCACACGAAGCGAAGCCTAGCGAGAAGCGAGGAGAGGCCGGAAGGGAGGGAGGCGTCACCGAGGCGATGAGCGGAAGCGGGGCGGAAGCGGAGCGTTAGCAGAGCGTTAGCGCAATAGCGGAAAGGCAAATAGAATGGAATATTCCAGAACATTTTCTTAATAGGCAACGGGTAATTTATTCGATTGAATGATCTGCAAGCTTAAGGGAGAAGAAACGATATGATTTATGTATTTATTTATCTATTCATAATAAAACGCAGCATAACAGTTAAACACTACAGCACTGGGGATTACAAAACTAAAAACAACAATCGGTAACAAACCTTAATAGTATAAAAAAGACAAATTAATTAATTATTATTATTTTTTAAGATGTTGCACAATTTTATCTCGCATTTTATAGTTTTGTGTGTGTTTATTTTAGACTTTTTGTGATTTTGTTATATTTTCATGTCCACGGCATACTTATTAAGGTGAATAAAGCTTTTTTCTATTCTATTCTATTCTACAAAATATCAACAACAACAATACGTAATTATACCTAATGGCTTAAGATGAAATAAAACTGATCTATACTTTTTGCCATAATTATTTTTAGTCATAATTATCGCAAGTTTTAATTTATTTTTCCAAGAAGCCGTTATCGTTGCTTACTTAATCAGGATTTTTATAAATCAAACCTAACCTAACCTAACCTTATCTACAAATTAGATATTTAAGAAATTCTGGAAAGTGAACGGTTTCAGCGATATAGAAAATTATGACTATCAATAATTATTGTGTCAACAATGATATTATGACAAAAAAACCGGACCATGAAAAAGACCATGCTCAGTGTAGGGTTCCGAAGCCGTTAAATACCTACTACAAACATAAAAATCAGCAAGTAATAACTAATTTTCTATTTAAAGTCAATTGGTACCGACTTAGATGATTTTAGTAGGTATACGACACAGTGGCCTAGTTGGGAGTGACCCTGCCTCCGAAGCCAGCGGTCCTGGGCTCAAATCCCGGTAAGGGCAGATATTTGTGTGATGAGCGCAAATATTTGTTCCTGAGTCTTGGATGTTTTCTATGTATTTAAGTATGTATCTCTCTCTAATATATAAAATTCTCGTGTCACGGTGTACGTTATTGAACTCCTCTGAAACGGCTCGACCGATTCTTATGAAATTTGGTGTGCATATCGGGTAGGTCTGAGAATCGGCCAACATCTATTTTTCATACCCCAAAGTGACATAATAAGAAAAAGCAGCGGGCGAAGCCGCTGGCAGGTCGCTAGTTTCTCTATATAAGTATGTTTATCGTTGTCTAGTACCCATAGTACAAGCCTAGAGCTTAGTTTGGGACTAGGTCAATTTGTGTGAGATTGTCCCCTGATATTTATTTTATTTTTTATAAACACTTTAATCGCCTGTCTCTCAAGAACCAGTGATGTCTACTTAGTCGTGATAGTTTTCCTTTAAAATTCGTTATATGCGCTTTCATTTTTTTTTCTTCAGATTTTTAGTATTTGTTATTTTGGCTGTAGGGGACGACGACACTTGAGTCTAACAAAAATTAGCACTTTAAAGCTTAATATTTGAAGAAAAAAAGAAAGAAAGAAAAAGAAAAATACATTTATTCACTACACACATAAGACACACAGAAAAAAGTTAAAACAGAAAAGAGCAATAAAAGAGTAGTGATTTCATAAACGGATTACTTAATCGAAAAACTGTTTCCACAAACCCCTAATATTTTTGAAAAACCTATCCAAAGACACCTTAGACTATAGGGTACACGAAAAAAAATACAATGTTCACGTGACTAATATGCATTCATGCAAAATACAGCTTTCTAGCACTAAGATTTTCTGCGCTAGGCTGCGGACGGACAGATAGACGTACGGACGGACGGACGTGGCGAAATTATAAGGGTTCCTAGTTTGACTACGGGACCCTAAAAATGATAGATATTGACAGGGTATGGTGAATATTTTTTTTATTGTTATAAATTTGATCATCAAACTTTGTACTCGTTATTTATTACTAACTCTATAACCCGCGACTCCGTCGGCGTAGGTCGTTTATCGGTATTCCCGCGGGAACTGACCGATTTTCCTGGATTAAAAGAAGCCTATATCCTATTCCTGGACCTAAGCTATATCTGTGCCAGGTTTTATCCCGATCCGTTCAGTGAAGACCGTTTGTCCGTTTTGTGAGTAACAAACATCCAAACATCCAAACTATCTCATTTACATTATTATTACATACACACATGCATAACATCACGCGTTCATTCCCAGAGTGGGGTAGGCAGAGCTACAGAAATACCAACAGCTCTATAAAGATTTGTTTATAACTCAGTAACCACTTTTTGCACAATCAGGCCTAGAAGTTTACTAGTGTGTTAGTGACAGGTTGCAAGCCCATCGCCTAACAGTACAAACCTTTATTCCCGTCGCTTCTTACGACATCCACGGGACATAGAGTGGCACTATTCTAACCCGGCAACCACACGGGGATAATATTATTACAATAGTAGCATAAACATCTATGTGTTTATGTGGGTGTTAGTATGTTCTCTATGGACTCCATAACGGCTGGATGATTTAGATAAGTTTTGTCTTTAGGGTTCCGTAGTCAAACTAGGAACCCTTATAGTTTCGCCATGTCCGTCCGTCCGCCCGTCCGCAGCCTAGCGCAGAGATTCTAAGTACCAGAAAGCAGTTTATTATTATTATTATTATGTAAACACTTCATAGTACAACACGCAAATCAAAATATTTACAGAATAGGAATGTACAAAGACAAACTCATTCCTTTAAGGAACCTTTAAACATGCGAAGGCTATATAATTCGTATGGGAAAACCAGCCAAGTCAGCCCTTAGACTACATATTTGGATTTTGCATAGATCTTGGCACTCAATTTCAGATCTCCATTCTTTTTGCGGCGAAGCCCACAGCAGAGAATAATTTTTGTATTGAACTTGGCTCTCCTTTTTTACATTTATGTTTTTGGTGGGATAAAGATACACACAAAAGATCACGCCTTCATTCCCAGAGTGGGGTAGCCAGAGCTACAAAATTACCAACACCTCTAAAAACACTTGTTTATAATTCTGCAACCACATTTTGTACAATCAGGCCAAGAAGTTTACTAGTGTATTAGTGACAGGTTGGAAGTCAACGCCTAAAAGTTCTACAAGCCCTTATTCCCTTAGTCGCCTCTTATGACATCCATGGGAAGACAGGAGTAGCTCTATTTTAAAGGAGGAACCACACGGGGGATAAAGATAATAGTGGTTTATTCAGTAAGTAGGCCGCACGGGCACTTTTACACGTCAAAATTCTACCAGCGCTTCCCAAGAGGAGACCACTGCTGGGAAGAAACGTCGCAAGAAACTCAATACCTAGTCATTTTTACGGTTCCGTAGTCAAACTAGGAACCCTTATAGTTTCGCCATGTCCGTCCGTCCGCAGCTCAAAGACACTTAGTAGAACGCTGTTATTTAGCTTGAATTCAAGCCGACAAAGTGGTAAAAAAACCTTAAAACATATTATTTGTGTACCTACGTCCCCTACACGTAAAGTGGGTACGGGTTTTCTTGTCGTCTTCCCCTTGGTGTGGGATGTCTTCGGATAGGTCTTTGAAACATTACCGGTTTGTGAAAATAATTTATCGATAACGGGAGCCATTTGTGGAACATAAGGTGCTAATTTTTGTTAGAGACCATTCCCAAGTGGTACTCTGCCTTTTCGCCGACAAATCTTTGACAAATGCATCTTTGATAACTACAAATATTTCAGGATTTTCATAAAACTAACCTAACCTAACCTATAGCGTTCTACACGATGGTCCTGAAATAAATCCAGAATTATTTACAGTTTTGGAAAATGCAGGTTGTCAAATGATATGTTTGGAAATAGTAGGGTCCCGTCCCAAGTGTCCCAAATTTATACACTTAATAAAGACAAGGCTGATAAACTTCCGCGAAACTTCGTTGTCATCCACCAGCTGGCCAATGGCCTCATTTGCCTCCACCAAGCCCTAAAAACACCATAAACACCACAATCCTGTCATCGCGTTCAAATAAATTCCACGCCGCCGACCCCCTAACGAGCAGTCGGCAATTAAACTCTGAATTAGTACCGAACTTAATTCAGTCTTATCCCAGATAACGCTATCTAATCTCTTTATCCTAATTTACAGCTGTATATCCCGTTCACCTAAAATTAAGGGCCAAATTTGCATAACAATGCCCTTCCTAAGTAACTCCCAGATCGTATTACAAGCGCCTACAAAATTTGTGCCGTCATTAACGCTCAAGGTTTTCCATTACTCGAGAAAAACTTGTTAAATAGACAGGGTTTATTAAGGGTTTTTGATGTTCAAAAACCCCGTCTTGGGCGTAATTTAGATAAATAGGTTCATTGGGATTGGATCGCTGACTGTCTTTTTAATTAAGTTGAAATCTTTAGCACAAGGCACGAGATTGAATCTTTTGTTGTGGAATAAAATAAATAATAAATACCGAGGGACAATCTGCACGCACAGTGCTGATACTAATGTTTCAGATTGAAAGATGTTTTTGTTATTGATGATTATGGCAAAGTTGTATACGTATACGTAAATGATTTTAACATTTGTAATATTGAGATTTAGTATCAATATCGACATTTATGATTGTTAAAAAAATACCGGAAATACCTCTTTCAAAAAAATAAATCATTATTTTTGGTGGTTGGAACCACTCTTAGTTACGTCCTCCTGCGAAGTTTAGGCAAATAGGCAGGGATCGTTACCGGTATTCCGGCTATCGGTTTCAAATGAGGTATAACCGGTTATAATTGCATTTCGCTATTTATGTCGCTAAAGCTCTGATTAGCGGTATTCAAGTATATTATCGGTTTAGCCAATTGAAAACAATACCTCTTTTTGATACTTTACCCCTAAAAACCATAGCCAGTTAACCTGTCACTGTCAATATACTCGTTTATTTGTTTCTGTAAATGTTTTCGGTGTTATTACAAAAAACTCAGACACGCCTTAGACAAGTCTGAAATTACAAATAATTACAGTCTAATTGACATCTTACTTATCAAGTGAAATGAATAGGGTATTGAATACTGTAAATAGTGTAACATAGCGATAAAACAAAAGCGGAATGACAATAATACCTCTAATACGAATAGGTATTTCTTAGCGGTAACAATTTGTCAGTTTAAATACAGGTATTGAATAAAACCGGTTTTACAATCCCTGATTCCGACCCCTGCTTATGAGGGCAGAATGCGTGTGCGATGTTTCTGGAAGGTGTAAACGGGCTTGAAGCCAAGTCGTGACGTCATAGCAGTTTCTTTGTTTCACTTGTGGTTAGATTTTGGCCAGTGACCAAAAGCCAAGCGAGAACAGGGAAAATCCGTGAATGGACTGGAAATACTTCACTTTGGTTGAAAATCAGGAAGCATGATAGATTTTTACACCATGGCAATAAAGTTATAAGTTTAACGTGTTTGTCCGTTTGTCTGTCTGTGCCTCCTGTACCTAACATCGTAGCTCCGATTAGGATACGGTTTTAAATAGTTCTAGTATAATCATGATGTTCTTAACTAGAATTTATCAAAATATATGTCATATATATTAAGATATGTCAAATCCAAAAGTACTTTTATTTTGTGTGTCTATTATTTCTTCAAAACACCTTTCATCGAAAGTATCGTTTCATCGAATTTCATTGTATCGAACGCTATTTTCTGCTGAAACCAAAATTTTATCAGGGTATCTTAAACATCTAACCTAACCTAACTTACGTAATTAATGTTTAAGATACCCTGAAAACATTATGGTTTCAGCAAAAAATAGCGTTCGATGAAATTAAATTCGATGAAATGATACATTCGATGAAGTGATGAGTTATCTATTATTTGACGGAAAATAAAACCTAAACTAATAATTATATTTTTTTAAACTAGGGTTTTCCTGCGACAACATCCACATCGAAGTCGTTTATCGTTTATAATAGACATTATTGCTTAGGCTCGGAAAGTAGGGGATTGCCGGATGAGGTGGTTAGCGGGCCGAGCCATGGGTGCCTTGGGTATGGCATATTTTCATATTCTTTTTGATTTTACGGGCGATAGAGGTAATTTTTAAATAAAGTATCGAAATGGACTGTGTTTTTTTATGTTAAGGAGAAGGCACACGAGCACTCAGGCCACCTGATGGTAAGTGGAATCTGAGACCCATAAACGTTTCAATTCTCAAGACTATAATCCTAAGACCTCAAATGCGTTGCCAACCCTGAGGATTAGGATGGAATGCCTCTATGCTAGTAATTTCACCGGTTGTCTTATCCCCACACCGGAACACAACAATGCGAACATTTGTTGCTGAGCGGTTGGTTAATGGATAAGATCGTGGTAGCGATCCGGACGGACCCCGCACAGGGTCCTACCACCACTCATAAGTTTTCATACGTTTATTTTACTCGGAAAAAACGAGGCATTTTCCGTCATAATATTTTATAATAAAAGCTATACTTTCCGAGTATGTTTGAGAAAAATAGAATTGAGTTTCATTGATACTAAAAAAACATATAAAACGCAATACACAAGATTCTGACCCGTTAATTAATTTTTTATTAAATAAATAAATAAATATCACGGGAAAATCTCACACAAATTGACCTAGTCCCAAACTAAGCTCTAGGCTTGTACTATGGGTACTAGACAACGATAAACATACTTAAATAGAGAAATACATAGAAAACATCCAAGACTCAGGAACAAATATTCGCGCTCATCACACAAACATCTGCCCTTACCGGGATTTGAACCCAGGACCGCTGGCTTCGGAGGCAGGGTCACTCCCAATTAAGCCAACGTGTCGTCAATTTATTAGAATCAATATGTTAAAACTTTAAAACTTTTTTTAAGGTAAAAAGTTTTTTTGTCGGCATCCTTACTTTTTTTACGTAATATTAATTTAACTTAATGATATTGGCTTAAACATTTTAATTTCTGAAATAAATACATATTCTGCATAAGATCCGTATATTTTAAATAAGGAATGATTTTGTATAGTGTTTTTGCAGGGGTCTGAACTATGACTTTTTAAAGTTTCATATCTTATGTATGAAATATAACACGACAATTGTTTCGCGTAAACAGTTACCGTCTCTTCCATAGCACTTTAAAATAAAAAATATGCGTGTTCCCTATTACGTCGTTTCTTTTTAAAACTTCTGTATGAGAAATTCTCACTAAGAAACGACTTCTCGTCATTCACTCACTCAGGTCAATGTACATAAGATTGTCCCGCGATATTTATCATCTATGTATGTACTATGGGAGACAATTTTAAAGCGACAAGGTGCTAAATTGTATAGGTATTTTAGTAGTCGTGTACACGTAATAATAATGGCACATAGCAATTGGACGAGTGCCTTTTACGTCAGATGTGCCGAGGTGTCTGCGAGATGCGGGATTTGGACAGCGTTCAAGCCTATTTCAGTGGTTGAATACCTGTGGTCTCGAGTATGGGTAAATTGCAAAAATATTGTACATAGTTAAGGACCTAATTGATGTCAGTGGTTAATTGAAACCATACGATTTTATGACTAATTTTCGTTACACAAAGGAAAAATAATTTGATTCAATTAAGCTATGACATCAATTAGGTCCTTAACTGTGTACAATATTTTTGCAATTCACCCTTATAATATAAGCCAAAGTCAACTCTGCTTGCTATTGTACTAGTCTCTAAAGCACACAGACACCTAGCCAAGAGTCACTCTTATAATTGTGTTTGTTCGTTTGAAAAAAAAAATTTTTTCTTCTTTAATTATTTTTCTTTGTCAATTTATACTACTAGTGCTGACAATGATGAGTAGAAGGTGTAGTATACATGGCGCAGCTTATAAGTGACGTTGAACACCGTTAACTTTGCAATGTATGCTGAGAGAGAGAGAGGTTTGTAATGGGGGCAGAACTATCCAGAAATAGCAATTGCAAAATCACATTGTGCTTATAATAAAAGACGTACGTTCGTATACGAATATTACACTTTTAAAACTGTGTTATTATCATTAATAAACTGCTTACAGACAAACTATTGAACATAAAATCTTGAATCAATCTTTTTCGTAGCCACGTTAGAATAGTGCCACTCCATCTCTTCTCGTGGATGTCGTAAGAGACGACTAAGGGAATAAGAGCTTGTGTAGGCGATGGGCTTGCAACCTGTCTCTAATACACTGGTAAATATCTTAGCCTAATTGTGCAAAATGTACAGAATTATCAAGAAGTATTTTTAGAGTTGTTGGTATTTCTGTAGCTCTGCCTACCCCACTCTGGGAATGAAGAAATGTGTATGTAAAATCTTGAAATGTGTCAGTAGGTACAATTAATCTCTATTTAAACGTAAGGAAATTGGGGAAGGGGGGCACCAATTCTAAGCGCACGGGCATCGTCTTGTTGTTTTTTATTATTAGTATCTTGAATTAGTCAATAAAATTACCTTTAACTTGGCAAATACAAACTTTCATGAAATCAAACGTTTATTCACGTTAGGTAACTTAATCTAATTTTTTTTTTATTGTAAACGACTATTTTTTTTTTTTTTTATGTAATTAAATTATAATAAAGTAATGATAAAATTCATTTTTAATTCTAATTCTCTTAACTTTTAAAGCGAGATCTCTGCGCGAAAAATTATCTAAATGTGCCTAGTTAAAAAAAGGTTGCAGACCACTATTCTAGAACAAACAACATTACAATCAAAACTATACCAAGCTATGATATTAATAAGATTGCTTTTGAGATGCGAGTTCAGCAAGTACATGACGCAGGCAGCCATTTTGGAATGGCGGAGAAATTTAATATGTTACCAATTTGTCTAAAAGCATTGTCCGTTTGTCCGTCCCTGAAAATGACATCTCGTTAATTTCACATCATGGCGTCTGGAACATGACACTTGGATTTGGGTGTTAATCTATTGAGACATAAAGACTGTACACGATAAAATCCATGCTCTGGTGTATCTTTACAAGGAATGCACATTTTCAAGCAGTTTATTTTTCATAACTTGTATAATTATAATACTAAATTAATAGGTATGTGTGAGTTTTCGCCGAATATATTCTATCATACCTTTCACCTCCTGCCCAGCGTATTTTAACAATCACTCGCTTCCAGCTACAATTTTACGAATATCTTGTGTAGAATTTTGACTTGATGACAACTGCAAAGTTAAAGATTTTTCTTGGAACTACCCTTGCAAATAGTTGGTGACGCGGTTCGTTTTAGTACATTGTGTACAACACAAGGGAAGTAGGAAGGGGATAACACCCTTATTTATAGTCATGAAATGAATTAAGCAAAAGTAATGTCTTAGGAAACGATTTTAGTATGACTTTTGACATTAACATTACTCAAGTAATTAAAGCCAAAGGCGAAGGGCTTTTAATGACTCGAGTTTGTTATATTATATAACCCGTATGTCTGCATGGCACTTTGTCCCCTCGTAGAGGCTCAACGAATGGCCTGAAGTCGGCCAATCGCAAAACGGACTAATTCCAAACTCATTTGTTTTTGCATTGAAAATCTTATACCAACAGCATATAATTTTAAATGCAACACTAACTGATTTTGAAATGTGGCAGTTTTGTATTCAATGAACGAAAAGAGGTGTCGGTAATTTCATCCTAGTGTCGAGTGACAAAGGAAACTTTACTTTAACCCCCTTACTTATGAACGTGGAATAAGCTTGGAATAGTTTATCCCATGCTTTGTCCTTATCTGTAATTGTGACATTTGCATCTGACAGAAAGTGACAAAGCATGGCATAAACTATTCCAAGCTTATTTCACGTTCATAAGTAAGGGGGTAAATGTTTAAGCCAAAAGCGTCACTACAAAACTGAAAATGGGTAAGGACCAAAAAGTTGGCCCCGCTAACTCACTCAATTAAATTTTCTATGAAACTTTTCCGTTGTGACACGAATTGAAACAAACAAAAGGGAAACAAACTATGCTTAATTAATATAATAATATAATATAATATCAGGGGACAATGTCACACATATTGACCTAGTCCCAAACTAAGCTCTAGGCTTGTGCTATGGGTACTAGACAACGATAAACTTACTTATATAGAGAAATATATACTTAAATACATAGAAAACATCCAAGACTCAGGAAAAAATACTCGTGCTCATCACACAAATATCTACCCTTACCGGGATTTGAACCCAGGACCCCTAGCTTCGAAGGCAGGGTCACTCCCAACTAGGCTAGCGTGTCGTCAAATTATGTCTATTATGTGTATGTGTATTATGTGTGTTAGTTATGTTGTGTGTTAAATTATGGTCCAACTCTTTGGTCCTTACCCAAATCTATCCCAAAAACCGGTCCCTATAAACTAATTTACTATTTATAGTCATTTGGTGCTGTCTTAGATTATTTTTAGTAATTATAAACACTTAGCCGCCTGTATGTCCGGAACCCATATTTTACCTTTGGTTTTAGTTCATATATTTTTTACATCTTTGTCGGCGTAATATAAACGTATAACTATGCGAAATTACAGCTTTGTAGTAGAGAGGGATAGACGCACAATGTCGAAACTATAAGTTTTCTTGTGGACTACGGCACCTTGAATTTTTTGCATTTAAAAAAATACAGCATGAGAATCTTGCTTTTTGTTCCACTTGTTTGAAATAAATCAAGGATGATGGAGGGGAGGGAGAGGAAAGAGAGGTCGGGAGGGAGTTCCCAAATATATGTATGAGCGAATTATGGCAATAGTTGGCACCAGTAATGACTTGGGGACGAGTGATGCCAAATATCTAATCTGGTCTCCCTTACAACATGTGTTCACACCTTTGCTGCCAAAAAGCCGACACCGGTTAGGTGATTCTCTAGACCAACTAGATTTACAACTCGACGGATGTTATTAACCGGCGAGTTTTGGTTGTCCCGCCAGAGCGTACAAACAACATTTTAGGGCGTACGTCCTCAATTAGGTACCTTAAAACTCAGGTATTTAAGACAATATTATAACGTTTTGGCCGCTTAATTTCATACAGGATTAGAAAATTAAAAACAGGTTTTTTTTTGAAAAGGTATCCGATAACACGACACGTTTACTTCAACTTGCTTTTATTATTATTTACTCTAAAAAAAGTGTACGTTTGCCACCCCTGCTTTGGACTAATAGTCGGAATGACGTCATCTTTTTTTCATTTATATTGTTTGTTACCGCGTTACGTTTTTTCATGTCTTACTAGCCGTGACGTAGAATATACCATAGCATCTAGAACAAGAGGTCCGCGACTTTTTAGTCGCTCGGATCTCCCTTTCTAACTAGTTTGTAACGATAGAGACGCATTGAGCGCACAGTGACAAAACACAACTTGTGCTAAGCGGCGGTTTAGTAATAATAAATAATAATATCAGGGGACATTCTCACACAAATTGACCTAGTCCCAAACTAAGCTCTAGGCTTGTACTATGGGTACTAGACAACGATAGACAGACTTAAATAGAGAAATACTTACTTACTTAAATATACAAATATCTGCCCTTACCGGGATTTGAACCCAGGACCGCTGGCTTCGGAGGCAGGGTCACTTCCAACTTTTTTTTTATGGTATTGAGAAGGCAAACGAGCACACAGGACACCTGATGTTAAGTGGAAACTGTGACCCATAGACATTCGCATTCTTAAGACTGCAAATGCGTTGCTAACCCTGAGGACTAAGTAGGAATGCCTCTATGCTAGTTATTTCACCGGCTGACTTATCCTCAAAACCAGAACACAACAATGCAAACACTGCTGTTTGGCGGTAGGTTAATGGAAAAGATGTTGGTAGCGATCCGGACGGACCCTGCACAAGGTCCTATCACCCGCAAACTAGGCCAACGGCTCGTCAAACATTTGCTTATACATATATATCTCACAAATAATCATGTTTTTTCAGAACATCTTTTAAGAAAGTTCCTGTTTTCTATTGTTATGCACATCTGTTTGGCCCCTTTTACTCGTTATTCCAGACCATATTGAAAGAAAGGGAGGTAAAGTACCAACGAACTTCAATTTTCCAAGTGTCCCAAGAACATCCCTTAAAAATGTGACGTTTGGCAAACGTACAACTAAAAACAATGCTCCGTTTTTTCAGCACAGTACCGATATCTGATAGATTATAATTGGCAACACTAAGTGTGACGTAACCTGCGTGCGCGCCGCTGTGTCTACGCTCACTGATGGGGGCAGACTCGGCGTTGCCAACCCATCACCGGCTGGTGTCGCTGGGACAGAAATAGATAGATGTAATCATGATGCAATACATATGGTGAAGTAAAGGGAAAATGAATTAGTCATTAGTAGTCATGTCATTAGTTACAAAGTCTAACACCCGTATTTATAGACCAGATTAGTACAATTTGATACAAGTGCGGAATGTATGTCATTTTACACGAGCCCCGAAGTATCACACAGACAAGACTCGGGACGAGTTAAAATTACAGTTCCGCACGTGTATCAAACGACGTTTTTTTAATACATTTGCGAAAAAATATCAATGAACCAAAATAAATCAGTAACTAAAACAATTACAAGAGACAATTTTACTTTTAATTGACACAGACTTTATCCCATCCCACTTATTCTCCGTGACGTAAAAACTAACTATTATCAGTAGTTTTGGATATCGGGGGTTATTATGAGATAGATATTACAATACATTTGTATTGATTTTATTTGTTCAAGCTTTAATCATTATTATTTTATTACTTTATTAAGTACTTGTAATGTAACTTACTTTTAAGTATTTCTGTACTTTATGTTTGAAAAAATGACCTTCTGCTGGAGTTTCTTGGCGCTTCTTCTCCGCAATGATGGTCTAATCTGAAGCGCTAGTAAATTCACTTCATATTACCGACGTGTAAAAGAGCCCCATGGGGGCCTATTTACTAAATAAACATTTTGATTTTGACTTTTTATATGCAGTAAATTTTATAGCGAGTGTAAAGGACAGAGCTATATAACTGTCAAAGCTCTGTCCCCACACTCGCCGTAAACTGAACAGCATAGCTACGTCATAAAATCCCCCCAGGAATAGTAAAAATTCATATATTTTCTTGTTAATCGAAAATTAACATGTTTTCAATATTTTACTTGTTACCGTAGGCTTCAATATTAGGGCCTTTAAAATCAGTAGGGTCGTCTGTCAGACCTTTATAATCATAGACCAACGATCATTCAATGTGAAACTGTTTAGCTTATAGTTCATTCACTCTTACTTCATTCGCTCTCTCCTAATCACGCTCGGACAGCGAACGGACGTGCAAAATTCATCAGTTGATAATCAGTCAAGTTTTCATCTAGAATAAGCTATTAGTATACTTAAAGAATAACAAAGATTGTGATAGTATATTAAAGTCTATGTCATAATCAAGTCAGCGGTCATATTATTTCAACACCACATAACCCCCAGCACCAAAGCACGAGCTTCCGACGAGGTCAACAGCAACACCTACGAGAGCTGCAGAACGACGCTTCGAACCCGCCGCCGGCGGTTCTCGTAGAGATCACCATCAACAGCGTAATCATCGCACATTTCTTGTAAACTTGAAAACTAAAAAATTGACCATATTGACATAAATACCTCGACTGACATTATTGACAAGTAAATATGAGCACAGGGCCTCTATTCTACAACGTTATAACAATATCGCGTTTGACATGTTATAGAATCGTTTATGTCATAGTCGCCATAATTGTAAATGACATAAGAGCTATCAAAACGTTGACAATACGGAAACACGTCAAATACGATATCGTTATTACCGTGCAGAATCCCAGGGCTGGAATTCTACAAGGTAATAACGATATCGTTTTTGTCCTGTTACCGTATTGTCATCGTTTTGATAACTCTTATGTCATTTACAATAATGGCGACTGTGACATAAACGATTCTTAAACGTGTCAAACACGATATCTTTTTAACGCACCTCAATAGAAGCCCAGCTCTGTGGTGCTAGACAAGTTGCATTCGACAATCGTTAGCGATTATGTTTCGATTGAAAAATATATGGAATTGACGTAAGCGTCACGTTACTATCTAGGTGGCTTACGTCAATTCCATACATTTATCAATCGAAACATAATCGCTAACGATTGTCGAATGCAACTTGTCTAGCACCACAGAATAGACAATAGTACAAGTAATATGAGCTATCTTGTTTACAATGCGATAAAATGTCAAAAGCAAATATGATTATACCTAACAACCATTAGGTATATCGATTCGAACTAAGTTCTACTTCTTCTTCTTTTTTATTAATGGCGGTCCACCGCTATATACCGCAGTGATTTCGCCAATGCCAAGTGAGTAGAGTAAATCAGTAAACAGAATAAATCAAAATCAAAAGCCGGACATCTTTCAGTCGGCCATCTTCCCTCCCCGAAGGTTACCGGAAGACCGAACTAAGTTATATACTACATAACATCACGCCTTTATTCCCAGAGTGGGGCAGAGCTACACAAATACCAACAAGTCTAACATTTTATTTTTATTTTGCACAATCAGGTCAAGAAGTTTACTGTAGTGACAGGTTGCAAGCCCATCGCCTAACAGAATTTGTATTCAAACCGCGGATAGATAAGGCTTACTTCGGGTTGAATTTTGACATTTGCCCATACAAAATGTGTCAAATTTTAATCCGAAGTAAGGCTATCTGTCCGCGGTTTGATTTGAATATAGGGTTCGGCCGTAGTCGCCTCTCACTATATCCACGGGAAGACATGGAGTGCCACTATTCTCCAAAAAACTCAAACTAAATTATACTGCCAACACAAAATAGTAAACAAATTAAAAATATATAAGTAAACAAGCTGTGCATTAAATAATAACATTAATAACTCCTCAACTGACAAGGATCCCAGATAAGCAAAAGTTCGGAACGATTCCTTTGTTGCTCTTTGTTATGAAATTTGTGTAAAGTCCTTTGGACAATAAATTGACCCTTTCAAAGAAATTTCAAAGTTCGTAATTAATTTACAAAGATGTGCCCGCGGCGACCCGGAAACCCAGTTGGAATATCTCTTGAGTAACTGGCTGGTGAGGTCGTCGATGGTAGTACCAGGGGCCTATAGCTACGAATAAGATGCAAGCGCTACCTACCTTTTAACGTTTCTCTTTTCTACCACTGTATGGGATGACGTTCCCGTGCATTACGATAAACCAACATAGAAAATAGAAACGTGTATTTTGGGGCCCAGTACACTAGTTGAGTTTCTTAGCGCTTCTTCTCCGCAATGATGGTCTTATCTGAAGCGCTAGTAAATTCACTTCATATTACCGACGTGTAAAAGAGCCCCATGGGGGTCTATTTACTGAATAAACATTTTGATTTTGATTTTTTTATTTTGATCCGTGACTGCGTAGGAACATAATTACGTCGCGGTCCATTTTATTTGGACAAAAGTATCTCTAAACACAAACGTATTATTTCGCAAAAACGTATTTTGTGCTTAAACCGTTACAAATTGGTAAACCATCACTTAATCGATTGTGTCATTCATTACACCGAATACATGATGTTTTCTAGATATCTTAAACATTAATTACTTATGTAAGGTTAGGTTAGACTTATGAATACCAAAGAAAAAAATCATGCGGTGAGAAATTACGATGGCCTTACGATGAAAGGTGTTTCGATAAAATAAAAGGTACACATATCTACACATTCCATGGGTTTAATAAATGGGTTAGATTAGGAAACATTAATCTTTAAACAAGCTTTAGTCAAATATGTATGCATTAAGATTAGTTTGCGACATGCATCGTCAATCAATCTATAATTATTTATTTATTTTAATAGATACCCGGTTGCCGGGTTAGAATACTGTTACTCCATGTCTTCCCGTGGATGTCGTAAGAGGCGACTAAGGAAATAAGGGCTTGTAGTACTGTAAGGCGATGGGCTTGCAACCTGACAGTAATACGTTAGTAGTCTTCTTGGCCTGATTGTGAAAAATGTAGTAACAGAATTATCAACGTCTTTTTAGAGTTTTTGGTATTTCTGTCGCTCTGCCTACCGCACTCTGGGAATGAAGGCGTGATGTTACTTATGTATGTATCTATTTCAAAAGATATCCGCTAGGGCCTAGTGAAGATGTATAAAGCTAAGTTAGCAATTTTCAAAAATCTACATAACGTAACGTACGTATTGACATAAGCAGATAACAGATAACAGAAACGCTTCTGCTAACTCCATACATATCGAGTCGATAGAAAACAGAATCGTTAGCAGTGCTTGCATCTTGGCTTGGCCTAAAGAATGTAGGGATCGATATCATCTTGGGGGTTTCTATCCATTTTTAAAAGGATATATATATTCTTGGACATTTTTGATGAGTGTAGCATTTATTTTTCTACATTATTTATTTTTAACAAATAATATAATAAAAAGTAATGTTTAAAAAGATAAATTTGATCAAACTTATTTTGCAAATTAAAGTGCAACGGTGAATAATGAATCTGTAACGGACTGGGAAAGGAGGGCTCATTTATCTCCCGAGATGAATATGTATGAAGCCTTTCCTGATGCGAGAATATATATATTCAAGGTACGCTGTTCCGGTGTATGTTTGTTAGGAAATACTGTTGGGAATGAAGATAATAACGGTATTTTCGTACCCTATAAACACAATCGTAAAGGGGTAAAGACCAAAAAGTTGGACCGTAGTTTACGTTTATCCAAACAAATAACGAAGGAAAAAACGTTTCATATTGCGACGAAAAGTTTCTTGACAATTGTTTCGCTCATTTTAGTCGCACAAAATTTCGTAGAAAATCTAATTGTGTGAATTAGCATGCCCACTTTTTGGACCTTACCCAAAGACACTTTACGGTTCCAAAAACAATATGATTTACAACATTTTGAAAACTCCAGCTCTAAAACTGTCATATGATTTACACTATTAACCTATATACGCCCTCTATGTACACACTTGGATATGCAAAATAAACCTTAGCAAGTAAGTTAGTAAGGTACATTTTGTACCTTATTAGGTGTACCCAAGCGAGGACAGCGGGCGTTAATGAGTTAAAATACCTTGTCATAAATATAAATAAACCCTCGATACGAGTATAATGGCTACCTTTTTTCTTTTAAAGCTGATATTTCTCAACCGAACCGATCGATTTTGATGAAACCTATCCATCCCGATTAAACTAGCATTCTTTATCAGATATGAGTTCTTAACCGGAGAGTTTACGTTGTCCCGTCAAAGCGTACAAAAACAATTTTCTCAATAAGGTTCTCAATAAGGTGGCTTAAAACTCGCCCTCGCTTGCTCGATCGACAACTAGATATGCCGTTTTTATCAACCGTCAGAGGTAGTTCATAGCGATTAAATTGTTCCTTAGTGATGATTTTTATGGGTATATACGTTTGAAAAGTGAACGAGTTAATTGTCTCAATGTAGATAAGATAGTTTAAATCTTGATCGACCATCTATTACAATAAGCCGTTTTTATCGGCCTTCAGAGTCAAACGAAGGAGTTAATCGTCCCAATGTGGAAGGATAACACAGAGGCTCTATGGGTTCACACTTACCAAAAATTAAACACAAATATTTTAGTTACAATGCTTACACAAATATGTAAAAAAACACCCTGTGATGAGTGTGTTAACTATAACTATAATATAAATAGTTATACATGTAAAGTAGAGTAGGGATTAACTTATTTACAACAATGGCTACCGAGTCACAAAGGATTCTAAAACACGTCGAACGCGATATCGCTATAACGCAGTAGAATAGAGACCCAAGGCTTCTAATGGTAAAAGGCATCTATAACCTTACTTCGGGTTATGGTTTTCTTATTCCAAAACATCACCATCGCAACCCCTTCGCCTTTGGCAGTGTATTTCACAAATTAAATTATCGCCGGGTGATATACGGCCAATTACCCTTTACCCCATACCCTTACCCATATTGCAGGGTTATTGAATTTACTCTGTTGTTAAACGCGCGGGTTAACAATAGCTTTTCATTTGGTAAGTAATCATGATTTAATGTTGTTTTACGAACGCGTTTCCTGGGCCCTGATTTCAATACAAGGTTTGATGCCATGTTTGAACAGCGGGTGCCATGTTAATTGGGAATGATTTATCGTGAGAGTTTGAAATGAATACGTATCTGTTTTTTGGAAGTACTAAGTACTTGAGGCCTACGATGGAAAGAGACTCTCTCTCTTTATGTAACAGCCATGTTCTCGGTGGAGTAATCGCCAACCGCTCCGGTCCTCCGTCAACTGCTTGAGTTTCTGGTACGACCCAACCTTAACCTTTTCTTTTATCTGCTCAAAGTAATTTCTTCTTGGTCTTCCTCTGCCTCTCTTGCCCTCTGTCTTTCCTTCTATGTGTCGTAGCAGGTGTCCTATCATTGTTCCTCTTCTGTTTTGTATTGTTGTTAGTAAATTCCTACTTTCTTTTATTCTGTTTACCACTAGGTCATTAGATATTTTTTCGGTCCAATTTATCACCTCCATTCTCCTCCAACACCACATTTCAAAAGCGTCCAATCTTACCCTACCTCTTTGTATCAGTGTCCACGTTTCACTGGCGTATAAGGCTATGCTCCAGATGTACGATTTTATGAAGTGGTTTTTAGGGTTCCGTAGTTGACTACATGGCGACACTATAAGGGTTCCTAGTTTGAACTAGGAACCCTTATAGTTTCGCCATGTCCGTCCGCAGCCTAGCGCAAAGACTTTTTTTTTTCTCGTCTACCCTATAGTGTGGGGACATCATTGGTTCTTGAGATACAGGCGTTTGAATAAAACAATGCAAACACTGCTTGGCGATGGATAGATGAGATGGTGGATGGCACACGGTCCTATCACCAGTAACCACTCGTCTTCCTCGACCTTCAACAGAGGTTATACTTGTTGATTACCGCCGCATGTCATCCAGGGCCCGTAGATGTTCACCTTTATGGCAGTGGATAAAGCAGCCCGTCACTCTCGCACTTACCCACAGGTCAGAAAGTGACAGATAGTGATAGGGCGGTTGCGTCAGCCCCGACCCGACGGGCGAGCCCTAAGGTGTTCTTTCTAAAGGTTATTTATCTTTCTTAACAACAACTCTAAAATGACTTGTTCATAACTCTATAACCACTTTTTTTTTATTTATTACATTACATTTTGTACAAAAGATACTTATTCCTAAGTACAACCCAGTAAGGGTATTGTAATGTTACGGTACAACATAAATAAAATTAAACCATAGTAATTCTAACAACACCAATAGAATGTCTATAACATTCATAACAGTTAAACATTATCTACTCTTTAAACAATCTATTAATACTATTTAATAATGTTATTATCTTATCACTTATAACTATAATAAAAATAAAGTTTGCTTAGTAGGTATTATTAGTTACTTTAGTTATTTTAAATTGTCCGTCATGAATTCTTCTATAGAGTAGAAACATTTTTGATGAGAAATCTTGTAGGTTTTTTATGAATAAATTTGTTTTTCCTTCAATTTTTATTTTATCCGATATTTTATTGTATACTAGCGACCCGCCCTCGCTTCGCTCCGGATTAAAGTATTATACATATAAACCTTCCTCTTCAATCACTCTATCTATTAAAAAAAACCGCAATAAAATCCGTTGCGTAGTTTTAAAGATTTAAGCATACATAGGGATATAGGGACAGAAAAAGCGACTTTGTTTTGTACTATGTAGTGATATGTATATTTAGAACGGTAGCATGGGCTATTCTTGTAAATAGATACTAAGTTTTGGTTCCGGTATAATGCCATGCCATGAATTTTACTAATACGCCCTTAAACGTTGTTTTTTCGCTGTGACGGACACCTCAACTCGCTGGTTAATAGTTGGTGCGTCGATTTTTAGAGCTTCTGGATAAAGAGTCCATAGCTGCTGGCAGGGCTGTTGGCAGCGCGCCACGCGCCGCGCCGCTTCGTCTCCAATGAGCTCATTATAGTACCTGTACACTCCAAGACAGAAAAAATAAAGTCTTACCGATCTAGAAGTTTAGGGGGTATTTTAATTATGTACAAAACATCACGCCCTCAATCCCAGAGTGGGGTGGGCAGAGCTACCGAATTACCAAGAACTCTAAAAGACTTGATGATAATTCTGTAACCAAAATGACAAAATCAGGCTTAACCCTGGGTTCCTATATTCAAAACGTCACGTTAAAATGTGACGTCTCGTTAAAATTTGACACATTAGCGAATGTCAGGGTTAGTCGCCTCTTACGACATCCACGGGAAAAAATGGTGTGGCACTATTCTAACCCGGCAACCATACGGTTAATACATCTATAGGGGTATTTTAAATGTGTAAATTATACATTATTATTATGTATCGACTTTTTGACCGTTTTGCATTAAAAATCACTTCTATCCCTTCTTTATTGCTTTTTTTTGTAATAATCACAAAAGTTGTTGAGGACATATTATTTTTCATAGACGACTGTACCTCGTCAGTTCACTGGAAGAGAGTGCCAGGTGACTTCGCCCCCAATTAGCGGAGATCAAAGTCAGGGCTGGCGTGACGTCCTCCAGTTACATCATCTCGGTCATCTGGCTTTCATCTTACAATTGTAAAATTTCCACAAGCGTAACCATCGCAGACGAGAAGTGTTATGTGTGTGTGTGTGTGTTGTGTAGAGATGGGCCGTTTGCGGATTTTGCCGACAGGCCAGTCGGCAGACTAATCAGTTTTCAATTTGCCGATTAATCGGCCGACTAGTCGGCAATGCCGATCGTAGGATTTTCCTAAGTTCGGGTAGACTCGAAAACGTTAGTTTCGCTTCGTCCGTCGAGCTATTTGTTGCCTACACTGAAAAAAATGATTTGTTGAATTTACCAAACTAGCAAAGGTTAGCTGATTTACAGGGAAAATTTAATAAATTAAGCAAGATCCACGCTGTTAAGGTTACCAAACTAAATTGGTTGAAATCAAAGTATTGCCGTTATCAGAGTTCTGGTTTAAATTTACAAAAAATATTGTACGTTTTACAAAAGTTGCACAACATTTTTGCCTTGTAAATTCTATCAATGTTTATAGTTTGTTTCAACCTGGAAAGCAGTTAAGTTTACCCAGAACGGATTATTGTAACTACGAGACCAATTTAATAACAGTGTTCCTTTTACCGACGCATGGTGGCGCTGCAATCGCCACCTGACTACCGGTAAAAACAACTAATAATTCTTGTAACTTTTACAAAACTAATACAACAATTTAGATTGGTTAATTCTATCATATTACTATGGTAATTGAATCACAAATTGTGGTTAGTTTTACAGAAGCACATGTTAATAAACAATAAACTTGTTTGGTACAAAATACCAAACTAAAACGGTTGAGATCAAAGCATTGCCGTTATCAGAGTTTCGGTTTAAATTTACAAAAAATATGGTACGTTCTACAAAAGTTGCACAACATTTTTGCCTTGTAAATTCTATCAATGTTTTTAGTTTGTTTCAACCTGGAAAGCAGTTAAGTTTACCCAGAACGGATTATTGTAACTACGAGACCAATTTAATAACAGTGTTCCTTTTACCGACGCATGGTGGCGCTGCAATCACCACCTGACTACCGGTAAAAACAACTAATAATTCTTGTAACTTTTACTAAACTAATACAACAATTTAGATTGGTTAATTCTATCATATTACTATGGTAATTTTAATCACAAATTATGGTTAGTTTTACAGAAGCACATGTTGTTAATAAGCAATAAACTTGTTTGGTACAAAATACCAAACTGAAACGGTTGAGATCAAAGCATTAGCGTTATCAGAGTTTCGGTTAAAATTTACAAAAAATATGGTACGTTCTACAAAAGTTGCACAACATTTTTGCCTTGTAAATTCTATCAATGTTTTTAGTTTGTTTCAACCAGGAAAGCAGTTAAGTTTACCCAGAACGGATTATTGTAACTACGAGACCAATTTAATAACAGTGTTCCTTTTACCGACGCATGGTGGCGCTGCAATCACCACCTGACTACCGGTAAAAACAACTAATAATTCTTGTAACTTTTACAAAACTAATACAACAATTTAGATTGGTTAATTCTATCATATTACTATGGTAATTGAATCACAAATTGTGGTTAGTTTTACAGAAGCACATGTTAATAAACAATAAACTTGTTTGGTACAAAATACCAAACTAAAACGGTTGAGATCAAAGCATTGCCGTTATCAGAGTTTCAGTTTAAATTTACAAAAAATATGGTACGTTCTACAAAAGTTGCACAACATTTTTGCCTTGTAAATTCTATCAATGTTTTTAGTTTGTTTCAACCTGGAAAGCAGTTAAGTTTACCCAGAACGGATTATTGTAACTACGAGACCAATTTAATAACAGTGTTCCTTTTACCGACGCATGGTGGCGCTGCAATCACCACCTGACTACCGGTAAAAACAACTAATAATTCTTGTAACTTTTACAAAACTAATACAACAATTTAGATTGGTTAATTCTATCATATTACTATGGTAATTGAATCACAAATTGTGGTTAGTTTTACAGAAGCACATGTTAATAAACAATAAACTTGTTTGGTACAAAATACCAAACTAAAACGGTTGAGATCAAAGCATTGCCGTTATCAGAGTTTCAGTTTAAATTTACAAAAAATATGGTACGTTCTACAAAAGTTGCACAACATTTTTGCCTTGTAAATTCTATCAATGTTTTTAGTTTGTTTCAACCTGGAAAGCAGTTAAGTTTACCCAGAACGGATTATTGTAACTACGAGACCAATTTAATAACAGTGTTCCTTTTACCGACGCATGGTGGCGCTGCAATCACCACCTGACTACCGGTAAAACAACTAATAATTCTTGTAACTTTTACTAAACTAATACAACAATTTAGATTGGTTAATTCTATCATATTACTATGGTAATTTTAATCACAAATTATGGTTAGTTTTACAGAAGCACATGTTAATAAGCAATAAACTTGTTTGGTACAAAATACCAAACTGAAACGGTTGAGATCAAAGCATTAGCGTTATCAGAGTTTCGGTTAAAATTTACAAAAAATATGGTACGTTCTACAAAAGTTGCACAACATTTTTGCCTTGTAAATTCTATCAATGTTTTTAGTTTGTTTCAACCAGGAAAGCAGTTAAGTTTACCCAGAACGGATTATTGTAACTACGAGACCAATTTAATAACAGTGTTCCTTTTACCGACGCATGGTGGCGCTGCAATCACCACCTGACTACCGGTAAAAACAACTAATAATTCTTGTAACTTTTACAAAACTAATACAACAATTTAGATTGGTTAATTCTATCATATTACTATGGTAATTTTAATCACAAATTATGGTTAGTTTTACAGAAGCACATGTTAATAAGCAATAAACTTATTTGGTACAAAATACCAAACTAAAACGGTTGAGATCAAAGCATTGCCGTTATCAGAGTTCCGGTTTAAATTTACAAAAAATATGATACGTTCTACAAAAGTTGCACAACATTTTTGCCTTGTAAATTCTATCAATGTTTTTAGTTTGTTTCAACCAGGAAAGCAGTTAAGTTTACCCAGAACGGATTATTGTAACTACGAGACCAATTTAATAACAGTGTGCTGGGCCGGGTTGTTATGTCATACTATTTAGAATAATTTTTAATGTTGCCAACTTGCCTAAGTCGCTAATTTGGGATATAATGGATCAATAATTTATATATAGTTACCATGTTATATTTTATTATATAAGAGAATCCTAGACTTAAGTATTACGGATTTTAACCTTTCAATTACGGACTTGTAAGAAGTCTTAAATCTTTGCGTCATTACGTAATTACGGAATGGAAACCCTACCGGGAAGTGGTTCATATCTTCCTTGCAAATTTTGACAGCAACTTACCTACAAATATATTACGTAGGTACCTACTTACTTGCCTACTTACGAGTATATACATACGAACAGTGCAAGTTGCTTGTAAAAACTCATATACCTATACCTACCTACACCAAAGTGAAACGAGGGCGGGTCACATTATCTAGACACGCGGGAGCGTGTCAAGCCAAGTTCAAGAAACAGAACTGGCGAGCCGCACCGTGTGTAATATTACACGAACCATTTGGAGCCACTTTTGACCCCCTCATAAATCAAAAACTATTTTACATAAACGTATCAAATTTGGCTCATATATTGAGACTTGCGAGATACATATGTGTTCTAAATTTCATAAGCTTATCTCAAACGGTTATTTAGATATTAATGTCCAAAATTCCTCATTTTTATCACTGACTGACCTATAGACCAAAACTCTAACCCAGTTCCAGATGACCTAGAGAGTTAAAATTTGGTATGCAGATAGGTAATTAGATGAATACAAAGGAATTAATAAAAAACTGGCAATTTTTAAATAATTAGATTCTATTATGAACGCTTAACATAAATACCTAATATTACTTACGGTACCTACGTTATTAACTGGGATTAATTATTATTTTTATATTTAGCGCACATCAATAGTGTAAAATCATTACCTACTCATAAATAATGATAAAATAATAGGCATTTAGATTTTCGGTTTAAACACGACGCGCGCGCGCCGAGTGACGCCGGAGCGGCGCGACGTGGCCGAGCGAGCGGCAACCGCGCTCATAAGCGCGAGCGCCGTCTTGCTGTCCGGTTGTCTCTAGACATCTGACCTATAAGGTTGCGATTTATGCTGCGAAATTGCTAAGTTTTCTTAAGGAAAACTTATAATTTGTAGTAATATTATTATTACAATTTCTTTAATAAGTAGGTACGTACGTATAGTATTATAGTATAAGCAATAGTTTAAATAAATAATAATTTTATAGTTATAAGTAGGTAGGTGTATATACTTATTATTATTACAATTCCTATAATAAGTAGGTACGTAGGTTTAGTATAGTATAGGCAATAGTTTAAATAAATAATAATTGTAAAAATTATTCTCTGCTGTGGGCTTGGCAATGCAATTGTTTTATATTTATAGTCTACTTTTAGTTTTGAATTTGTCCTTTTAAAAGGACCCACGGCGTTACGAGGATATGTACTTACCTACAAAAAGTAATGATATCCCACCAAAAACATAAATGTAAAAAAGGAGAGCCAAGTTCAATACAAAAATTATTCTCTGCGTTGTGGGCTTCGCCGCAAAAAGAATGGAGATCTGAGATTGAGTGCCAAGTTCTATGCAAAATCCAAATATGTAGTCTAAGGGCTGACTTGGCTGGTTTTCCCATACGAATTATATAGCCTTCGCATGTTCTAAACCCTTCGGTTCTATGTTACCTTTCGGTTCTTATTTTATTTTTCGAAAATTTGGCTTGCTGGTAGAAACTACCCATCGAACATAAGGCTCTTCCATGACTGTGTAAAAGTAGGTACTTAATAATAATTCGTATGGGAAAACCAGCCAAGTCAGCCCTTAGACTACATATTTGGATTTTGCATAGAACTTGGCACTCAATCTCAGATCTCCATTCTTTTTGCGGCGAAGCCCACAACGCAGAGAATAATTTTTGTATTGAACTTGGCTCTCCTTTTTTACATTTATGTTTTTGGTGGGATATGTATAATACAAGTAATAAACTTAGGCAGATAAGTAAGAATTTAACTACGGAACCCTAAAAAATGGTCCGCTGCAATCGCTACCAAACCTATGGTTAAAGTGACTAAAGAGTAGTAGGTAGGTACATGTAACTAAACAAACGACACTGCACTTTGGTTTGGTTATTATATTATACCTACTAGCGGCCCGCCAGCGGCTTCGCCCCGCTGCAAATTTCCGAATTTTCCTTTTTTTATTTTTTTGCCAAAGAACCTTCTCCTGACAATAACAAACACAACATAAAAAGAATTAGCGAAATCGGTTCAGCGGCTCTCGAGATTTGCGCTTAGCAACACATTCAGCGATTCATTTTTATATTATAGAAGATAGTCAGTTCATTGAGTACCTACTAATTGGCTACGTCATAAAAAATAACTGAATGTTTGTCATGTTGAGGAAAACATTTAAAAAAAAAAAAGCAAATTCCATTTATCAAAAAATAATAACCTGTAGACCTGTACCTGTACCTACCTGTGTGATAGGCTTGTACCTAGTAGGTACTTTTAGGTGATGGGCTAGCAACCTGTCACTAATTAAATACACTGGTAAATATCTTAGCCTTATTATGCAAAATGTATTTACAGAATTATTAATATTTTTTTTAGAGTTGTTGGTAATTTTGTAGCTTTGCCTACCCCACTCTGGGAATGAAGGCGTGAGTATATGTGTGTATGTATGATAACATTGATAACATTGATAACCCGATGTAAATATTTAATTATAGGTACTACTACCTATATTCTACACTAGACTCGCGATCCAGATGTTTTTCGTTAGATGATTTATCGTTTTTGAGACAAACGATTTTAATTATAAATCTTTCGCGGTCTGGATTTAGTTGCCCTTTTAAATGCCATGAATTTTCATCGTTATGTGCTCCTATCGTCAGCCATACAAAATTACACAAACCTAGTGCTTGCCACCCAACAAACAAAAATTCCTCTTGTAGTGGCTTTTAATGCCAAAAATAATACTCTTATAAGAGCCATATTATCGCTAATAAGGGTGCATTTGGGCACAAATTATAAGGACAATAACCTTGTATCCCCCTTATAGTTAATACCTGTTATAATGTACCTATACGGTTTCTTACATTGTTCTTTTTGGCATTAGGTACCAACGGGCTAAAATTCATACGCGCCCTGGTGGGTTAAGTACCTACCTACTCCGAAACACCAATTACAAAACATTCAAATTCAAAGCACCTACTCCACAGTTAGTTATGTAGGTGTGACGTGATTAACGTAACATCGAATTCGATTTGGGGTGAAACACTGGGCGCGATCCTCTCTTAGCCATCTTAATTATGTTTGCGTTATCAAAACAAAAAGCCTTTCGAAATACTTAAAAGTAGCCTACCATTGATTTTTTTTGTTATTAAAACGTTTATTATGTCTCTGTCGTACCTACTGCAGGGTAAAAAACTCTCTTAATTAATTAATCAATCAAATATGTAGGTATATCAATACGTCATTACGAGTACATTTTCAACGACAAGAATATTTCGGAAAGTAAATTATTATGACAACTCAGTTGTCAACTCTCATTTTATTTCCACGGAAAGTGCTGTTCATCAAAAAGACAACGTAGGTCTGTACCTACATACTACCACTCTACATAAACAATAATTATGGAGACGATGATTAAGTACTTAAGTAGGTATATAAATAAATAATATGACCAATATGACCATGCTCAAACTTCAAAAGTACCTACCTACGTGATTATGGACTAATAATGGTAAATTGAATTGATTTGTTTATTGAGTTACGAAACTAAAGTCTAAAAGGTACCGACTTTAGACAACAAATTTACTTTGGTTGAATTTACCATTATACTTTGTCAAAATCTACTAAACCTAAACGCAACCTCATAAAAACGTCTGTCCTACTCTCACATATTTCCATCGATCTCAATCGATGAATGGTAGAGCGAGATGGAAGTAAGGTTCGCGTTCACGCAGTTATGATATGACGCAGGCGCAGTCAAGTCATTTCAAGGCGTCGGTCTGGCGCGCGCGCCGAACGAATTTCCGTTCCATTTCGCTTCCGGCTTCCGACCGGCGGCGTGCCGTGTTCTGCCCCCTATCCCAAGTATCCCACAAAACTTACCAAGTGTAAAAAATTTTACTAAATTGTAAGGTTTTCCATAGAAAATTAGAAATTATGGAAAGTGATACCGAAGACGATATTGGAGTCGCATATCTAACGGAATGGGGTTTGTCTGAACCCACCATAAAAAAATTTGAAGGTTAGTAGATTAAGTTTAGTAACACCTCATTATCATTATATTACTTACTGATAAATTTGTATGTTGTATGTATTCATATATTATTATTACTACCAGTACTAGGTACCTACCTACCTATTATTTTAATTTCTATAATTTTAATACCTATTTGCTAATGCTACTAATATTTATACAGCTAATTTAGCTGTTTAATAGTAGGTACCTATAAGTGTGTGCGTGGTGTAATTAATTAGTGCCAAAAGATAACCCTAGGTACCTAACAAACCGAGATCTTTATAATTTTATTGCCAGTGAAGCTGAAGCGTATGATAGGTGTTGGTTGATTTGATCGTGGCTTGAGATCGAGCAATTGATATTTATGATGATGGTTTTTCTTTTAAATAGGTAGGTATTTAGCTATTTGTTTCAATATTTCAATTTAAATACCTACTCATTTCTACGTTTATGTGGTAACTAGGTAAGTATCGTTTTTTACATGAACGGTAGGTTAAGTATGTATATAAATTATAATGCTACTTACCAGTTTCATAATGATAATTTATAGTTTCCTCACCTGCATACAATACCTACCTACTATAGACGCGGGCAACCATCTTGTAGGTACTTATAATTGCTTTGCTGTTATAATAGTGTACAACGGTACAATATATCAATCAATTTAAGTCATTGTCTGTCAAATACCCAATGAATGTGTCAATCAATTAATACAAATAATTGTGAAAAGAAACATTTTGGCGTAACAGCGTTAAATCGCCCTTGATGATGATGATGAATCATTTTACAAAGAGCGCGGCTCTCGTGCAGGCCCCGACATGCGCCCGACCCGCGCATGCCGTGTGTAAAGGCATCCATATACTTAGGTAACTTATGAACACCCGCCGCACTTCTGACATCCCGGCGCCCGACCCGCGCCCGCGCTCTGTGTGTGTGTTTTACGTTTTAGGTTTGTGGGTTAGGTATACCTACCTACCTAGTTAATGCAAATGCTTGTAACTGCCTGTTTTTTTAGAAAATCAAATTACATTCACACTTCTATCGGACATAGAAGAAGCAGAACTAAAGGAGCTTATTCCGAATTTGAAGGAACGAGTACTGTTCAAACGGGGGCTGAAGAAACTGCAAAACATAATTCATGTAAGTACTTATCTCTTGCTTATTGCTGTTTGGTTCTGTTTGGTTCCGTTCTGTTCGTGAATATATCACTACCTGACCCTACAAACGTTGTTCTGCCATATAAATTCACTATTGGTCGCAGCGTGATGTTATTACAGCCTAAAGCCTTCCTCGATAATTGGACTATCCATTGGATTCTTCCGAATCGTTCGATATCTTGATGGCAACGGGCGCGCTCCCGCGCGCGCGCCTCGCGCCACCCGTCACACCAAACGCAGCCGCGAAGCATGAGCAACACGTGCACGCGTTGAAGCTGCCGCCGGCCTGCAGTGTGCCGGGTGCCGCGTCGCCCACGAGATCCCAAGTTTTTTTATTACTTTTAGTTCTCAGTTGAAATAAAAAAAAAATGGGTGCATTATATTAATACCAGACGGGAACAATACGGGTAATATCATCGTCTGTGTAGGGCGCTGCAAAGCCATGTAGATCTCTCTTTCAGTATTTTAGAATATCATCGTTTTTACAAGTCCCTGGCTCGTAGTAGGTACTAATCCTATGACCGAACTCGCAACTTTGGACCACTTTAGTTCTTAAACGGGCAAGTTAATAAAAAAAAAAAAAACAATAAAAGATGCTTATTTTAATGTATTCTTTAAAGTTTTAATCAAAAAAGTTGCAAAAATGCGAAAAAAAAAAGTTTCTAAGTCCTATTCAATGGCCGCACCTCTTATACCTTCCTACCAGTTTATTTTTGAAGTCGGAGACCTCAGTGTGCCTACTGGATACTAGCTAATAGAGAATATCTCAAAAACATTTAAGAAAATGCATGTAATAGAACGCATTACGCGGCAGCGAGATTACGCGACATTTCATGCAATTTCATAGAAAAATATTTAGTCGCGTCGCTCCGCTGACGCCTAGTGCGGTCCTACCCTACCTTAAATGAAGGTTTTGTGTGTTAACTTAATAAAACTTATACCTATATATTATTTCAGGACACAGCGTCTGATGACACGTCGTCATGTTCTAGAGATTTGTCATCACCAAGTCCCGCGGCCAGCACGAGCAGTGCTGAAATTGCTTCTTCCATAAATGCAACATCTCATGTAAGTGATTTTATCCTTTAATTTTATTTACGTCATGGTTCAAGCTAATGTCAAAAGATAAACTTAGGCGGTCATTCTTCGTCAGGTTTCCTTCACAGCTAGGCTAAAAAATAAAAAAAGTCAAAATTTGTGACAATTTTTTTTATTTTTATTTTTTATTTTTTAATGTTAAGGAGAAGGCACACTAGCACTCAGGCCACCTGATGGTAAGTGGAATCTGAGACCCATAGACATTTGAATTCTCAAGACTATAATCCCAAGACCTCAAATGCGTTGCCAACCCTGAGGACTAAGATGGAATGCCTCTATGCTAGTAATTTCACCGACAAATTAAGTTGATTTAAAATATTTTTTTTGTTTAGGTATATTCTGATGTATGTTTTTTTTTTGTTTAGACTGATGATTTAAATACTATTTTAAAAAGCAATAGTGCTGGAGAATTGTGTCTAGCATCGTTAAAAAAAAATTCCAAGTTAGATACTTCAGCGCGAAACTACTTAGTTAAATCAGTAGTTGAATATTACATGAAGCATTATGGCACGATGAAAAGACACCAATTTGAAGATATTTCTTTTCAAATTGTTTCCTTAGTCCCAACTGAATTCAAGGTACCTACCATATTTCAAACTGAGACCATCCATAGATGCGATTTCACCAGTGTAATCGGACAATGCCGTATACTGACGGAAGCGTGCCTTTAGATAGTGTATTGAAAATAAGTATTATCAGTGCACTTTTAGAAGGAATCTTTCCTTCAGACAACACCCGCCTTATTGGTGAAAAACTACCTTAATGTCTGATTTACATCAAAGTACTAAATCCCTAGATCAACACTCCTATCCGTTCCTTCGTGATTGTGCACTAGTAATACATTAGGTAGTTAGTTCAGTAGCTAGTTTGTTATGCTGCTATGAATTATTTTTATTATTTTCTATAGGCAAGTAGGTATGTATAAAGTTATAAACAGCCTTAAATTTCATTATTGGTCATTGACATATATCTATATCACAGGTAAAAAATACTGTGAAGTCGAATGATACATAATAAATTGATGAAATATATTATTTATCCTTAATTGTTAAGATAATGTAATTTTATTTACATACATTGATGAATGCGTGTTTACGACGTTTTGAGCTAGTTGGTAGTGTACGCTGCCTTTGAAACTAGCGGTCCCGGGTTTGATTCCTGGTAATGGCAAATATTTGAAATAATGTGTGATGAACTGATGAGCATGGATATTTCCTTCCGGGGCAGTGGTCCAACTGTCTTTGCAGTTGGACCGCGGCACCATTATAGAGTTCCCAGGTCCAATTAAAATAATTTCAAATAATACAACTGCAATTGTAACCACAACACCTTATTATATTTAACTAATTAGTTTTACAACGTTTCTGATACAGAACTTATAAATAGTAAAATCTTTTTCTCTTAAAAAAATAACAAAACAAAACTGGAACAACAAAGTATTAAAAAAAGTATTAACAAACAACAAAGTATTAATAGTAAAGTATAGGTATTATTTCATCGTAATTTTTCTAAAGCATGGCCTATACATATACGTATATAAAATGACACCTACATTAATCTGGGTTTTTCCTAAGTTGGGTAGTGATTGCAATTGAATTATTTTAAATTATTTTAATTGAACCTGGGAACTATAATGGTGCCGTGGTCCAACGGCAAATATAGTTGGACCACGGCCCCTAGTAAAGGCCCGTAGTCCAACTAGTTGGACAGAGCAGTTGGACCACTGCCCCGGAAGGGGATATTTGTACCTGAGTCTTGGATGCATGTTTATAGTTGTCTAATACCCCTAACATAACAAGCCTATAACTTTAATTTTGGACTTAAATTTGGACTAAAATCAATTTGTGAAAGAAGGTTTCTTGATATTTATTTATAAATCCTGCCCAAATCCTTGTTATTTATTAAGTGCAACTTCTCTTTGCGTCTTATTATTGAAAGTGCACCGAGTAGATAGATGCTGAGCGCAGTTAGTTGTCAGCTTCAGTTACTTTACTAAGCAACTCGCTTATATTTCTATAGAGTTAGTAAAGTGACCTGAATTTGTGGTATCATAAATTCAGGTCACTTTAGCTCTATAGAGGGGTCTATATTCATTATAATGTTTGCCCTAACGCATCGTTTGCCATAATGATCATTCGCCATAACTAGTTTTCAGCTGAGTCAGACTTTTTAATATTTTCAATAATTGTTAGAATACAACCCTAACCTAACCGATGGTATTTTTGGAAAACTGAAAAAGTTGTCTGACTCAGCTGAAAAATTAGTTACCTATGGCAAATGATCATTTTGGCAAACTATGTGTTAGGGCAAACGTTATTATGGATTGCGCAGGAGACCCCTATAGAGGCTTTTTAAGGACTAGCCTTAATAGTCGCTTAGGTAGGTACAAATTAATTAATGTTTTAATTTCATAGGAAACTTACTATTTACCCAGTCAAAAGTATGGGATAAATAAATACATTCCAGCAAGAGGGAAGTTGGTGGATAAATTTAACAATTATAAGAGGGTATTGCGGAAGAGTGGATTATTAAGCAGTAGAGCCGACACTCCATCTGATACTCCATCGGCGTCAGCAACTACCGATGTTGAAGAGCAAACTGGTATATTTTTTTTTCATTTTAAATCTTGAGTACCTATTCGGAAATAAACCATTTTGCACTGATAGACTTACAATACAATTTAAAGTAAGTTTTTGTGTCTTCTCTGTTAAATGTTGCACATATTGCAACAATATGTTGCAGATAAGTTCGCCGTTGTAGGTACATTAACTTTTATTAGGGTTCCGTAGCCAAAATGGCAGAAACGGAACCCTTATAGTTTCGTCATGTCCGTCCTTCCGTATGTCGCAGGCATTTTACTCATAAACTACAAGATGTATATTGATGAAATTTGGAGTATAGGTGCCTTGTACAAGCCGCTACTTAGTTTGGTAGTTAAATAACAAAAATATTTATAAGGGGGAGCATTCCATACATGTAACAGAAACTGTTTTTTTTTTTTCACCAATCGTTTTGACAGATAATTGTTATAATTATGATCTATCGTTTGCCTTACCAGTATCCCATGAAGAATTCGAGGAGATAAAAGTTTGGCTAAAATATAATAAAGAACCAATAGGAGAAGTAATTGAACATTGGAAAAAATCGTCGACTTTGCGCCTTAAAGAATTAACACATAAATACACAAATATAACCGACATAATAAACGATTGGCCCGCATACAAGTTGAGTTTTGGATATAAGTTGGTAAGTTGTTTTTATTGGTTTCAAAGACGCGAGTTTCTTATAAATAAATTATTATACCTACTTACATTATTTTAGTATGTCGATGCGATTAGCCTAGTTGGTTGGTAGTGAGCCTGCTTACGAAGCTAGCGGTCCCGGGTTCGATCCCGGGTAAGGGCAAATGTTTGTGTGGTGAGCGCGCATATTTGAGCACGCGTAAATAAATAAAAGGTATTAATTAATGAAATTAAGTATTTGTCTTGTAAGTATGTTGATCGTTGTCTAGTACCCAAAACACAAGCCTACTAGACTAGGTTATTTTGTGTAATATAAGATTGACCCTTGCCATTTATTTACTTACTTATTTATTATTTATGCACAAAAACATTTAGGCTCGAACGATTTCGATGATATTAACTAGCTAACTAGCTAGGCAAGTTAATTTTCTCCGTGTCTCAGTAGAAAGACACCGAGTGAAGCTCCGTTACGCCCAGGTACTTTATTTTGAATTGACCAAGTTATGCTTTTTTCAGATTGAATTGGATTTCGAAAGTAAGTTCAGAGGATCTGAACTACTATTGTACGTGAAATGGCCTGAGTTTATGCAGAAATCACTAGATCACTTTAGGAAAATAAAAGCTGCTTCATCATATATTCAGTTGATAGACGGAAATCCAAGTGAAGGTTGGTTGTTGTTATACGTGTATTATACTTACGTTAGTACGAGCATTATACTTAGTTACATGGCCTTTCTTGGAAGTATAAATAAAAATAATGTTAAATGGCTTCTAATATAAATTAATGTGTTGTAACACAAATTGAAGCAAAACTATTTTTGTGGTTGCTTAACCAAGAATTATTATTAACTACGTACTTTTTTTCAGATGTTAGAGACTTCTGTTTTTGCGCTTTAATTGGCTACAAAATAGTACCAACCGTAAGGATACAGTGCCAAGACACAGATGGCAAAAAAAAAAGCCTCAAACCCAGTATTCAAGAAGCCATGAATAGTTTTATTCTTCATGCAAAGGTATTATTTACTTTAAAATATCGTCTTTTTGTTATTATTTTTGCTGATCGTATATTTTAGCACTCTAACTAGAAACTCTTTTATTTTCGCCATGGCCGTCTGTCTGTCTGTATGTCATATTCACTTTTTCTCAGAAACTATCAGTAAGAAATCTAAAAAAAATAGGGTTAGGGTAGGTAAATACATACCTCCCTAACATGTAAAGCAAGGATAAAAATATTTTATTTTCTTTACGTCTATGACATGGCGCAATAGCTATTAAAGAACTACTTGTGTGTATGGCATTATAAATTTTTAGTTCATCAAATAATATGGACAACCAGTGTGTGTAACGATATTGCTTTTGGCATGTTATTGTATTGTTTTGAACTCTGCCGTAATTAGGGCGCGAGTACACGGTGCCGCCCCCGCACCGACACCGCACCGCCGCCGCACCTCTGCGCTATGTACACAAGACGCGTAAAGCCCGCCACCGCGCCGCCGTCGGTGCAGAGGCGGCACCGTGTACTCGCGCCCTTACTGTCTAGTTTAAGAATTATCATAAAGTTGACGATACGACAACATGTCAAAAGCAATTATTTTGACAACAGGAACTTTTTTAAAAGGTGTTCTGGAAAAAATCATGCTTATAGAACTTTGTCTCCAAAGCATACTATTTTTTTTCAAATATTTTGATCATTACTTACCGAGAAAATAATATTGAATATTATCAGCGTTTGAAAAGCCCGCTTTGGACTAGTGGCCGGAATGACGTTATTTTGTTTGTAGCCGCGTTTTGTTTTTTCAACTCTAGCACTAGCTGTGACGTAAGGTGTACCATATGGCGTTTAAGCTCTTTAGCCATTATCAGATATATGTTTATTTATTTTCTCAGTAAATAATGAAAAAAAATTAGTATGCTTTTGAGACAAACCTCTATTTATAAGTATGATTTTTTTCAGAACACCTTTTAAAAAAGTTCCTGTTGTCAATTGTTTTACCGCGTAGAATAGAGGCCCAGCACCAAGTAATATTAAATAGAAAATTAGTTCATAAGTACTCGGTTGTTTCTCGAGATAGTTTTTTTGTTTGCCCGGTTTTTCATTAATAAAACTTTAATTTCCAGAATCAAAGTGAAGTTCTCACCCAACTGAATTATCGGCAGAAAACACAAATGGCTAAAGGGCTCCGCTGTCAACCAATAATTGTCGTTGTCGGAGCCACAATTGACACGCTCAAGGATTTTTATGTTGCATATGACAACATTCTCTACAAAATTGACTCGGTTTTAAAAGCCCTCGATGTATGCTTTAAAACTTTTCACTGCCTGGACGCGGAGTATCCAGCTGAAGCGATACATATTTGGACATTCATACAAAAGTATTTCTACAGCATCCACTTAAAATCTGATAAAAAACTGTCGGGAGTTTCAACATTTCTCTCCGACCTAAATTAGTTAACCGACATTTCTCTCCGACCTACATTAAAATTTGTTTCTTTAATATTATTTTGTCAATAAAATTAGAATTAAAATTTTAAATTAAATTTAGCTGACCTGTAGGTAGGTCAAGGGTACATAATATATAATTACAAGACGAGTTAATATTGTTTAAAATAAAACATACATGATGTTTGTTTGCTTCAAATGTTTCGCTTCAGTTGAAGATTACAAAGGCTTTTGTGAACATTTAAAAATTTATCACAACTTAAGTTCTAACGCAACATATCGTTGTAAACAGTATCTATGTGATCGTGAATTTCAAAATGTAAGATCTTTTAGACGTCACCTTATATCTCAGCACATGAACCTGCAAACCACATTAAATAAGGAGGTCGCTATAAATGTTGACACTTTAAGTGAAAATCTACAGGATTCGTTTTTTTCTAACGAATCTTCTGAATGTCATATTGTAAAAAATGTTTGTCGTGAAGACGCTTTAGAAACTGCCCGGAGTATGTTAAATAAATCAGCCGCAACATTAGCGCTTTCATTGTACAGTGATGCTGGAGTGAACAGGAAAACTGCTCTCAAAGTAATAGATAATGTTCAACTTCACATTACACAAGTTATAGATGATGTTCTTAAATTTGTAATTCCTTTGTATAAAGAGTTTAGTCAAGGTGAAATAGATAATATACATGAACTGATTTCAAATCCTTTTGGTGACATGTGCTCAGAGTATAAAATTATAAAATACTTTACAGACATCAATTGCTACATTCCGCCTGAAAAGTACGTTATTCATGAAAACGTTGCTGAAAACACAGTTAACTCTTCTGTAATGCTTGCTCCTAAATCCTGTACGGGCGCTAAGGTGCCGCTTAGGCTAGCATTCAAGAAAATATTTGAATTACCTAATGTTCACAAATTGATTTTCAATTCATTACAACATTATGAGGGCGCTTTTCCAAATTTTGCTCAAAGTTTCATTTGGCAAAAGAAAATTGCAAATAAAGAAGGCAAACTCTGTTGTCCTTTTTTTTTATATTTCGATGATTTTGAGTGTAATAATCCCTTAGGTAGCCATGCCGGTGTACATTCTGTATCAGCTGTATATTATCAGTTTCCTACTATGCCACATGAATATCTTTCATTGCTGGATAATGTGTTTGTTGCAATGTTGTACAATTCGTCTTATAAGATACATGGTAATTACTCTGCATTTAATGAACTCATTAAAGAATTAACCTATTTAGAGGAAGAAGGCATAGAGTTAAATACTGAAAATGGTAATATAAAAATCTATTTTGTACTTGGAATGATATTAGGTGATAATCTGGGATTAAATACAATACTCGGGTTTGCAAAATCTTTTAGCAGTAATTTCTATTGTAGATTATGTAAAAGCCACAAATCTGTAATGAATACACAAACCAAAGTAGATAATGCATTGTTAAGAAATCGGGAAAACTATGCTCGTGACGTTGAGCAAAATAATGTCACGGAAACAGGAATAGGTGAATATTGTTGTTTTAATATTATTCCTAGCTTTCATGTGGTGGACAATTGTAGTGTTGATATTATGCACGATATTTTTGAAGGGGTATGTCATTATGACTTGGCTAAAATTATTTTGCATTATATTGACATATTACATTATTTTGATCAAGATACATTAAATAATCGCTTAAAATTATTTGATTACTCCGTTACAGAGCTTAATGATAAGTCTATTTGCATCAAGCGAGAACATTTAGTTCGTAGTAAGTTTAAAATGTCTGCTTCGGAAATGTTAATGTTTGTTCACTTGTTTCCTCTCCTTGTTGGAGATTTAGTTCCGGTTGACGATCCTGTTTGGCAATTTGTAATCGTTTTACTAAAAATCATTCAGATTATATTATGTAGTGTTGTACATGCCCCAACTGTAAAAATGTTAGAATCTTTAATTTCTGAACATCATGAAAACTACATTAATCTTTTTAATGATACATTAAAACCTAAACATCATTTAATGCTTCATTACCCACATATTATTGAGCAGGTGGGCTCCTTAAAACAGTTATGGTGTATGCGATATGAAGCCAAACACAAAACTTTAAAAAACACGGCTCATATCATTACTTCTAGAAAAAATATAAGTCTAACATTATTAATAAAAGAACAATTAGCATTTGCGAACAGACTCCTTTTAGCAAAGGGATTGGACCCTAGACTGGAATTCGGAAAAGTCAATTTACGGGAGCCGCATGCGGATATTTCCCAAACTAACTGTATCCACGAAAGAGATGTTGATTTATCATGTGATTTTCAATGGGTACGTTTCAAGGGTACGAAATTTATACCCGGAATGATAATTGTTACTACGAATGACGAAGATTTTATTTTTTTTAAGTTGGAAAGTATTTTTCGTTCTAAATGTTCTGAGGGATTGTATTTTTTATGTAAATTATTAATATGCTCTGGGTTTAATGATCATTTTCAAGCTTATCAAATTGAAGGGGAAGACAACTCTACGGAGGTGTTGAAGCCGGAAAATTTAATCATTCTCCCACTAATGTTCATGTTATTGCCACAGGAGAATCTTATTGTCGTTTTAGTTACTATTAAAATATAAATTGAATAGTAACTAAAACATAAATTTAAATTTCCACTAGTCCATGAGTGTGGATTAGTGGGAATTTATTTTCCAGTTCGCAGAGCAGATAACTAGTTCACTCGTTTATTAATTATTTGGATTTAGTGATAATATTAGTTTTTTTTTATTATCACATGTTGTAGCAGGCAGAACTCACGTTTATTTAAAATACCTACGTCTTGCTTACCCATTACCCTTTAAAAAACTTATCAAAATTTAAAACATTTTAAGGGACCATTTTTTTATAAGTCTTTAATGTTCCCAAAAACAGTTTTTGCAGACTGGGAGAGTGTTATTTTAAAAACATGATGTATTTATGAGGGCACCGACCGCCCAGTGGCTGTCATTATTGAGTTCAATAAACTACAACATGTTCTCGAAATCTATCGGTTTTATTTTGTTACACAACTCAAAACTCAACTAATGCTATATGTAACATATAGCATGTATATGCTATATCGTCACACCCATGCCAAAGTCGCAAATCTGCACTTCGATTTAAAATAAGAATAGCAGATTCGCTGTTTTACCAAATGGCGTTTTCGTCATTGTCTTTTGAAGTCAAATTACAGATTTGCGAATTTAGCATGGGTGTGACGATATATTCAGATCCGTGTATAGCGACCTAAACGGACCGAAGTGGCCACCATTTTACGTTTAGGTCACAACATGAAACAGAATTGTTATAAAGCTTTGTTATATATCGTATTAGTTGTGTATTGAGTTGTATAACAAAATAAAACCACAAAATTTCGAGAAAATGTTATAGTTTACCATAAAACACAATTATAGTAATGAGGGCGCCAGAGAGCGGTCGGCGTCTTCATAAAATATTTTTTTGATATATTTTATAGTGAATAGAATAAAATACTGTTTATTATTTTTAAAGGTAAGGCCTAGCGCGCACAAGAGCCAGGCTGTGGCACCCAGTCCAATTGGACTGGCTACCGCAGCCAGGCTGCCATGTCAAAGACATCAAATCGCACGTCATCAACATTGTTGTTTACTTGTTTGAAATTAATATTTAAATTATATGACATTATGGACCTACCCTGGTATTTAATTTTGAACCACAGTTTATAATAATATGTATCCCTTATTTATATGCAGATTAAAAAAAGCGATGTTTGAATTTTGTGTATCATATTTAATTCATGTTATTTTTTCCATTACTTTAGTAGTGTAACTTACCAGATGTGTACCTAATGCAGTTTTCATCAGTAACTTTAACTTAGTACCAATTTCACCAAACGCTGTTAAATGTTAATCGACTGTTAGTTCTTACATTTTGTCAGTTATTAACACTAATTATTTGTTAAGTTGTTGGTGAAATTCGACATAAGTCTATTTATCCAGATATAGTTTGTTTTAATCCGTTTATGTATGTAAATGAAATCTACCTGAGGTGTTATGCAGTTTATTAAAGTTTGAAGTGTGCAGTTTTCATTAGTAACTTAAGTTTATTTAACCTGTATCAAGTTAGCAGTGCAGCTCATACCAGTCATTTACGAGCAAAATCTACTAATATCTGTTTGCATTATTTTTGTACCAAGCCTGGTACATTTTACATGACAAACGTAGGTAAAATTAAATGATTTTACTAGTAAAGAACTGGTCAGAGCTACACTACTAACTTGATAAAAACAGGTTAAATAAACTTAAGTTACTAATGAAAACTGCTTTACACATCTGGTAAGTTATACTACAGTAACTGATGTAAAATGCATTACACATCTGCTAGATTATACTAAAGTAGCTGGTGAAAACTGCATTACACATCTGGTAGGTTATACTAAAGTAACTGATGAAAACTGCATTACACATCTGGTAAGTTATACTAAAAGTAACTGATGAAAACTGCATTACACATCTGGTAGGTTATACTAAAGTAACTGATGAAAACTGCATTACACATCTGGTAAGTTTTACTAAAGTAACTGATGAAAACTGCATTGCACATCTGGTAGGTTATACTAAAGTAGCTGATAAAAACTGCATTACACATCTGGTAGGTTATACTAAAGTAATTGATGAAAACTGCATTTCACATCTGGTAGGTTATACTAAAGTAATTGATGAAAACTGCATTTCACATCTGGTAGGTTATACTAAAGTAACTGATGAAAACTGCATTACACATCTGGTAGGTTATACTAAAGTAACTGATGAAAACTGCATTACACATCTGGTAAGTAATACTAAAGTAATTGATGAAAACTGCATTTCACATCTGGTAGGTTATACTAAAGTAACTGATGAAAACTGCATTACACATCTGGTAGGTTTTACTAAAGTAACTGATGAAAACTGCATTGCACATCTGGTAGGTTATACTAAAGTAGCTGATAAAAACTGCATTACACATCTGGTAGGTTATACTAAAGTAATTGATGAAAACTGCATTTCACATCTGGTAGGTTATACTAAAGTAACTGATGAAAACTGCATTACACATCTGGTAAGTAATACTAAAGTAATTGATGAAAACTGCATTTCACATCTGGTAGGTTATACTAAAGTAACTGATGAAAACTGCATTACACATCTGGTAGGTTATACTAAAGTAACTGATGAAAACTGCATTATACATCTGGTAGGTTATACTAAAGTAAGTGATGAAAACTGCATTCCACATCTAGTAGGTTATACTAAAGTAACTGATGAAAACTGCATTATACATCTGGTAGGTTATACTAAAATAACTGATGAAAACTGCATTACACATCTGGTAGGTTATACTAAAGTACCAAATTAATTCCGTACATTACTAACCATAACAGTTTTGTAAAATCAACCAAAATTCGTGATAGGACCGAAATCAACTGTCAACTTTAATAAAATTTACTAGGAATCTGAAACATTGTTTGTCAGAGTTGACAAAATGAAAAAGTAATAGTTTGGTAAATTTTACAAGTTAAAATTAGTAACATTTATAAATTTGTTTTGTAAAAACTACATGTATAGGTTTGGTAAAGATAAGAGTCTACTAAAGAATTAAGTTCTAATCTACCAAATTAATTTCGTACATTACTAACCATAACAGTTTTGTAAAATCAACCGAAATTCGTGATAGGACCGAATTCAACTGTCAACTTTGATACAATTTACTAGGAATCTGATAAAACCAACCATACATTTTTTTCAGTGTATGCGTTCATATTTTGGACAGTATTGTTTGCGTTTTTTTCTGAACCGGCGTGTTGCATGACAAAAAATAATTAAGAAGAATAAGAATAAAATTTCATACATTAAAAAATCTCAATTATTAAAATGTATCACTTCGCAGATTTTTCATTTCATACCAAGCTATTTCTGCTGTAACTTTACTGATGTCAGTTTTTTTTTGGTGGTCACAGGTCTAACGTAACCTACGTAACTCATGCTTAAGATAATCTGAAAATATTAAGGTTTCAGCAGAAATTAGCTTTCTATGAAATGAAAATTCTGTGAAGTGATACATTCTTTAAAATGAGCTTATGTAAAACAAGGGGACACCGACTTCACCTCGCTGCACTCAGGATTAAATAATCTAGAATCTTTGCTATCTTGTTGCACAAATAACCATTATAAATTCAGGGCCCCAAGATACAGGCTCAGCCTAGTTTGGGGTCCGCCAGACATGTCTTGTTATGTATATCTGTGTGTTGATAAGCAAATAAACTATTTTGTATTTGTATTTTTGTATTTGTATTTGTAAATCGAACTTTGTCATACTAAAAATTATAAAATAAATAGTGACTAAAATGATTTAATTAAGTACTTATTTTAAAGTTTTAGCGTTTTGTCATTAAAAACTTTTTCAAGGTTTCACCGTAGTTCCGCTCAGGCTAGGCCAAATAGCAATTCCTACCTCAAATAAAACTCCTATAGCAATTGCAACCTTATTACTACGGCTAGAGGATTAAATCTACTTTGGCAATTGAATCTAACATGCTATTTTTTGGCCTAGGCCGACAGTTGCTTTAATGTAGATAGCATTCATGAGGTTATTTTCAATTTGATTTGTACAATTGTTACCTTACTAAATACTTAGTTTGTTTTGTTATAAAAATTCAATTTGTTACAGGTAGCACAGCCAGCGTCAGGCTGTCTCCGGTCCATACAAATTACGGTCTCCTCGTATTTGTTGGCAGGGAACGAATGACCTCTCGATGCACGGTCACCTGTAGAACGGTCACCGCCAGAAATAACCGTCGACTACTGAAAGCGCAAGTTCTCATGAACACTTTATTTAAACCCTGGCGTTAAAAGTGAGATGTTCGTTTTTCACTTCTCTCGCTCTAAAATGACTAATAATAGCCCATATAGGCGGACTAAAGATGGATTGAATCCCTAGGGACTAAAATGTCATTTTACTCCCTAGCGACTAAAGTACTTACATACATACATAACATCACGCCTTCATTCCCAGAGTGGGGTAGGCAGAGCTACAGAAATACCAACAACTCTATAAAGGCTTATTGGTAATCCCGTAACCAGATTTTGTGACAGGAGTATTATTAGTGTTTGCAAGCCCATCGCCTAACAGTACAACAAGCCCTAAATACTTCTTTTTATCTATTTAATAGTTATTTTAATAGCAAGTAAGGTAGACTAGGTTATCTTATCTTATCATATCTTACAGATGGGCTTTTAGGATACACTTCGACCCCTTTAGGATCTTTTGTGCAATTACCCTCTTATACACTCAGCTGTTCGAATTTGCAGGTTTCCTCACGATGTTTTTCCTTCACCGTAAAAGCAGCGGGTAATGTACTTAAGTTAGAAAAACTCATTGGTACAAGGTGTCCGCGGGGGTTCGAAATCGGTCCCCCCCCCCTAAGCCACTAGGCCACCGACGCTCTAAGTAGTCTAGGTTAGTATGCATTACCCCAGTACGGCATATCTTTGCATCAGCAATAAAATGTTTAACATATACGGTTAGGTGCAAAATTGAGTCAATATTAACACCTTAGTAGAATGTTAATAAGTTGATGACAATCAAAGCTATTTACAAATGCTTAATATAGAATAATACTCCTTGAAGTTTGCTACATAAGTCCTGAACAAACGGTTTACTTGTCATTTAAAGTTGTTTAGTAAAATTAAACCAAAAACTGTATTTTTCTCTATGGCAACCCCAAATAATAAAACTATTCAAAATAGCCATTCCATGTTCTTTGAAATGAGGTACCCACTGCTTGAATCAGGGACGTAGTTTTCTAGTTACTGCAGAATTTTAATTCGCGCCCATAGTGAACTAACAATCAGTTTGTATGGCTAATTTGTCTCGGTGCAAAAGTGAACCGTGCGCCGAACTAAATGTCGCCAATAACTTCCACCAAAAATATGGCTGATTTCAATAAATTCGTACTCATTTTAAAGAGGCTAAATTTCTGTAATTTTATGAGGGTGCTTATTTGGGGTTGCCATAGAGAGAATTAAAATGTTAGACAAATAAAAAAGGTTAAATTTAACATTTTTTACGTTAAAATGACTTGAAAACTGTAAATGATAAGTAAATTATTTGGTAGGCGGATTTGTAGCAAATTTCAAGGAGTACTTGTCCGTATTAAACATTTAAAAATACCTTTAATTATTATGAACTTATTCAAATTCTACTAAGGTGCTAATATAGATTTTCGTATAGGGTGTGCAAATGTCTAATAGGTCCCACTTACCATTAGGGCCTCTATTTTACTGGGTTAAAACGATATCGCGTTTGACTTGTTTTAGTATTGTTTTTAACTCGATTGCCATTACTATCTAGTGTGGTAGGACCCCGTTCAGGGTGAAATTACCAGCATAGAGGCATTCCATCTTAGACCTCAGGGTTGGCAACGTATTTATGGACTTAAGATTATAGTCTTGAGAATTCAAATGTCTATGGGTCTCGGATTCCACTTACCATCAGGTGGCCTGAGTGCTCCAATAAAAAAAACCGTCGACTAAATAGGGGCTATAAAATTGTTGACGATAGGATAACACTCAAAGGCAATATCGTTAACGTGTCGAATCTCAGCCCTGTGGCCCGTTTCTCGAAACTCACTAGATTAATTAATATTATTTCTTTTTTAATCTTTATTACACAGAAAGATGTACAAATGGCGGACCTAATACCAAATGGCATTCTCTACCAGTAAACCAAATAACCAGTCAGAAATGTACGTTATTACCTTGGTTACAAAACTTTCTGCTAAATCAAGGGAAATGTATTTGTATCATTTCCTCACATGTTTGAAAAAAACATTATTTTGCCTCGGCGGAAATGGGTTGGGATCTCTTACTTTCCACGCCTCGGCAATAATAGATTTAACATAGACATGTAAAAAATAATAGTTCATGCCATATATTTAACTAGTAGACTTGTAGAAATTTGTATAAAAAAGCTAATAAGTCTACTGCGTGTCGAGAAACGGGCCCCTGGTGGCGTGTGTGATCTTTGCTATCTCCTAGCTATAAATGAGCGATGTGACGTCACCATTATTTATTCATTATATATCAGGTTCTGTTATTGTCCTGTTTCTCATCGCGAATCACACCCATTCGTCATCGGCAACAAAATATACGGCGGCAATAATCCCCAATCGCACCAATATCGACTTTTATGACAAACGTCCGTCCGTTAATGTCCAACTCGAATCCGTATGTCATCGAGATATATGACAGGAGGGGGTGGCCGGTAATGGACAGCAACGGTAACTTATCGAATGATATAGAAACGCAAAAGTTTTGGCTAAGATAGTAAAAATAAAATAGATAGATAGATAGTGATAGTGATAGCGAAATTACTAGCATAGAGGCATTCCATCTTAGTCCTCAGGGTTGGCAACGCATTTGAGGTCTTAGGATCATAGTCTTGATAATTCAAAACTCTATGGGTCTCAGATTCCACTTACCATCAGATGGCCTGAGTGCTCGTGTGCCTTCCCCTTAAAATAATAAAAAAAAAATGATAAAAATCCACTATATAATGGAAATTCTTACTTTCTGAGTGGATCTCTTAAACGGCTTAACCGATTTTCATTAAACTAAGTACAGAACCACTCCGAATAAACGACGATTATTTAAAAAAAAAACACTTTCGAATTCGTTTATCTTTCGAATTCGTGGGAGCTACAATGCCTAATACAGATACACATTTTAAACTATGACACGCTTCTTAAAAGGCCTAACCGATTTTTATACGAACGAGTTTTTTTATGTTAATGAGAAGGCACACGAGCACTCAGGCCACCTGATGGTAAGTTGAATCTGAGACCCATAGACGTTTGAATTCTCAAGACTATAATCCCAAGACCTCAAATGCGTTGCCAACCCTGAGGACTAAGGTGGAATACTTCTATGCTAGTCATTTCACCGGTTGTCTTATCCCCACACCGGATCACAACAATGCGAACACTGTTGCTTGGCGGGTGGTTAATGGATAAGATGGTGGTAACTTGCGTTTGGTGGTAAGTGGAATCTGAGACCCACAGACGTTTGAATTCTCAAGACTATAATCCTAAGACCTCAAATGCGTTGCCAACCCTAGGACTAGGATGGAATGCCTCTATGCTAGTAATTTCACCGGTTGTCTCATCCCCACACCGGAACACAACTATGCGAACGTTGTTGCTTGGCGGGTGGTTAATAGATAAGATGGTGGTAGCGATCCGGACGGACCCTGCACAGGGTCCTACCACCACTAAATTACTCGCGGTAATTTTACGATTCCAATGATACCCCCTACGCCTAGGTTTGGTTCAGGCATTAAGAAGTTATCGAGGAACAAAGAAACTCACATACATCAGAACATACTCACGAATCCTGAAAACATTACACTTCTTTTTTTGGTAGTCGTGTAAAAAAGGACAGCTTTAATCTTTTCTTCTAAGGTTTTATTGTTCCTTTCACCACCAAGATTAATATTCCAATAACTGTCGCAGTTTGCTGGAATTATGTCCTCCTGCGCGAGCATAACGACTGCTTTATTTAAAACAGTTGTCCCTTAAAAAACATCAGCAGCGAGCTCACCGGCCGGCTTAAATTGACCCGTGAGAGGGAGTTTGATACGTATTCCTACGTGTCTTAGATTCTGGTTAGTTGATGCCAAGCTAAAATGGCATGCCAAGCCAAGCTAAATTTTCATGCCAAGCTCTGCCAAGGTTAGATTATTAATAGGCTTTTTAGGTTTCCATACCCAAAGGGTAAAAATGGGACTCTACTACTAAGACTTCGCTATCTGTCGGTCTGTCAGCAGGCTGTATCCTATGAACAAACGTGATTGTTGCCGTTTTTTACTTGATATTACTTAAGGCAAGGTAAACAGATGCTTGGAATATTCACAGAATATTTAGTTGTATATTCCCTTCAAACATAAAACATTAAAATATAATAAATTAACGGACTCGTTAACTTCCGTTAGATTTATCTAAGCCCGTTAATGATTAATCCAGTACCTACTATTGGGGTCATACACAGATTTAGGTTTGTCTTTCCTGTGGACACACCGGAAGTTAACGTTTTTAAGGCCTAATTTTCTGGCTAAGCCCATTCCCGCATAAACGGCATCAGGACTGCTTTAGACCTATCATATAAAGATATAACTTATATGCACACAAGCTTTTAACTATTTTTTTTTTTTACAGTCTAGCCAAACATGTTAATCGCTATTAAAAACATAAATTGTACAAGAAATCAATATAAGGTAAATATAACACTAAACAGAAACAATAGACAACATACATTCAGCCAAGTTCCTGGACTGCTTGAAGTGACAATCGTTTCTAAGTACCGACCGGCCGTCGCAATTAGCTTGGACTCAGAGTCGTAGAAAACATCTAGTTCACTGTTGCTGTCCAGAATATCGTTTAAAAGGCTCAGCGCGCGGAGCAGCGACGACTGCGAGAGCGCTCCACCATTGACCACAGGAAAGACAATTTTTGTTTTTAAGTGCGTGTATGACCCATTTACCAAAAAAGATACCGCACGCACCGCGAAATCCATTTCGATTGAAATTCTCCCCTAGCGTCCTAAGTCCGAGGTCGGCCCAATAGGGGCGCCCTTAGGCATGCTAGTGTAAAAACCCTTTACCGCGTGGGCTCCCATCAGGAGTCCACCCTCTCTCCGGCGAAGTAGTCAAAGCCATCAAAAGCTAACTACGTAGGTCCCTCAAAAAAAAAAAAAAATTTCGTTCAGCCTCGCTTTCAGACGACAAATTCAACATAATATTAATGTTCATGTCGGGGAATATCTACATTATGCCAGATAACGAAATTAATACACAGTCTACACATTTTTCTTTGTTCCTAACCTGTTAACTTTCAGAATCCAAGCAATCAGTTTTTATAATAAGTAGATCACTAAAGCAACGATATGGTGTCCACGGATTAACGAATAACGTTAACTTTTTTTTATATTAAGGAGAAGGCACACGCGCACTCAGGCCACCTGATGGTAAGTGGAATCTGATACCCATGGACATTTGAATTCTCAAGACTATAATCCTAAGACCTCAAATGCGTTGCCAACCCTGAGGACTACGATGGAATGCCTCTAAGCTAGTAATTTCACCGGTTGTCTTATCCCCACACCAGAACACAACAATGCGAACGAAGTTAATGGATAAGGTGGTGGTAACTTGCGTTAAATGTTGCGATATGTAACACTGTAACGTTCAACGAAGTTAACTTTTCTAGTAAGGGATCAGTGATTACGAAGTTTGAATATAGGGTTCGGTCGTTATTGTTTCGCAACAATTTCTGTAGTTACGAAGACATGAATGGACACTATTTTGAAAAGGTATAATAAAACTAATAACTTGCTAGTTTACTCAGTTTTTGATTTTCTAAGAACTTTCAGTTTGACCCTCGTACCGTACCCAGGGATTGTAAAACCGGTTTTATTCAATACCTGTATTTAAATTGACAAATTGTTACCGCTAAAAAAGTAATACCGATATTCGAATTAGAGGTATTATTGTCATTCCGCTTTTGTTTTTATCGCTATGTATACACCATTCACAGTATTCAATACCTGTATTCAATACCGCTATTAATACACCAGATAAGTAAGATGTCAATTAGACTGTAATTAATTGTAATTTCAGACTTGTCTAATGCGTGTCTGAGTTTTTTGCAATAACACCGAAAACATTTATAGAAACAAATAAACGAGTGTATTGACACTGACAGGTATTATTACTGATTATGGTTTTTAGGGGTAAAGTATCAAAAAGAGGTATTGTTCTCAATTGGCTAAACCGATAATATACTTGAATACCGGTATTCATTATACCGCTAATCAGAGCTTTAGCGATATAAATAGCGAAATGCAATTATAACCGTTTATACCTCATTTAAAACCGGTAGTCAGAAAACCGATAACGATCCCTGCTCGTACCTATGTAATGAAATTTTGTATTGTTGCGAATAAATGTCCCTTTACTTTATCTTACCAACAGGATTCCGTTCAGCGCCCTTTGGGTACGGAGCCCTAAAAAGGACGGAACTCCAAAAAGTGAATCTCCAAAATAGCTTCTGAACATTAAGCGTGATTGTTTCGCAAATGCGTCGCGGGGGGGCGCCTCTTGCGCGCCATTTCGTCCCAAATTATACGACACTCCGCAAAGTTGCCGGCCGATTATTTGCCCTTTAACAAAGAAAAGAAAATGCGTTTATTTAGTCCGAAATTATCTAGAGGAAAAACAAAATGTTTCTTTTGTTTATTCTTTTGACTTTTTAGGCTCCGTACCAAATACAAAAAAACCGGGCAAGACCATGATGGTTTCCTTTAAAATTGGGTATATGCTTCATTTAAGATATTTTTCAGCTTTTTAGTATTTGTAGTTTAGGCTGTAGGGGGGAACACTTGAGTCTAACAAAAATTGGCGCTTTAAAGCTTAATATTTCGCACTGCTAGATCAAAACAGTAGCAACTCAAAATACAACTGTATTTTAAAATCAACTTTAAATCAACTTCTATGAGTTTTATACAAAACTAGCGAGTATTTCGACTTACTGTTTTGATCTAGTAGTGCAATTTCATAAATGGATTATTTAATCAAAAAACTGTTTTTACAAAGTCGTAACTTTTCTGAAAGACCTATCCAAAGACATCCCACACTATAGGGTAGACGAGAAAAAAATACATCACCACGTTAAATATAGGGGAGAAAAGCGAAAAAACATTTTTTTTTTACATTTTATTGAACTACTTTGTTGGCGTGAATAATATGCATATTCATACCAAATTACACTTTTCTACCTACTAAGAGTCTCTGCGCTAGGCTGCCGACGGACTGACGGAAGGACATGGCGAAACTATAATGGTTCCTAGTTTGACTACGGAGCCCTAAAAAATGTACACTTCTGTCCCATCCCTTTATCTGTTCGCTTGCCTATCTGTCTGGCTGTCTGTCCGTCTGTCTGACGGTACGTCTGTCCGTATGTCCGTGTGTAAGTCTGTCTATCTGTTTGTCATGAGTCATTTTTTTTTTTTTTTTATGTTAAGGAGAAGGCACCCGAGCACTCAGGCCACCTGATGGTAAGTGGAATCTGAGACCCATAGACATTTGAGTTCTCAAGACTATAATCCTAAGACCTCAAATGCGTTGCCAACCCTGAGGACTAAGATGGAATGCCTCTATGCTAGTAATTTCACCGGTTGTCTTCCACTCATGACCCTTTCTCTCCAAAAAAAGATAGAAATTTAAAATTACTGTTGTATTTCATGATCCAAATAAACCCTTATAACAAGAAGTTTGGGTAACTAATGTAAAACGCGACAAAAAACACATCTCTTTTTCAGGATCGTCGTATAGGTTAGGTAGGGTAGGTTAGGTATATAGGTTAGTTTTCTTAAAATCCTGAAATATTGACAGTTAAAAAACAAAGTTTGCCAGATGATTTGCTTGTGAAATGGATCAGTTAATAAAAAGTTTTTGGGTAAAACATTAGTGAACCATCATGATGGTAACAGGATATCTTAAACTTATTGAAAATCAGAATTTAGTTTCATTGATACGATTTAGGAGAAAATATAAAAACAAATTTATAAAACGCAATGCACTAAGTTTAGACCCGTTTATTAAGATTTTATACGTATAAAATCAAAACTTGTTAAAATTTCAAAACTTATTTTAGTGTTTAAGTAGATTGTTTTTTTCGGCATCCCTATTTTATTTTCGTAATATTTTACTTAACGATATTGGCTTAAACATAGTAATTTACGAAATAAATACAAATTTCTTTATAAGGTCCTTATATTTTAAACATGGAAAGCGCAATACACTAAGTTTTGCCCCGTTTATTAAGATTTTATACGTATAAAATCAAAACTTGTTAAAATTTCAAAACTTATTTTAGTGTTTAAGTAGATTGTTTTTTTCGGTACCTTATTTTATTTTCGTAATATTTTACTTAACGATATTGGCTTAAAAATAGTAATTTACGAAATAAATACAAATTTCTTTATAAGGTCCTTATATTTTAAACATGGAAAGCGCAATACACTAAGTTTTGCCCCGTTTATTAAGATTTTATACGTATAAAATCAAAACTTGTTAAAATTTCAAAACTTATTTTAGTGTTTAAGTAGATTGTTTTTTTCGGTACCTTATTTTATTTTCGTAATATTTTACTTAACGATATTGGCTTAAACATAGTAATTTACGAAATAAATACAAATTTCTTTATAAGGTCCTTATATTTTAAACATGGAAAGCGCAATACACTAAGTTTTGCCCCGTTTATTAAGTCTTTGTAAGTATAAAAACAAAACTTGTTAAAATTTTAAAACTTTTTTTAATGTTTAGGTTATTTTTTCGGTCTCCTCATTCTAATTACGTAATTATTAGTTATTCAACGATATTGGCTTAAACATAGTAATTTACGAAATAAATGCAAATTTCTTTTAAGGTTCTTATCTTTTAACGCAATAAACACAGCTGTGACGTCATTCGTGTCGTCGATTTTGTATTGTGTTTTTGCGGGGGGTCTGAACTATGACTTTTTAAAACTTCATATCTTATGAAAAAATTACGCGAAAAATTATTTTCCAGAGAGCGTAAGAATAGAAATGATGCATGTTGCCTAATGTTGGTAAGGTTAGAATACACTTGTAACTACCAAAATAAATATGCATTGAGAATTAAACATTCGATGTCATAAGAATCCTGCGTTGTAAGGTGTTTCGATAAAATAATAGGAACCCTATGTAAAAACTGTACCTATTCTACTATCTCTTTGATGTTGTCTTCTTGATGTTTAACAAAGCGAACGTATTTGTAATGTACTCGAAGTCATTTATCGCTTTTCCCTTAGGAACCATCCAATTTTTCGGGATAAAAATTACCGTATGTCCTACCCTGGGACTCAAACTATCTCCATACCAATGTTTCTAAATCAGTGCAGCGTTTATCCGTGAAAGCGTAACAATAAGTCAAACAGAGTTTTCCACATTTATAATATTAGTATATAGCTTTGTTCCTGAGTCTTGGATGTTTTCTTTATATTTAAGTATATATTTCTCTACATAAGTAAGTTTATCGTTGTCTAGTACCCATAGTACAAGCCAAGAGCTTAGTTTGAGACTAGGTCAATTTGTGTGACATTGTCCCCGGATATTTATTATTTGTATGCATATTTTAGTAAATAAATTAGTGACGGTGGTAACAAAGCAGCAATTAACAGCGAAAACTCCAAACACACAAAAAAAAAGTTGGCACGCCTAAAGACTTAATAAGAGTGAAATCATAAATATTAATAAAACGATAATGAGATGGAAGACAGCCAGGTTTAAGTCTGACGTCAACTTTTACAAATGAGAGCATTTCATATTTTTAACCCCTGTCTTTGGATCTGGGCCTCTATTCCACTGGACAATACTATGTTGCCTTTGGCGTGTTATTATATTGTTTATCTACACACATAATCATAAACCCTCTATGATGCGTTTAAAAACCGCAAATTACAATTAGCATAAAGATAAACCGTTTTGCTAGAACAAATTTCTTATTTGTGTTATAATAGCTCAATAATAACATCAAATTTGATATCATTATTACATTCAAATTTCGAACATGTTTAAAAAACAAAGCAGTTTTATTTGACCTCAATTCTAATATCACTCGAGATGACATTTTATTCGTAATGAAATGTCAATCGCATACAATTTTGACAAATAGACCGACTCTAGTTTGTCTCTGAATTAAAAAAAACACGGTTGCCGCCATTTTGACGTTCTATTTGTTTTGTCGCAAAAATTAGTTTAGGTTGTTTTGTTGTTTATAATATGGCATTCAAACACTCGTGTGATCTTATTATGAAACTCGCCTGTCTGCTCGCTTCATAAGCACACGCTTGTATTTTAACACCTTTATTATGATTGTAACAGTCACATAAAGTATAACTCGGCCACTCAGTGTTTTGTAGTGGTAGTAGGAGAGGTTTACCCTCGAATCACTGACATTAATTTCATAGACATGTGGTTTTACTTCGACGAATTTTCATTTCAGCGACAGCCATTTCCACGTGCAGGAATTTGTTTTTGGTGGCCATAGGTCTAACCTAACCTATGTGAGCCATGCTTGCACACATTCACATACATAACATCACGCCTTCATTCCCAGAGTGGGGTAGGCAGAGCTACAGAAATACCAACAACTGTAAAAAGACTTGTTGATAGTTCACACATTCGATGAAATTATTGGTTTAAGGGGATCTGGTAATAGGACCTTGTACAGCCGTCCGGATCGCTGCGACCATCTCAACGCGAAGCAGCAGTGTTCGCATTATTGTTTTCCTATGTGAGGGTAAGACAACCGGTGAAATTAATACCACAGAGGCATTCCATCTTTATCCTCAGGGGTCGTTCAAACACTATTGAAGCTAACGGTTCCGCTTAACAGTCGAGTTAACAATTATCTTAAAAATATGAAATATTACACATATTTTCATAAATAATATCACGTTTTCTTTCCCAGAGTGGGGTAGGCAGAGCTACAGAAATACCAACCACTCCAAAAAGACTTGTTGGTAATTATTCAACCACACTTTGCACAAACAGGCTAAGATGTTTAGTAGTAACTTAGTTGGTAGTGACCCTGCCTTCGAAGCTAGGGGTCCTGGGTTCAAATCCCGGTAGGGCAGATATTTGTGTGATGAGCATGAGTATTTATTCCTGAGTCTTGGATGTTTTCTATGTATTTAAGTATATATTTCTCTATATAAGTAAGTTTATCGTTGTCTAGTACCCATAGTACAAGTCTAGAGCTTAGTTTGGGACTAGGTCAATTTGTGTGACATTGTCCTGTGATATTTATTTATTTATTTTTATTGTATTAGGGACCGGTTGCAAGCCCATCGCCTGACAGTACTAGAAGCCCTTATTCCCTTAGTCGCCTCTTACGACATCCACGGGAAGACATGGAGTGGCACTATTCTAACCCGGCAACAACACGGATGTCAATGTTAATCGACTGTTAGTCCAAACATTTTGACAACTGTTCACGCTCTAATCGTCTGTTAAGTGGTTGACATCGTTTGGTGAATTTGGTACTTACATTAAATTCTACCTCATTTTATATGTACCTAAGTGAAATAGTAACATAATTTTCCTCTCTACTTTAGTAACTACCCAAAATCGATTGTCCGTACACAAACTAATTAAAACCTTGCGACTAACACATAAAGTTTCCTTTCCTTTGAACTCGAAGGTTTGATACTTACCATGCGCAGAGCATGTCCTCATACCCTTAAATTCGTAGTTGTAATAATATCGTCTCTTTCTAGCTTTGGATGTATTGTTGAAGGGGGAAAGGGATAGCTTTAACGAAGGCGTGTAAGCCTCACCATCGATCGGGCGGCTGCCCTTGGCAACAGCTGATCGCTCTTTACTGAAGGGAGGTTATTTTTAACTATTGGGGTGGTATCATCGGCGTAAAGTTATTGTAATTGGAGTTGATAAGGTCTGTATTATTTATCTTTAGTCGTGTATCTTAAGTTGCAGTTATAAAATTAAGAAGCTTTTGACGTAACATAAGGGTTTAATTTGTCAATTGTCAACAGAAATTCATTGTTTATTTTAGTTCAAAAATCAAAAATCAAAATGTTTATTCAGTAAATAGGCCCCCATGGGGCTCTTTTACACGTCGGTAATATGAAGTGAATTTACTAGCGCTTCAGATAAGACCATCATTGCGGAGAAGAAGCGCCAAGAAACTCCAGCAGAAGGTCATTTTTTCAAACATAAAGTACAGAAATACTTAAAAGTAAGTTACATTACAAGTACTTAATAAAGTAATAAATAATAATGATTAAAGCTTGAACGAATAAAATCAATACAAATGTAAGGCTAATAAAATTAAACTAAAAATAATAAGTCTAGGAGAACAACACGACGAGGTCTCTACGTCAAAAGCCATATCTAGAATAATAAACTGAAGAACCAGTCCTTGCAAACTTACTTGTTAGTATTTACTGTTAAAAATGAAGAATATTATCAACTGGACTACCTAGTGGACGGAATGACACATGTTTTTTTGTGTAACAGCGTATTTTTTTTTCAAGTCAAAATTTTAGACTTATGTATAAAATATCATGTGGCGTTTATGCTCTTTAGCCATTATCAGTAATTTGTTTATTTATCTTAACTTCAGAGATAGTAAAATAGGTAAGTATATAACAAAAAGATAATTTTGAGTATTCATTTACAGCGATCGGATAGTTACAAGTTAAGGCAGGTACTATTTGAAAGAGTTTTTTTCACCTTCCTAAATTAATCCCTGACGAAAGGGACATCGCAATACATTGGAATGAGATGGAGATGATTTTCACAAAAGCATTTTTTACCGTATAGCGAATTTTATTTTTTTTCGCCCGTAGGGCCGGAACAACCTAGGAATAGGAGCTCCGCTTGGCGGAGCTCCACCAACTCAGTCAGATACTTTTTTGGAATGGGAATAAATTCGATTAATAATAAATACTATCTACTGATAATTTACGCAATTAAAATAAACGCGAGCATTAAATAACGCTGTGTAAAAGTCGGCTACATGAAGAAAAGTGAATAAGTAGAAAATTGATGATTATGAAAGAACGCGGATTTGTTAGATGATTTTCACAAAGGCATTTTTTCATAGTAGCGAAATTTCACTCTACTTGGATTTTTATTCGGCCGCCAGCAACATTATGTCGAAACTGTTTCAACTCCACCAAGGCAATTTAGTAGGTATAAATTAAATTTTTATTCATACAATCTTGTAAGGAGCTATGTCAATATATATGTAGATAGTTCGTTCATCACGTTGACCTCGTCTCGAAGATTTTTCCCGTCCTTCCGATTTATTTTTTACACATTACTTAAGTTCATTGCAGTAACGAAAAAAAAAAATTATTGAGAGACAAACTTCGACATTGCCGTTGAAAAACTGTTGTCTCCATACAATGACATTAGGTCACTATTAGCTTACCAACTGCAAATAAGATCGTAATCGCAAGTTTTTTTGTGGTAGCTCTACAAAATTATCGGTTTTCGTTTTTTATCCTTTACTTGTGATGTTAGACCTTTTTTGTCAAATTTCATGATTCTAGGTCTAGTAGGTTGGTTTGGATTCCCCTGCAAAGTGTTTGAAAATAAGTCTCAAATGGCTGTATCTTTGGATTGCTTTTACTTAGAAGCTTGATTTTTTTTATAGCTTCAAGGGACCGCAGACATGAGTATTTGATGTTGATTTCAAGTTGATATCTCCACGCGTTAATGAGAAAAAGGGTCTTGACTCTTGACAGACAGTCGGCCGGACAGACGGACAACAAGGTGAAGGATCACTTTGTGGTCGACGTGGTAGAATCAAGAATTGAATGCCTGACAATAGCAATCGTGTTTTTTTTTGATAGGTAACGGAACCCTTATAGGAATAAGGGTTCCGTTATTTTCCTTTAGAGGTACAGAACCATCAAAAACTTGTTACTGCAGCGACAACAATTATGCAAAGAGGCCATTATACCTATCAAAAAAAATCACGATTGCTATTGTCAGGCATTCAATTCTTGATTCTACCACGTCGACCAAACTTTTGCCCTGAATCAAAAGAAAGCATGATGCATATGATCGCTAAACTCAATTCAACCCTGCAACCTTGTGACAAGGTTGAATTTATACTATACGTTTAATACCGATGCGGCCATTTTGGATGCGGGTTGGTTCCCTCTTCCATCGATCGAACGACCTTGGCAGTGAGCGAGGACGGGTATTTATAGGTGGGGGAGTTGCGGGGGGGGAGACCTGAGGGGGTAAGGGTAAGGGTGGCCCCTTACCGGTAATAGAGTTGCCATTTTTAAATGAAGTCCGTTTCGAACGTCAGAATATGATTGAAAAGGAAGCGCTTGATTTTTATAAGTAAAAATTCGCAGTCGTGCGGCGAAGCGCCCAACATCAATCAATGATTTAGAAAGATCGGGCAAGAGCATGTTGGACCATTTTTTTTTTATAAGGTACGCGAGCACTCAGGCCACGTGATGGTAAGTGGAATCTGAGTAACATAGACATTTGAATTCTCAAGACTATAATCCAAAGACCTCAAATGCGTTGCCAACCCTGAGTACTAAGACGGAATGCCTCTATTCTAGTAATTTCACCGGTTGTCTTATCCCCACACCGAAACACAACAATGTGAACGATGCTTGGCGGGTGGTTAATGGATAAGATGGCGGTAGCGATCCGGACGGACCCTGCACAGGGTCCTACCACCACTAAAATCCATGCTAGCAGTTTCGTCACTATTGATGATGATGATCTATTATCCTTCATCAAGGTCATAGGTCCATAGCTGGACACAGTTAATCAAATAGTTAACTTCGTTAATCGCTAATCCGTTACTAAAAAGTTAACTTCGTGAAACGTTCAAGCGTTACATGGGTCATACAGATTTAGGTTACCGTCTTTCCTGTGGACACACCGAAAGTTAACGTTTTTAAGGCCTGATTTTCTGGCTAAGCCCTGCTTTAGACCTATCATATAAAAACATAACTTATATGCACACAAGCTTTTAACTATTGACCACAGGAGAGACAGCTTTTGTTTTTAACAGTGTGTATGACCCACATATCGGAAAATTTCACGCAAGCTCACTTTGCCCTTACAGGGTTTATGTTGAAACCTAATGTATTTCTAACACCTCATGTACAGGGAATGCGAATAACTGGTTAAAACCGGTTACTAACCGTATCTTGCATACTATAGTCGGTTATTAACCGGTTACTTGCAGTCCCTACTCATACACCCTAATCGTTAATCCTTTAACACGTAATAAACAGGTAAGAAACCAATAAAGACGTGTATAAGTAATTGAAGTGTGTTATTTAGTCATCTGGCATAATGTAGATATTCCCCTTCATGAACTTTAACATGTTGAAGCTCTCGTTTGAAAGCGAAGCTGAACGTTTTTTTCGCGGAGCATCGTGGTGCGTGAGGTCTCTTTTCAGTAAAAAATAGGTACTGTATTAACGAAAAACGGACTTTTAACCAGTTAAAAGTTAACCCATGCTCGAATTGCAAACTTCATTTACTCATGATTAACGGATTAACGAGTTTATTCCCAGCTACCAGCTATGCATAGGGCCCGCAGAAGGGTTTACCAGTTTTCACGATCTTGCGCGGTCTCTTCAAGATCTTCCCAGCAGGGCTCGGATACCGGTTAAATTGTCAAACTGTTATCATGTACTTGCCGCAAAAGCTTTTCATTTCGGTTCCGTTCTCATAAACCAGTTTAAATAACCGGTTTTTGGACAAACCTTTATATAAGTTCTTTACGAATTAACCGGTATCGAGCTAAACAAAATGTTTTACCAGACACACGTCACGCACCGTATACAAGCGCCACTTAGTGTTTTTATTCAGTGCAAAACTTTTGGTTTCTTTTGTTTCTCAAAACGCTTGCATTCCCTGGAAAAGTTCGAAAAAAACCGAAATTAACCGGTATTAACCGGTATTTTTTAAACCGGTTTCGATGCCTGCTTCCCAGCCAAGACCAGTTTCGTCATAATTATTACCACCAAATCCAGTCAGCTTGACTCCCCTGCAAAGTGTTAGAAAACAAGTCTCAAATTACCGTATCTTTGAATTACGTTGACTTTTTACAGCTTCAAGGGACCGCAGTCATAAGTACTTGCTCTTAAGAGGATTGTGAAGCGATGCCTACATCGCGTAGCTATCAAAAATATCCATACAAATTTAGCTCCGGGCGATAACGTTTCTCACCCCTAAATCTAATCCGAATTCCACGATTTTTTAATATGTTGTAGATATTATGGAATACTAGGTCTGTACGTTTCCGCTTTTGTTTTTTCATTTTATTTTCATTCCAATAAATATTTTTTTGGAAAGAAAAACGTACAGACGTAGTTTTTCATAATATCTATAACAGATTCCAAAATCGTCAAAATCAGACAACGTTTAAGGGGGAAAAAACGTTATCGCCTTTTTGTATGGAAATGTTTTGCTTCACAGCCCTCTTAATTTCAACTTTATACCACTTCGCGTTCCTAACAATAAGGGTTGACAAACGCACAGAAAACAAAGTGATCCTATAGAAGTTCCGCTTTTTCCTTTTGAGGTACGGATCCTTATAAACTATCTCGAAAGACCTAGTGTACCTAAATAGTTTTTATTTAGAGTGTTTTTTTTATTGAAGTGAAGAACGAACCAGTGGTCAAGTGTTATGAAGTGTAGGTACATTCATTAACGTATCGTATTTTATAATCAGAGATCGGACAAATGGGTGTCATTTCATTACTCGCAATAATGTGGACATGACTCCGTAGATTTTAAATAAACAAATTATATTACATTAACTGATTACTTACCCTAAAAATTATTTTGATCCTTTGCAAGGCAGTAATAAATGATACAAAGATTTGTTATTGTGATGATTAAAGCAAATAAACAGGTATTTAAATATTTTTTCCGTGGTTATTTTATTCCCTTTCACGGCTAAAATTAACTTATGACGTGAAAGCTCCTTTCGAATTCACGGAAGTTAATGGAGTAAACTTATGTACTTAAATTAATATAATATCAATGGCCACTCCTGCATTATTTATTTATAACTATCCTGCAAAGGATCAAGATTAAAGTTCAGTTAAGAAATAAATTAATATAATATAATTTGTTTAATTAAAATTGAGTCATGTCCACATTATTGCGAGCAATGACACCAATTTGTCCGATCTCTGTTTATAATTAAAATACACGCCAATTTACAGTTCATAATAGTTAAACATCTCATTAAAGTTGTAATTAAAAAATGTTCATACCTCTTACGACAATTCTTAGTATACATATTAGAAAAACGTCTTTAAGTGATGTACTTCCTACTTGTACTATTGTGTAAGTTTTTGTATAATTATTTGAATAGGAATCCGCGGTAGGAATGCAAGTAACCGGCTATTAACCGAAATAGAGTACATAAAATATAGATAAAAACCGGTTTTAACCGGTAATATTCATTCTCTAATCCGCAGTGACAATCCCACGGTGTTTTTTGCGTTAAAAAGTAAGGCTTATATTTGTTAATCCAGGTGTTCTATCTCTATTTAAAATTTCATCCAAATCCATTTCAAATTTCATCAGAGTTACAAGCATACATAGAACCGCATTTATAGTATTTAATATCAAGGGATAATCTTTAGCGTCGATGGCCTAGTGGCTTTTGACTTGTAATCGTAATATCGGTATGTATACATTACACAATTCCGAAGTTTTAACTCCTAATAAATCAAAAATCTCGAATTTTCAAATTTCTGTATTTTTTCGATGAACCCTTTATCTTAACTTATCTTACAGATGTGCCCTTTCAAATACACTTCGACCCCCTTTAGGATCTTTTGTGCACTTACCCTCTTACACACTCAGCTGTTCGAATGTGCAGGTTTCCTCACGATGTTTTTCCTTTACCGTAAGAGCATCGGGTAAAGTACTTAAGTTAGAAAAACTCATCGGCACATGGTGACCGCGGGGGTTTGAACTCGGTACCCTACGATCACGAGTAGACCCCCTAAGCCACTAGGCCACCGACGCTCTCGATTACCCTCTTAATTTTTAGTTCTTGTAAGATCCGATGTGCAAAAGGATGTACATAAAATCTAGGCAATCTAATTGGATTTCATTCATAAAAGTGTTAAGTGTTGTTGTTCACTACATTGTTTAAAATATATCCTTACCTACTTTCAACAAACGACACGACAGATAACTATATACTTACTTATATAATAATAATAATATCGCGGGACAATCTCACAAAAATTGACCTAGTCCCAAACTAAGCTCTAGGCTTGTACTATGGGTAATAGACGACGATAAACTTACTTATGTAGAGAAATATATACTTAAATTGATTTGTTCCCGATTCGTCGGATTCCTGACTCGTCGTATTCCCGTTTCGTCGGAATTATTTATATAAAATCATTACAAATAATGGACTATTAATTATCCGCCTTACCAAAGAGCAGTTATACATATTCATATACATAGGTGCCGGGTGTCCCACGATTAAGAAGGCAGGGTCTCTACCCACTAGGCTAACGTGTCGTCACTTAAGTACTTATTCGAAGTTTTTTGTGCGATAATTTTTGATGACGGTTAAGTGAGTGTGTTAATACTCGTAAAGTCTAGATCTTAACTTATCAGTATATTAGTGAATTTCTATTAGTTACTTACCCCCACGTTCGTGTGTAAGTGACTAAAAAATGATGTAAGATGTAATATTGAAGTTAGCAAACTGGGGAAATGTCCCATCTAAAACGTTTGTATGACATGATTAAACAGCTTTATAACTATGTCATACAAATGTGTGTACAACTGCTTTTTAAGAACAATTTGCATTTAAACTAAAATGTGGTTTAAGGGACGTATCTTTTCTACGATTAATCAGTCTTAAAAGTTTAAAATGTTATGACAAATTTGTAAGGAATTTAATGATTTTTAGAATAGTACCACTCCATATCTTCCCGCGGATGTCGTAAGAGGCGACTAAAGGAATAAGGGCTTTTAGTACTGTTAGGCGATGGGCTTGTAGCCTGTCACTAATACAATGGTAAAAATTAAGATGTTTACCAGTGTATTAGGCCAGGCTAAGGCCTGACTGTGCAAAATGTGGTTACAGAATTATCAACAAGTCTTTTTAGAGTTGTTGGTATTTCTGTAGCTCTGTCTGTGATGTGATGTATGTAGGTATGTACTTTGATTGCTCGCTTTATACTACCGTTCCGCCTTGGCTTTGCTACGGTTTATTATCGTTTCATATTAATGAAATAATCGGTTCAATAACTTTAGATATAACTTCTAAAATATAATACATTCAAACAAAGAAAAACTATGGTTTATAGCAAGAACCACCCGCCAAGCAACAGTGATCGCATTGTTGTGTTCCGGCGTGGGGATAAGACAACCGGTGAAATTACTAGCATAGACGCACTCCATCTTAGTCCAGTAGGGTTGGCAACGCATTTGAGGTCTTAGGATTAAAGTTTTGAGAATTCAAATATCTATGGGTCTCAGATTCCACTAAACATCAGGTGGCCTGAGTGCTCGTGTGCCTTCTCCATAACATAAAAAAAATAATAGGTGAATACTAGATCACTACAAATAATTAATGCCTGATTGTGCAAAATCTAGTTACATGATTTTCAAGAAGTCTTTTTAGGGTTGTTGCTAATTCTGTATAGCTCTGCTTACCCCACTTTGGAAATGAAGGCGTGATGTTATGTATGTATGTATTTTAAGCTTGACTTGTGCCACCCTTAGGTTACTCCATTGCTTACACATCTGACAAGAGGGAGGTCGCAGCAGTTCGAAGAGATGGTGCTGCCCAGAGAAGTACCAAGGATGTGGCAGTGTATCGCAGACAAGGAGCGGGCCGGAGTTCACCATTCAGGGCAGCAACGGTCTTCCGCAGAAATGGGGTTGTGCAAAAAACTCAGGCCCGCATAAGTTCTCCTACCAAAAAGGTTGAAAATTACCGCGGACATAGGACTGCCCTAAGAAATGTTTCAGCCAAAGATGTCGGATCTAAACAAAAGGTACCTTATACGTACACATTATCTTTGGGTGAGGTAATAAAAACGATAGGTAAGTTTTATCCTCGTGAAACCCATATCCATTGGACATAATCGAGGCAATTGAGTATTAACCTTGTTTTATCAACTATAACGTTATTAACGTTTCATCATGACCAGAGGGTCGCGACAGCAATCAGTAGTTGCTTGGTTCACCAAGGCTCTCCAAACACCTCTATCTTCGGCTCCTTGCCTATGCATATTAGTTTGGTAGACCTCTTTCACTGCGACGGTCCATCGAGTAGGTGATCTACCACAGCTCCTTTTTCCCTCCAACTATCCTACAACAATGAGCTTCACAAAATCATCAGGCTAACGTCTGGCCACATGACCAAAATACTGGAGAACTCGTTGCATGTATGCCGAGTTCGGAAACGTTCGTGCGGTGCTCCGTCCATGAGATAATATTATGTATATCAATCATTTTTTTTCACTTCAGGTGTTCGCTGGAACTGTGAACTCAAAAGTTACCAAGAGAATGCTCAGAAAGGTCATATTCACAAAAACGGACCAAGATGAACTCCCGCAACAATCCGGGCCTTATGCGTCCAAGAAACCAGTGAGGTTTAGAATGCCCACTCGTAAGGGGCGTTCTGGAAATATAGAGATAGTAAGGCCTAAAAGTCCTGCAACCACACCCATGGTAGAAGTTGACCCTTTAAAATCTATGCGTCGGAGTGCGGAGTGGTCTTGGGTGCCCCACCGGTTTGCTATGGTTAGAATGGCTACGGGTTTGATGACCCAAATAGTGTACAGTACACAGGTAAAAAATAAATCTTTGCCGTGTAACACGGATTCAAATTCCCACTTACAAAATATGTCCCTGTTTGTAGTGTAGTGGGCCTCACAAGGTTTACAAAGCAGCTTATTTGATACTTTTTGAATGCAAATGCTAGAGTTGCCACTGAAAATACTAATATCACTATATGGTTTCCAATAATATTTGAGGAGTTCCCTCGATATCTCCAAGATCCCACCATCAGATCTTGACGTGCTGAAAATGGGACCAAATAGAAAATATACCCATTTAAACGAAAAAAATAAATCATATCGTTCCAGCGGTCTTTGAGTAATCGGGGAGCGTACATAAAGAAAAAACTCCCGTCGAATTGAGTTACACCTCCTTTTTTTGAAGTTGGTTAATGAAACCATTAACACAATCAACATGGTGGATGTTGCCATACCATTTCACTTAGCCACATTAGAGATTATAATATCTCTCAATAAATATGCCGCTGGATGCAGGAAGGACACGTTTTAGTTCCCTCAGACTAACAGTTTGTCAGCCGATTTGTCCATCGTATTAGAGCGCAAACTATCAGTTTCTCTTAAGGTTTCGTACATTTTATCATCGATGTCGAACTGTGAGGTGACTTGACTAACTTTGGACTGCAGGTGAAATGTTAATGACATGTGTATCCATAACGAAAACCGAAGGTCGTCAGACAATTGACGACACGTTGGCCTAGTTGGGCCTCCGAAGCCAGCGGTCCTGGGATCCAATCCCGGTAAGATATTTGTGTGATGAGCGCGAATATTTGTTTCCGAGTGTTGGATGTTTTCTACGTATTTAAGTATGTATTTCTCTGTTTATCGTTGTCTAGTACCCATAGTACAAGCCTAGCGCTTAGTTTGGAACTAGGTCAATTCGTGTGAGATTGTCCCCTGATATTTATTTATTATCTGAGGCTTTTACTTCATGTCTTTGTCAGGGTCAAAACATGGAAAGAGTGGAAAAAATCGCCGGGAAGTACAGAGAAAAAACTGCATACCGCATAGCCTTCATTCTTCTTAAACTGGACGATACATGCGAACTAATGCGGGCAAGACAGAAATTTATCGAAAACAAGTATGTGTAACTCAATTATTGTTCAAGAAAGTCTTAGGAGGTAGAAAATTTCGTGTGCACAACTCAAAGTACAGCACGCGCGTGAGTTCATGTCATATGGGTGCTGAGGCAAAGCGTGGTAGCTACTAATAATCTACTAATAATCTATGTCGCGCCGTAGTACAAGTAATTATCTTAGAAAATATAATGTATTTCGTTTTTTTTAAATGATAAGCAGAAAGCACACACTCAGGCCACCTGATGGTAAGTAAAATCTGAGACCCATAGATATTTGAATTCTGAAGACTATAATCCTAAGACCTCAATTACGTTGCCAACCCTGAGGACTAAGATGGAATGCTGTAAGTTTACCACTGACAGAGAGTTTGCCTTCATTTAATTTTGAACTTTAAATTCAAATAAAGCAATTTTCAGAATCCCACCCACTACCCACGTCTACCGATTTAGTAATAACCATTTTATTGTTATGAGATTAAAGCTGAAAATTAATTGAAGGCAATCCATCTGTCAGTGGTAATCTCAAAATAATTCTACTGTAATACGTTTGGAGAGCAATCTAACCTAACAGCCATTAAATATCGCCATTGAAAATTGATGATGGAGTTATTTATTTTTTATTCTTGTACTACAGAATATACCTACATAAACACTAAAGTCGATAAAATCCAGCCATGCATGCTCTGGTGTATTTTTTTATGAATGCTATTTTTCAAGCAGCACTTTCTTGTAATAGTCTGTGGTTATGAAACTACATAATAAAAATACAATCAAAATAAAATATTACAGCGTCTGTGACTTACACCATTATATAATCCACAGTACCAATATTTACTTGTACACGGTCTTCTGACAGTCTTTACCAAATTCTCCTGTTAAAAACATTTTAGAATTTTTAGTTATACAAGTCAAATTATACCTTAATACATTATCTTTTCACAACAGTTAAAACTTTTATAATTGTATTCGATTGAGATAGTTCTGAGGTTTTTAACTTTGGCGAATTTGACTTTTTCACAAATAAATGCCTCTCATACAAAAACAACTTCCAGTGCATGGAGTAAAAAGTCTTCCTGACCAATGAGTATCAAAAAGTTTTTTTTTGCTAAGACGACATTCTAATGTGCGTAAAACAGCTTGTAAAAATATAAATACAGTTGTGACATTGTAGCAAGAAGCTAGTTAAGAATGTCAAAAATGGCCTATAACCATCGCACAAAATAGACAAATCCTCATTTGTTAAAATCGGTTCAATAGGAACGGCGCTAGATTGGAACACAAATACATACATATATACATACATACATACGGCTTCGCCGGAGTCGGGTAAAAAACGCTGGACAGGAGATGAATGGTATGATAAAATATATTCAGCGAAAACTCACACATATCCATACATTACTGATACGATTATCTTATAAATAAAATTCTCGTGTCACAGTTTTCGTTCCCATACTCCTCCGAAACGGCTTGACCGATTCTCATGAAATTTTGTGAGCGTATCGGGTAGGTCTGAGAATCGGCCAACACATCCCCCACACATACACATCACATTTTTCATACCCCTAAGTGTCAAGGAAGAAGAAAAAATGCGGCGAAGCCGCTGGCGGGTCGCTAGTTTAATTATTTAATTACACAATTTATTTAAGAAACTGCTTGAAAATATGCATTCATTGCAGAGATACACCAGAGCATGCATGGCCGGATTTATCGTGTGCAGTCTTTACATACCATAATTTTCCGATCAAACTACGACATCGTGTGATTGACATGTGTTTTATGTTTTAAACATTATTATCCTAGTCTGTATTGTACATTATCCTAACTTAAATATTTGTACAATGTCAAAGTGACGATATCACTTATTCACTTGACGGCAGAGGCATATGAAGACCGTATTGGATTGCTATAGGGATAACACCACCCGTCAAGCAACAGTATTCGCATTGTTGTGTTTCGGTGTGGGGATAAAACCGGTGAAATTACTAGCATAGAGGCATTCCATCTTAGTCCTCAGGGTTGGCAACGCATTTGAGGTCTTAGGATTAAAGTCTTGAGGATTCAAATGTCTATGGGTCTCAGATTCCATTTACCATCAGGTGGCCTGAGTGTTCGTGTGCTTTCTACTTAAAAATAAAAAAAAATTTCAGCCTCGTTTTGAACAAATTTGCTCCTCAAACATTGCAGCGATACTTCCCTTTTCGTCAAGTGCTGTGTTTCTACACGGATATACTTCGCCAGGTAAAATTTTATTACAATAATACTTGCCGGGTTAGAATAGTGCCACTCCATGTCTTCCCGTGGATGTCGTAAGAGGCGACTAAGGGAATGAAGGATTGTAGTACTGCTAGGTGATGGGCTTGCAACCTGTCACTTAATACACGGGTAAACTTAGCCTACTTGTGCAAAATGTGGTTACAGAATTAGAAAAAACTTGTTGAAAGTCTAAAAAGACTTGTTGATAATTCTGTTACCACATTTTGCACGATCAGGCCAAGAAGTTTACTAGTGTATTAGTGTCAGGTTGCAAGCCCATCGCCTAACAATACTACAAGGTCTTATTCCCTTAGTCGCATCTCACGGCATCCACGGGAAGACATGGAGAACACACTATTCTAACCCGGCAACGACACGGACACGGGGGGGTGATGTTAGGTATGTATGTAATAATACTAAGGTTCAATCGTGGGGCCGGATTTTGGCCCTAAATATTTTGATAATTCTATTGTTGGAAAAATGAAGCTTACAAGTAGGTACGGCGTGAGACATATTTTTAGGCATTTTCGTAAAATAAAACGATTATTTAGAACGAGCGTTAGGTATATATACGGTATTTATGTATTTTTATTGCTGATTAATGAATTGGTATTGAATTATAGAGCAAAGTTTAAGCTTCTCCGTTTTTGATACATTAGTCGCTTTATGCTATTAATAACTTGTTAGAACTTTTTTAACTCGCGTCTTTTGCAAACGAGAATTAGTGTTAAATTGGGCCAAAATTGAATTAGAGCTCGAACATCTACAACAATATATCTCAATTATTTAGTTAATAGGCAAAGCCAAAAATTAACAACAAAGACATCGGTTGTAAAATGAATATGCGTTTGCTGTCATAAAAGATGTAATATTGAATTAGAGTCTGTAAAGTCTACTGCATTAAAAAAGGTATTCAGCCATACTACAGAACTAGAAAAAAATCTGGAAATAGCTTCAAATATAACAGTATAATTTAATCGCCATTATGGATTCTGACGGTTATGAGTTTCGATCGTTAGAATTAAATATTTTTATAAATAGTGAACATTATGATAAAAAGGCATGAAAAAACATTTTCGGACTTCCGATAGTAGGAGTTACGAAATTATTTAAAAAAATGTGCACCCTGTGGCAGCCCTAACCACCAGTAGCTTAACAGGTTCACTGTCCTATGAGGCACATACTCCTCTTGCGTGGTTTTGAATGAGGCACATGTAAACTCCTCTTTAAGTCGGGTTGGTAAAATAAAAAGTAGTTACGATCATTTTTGTACAGTCGAGTATAAATAGTACTTTTGGAAAAAGTTGATACATCTCTTTGTAAGCCTGGAGGTGTCATGATCATAATGTTAAGACTAATTATTAACTTAAAAAAAAGCCTACTTATTTTTCAGAATATCGATGTGACCTACGGCGTCGAATACGTGTTTAGACTGTTCAAGGAAAAAGCAATAGAGAGGCAATCCGTGCTAGAAGCGAAAAGAGCGCAGAAGAAGATAAAGGAAGATATAGCCAAGTATGAACAAGCTAACGGCTAACGATACGAACTCATTTTCTCATCAAATTTAAATGAATAAAAGGCACTTTTCATGTTTTTTCGTGTTCCGACCCACGCAACTATTATCAAGTTTTCTTATAAACTTTCTTGAAATCGAAGGTTAGGTTTATTGTACAAATGAACACACAATACATAGAAAACAATTTTTAGACAGTACTTACTGAGTCTCCAGTAATTTACGCAAAAGTTAAGTTGCTCTGACTGCTAGACTTTTAGCTATTGTTGACTAAACAGCGGTTTCTTTATGGCAGCTATACGATTTAGCTATTCTACCTGAACTTTACCTATACTGACTATCTAAATTTCTTTGGTTATGAAAACATAACAGTTTGTATGTAACCTTATTATTTAGCTTATACTCGTACTGCAAAATGGTTAGGGTGGCAAACTAGATAAACTAAGAACCTTGAGATACTGCGGCAAAACAGCTCTAACAAAATAGATATTTTACGTCAACACCTAGCCAGCTTTAGGTACTTTAGCTAGATACTTTAAGTGCTGTAGCTGCTAGCTTGAGGTACTCTAGCTTTAGCACCGAGCAAATAAATTGCACAATATGCGCTGAAAACAAAGAGTGCACTGCACCAAGTAAAAACCTTGCCGGCGAACGCCAAAGGGGGGTCGAGGGGAGGGAGAGGACTTGTTTGCACTGAACAACTAAACTTTGATAGATCTAAATGCAATTCAACTAATTGGTGTGGAAGAAAGTAATTAAACTGCAATCTCAATTTGGCTATCTGTACAAAACATTTAACCAAACTACACGTTTAGTACCAATTGGCTTAATACTTTGGGAAGAAAAACCTAAGCTACTAAAGCGAAATAAGTTTAGTAATGTACTTTGTGTCAAATGACCAAATCGAGTATTTTGTTCTGGTAAGTAGAGCAGTAAGTAAAGTTTTTTTTATGTTAAAAAGAAGGCACACGAGCACTCAGGCTACCTGATGGTAAGTGGAATCTGTGACCCTTAGACATTTGAATTCTCAAGACTATAATGTCTATAATCCTAAGACTACGATGGAATGCCTCTATTCCCCACACCGGAACACAACAATGCGAACAATGTTGATTTGCGGGTGTTTAATGGATGAGATGGTGGTAGCGATCCGGACGGACCTTGTACAGGGTCCTACCACCACTAAAAACTTATTGAACTTTAGTTGTAGTAGCTCAAGCAGCTTGAACTAAACAATGACGGGATGTGCACCCAACTAAAAGCTGAAATTAGCCGGAGGCAACAAAACTTCTATCTTCTATCTTCTTAACACTTTCGCTAACTATTTTTTTTCAGTGTAGGGTTCGCAACTTAAACTTTCTGAATACATACATACATAAGATCACGCCTTCATTCCCAGAATGGGGTAGGCAGAGCTACAGAAATACCAACAACCTCCAAAAAGACTTGTTTATAATTCTATAACCATATTTTGCACAATCAGGCCAAGAAGTTTACTAGAGTATTGACAGGTTGCAAGCCCTATATTTAAAACGTCTCATTAAAAATTGACACATTTTGTATGTAGCAAGTGTCAAACCCAGGGTTAGTCGCCTCTTACGACATTCACGGAGTGGCACTATTCTAACCCGGCAACCACAAGGGGTCAATCTTAAAATTGTATCGAGGGACAAGCTTCACTTTGCCGTTGAAAAACTGTTGTCTCCATACATCGACATAGGTCGCGATTAGTTAACCAACTGCAACTAAGTGTGCAATAGCTTTTTTGTGATGATACACCAATTTAACGATTTTCCCGATTTTTTCATTTACCTTCCTTTTTGACAAATTTCAGGATTCTAGGTCTATGTCGCATAAACGGCCGTATCTTTTTTTTACGTTAACTTAGATGTTTGATTTTGATACCTGAGTATATGGTTTTATTTTGAAATCGATACATTTACGCGTTTCCGAGATAAAGGATCTTGACAGGTCAGACGGAAGAACAACAAAGTAAGTGTTCTGTTTTTTCTTTTGAGGTACTGAACCTTAAGAAAGCGAAGTAGGACGTTTTTAAGTCAATTAAAAATTCCAAGTTAAATAAAAACTTGTTTATTATTAACGAGAATCACATGTTGTATAATTATACTTTTTTCACATTTCAGAGAAACTAGAGTAAAACCAAAAATGATTGATTCTGAAAACTTTCATTTTGCTATTTCTGCCGACTCTGTTTCATAAAGAAAGCAAGACAATACTTAAACTTGAATATTATAGTCTATTTTGTTTAGGCATTAAAATAAACGTAAACAAACGAAACCAGCCCTCTATTTCACCATTTTGACAATGACACGTGACAGGTGACAGTTCGGTATACATTGCAAAGTTAATACGCTGATACATCACTGTGTTTCATATAAGCTGTGCCATGTACACTGAAATGTCTCCTGTCACGTGTCATTGTCAAGACGGTGAAATAGGGGGCAGGTATCTATCCATGGGTAACCATGTCATGCCTTAGCAAATAGTTTAGGATGAGCGTAAAGGACTGATTCTTTTCCTAAACATATCATTTGACTAAACCGTTTTTTTATCCGGCACTGTAAATATTTCAGGATTTATTTCAGGAGCATCGTGTAGAACCCTATAAGTTAGGTTAGGTTAGTTTTTTCATTCCCAGAGTGGGGTAGGCAGAGCTACAGAAATACCAACGACTACAAAAAGAGTTGTTGGTAATTCTGTTACCACATTTTGCACCATTGTATTAGTGACAGGATGCAAGCCCATCGCCTAACAGTACTAGAAGCCCTCATTCCCTTAGTCTCCGTTTCCGGCTCCCCGGGAAGACATGGAGTGGCACTAAACTAACCCGGCAACCACACGTTTTGAAAATAAGGCAGTGTGGTTAAATGATATGTTTGGTAAATTAATCAGTTTAACAAAAACTTTTTGACGAAACGAAGGTAACCCAGGACAGAGCTGTAGCAGTTATGTGAACTGAGTTCCTTAGCCATGTCATGGTAACCCCTTAGATTACTTCTAGTGGCTGATGAACGTGTATTGTTTTTAACTCGTCCGGCATTACAGTCACGTAAATAAGAGCTATTAAAACGTAGACAATGACATGTGATAATACATCCAAAGCAATACAATCAGGGGCCCTAGCCAAGATGCAAACGCTCATAACGTTTTTCTTTTCTATCGCTCAAAATGTTTGGGATGACAGTCGACCACGTGGTTTATCGAAACGCACGAGAATGTCATCCCATACATTTTGAGCGATAGAAAAGAAAAACCTTAGGAGCGTTTGCATCTTGGCTAGGGCCCAAGGGCTGAGATTCTACACGGTGAAAACGATATTGCCTTTGACGTGTTTCCGTAATGTCAACGCTTTGATAGCTCTTAATTACTTGACAGTAATGGCGGCCGAGTTAAAAACAATACTCAAGAGGACTGTGAAGCAATAAAAGATATTATGAGATTGTAGATATTATGAAATACTAGGTCTGTACGTTTTCCGTTTTTGTTTAAAAAAAAACAACGGACACGTACAAACCTAGTTTTTCATGAGAACTACAAAATATTTAAAAATCGTGGAAACAGGATTAGATTCAGGTGAGGAACGTTATCGTCGGAAGCTAGGTAAATTTGTATGGATTCCTTTTGACAGCTACGCGATTTAAGCATCGCTTCACAATCCTCTTAAACATGTCAACCGCAGTATCGTTTTAATCCAGTAGAATGATATGTAAGCATGATTTCATTGAAGGTTTGTATAATCTATTATATATAGTATAAGCCTTCTGTGAAATCACACGGGGCTAGAATTCTACAAGGTAATAACGATATCGTTTTTGACCTGTTTCCGTATTGTCAACGTTTTGATAACTCTTATGTCATTTACAATAATGGCGACTGTGACATAAACGATTCTTAACCTTTTCAACGCCATTGACGGATATTTCCGTCTTGGTTGACAGCGCAAAATAGACCTGAGTGTCTATGAGATAAAGTTGATATTCGCTCTGGTTTTGTATTTGACATAGCGTTAAAAAGGTTAAACGTGTCAAACACGATATCGTTTTAACGCACCTGAATAGAGGCCCTGAAAATCAAACTTTTGACCATTGCCAACGCAAGTCAACTAGAACTTTTACTTAGTCTACTCCTCTCGATACGTTGGCAATGCGGAGGGCCGTTGGGTCCTTCGTTTATCTCACTGCAGGATCTCCAATCCTCAGATAATAACTATTGTGACATATTTTCTATTGCCATAACTAGGGTTAGGAGAGTTGGCAAATTGTGATTTAAGAGTCCATGGTGTCACTATTTTCTAATTATTATTTACATACAACCTTGATTTTTACCCTCGGTGCTGACATGTTTCAAAACTAATGAATTCATTAGATAGCTGAACCGATTTTAATGAATTTTGGTATTGAGGATATCTCCTGATAGGAAAGGGTAACGAATAAACAAAATATTATATAAAAAAAAACGAACAAGAGATTAAATATAAAATGTGTTTGTTCAGTAAGCATGGGCATTTTCACACGTCAAACATTTACCAGCACTTCCCAAGAGGAGACAACTGCTGAGAAGAAACGACGCAAGAATCTCAGCAGTGTGTAGATATGGATAAACCGGAACTAAAAGTTGATGTCTTTAGTAGTTTATTTTGAAATTATACAATGGGGTACTGATTACTGAAGGTCAAAATCAAGATGTATGTAAATAATTAAGAGATAGTAACTTCATGGATTCCAGGGCCACGGTATGCTACCAAAATCCAGACCCTAGTCATAAGTGCCAAAACTTTTACTGGAATAATCACTCGACCCTCAGGGTAGCTCCAATCATCACTTTAACACACTACAAGCTCCTTCGCCTCCATAAATTATATTAAAACTTCTTCATCTATTTACACCAATAAAGGTTCATTAACGAACAATCTCTTTTATAATATAACGCTTTCATGTATTTTGTATAAAAACCAACTTTTGTTTCAGAAAACTGGTTCCACAAACATCTGATACTCCATCTACTTAGAAACCACTATAGACCCCAGTCTTGGTCTCCTGCCCTTCTGCCTCTTCCTCGACCCTCAGCAGCACGTCCAACACCTCCTTCTTGACTCTGTTCTGGTGGGTCTTTGAAAGCCTCTTGGCGCTCTGACAGACGCTCGCAAAGAACAGCTCCAGAGAGTCTTGGTCTCCGTACCCAGTATCCCACGTCTCCGACTCCTGGTCTGACTGTACTTCCTTTTCCGTCATGTCGATTTTTATTACTTTGGACCTCTTCTGGGTTCTGGAAAATGAAGGGTTTGTTAGATTGTGAGGTAATATTTAACTCCCGGGCAAAAAGAGGGAATCATAAGTTCGACTCGTGTTTCTGTGTGTATCGATTCGGACGCGATATTTTCATTAGTAAATTAAGGCTTTTAGTAACTTATTAGTTACTAAAATACTTGCTGCTTAGCTAAATTACACCTTGCTACTGGCTAGAAACCATTGACATAAAAAATTAAAACATTAATGTCACATTTTGGTCTTAAGATTACAATTTGGGCCTTATTGCCATGAGGCTGTGATCGTTGCCTTCTTCGTGCTCTCAAAAAAGGAAAATCTCTTAAAATATATTCATTTATAGGCGTTGAAATCATTCATGGTCAATAAAGACTATCACATATCCTTCCTCGGGGTTTTAACTATCTAAATTTGATAAGCGAATCAGCGGTTTAGCTGTAAAAGCGTTACAGACAGAGCTGCTTTCGCATTTATGATTTTGTATTAGTATGGATTTGGTACACACATAGCCTATTCACCTCCGCCTGTTCACCGTTCACCGGATAATGGATGAAAAGTATTATATAATGATCAAATACATACTCATACATAAAGTCACGCCTTCATTCCCAGAATGGGGTAGGCAGAGCTACAGAATTACCAACAACTCAAAAAAACTTGTTGATAATTCTGTAACCACATTTTGCACAATCAGGCTAAATAATCAAATATGTTAATAAATATATTGTAAGTAAATACTTCCATCGCTTCATTGAGTGTAATAGCCTAAAATCCGAGTACAAAATGACCTTAACCGAACTGGTTGATGGATAGGAAGAAAAGAAATTAAATATGTTAAAAACATATTGCAAGTGGGTTAGTAAAAAAAATCAGTCCAGAAGATGATTAATTTTAAACATAAATTTTATTTATAAAAATCACCGTTTCGTTTAATAGACCCCCAATCATAAGTGTAAAGCCTATAGAATATGCAAACATTAGGTTGACTATTTTTTCCCGTCATGACTTTTGGGAAGGCAGGTTTAAACAGGTAAATCAATATAAGTTAAAATAAAGATTATATATTTTTATTTACAAAACACGTCTATACTTTAATATTATGTAAAATGTATATTTTAATCAGAACTGATTTTTTTGGTCAACCCACTTGCAATATATTTTTGACATATTTAGTTTAATATAAAATTATTGCCATCCATCAAGCAGTTCGGTGAAGGTCGTTTTATACTCGGATTTTAGGATATTACACTCATTGAAGCAATGGAAGGATTTACTCTACGGCAAAACAATATTTTGGCATCCAGAAAATCTGGTTAAAATGTACGAAAGTCTAGAAGGTACCGCCTCATAGTCATGTAGGGTAGAACGAATGCCATTCTGTTCTGGAATCTCCACTTCTTGCACGGTGTCCCTGCTTTTGTAGTGACACCTTGCTTGCACTTCTTGAGGGACTGGCGGAGCGAGTCGCGAAGTATTTTCCATTCTCGCTTTAGGATCTCACCTAAAAATAAAACAGGACTATTATAGGGCATAGTATTTATTCATTTAAATACTTTATGCACGCATATCATCGTAAGACCTCTATATAATGCATTCTTCTTGACAATGACCAGCATACAATATTCAATTTTGTAATCTGCGGTGGTGTGTTCGTGGTGGGTGGGCTGGCGGTGTGAATGATGTCTTACGGCCGAACCCTATATTCTAACCGCGGACAGATAGCCTTACTTCGGATTAAAATTTGACACATTTTGTATGGGCAAATGTCAAATTTCAACCCGAAGTAAGCCTTATCTGGACGCTGTTTCGCAATAATGTGTCAACCCACAAGTATTTAGCAAAAAAACGTCAACCTACAATGATCGCACCGAGGGTTGACACTTTATTGCTAAATACTTGTAGGTTGACACATTATTGCGAAACAGCGTCCATCTATCCGCGGTTTGAATATAGGGTTCGGCCGTTAGAGTAATTATAATATTTATGTGTGTAGACTTGATAGAATATATGCAACTGTACATAATTAGGCCTTAAAACCCTCGTGTGACCTTATTATAAAAACCATAATTATGTATCAGTTACATAAACTACTCCTTTTGCACAACATTAAAATACAGCACAAAATACAAAAATCTTTTCCCTGTAACTAAATCTCGAAAAGTCTGCAAACCCGCAGACGTTGATGCCCGCCTCTTCAGTCTGCTCGTGACCACGGTCGTTGCAATGCGATTGAAATGTCGAGGTAATAATTCATAATGCGATGTAATAAAAGAATGCGCGATCATCGCGAGAGCAAGCAATGCGACCATGCGATCAAACATACAGCAAAGGACTTTAATTATTATGCCACCATGGAACCCTGGAACCCTGTATTAACGCTGTCATTATGACAGGGGTCCATAGTAGTACTAATCTCGAATTACTATGTATGACCTACTTAAGACCTACCCTGGGCCAACGACCTAAACACGCGATTTTCTGTCATTCTCCTTAATATATTTCAGACGGAACTAAATAAGAAAAAAATACCGTCACTTTACTAGAATTTATTATATTATTATATTTTTGCATAAGTAAACAGAAGTTCATTTCGGAGAAATGTTCTTCTCTAAAAATTAATATTTTCTTCTCATCCGTTAAGGCTGCATTTCTACCAGAGCTGTGCGAGGTAGCAGAGCGGTGTGCGAGGAAAAAATCCACCAATAGGAAAGCTGCGCTGACCGAGGCTAAGAATCCTATTGGAGAATTTTTTCCTCCGCTACCTCGCACAGCTCTAGTGAAAACGCAGCCTAAACCTTGTGTTGTATCGACCGACAACAGCTGACTAATACTCCAAGCAAACTGTAACCCTAACACAATGACATAAAACACAAATTCTACTCACTGTTCTCTCCGAGCCGTTCGGATATTTCCGCCCAACATCTGTCCCTCACGTCAATATCCCGGTGGTTTTCGTGTCTCGTGTCATAAAGAACAGGGTACTTTTTGACTTCATCTATTAGTTTTTCTCTGTAGATTTTCGACATTTCTAGTTGGAAACAAAATAACACAAAATTAATCACTCTAATCACACTTCAGACTAATCTTGACTAATAAAATTTGAAAGTAACTCTGTTTGTTACGATTTCCGCTGAACCGATTTTAATGAAATTTGGTATGGAGATAGTGTGAGTCCCGGAGAAGGACATATAGGGTACTTCGTACCCTACGCGACGCAGTCAAAATTAATTTATCTTTTTAAATAGTGTACGCCTTGAAGTGAAAAAAGTAAACGTGAATGACATCGCCTATGTTTTTTGTCACTTTCTTTAGCGTGATCCTGAGTTTTTGAGAAAGGGACAATAAACATAAGCAGTCATTCAAGGTCACTTTTCTTCGCTTCAAAGAATTGTCCGCCGTGCAATCTCCAGTGTCATATATAGCTTCTTGGTTCGCTAACTAGCGTTTCGATTCATTTTGTTTTTAAACCATTCGCGTCGCTGGTAAATCACATTATGAGAAAAGTCACGTGATCTACCAGTGACGCGATTGGTTTAAAAACGCTAGTTAGCGAACGCATCTTGGCTGTAGGCTCTACAGTCCTAAGTCTGTCAGGCTGCATGTCAGTCCAAAATATCAGATAAGTTCGACCAGCTTTAACCTTTTCAACGCTGTGTCAAATAAAAAACCAGAGCGAATCTCAACTTTGCCCCATAGATACTCAGGTCTATTTTGCGCTATCAACCATGACGGAAATAGCCGGCAATATTAGTTCGGCTAGCTTTAACTTCATAAGAGCCGAAACTTATTTTAGTAACATTGTAATTACAACCTTGTCACGTCAACTATAAGGTTCATTTATGTTTCGTATTATGTCCTCAAGTGAAAACCTGGAGATTCGAGTCGTGGAGGTTAGAGTCGTGCCGTGTAAGTGCAACTCAATACTTAAGTGAAAATGCACGCACTAAATAGGTGGAAAGAAAGGAAATACATTTATTGACACAATTTTTATTTAAGTAGGTAAGTAATTACCTACTTACTTACCTACGCTGAGAAAATCTTGAACTAGGCGGCTAATACCTAGTGTGTCCGATAAAAGAAGTAGCTTTTCTACTTACTTAGTTAATATGTATTACATTATTGATGAAACTAAATATAAATAGTAAAAAGTTGTTCATCCGCATATCTTCGTCCGCGGATTGATTCGGATTTAGTGTGAACTTGCCTTTTCTGGAAGCCAGCAGTCAGCAAAGTTTGATCTAGGTCGGAAACACGCAGAACTCGTAGCTTATACGCACTGTTAAGGTTTATATGGATCAATAAAACTACTTATACTCTTGCTTGTGTCAAGGTCAGCGTTGTTTGAAACAGCGACAGGCCGCGAGCGAGTCGGAAGCGATACTGAGCGATGGTGAGCGAGGCGACGTTGCCACGCCGCATCGCGAGCAGTGTGCCTTGGCACGTGGAAGTAAGAGTAACGAGAACGCAGACACGGAAGTAGGTAGAATACGTTTGAGGGAGTTTGTGCGTTATAAATGAATATAACGAATCTAGTTCCTCACAGATAAAGTAAATGTGCATACATACATAACATCACGCCTTCATTCCCAGTGAGGGGTAGGCAGGGCTACAGAAATACTAACGACTTAAAAATACTTGTTTATAATTCTGTAACCACATTTGCCACCATCAGGCCAAGAAGTTTACTAGTGTATTATACTAGAAAGGTTTAGGTACTTAACTAAAAGTAAACAAACGAAACCACGTGGCTCTGTTCAGCAGCCAATAGAAGCAGAATACTGATACGTGCGATACGTCATAGGTCGACAAAACAGTCTTGATTGGCTGTTGAACAGAGCCACGTGGTTTTGTTTGTTTACTTTTAGTTAAGTACCTAAACCTTTCTAGTATAGTGACAGTACTACAAGCCCTTATTTCCTAAGTCACCTCATATGACATCCACGGGAAGACATGGAGTCGCTCTATCTAACCCAGTAACCACAAAAAACAAACCTAGGTTAGGAGAGGATAATATCTTTGTTTGATTTAAGTATGACAATGCTTTCGTTAAAATACCTAATAAATATCACTAAATACCATGGACGTTTGACACACGTTTTAAACGAATATTAGTTAACAAATAGGTCCAGATTATTTATTAATTTATCTTAGATTTTTTTTAGGAACTTTTTGAGTAACGAGAGCATAAAACCGACTTTGCTGTGAACCTGTGTTCGTCACGACGTGTGAATTATTTAAGAGAATAACGTCCTTGTTTTGTTTTAAACAATCTTGTGATACAAGATACTTTAACTATTTTGTAAAGTGACAAGGAGTAATCGAATAAAAAAAGATACGTGCTCGTAAACAATCGAACGAGTAAGTACCTACATTATTTCATGTATACGCATTTCATTGACGACACGTTAGCCTAGTAGGGAGAGACCCTGCCTCCAAAGCCGGCGGTCCCGTGTTCAAATCCCGGCGCAGATATTTGTGTGAGTACCAGTATTTGTTCCTGGGTCTTCGATATTTTCTATGTATTTATGTATTTATGTTTCTATCTAAGTGAGTTTATCGTTGTCTAGTACCCGTAGTACAAGTTTAGAGCTTAGTTTGGGACTAGGTCAATTTGTGTGACATTGTCCCCTGATATTTATTATACGCACTGACAAGATAATAAATATACTCATCGCCAACTACAATCAAAGTAGGTTTTAAGGAATAATAACGTGCGTATTATCTTAAATTAGTCGCGTAGGCAGAAACCTCATTACGAACGATCCGCCGTGTCTGCGCGTTACGGTGCGGCGTTGCGAGCTGGTGCGCCTGCGCGCTGCTGCCAGATCGCCTCGCTGTGAATATCGACAATCACACGCCCACAGCTGACAACGGCACTTGATAAATAAACAAGATGGCGGACCGAGTGGAGTACGCCGGTCAAAACATTTTAATGGAGGCTGAATACAAATTGATTTAAGTACGTTTTATAAGGATTATTTAAGGACGCTTCTGGAAAATTGAGTTAAAGGTGCTTATTAATAGGTACTTGTTAATTCTTTTGTATTAATTAGGTTCCTCCTTCTTGACTCTGTAGCCCCCTGACCGATTCAAACACAAGAATAAATAAATTTCTATCTCACACAATTTGACCTACTTAGGTAGGTAAGTTTCAAAGTAAGGTCTAGGCTTGTACTATGGGTACTAGGCAACGATAAACATACTTATATAGAGAAATACATACATAAATTCATAGAAAACATCCAAGACTCAGAAACAAATATTCACGATTATCACATAAATATCTGCCCTTACCGGGATTTCGCTGGTTTCGGAGGCCTATGTGTAGATTAAATGTGTATTTGCCTCAACTAGGTATTTACCTACCTACAAAGGAATCGCACAATAAACATGGGTAGAACGTGGTAGGTATAAGCACTCAATTGCCACTTGAGTTGACTACTTATAGGTAAGACTTAGGTCGATAAGTAATGCAAGTGTCTGGCTGTTTATTATGCAGATAATCTTTCTTTTTCTTGAAATAAAAGGAATCAAACGTTCTAAATTCAATTTCAAGATCGTATGAATTGTAATACATGCCTATTTCTTAGGTCAGAACAAGGTAAGTAGATCATCCCCTAACTCCATAACTCGCTGACCAATCCTGCTCAGTTGGAACTTAAAAATTGCATTAGCCTTATCTTTCAAACATATTTTAATTAATATTGGATCAACAATATCCAAGTTATCGTTGAACGAACATACAAACATCGGATCCTGTCATTTCATAACGTTTCACAAATGATTAATTTCACAAACGTATCATTTGACAACCCTCGTCTTATTCACAAACTGTAAATAATTCTGGATTTATTTCAAGGCTATCGTGTAGAACCCTATAGGTTAGGTTAGGTTAGTTTTATAAAAAATCTGAAATATTTGTAGTTACAGTAAAAAAACGGGTTGGCAAATGATTATGCGAAACGATGCATTTCTCATAGATTTGTCGACGAAAAGGCAGAGAACCTACAAACATACTGAGCCCACTGAGTTGATTCTAATTTGGATAATAACATTATTATGTCTTATAAATCTTATAATGTGATTGTGCAAAATGAGGTTTTATATAATTATAAACAAGTCTTTTTAGATTTGTTGGTATTTCTGCAGCTCTCCCTACCCCACTATAGGAATGAAGGCGAGATTTTAAGGTCCGCTTTGATAAAACTTATTTAATTCAGACAATTCTGGGTTTTCTTACGCTTCGGTTTTTTGCAAAAAAAATGCATTTATATTTTGACGCACATCTTTATCTCTTTTAGATGCTGAAATAGGATGTCAATTCGACGAATTGCGAAACAATATACGCTTGTTATTTAAAATAATAATAATATCAGGGGACAATCTCACACAAATTGACCTAGTCCCAAACTAAGCTCAAGGCTTGTACTATGGGTACTAGACAACGATAAACATACTTAAATAGAGAATTACATACTTAAATATATAGAAATCATCCAAGACTCAGGAATAAATATTCGCGCTCATCACAAAAATATCTGCCCTTACCGGGATTTGAACCCAGGACCACTGGCTTCGAAGGCAGGGTAACTCCCAACTAGGCCAACGTGTCGTCATTTATATTATTTATTCGGTAAATATCGGGCAATGTAACCGAACTATACGTCGGAGCGAGCGCGTACTGCACTGGTGGCCGCGTGAGCAGCGCCGCGACGACATCGACGCCTGCGCCGGCGCCGTCTGGACTCGCACGGCAGACGACCGGGCACAATGCAAACTGATGGAGGAGGCCTATACCCGCAGATTGGTACCCAAGTTAACGACGACAAACTCTTAACATTCATATGATAAAATAAACTGTGAAAAAAAAAGAATGATATAGATACTATGATTTTATATAAAAAAAATACAGGGCCTCTATTCTACTGCGTTATAACAATCAACAAGAAACAGTGCCAAGCAACAGTGTTCGCATTGTTGTGTTCCGGTGTGGGGATAAGACAACCGGTGAAATTACTAGCATAGAGGCATACTATCTTAGTCCTCAGGGTTGGCAACGCATTTGAGGTCTTTGGATTATAGTCTTGAGAATTCAAATGTCTATGGGTCTCAGATTCCACTTACCATCAGGTGGCCTGAGTGCTCGTGTGCCTTCTCCTTAACATAAAAAAAAGAGTATTTCGCATTTTTCTTCACTATTTTTAGAGCCGTTTTCGAGAACGTGGTTATGCTCGTTTAATATTTTAGGTAGTTTACAAAAATTAGCTTAGTTAACGACTAGTTCAGTTTGTGTAAGATTGTCCACCTGTTCTATTAGGTATTTGATGACAATTGTTTCTTTCAGTGCCAGCACTCCTAAATTTCATACAAATTGTACTCAATCTGGAGTTCTCGGTTTTGTTAAGTTGCATTTCGTATTAAATTACATAGAAGCAAGGTTTGAAGGACACGGTGATCTAATCCGCAGCGATCTCGCTCTAATACTCGGTGTTCGTCTAAGGGAGAGAGAGATAAGGCGTAGTTTGTTATCATTACCACGTTCGAATACACGATCAAGTACTGTCGTTTGGTTTTTACTCTAGTTATAGAAAAGCGGTTAAATAGTAGATTGTTCAACAAGGGACTAAAACAAGCCATAATGACACGAGATGTTTAAAATACAAATAGGAAAAAAAAGATTCCACGGTTTTTTTGTAAACTGTTTTAAATGCTTGCATATTTAGCCAACAGATTCAAATTTGGAAACCATTTTAAAAGTAATTGGACCACGCATAATAAAAGAGTTCGGCCTTAATATGATAAAATAGATTCATATTTGTAATAATTAATCGTGTTTCACGAAATTAAATTCTTTTTTTTATATATTTGCACAGTTGTCATTTTGAGGTTATTTCGACACCCAAAAATATGGTCCATACACAATCACTGAAAATGGCGATAATCCTCCATTCACAAACACCGTGATTGGTTGTTTAGGGGTTTCCAAAGTAAATTAAAAAAAATACTTTAATCCCTTTAGTCCCGATTCGCAGAGATTTAAGTAGCATTTTAAGAGCATGAGAAGTGAAAAAGAGTTTAAGATTTTAGTCAAACAAAAACCAGTCTGTTTTTACCGCTCCCAAAGGTGCTCAACGGGGCCCTATTAGCCTGCGCTATCCGTCTGTCCGTCCATCTGTATGACAGCGGGCTGTATCTCATGAAGCGTTATACCTAAGATACTAGAAGAAGCCCGCGACTTCGTACGTGTATAATTTAGTTTTCCGCTGCTCCCTCTGTGTATGTAGACGACACTATTAAATCACAATTTGATAGTGTCGTCTATATTATGTCAAATAACTCGTTTATCGCTATTACCTCGGGAACTTTTCAACTTTTCGGGATAAAAAGTATCCTATGTCTTTCCCCGGGACCTTAGTTATCTCCATACCAAATTTCATCGGAATCGGTTCAGTAGTTTCAACAAACTCTTCAGATTTATTATAATAGTATACTGGATGATTGGAATGGCCAAAAGTGAATAAGATGGTCATACTGAACAACCTTTCCAATGGGACCAACCACGAAACCGCCAAAAAAAATCCAGCTGTTCCATACATTAACTCTCAATTAATTCACCGTTAATGTATGGAACAGCTGTTTCTAATAACGAGTAAAATGAGGATGCCGAAAGAAACAATCTTAACATTAAAAGAAGTTTTAATATGTTAAGTGACAGGTTTTGATTCTTTTTTTTTTTTATTTTTTTTTATTACTCAATATAACACAGTATAAATTACATTACATGTCAAATTATATGCAGTTACATTGAGATCGTCAGAAATAGAATTAAATTATAATAGTAAAAATAGTAAAAGTCAACACAAAAAACAAAGTACATTTCAAAATTGAATAAAATAGAATAAAATAAAATAAAATAATAATAATTAAAAGTCAAACTAAATTCTATAAACAATCTTAATAAACGGGTCAAAACTTAGTGTACTGCGTTTTATATGCTTTTCTTTAAATTTTCTCCTAAATCGTATCAACGAAAGTCAATTCTGATTTTCATGCGTGTTCTCTATTTTTTACACACGCCCTTAAGTCTTATTCTCTTGACAATATGATCGAGTAGAGATCATTTCCTCGGGGTTGGCAACGCATTTGAGTTCTTAAGATCATAGTCTTGAGAATTCAAACGTCTATTGGTCTCAGATTCCACTTGCCATCAGGTGGCCTGAGCGCTCGTGTGCCTTCTCCTTGACATAAAATAAAATAAAATTAAGCTTTTGTTGTCGACCTCTTTTTTCTGCTGACTGTACGTATGCGTCGTTTATTTTGGTCATTTTATGATTGTTATTTTATTTATTTGCCAATTTTTACTTACAAACATACACACATACATGCCTACATATTATTCATACACTTACCTATTAATAAGACTCAAAAAGCTTTGCAAGCATCTCCGAACGCACGCGTCTCGTTCCATCTCTGTCCCTCCCGCAGGATAGGGCAAAGTATTTCTCATTCGCTCAACGACGATCGGTAGACAGCGCGTCGCCTGCGCATGATCCGTGACGACACAAAAGTGGATTCGCATTTCAACTTTTAAAGCCATTTTCTTTACGTATTGTTCTTTTACTTGCTTTTAACCAAGGAGTTATGTTGTTCGAGTGTATGTATGTCCATTTCTCCGGCAGGCTCTGATGGATTTTAACATAATATAAGGTGTCGTTAGATTCTTGTAGGTTGTGGAAGTGATATCTATTATGCTTTAATATTTTAATCAAAGTGGTGGTGGTATTTTATTGGTGGTAGGACCCTGTGCAGGATCCGTCCGGATCGCTACCACCATCTTATTCATTAACCACCCGCCAAGCAACAGTGTTCGCATTGTTGTATTCCGGTGTGGGGATAAGACAACCGGTGAAATTACTAGCATAGAGGCATTCCATCTTAGTCCTCAGGGTTGGCAACGCATTTGAGGTCTTAAGATTATACTTAGTCTTGACAATTCAAATGTCTATGGGTCTCAGATTCCACTTACCATCAGGTGGCCTAAGTGCTCGTGTGCCTTCTCCTCAACATAAAAAAAAAGAGGGGTTATTTCTTTAACATAATAATATCTCGATGACAATATCAAAAAACTGGCCAAGCGCGAGTCGCACTCACGCACGAAGGGGGACCATTATCTTTACAACATTCATTAGACACTATATTATAACATAAAAAAGCGGCCAAGTGCGAGTCGGACTCGCCCATGAATGGTTCTGTAGCAGCAAGTAACATAATATAAAAGTTCGTTGAAGCTTTGATCAATGTTTTTATGACGTATTAAAAAAAAAACTACTTACTAGATCTCGTTCAAACCAATTTTCGGTGGAAGTTTGCATGGTAATGTACATCACATATTTTTTTTAGTTCTATCATTCTCTTATTTTAGAAGTTACAGGGGGGGGGGCACACATTTCAACAATTTGGAAGTGTCTCTCGCGCAAACTGTTCAGTTTAGAAAAAAATGATGCTAGTAACCTCAATATCATTTTTGAAGACCTATCCATAGATACCCCACACATATGGGCTTGATGAAAAATTTTTTTTGAAATTTAGTTCTAAGTATGGGGAACCCCCAAAATTTATGTTTTTTTTTCTATTTTTGTGTGAAAATCTTAATGCGGTTCACGAAATACATCTACTTACCAAGTTTCAACGGTGTAGTTCTTATAGTTTCGGAAAAAAGTGACTGTGACATACGGACGGACAGACAGACAGACATGACGAATCTATAAGGGTTCCGTTTTTTGCCATTTGGCTACGGAACCCTAAAAAGCAAGAAAAATCAAGTTAGTTGTATAAAAGCACCCTTAATGTATTTTATGTTGTTTCAATTTTTTTTTAAAGTGAATATACAACTAAATATTCTGTGCATATTTCAAGCGTCTACCTGTTTATTTTTGCCGTTTTTTGCTCGATCTTAATACAGACACCGTGGTTGTATATAATGGTACGGAACCCTTCGTGCGCGAGGCCGATTCGCACTTGGCCGGTTTTAATAGGAAGCTAGTTTAATAAAATATCTTACCGTCAATAAAAAACCAAAAACCATTACCCAATCAAATAAAACAGTTACTTATACAAAAGGAACAATTCCATACTTGTTCAAAAAAGTCGTTGAAAAAAACGCGCTAAAAAGACAAATATCAAAACCCAAGTGTGATCACAGAAAGAATAATACAATACTTGATTATTTTCCCAAAATAGTTAAAACAGTACAGCATGACAATAAATTTTTTCGTCCCCAAACCGCAACATCAGTACAAACAACAAAATAACTTTTATGTATTTCACCAAAACATAGCTGGGATATTAAGTAAAACTGAAATGCTGGAAATTGTAATGCACGACTTTTCCATGATAAATAAACGGATAGATGTAATTTGTTTGTGCGAGACATTCATTAGGGCAGGTGATGAACTTAATATTAATGTGCATGGTTTTCACGTTGCTGACTGGTACTCCAGGAAAGGAAAAAAAAGAGGGGGTGTCTGCATCATGTGCAGAGAGCATCTTGATGCTACGCCCCTCCAAGGTTTGAAAGAATTACAATCTGAAAATATTTTCGAGTGTTGTGGCATTGAAATTCCTAAATTTAGTTTGATCATAATATGCATCTACAGAACCCCTAGCTCACCACCTAATATATTTTTAAATCGACTAGAAAATCTTTTAGAGACTCTGCGACCCAAAATAAACAAAAAAATAATTTTACTAGGCGACTTTAATATTGATATATTAAAAAGTTCAAATACGGTATCAGAGTTTAAAAGAATAATTCAAAATTTCAATTATGTTATCCATATTAATTTACCGACAAGACTCAATGCATGCTTAGACCAAGTAATTAGTAATATACCAGAAGCCACAGGTGAACTACACAGTCTGGCTCTATCAGATCATAACACGGGACAAATATTGGTAGTTCCTTACCTTGATAAAAGTTGCAACACATCTCAAAAATATAAAACAAAACGCGACTACAGCAAACATAATATTTTAAAATTCAATGAATGTCTTTGTCAATTAACCTGGAAGAATGTTCGCGATGAAATTGATTCTAACCGAGCTTTCAACAAATTCCATGATGACTTGACACTTTTTTACAATCTTAATTTTCCCCTTAAAAGAATTCAAATAAAAAATGAAAACAATAAACAAGCTTGGCTGACTAAAGGCATTAGAAAGGCATCAAAAACAAAACGCTGCCTCAGATTTAAATATTATAAGTGTCGGAACAGAATCAACAAAAATAACTATTTGACTTACCTTAAAATTTATAAAAGATGTATCCACTCTGCTCAAAAACTATCAAACACTTCGTACATCAACTCATCAAAAAACATATGTAGAGCTACGTGGAACCTAATAAAAAGTAATACAAACAACAAAACACGTGAAACGAAACAAATAGATAAAATAACATACAAAAACAAAATTATTTGCAATCCTAAGGAAATTGCAGAAAGTTTTAATGAATATTTTATAGAATTAACAAAGGAACATAACCAGCACAATATTAATGTAAATGAGAAATATAAACAAACGATTAATCATCAAATATCAAACATGTTCCTGTTTCCAACTGATGTGCTAGAAATACACAAAGTTATAATGTCATTAAATAACACACTATCAGTAGGTTTTGACGGTATAGGTACAAATATCCTCAAAGCAACGGCAGATGCCTTAGCACCTATTCTTAACTATCTAATTAACCTATCTTTTGCCGAGGGATCTTTTCCGGAGCGATTAAAACTATCAGTAATAAAGCCTATTTATAAAAAAGGAGATCGAAACTTCGTTGGTAACTATAGACCCATCTCGCTTGTTCCAGTACTTTCAAAAGTCTTTGAGAAAGTTATGTATAAAAGAATCATTGACTACCTTACAAAATTTCAAATACTTTCACCTCATCAATATGGCTTTCAAAAAGAAAAATCTACAACCTTAGCAGCTTTTAATCTAGTAACACAAATAATTTCCAATCTTGATAATAAAATGGCTACTTGTGCAGTATGTTTCGACATGAGCAAAGCATTTGACTTTGTCTGCCACGACCTTTTATTGCAAAAATGTGAAATATATGGCATTCGAGGAAATGCAATAAACTGGATAAGAGGCTACCTTAGCGGAAGGCACCAACTAGTGGAAATCAATATTATTGATACAGATGGAGCAGATTCAACTTATCAGTCTAACTCAAAACCCAATAACGTGGGCGTTCCACAGGGTAGCATCTTAGGGCCATTATTATTCCTTCTTTACATAAATGACCTACCTCTTGTTACTCGCCACCATTGTACTCTATTTGCAGATGATATTTCAATTGTAATAGAATGTAAAAAAAAAGAAACTTATCAAGACGATATTAATAGTACCGTTAAAGATATAATTAATTGGCTCAAAGAAAATAATTTAAGAGTAAACCTCAATAAAACAACTTTCATACAATTTACCAATAGACATAACATTAAAGAAAACATACGAGTAACATATGCGAACCAAAAAATAACCGAGTCAGATGAAGTTAAATTTCTGGGTATTATTATAGATAGCAAATGCTCATGGAGACCGCATACTCAAAGTATTTGCAATAGAATAAACCGGTTTGCATACGCACTTTGGCGTCTTACTAAGATCACGAGTGAAAAGACAGCACTAAAAGCATACCATGGGTATGTTAGCTCTATCCTGAGGTATGGAATTCCGTTGTGGGGAAATTCGGTCAAAATTAATAAAGTTTTCATAGGACAAAAACAGTGCATTCGTGGTATATGTGACGTCACAACTGTTACATCTTGCAGACCATTATTTAAAAAGCTTAATATCTTGACTGTCCCCTGCATGTATATTTTTGAAATGGCATGCTTTGTAAAAACCCACCATTCTTTATTTACAACAAATAATCAAATTTGCCACTTTAATACCAGATATCCAGCAAGGCTTATATGCCCTAAAAGTAGAACTGATTTGTACCGCAGAAACTGCTACTCAATGGCAGTACGAATTTTCAACAAACTGCCAAACGGTTTAAAAGAACTGACATTGAAAAGATTTAAACTTAAGTTATTCCAGTGGCTAAATAATAAAACATATTACTCTATTAAAGAATTTCTAAATGATTTGGGATAATATACGGTAGATATAGGTCAACATATTTAAAATTAAGAATGTAAATTTTAAGCATTGACAATTTAATTTCTATTAAACTATCATTAAATTTATTGTGACTCTTAGATTAAGATTAAGATTTTGCATACCGTTCAGGTGAGACATGTGATTCCTACAATATTTAATGTTATCTTATTATGTACCATGTCTAAAGCGAATAAAGTATTTCATTTCATTTCATTTCAAGGTAGTACTTAGCTAGGTTTGATGAAAATCGGTTAAGCCGTTTATGAGATATCAACTTTAAAAGAAGGATCTTATATCGATGGTTTTCATATATGAATTAGTTACATACATACATAAAATCACGCCTTCATTCCCAGAGTGGGGTAGGCGGAGCTACAGAAATACCAACAACCCCACGTCCGTGTGGTTGCCGGGTTAGAATAGTGCCACTAAATGTCTTCCCGTGGATGTCGTAAGAGGCGACTAAGGGATTAAAGGCTTGTAGTACTGTTAGGCGATGGGCTTGCAACTTGTCACTAATACACTAGTAAACTTCTTGGCCTGATTGTGCAAAATGTGGTTACAGAATTAATATATTAATTAGTTATTAAATAAGTAACTCGCTAGACAAAGAGGCTGGCGACAAACAAGGTCAGCTAGTACTTGCGATGACATTCAATATGAGGAACTCACAACTTAACTTTGAACCGTATGCATTTGTGATAAGAACTACCTCAGAACTCCAACGACAAAACGGCATATATACATCTGAACAGTTAAACCAGTTTAAACTGATTCGAGATAGGTTTATGGTCCTTTTTACCGTGAGAGTTTTTAAAGATATGATACATGGGATTGTGGGTGCAAGTTGCGACTTAATCTAGGACAAAGGCAATATCAAATAACTCCTAGTTTGACTAGAAGCAGCTTCCTATACAAGTAATATAGGGGTAATTATCATAACACCTTTATCATATCAAACCCGAAAGGTGGGCCTAAATTTATTATTTTATTTTTATTTATTTATTTTTATGTTAAGGATAAGGCACACGAGCACTCAGGCCACCTGATGGTAAGTGGAATCTGAGACCCATATACATTTGAATTCTCAAGACTATAATCCTAAGACCTCAAATGCGATGCCAACCCTGAGGACTAAGATGGAATGCCTCTATGCTAGTAATTTCACCGGTTGTCTTATCCCCACACCGCACACAACATCACATCGCTGCACAATTTGATTTTAAGTTTGTAATTTTTCGTCGGTGAGATTAAAAAATCGCTCCGCTGCAAGCTCAAGACTTCATCCGCGTGAAATCATCCCTCTCTGCCATTAAAAAACCTATTCAACGTTAGTGATGGAGAATTAATTTAAAAAAAAAGGGGAACTTAGACCACAGGCTCTCTCTCTGATCTGAAGAAAAACCAAAAGACATTAAATCTAAGTAAACTACTAGTATAGAGGCATTCCATCTTAGTCCCCAGGGTTAGCAACATTTGAGGTCTTACGATTATAGTCTTGAGAGTTCAAATGTCTATGGGTCTCAGAAGATTCCACTTACCTACCATCAGGTGGCCTGAGTGATCGCGTGCCTCCCGCTTATCATAAAAAAAAGTTCTAAGTACATTTTGTCGATTTTAAGATGGGTACCTGTATTAACCAAGATTCGTTTATAAATACGCCCCAAAGACTGTCAATTGCATTGCCAATCCTGAGGTGTAAGATGAAATGACTAGTAATTTCACCAGTTGTCTTACCTCCACACCGGAACACAATAATGTGTGTGATGATAAAGGATAAAGATGGCGGCAGCAACGCGGCCATCTTTGCAAAAGTTCCTACCACCGTTAATAACCCCCGAATCTGATGGCATCGGTATAAGGTTGGATAGAAAGTCAATAAATCGTATCACGCGATGGATTCATGACTTAACTCAGCCTTCGTTTTTTGCCCGTTGCCAATTATTGTGCCGTAACGAAGCACTGTTGCTATGGTTACATTTTTTACCTACTGATTTGGACAGACCTTGACTTACACCAGCACTATAATGAAAAGGCTTATGTCAAAACTTTTATTACAAACGCATACAGTTCAATATTGTTTGATTGACGCACCACTCTTTATCTGTCCATCTATACCACTTTTTGTTGCATTATGTCATCCAGTGCCTACTCTCTTGAACGAAATCATCTGGCAAAACTATTGGCGAAACAATCGTTCAACCAACATGAACCTTATTTTCAAGCTTGTACGATCTAAGCATGATCTATAAGATAGCAAAGGTAACCTTGTTTTTTTTGTCAATTTAAAAAAGTTCCGTGAATGATTTTCTTTTGGCAAAAACAAAAAGATGGCACATTTCCTTTAATAAATGTACAATTTTTTGCGAGCTTACTTTCGGCATCCTGGTTTAAAATCAACTGATGTGTTAGACAACAACAAATTAAACTCAGAGGTAGGAGCAAAAAACGATCATATACTTGAATAAGATAGAGCCTGGAGAAATATGCGAGAATGAGATGAAATATAAGTCTCATGATCACCTCGTTACCTCATCTCTAATTCTTTCGCCCTTCAGGCAATATGTAATAATAATAATCATACTATATATATCAGGGGACAATCTTGCACAAATTGGCCTAATCCCAAACTAAGCTCTAGGCTTGTACTATGGGTACTAGACAACGATAAACATACTTATATAGAGAGATAAATACTTAAATACATAGAAAACATTCAAGACTCAGGAACAAATATTCGCGCTCATCACACAAATATCTGCCCTTACCGGGATTTGAACCCAGGACCGCTGGCTTCGGAGGCAGGGTCACTCCCAACTAGGCCACCGTGTCGTGTCGTGTCGTGTCGTGTCGTGTGTCGTGTCGTGTGTCGTGTCGTGTCGTGTCGTGGTGTCAATATGTATATCTTAAGTCTCCAATAGCAAGGCTCTGCACAATGTTACGATCTACAGGTACGACCACATTATATATGTTTATGTATATAAATCTTATGTAAGTATTGTAACTGTGTATGTTTATTAACTTTATTTATTCGTATGTGTATGACATAATAATTTCTAAATTTAACTTTTCATCAAATTAAGCGCTAACCTCTACTTCTGTACTTCTGTTTGGCCCAATGGTTGACTGGTAGAAAATGCCTTAAAGCATTAAGTCCACTGTTTGTACTTAATTTATGTATTGTGCAATAGAGTTTAAATAATGTAAACAAATAATACTTGATAAATAATTACCAATTGAAGTGACAGTAACTACAGTAGGTATATGGGAAATAAACTTTAGACCTTCCATATTTTATATATTTTAAAACTAAACTCGGGAGTTATAAAATCCGTAACACCCGAAAACTATCGGCGATAACGGCTCTATATGCCTGCGTGTAATAAAACTCTTTCCGAGCAAGTGTGATGAAATAAATATACTTGTGTTTGCTTTTGTATGACTTGCAAAGTGTGGGTTCCCTTCATCTGGCATAACTTTTTTTGGCATAATCATACTTGGCATAATCATCATTTGGCATACAGTCTTTTTTTTTTCAGAAACCGTATACTTTTCAGGATTATTTAAAATAGCATTGCATAGAGCATTAGGTTAGGTTAGGTTTATTTTATAACAATCCTGAAAAGTGTACGGTTCCTGAAAAAAAACACTGTATGCCAAATGATGATTATGCCAAGTGATGATTATGCCAAAAAAAGTTATGCCAGATGAATGTAAACCGCAAAGTGTGTATGTCTTCGAGCCATATAATATGAATTGGACAATGAACACTGAGGACGATAGCAATCTGACTCAAGATAGATCGCTGCGCAGATTAACGTACAGTCTTCCAAATAAGTTATCCTTCGATTTTGATACTAATTCATTTATTATTTATATGACTTTTCTGCAACACCCGTACATAAACCAGAGTTAATTTTATATAAAAACCTTGCGGGAAAAATTATCTTAGTGATGGTAAAAATAACATCAAAGTCTGTTGCGTGGTTTAAGAGGAATTAGTGGATAACGAGACAGACGGACAGCAGCGGAAAGTGGCTTTGTACTAGTAGTAATAAAGTAGATACTAAACATGTATGTTCACCGATTACTCCGTCAATTGTGGACCGATTTTGATTATTTTTTTTTGGTTTGATAGAGTATACTTCCGAGGTGGTCCCATTGTCACCAAATCTGAATCTGATGATTTCCTCAAATATTGTAGGCAATCATATAGCGATTTTAGTATTCAGAATATCATTTGGGGAAGTGGAACTGATAATGAAGACCACATGGCCATCGGAACTCCTCAAAGGTACCTATTTCAACGAATCAGCGTATTATGATCACTAAAAAGTATAAAATAAAATACCTAAATGTTTTAAAAAACAAAAACCGCCTTCAAAAACACAAAAAATAAATGTTTTTTTGTCTTTAAAACATGACTTATGACCGTTTTTAGATTTTTGTCGCTCTGACAGTCTGAAAGTTAGTCTCAAATAGGCACGAAAACGGCTCATCAGATTTCGATGAAAAATCAGCCATTAAAACGTATTTTTAAGGGTCCCGTAGTCTAACTCGGCACACTTATAGTTTCGCCATGTCCGTCCGTCTGTCCGTCCGTCCGCAGCTTAGCTCTGATACTTTTACCCCTTAACTTATAAACGTGGAATAAGTAAGGGGTTAGTACTAGAAATCTGTTATGTGGCATGAATATACTCGAACATAGTAGCCTAGCCGATAAAGTGGTAAATAAAATCTTTTTGTCCCCTACACGTAAAGTGTGGATGTTTACTATATTGGCTTTGTATGGGTTTAGAAGATATTAATATTATAGATATTTATGAAGCTATTATAATGTTTAACCTTAGCGAAGCGAATCAAATAAATCCACCCGTCAAGCAACAGTGTTCGCATTAGAGAATGCAAATAACCGGTTTAAACCGGTTGTGTTCCGGTGTGGGGATAAGACAACCGGTGAAATTACTAGCATAGAGGCATTCCGTCTTAGTCCTCAGGGTTGGCAAAGAATTTGAGGTCTTAGGATAAGAGTCTTGAGAATTCAAATGTCTATGGGTCTCAGATTCCACTTACCATCAGGTGGCCTGAGTGCTCGAGTGCCTTCTCCTTAACATAAAAAAGTAGACACTTCAAGTTAACACACGCAATTGTCGAATTGATTGTTTTTTGACTTTTATGACATCTATACAAAATTTTACCTTAGGGTACTCAGGGTAACTTATTTGCCTGACTGTACAATCGTTAGACAATAGCCTTTATTATATCACATGGCACGATGTTTGAATATTAATATATAACTCAGAATGTTTAAAGCGATGTCATTAGTATCCATGAGGGTAGATAGATAGATAGATAGATAAAAACTTCATTCAACATAAACACAAACACAGGCTCTTAAGAGGCCGTACACGAAATTTTGGTGGTCTTGCTACTTTTTGAGCTTTTACAGTTAAAATACTGTCCTTCTATAAGTTTGAATGCACATCATGAAATATAATTTCAGTTCTAATCGAATAAATGAGTTACAAATAAATGAGGTACTTTTTCAGATTTGTCGAGTATTATAATGCGAGATTTAGGTTATTTTAAAACATTACATGTTGCTATTTATTTTTCATTTTTTAGATGTTTTTTTTAAAGTAATGGGTTGATTTTGAACTGTAATAAATTACTGTTGTTTTAATTTTATGAACGATAGTTTTAAGTAGTCGTAATCAAAAACAATATTTTGCCCATTTTCTGTAAAACTTTACCAAGTTAATCATTTTTTTACACACAAAAAAGATATGAAGGTGGTAAAAAGTATTTCATACATTTTTTTGACAAAATTTACAGCAATAAATTGTAATTTTTTCATACCTCTTAGACGTCAAAACGATTCGTGAATATGCAATATTCTAAACCTCTTACAGCAAAATTCACAAAACAGTCGCCGGTTTCAGGTCGATGAATCAGTATCAAATAATAAAAACAAAAAAGTAGCTCATACATTCGTTTAAAGTTGAAATTATCTTTCGTGTTGCGCATTAAAATTTGTAGAAGTAAAGTATTTCAACAGTAAAATCACGTCTGTAAAATCAGGTAAATTGGCGAAATCGGCAAAATTTCGTATACGGCCTCTTAAGTTAAACATAAAGCATAAAAAAAAGACATTAAAGAAAAATGGTAACAAAACAAGAGACTTAAAAGAGAGGGTAACAGCAGTGGCCCGTTTCACTTAGCTACAAGTTACAAATTACAAGCGGAACTCTCTTTCTAGCAAAAGGGGTTAGAAAGAGACTTCCCCTTCTTTGTGAAACGGGTTTCAGGTCTGACATTCTACACGGTAAAAACGATATCGCCTTTGACTTGTTTAGTGTACTTTATTACACTGTGCGGGTCCGTCCGGATCGCTACCACCATCTTATCCATTAACCTACCGCCAAGCAACATACGCATTGTATTCCAGTGTGGGGATAAGACAACCGGTGAAATTACTAGTGTACGGTCCGTGACGACCGTACTGTCAGGATGCAGTTTGAAGAGATGCAGGGTTGTCAGGCGTTCCCCAAGGGTGGGAAACTGTCAGAGATATGTCAATACTAACCACACGTTAGATTATAATGAGCGTTTTTAATACACTGAAATAATGTATGTCACAAGTACAGAACTAAACTAGGTTGCGCGCATAGGCACAAATGACTTACATAGGTATTGCGAAATAATCCAATGTACGTTGTTTAGCTCGTACATACTGCCACTTATAAGCACAAACAAAAGCAAATAAAATAAGCGTATACATTGTCAAAATATAAGTTCTACAAAAGGTAAATTAAAAATGTAAAATAAGTAACTAATGACTTTCACAGATCCTTAAAACTAATTTTCCGTTTAAGAATGGGTGCTGCTGGAATATCCAAACTAGTTGATATCTCGCGTCGTTGCTCGTTGCTCCTTGAAGGGGCTGCAGCGGCCGGTGGTGTTACCTCTCGGAGCGGGATGTCATTATGTGCAAGTTGGGGTTGCGATTGTCTTAACTGCCAGGTTCGTTTCAGTTTGCACAAAAGTAGCGTCAAGGTTGTCATTGAAGTGATAGCCAGTATAATGTAAATTACTATATTCTTTGTGCTATCTTTGTAAGCAAAGTGTTCTAATTCTTGCTCTTTCATAGACTTAATTTTCTGGCTTATTTCAAGGAGCTCGGCGTCATGGCTCTCCGTCACAATTTTTGTGTCTCTGGAGAGTGATGTTCGTATGATGTCATTCATTTGTGACGTTTTTGGTGTGCCCATATAAGTTTCTTGCTGCACAAACACCTGACTCTTGTAGTCATGCTGCGTATGTATGACAAAGGATTCCCCTTTTATGACACATCCTTTCGGTATTGTAATTAATCCCGTGCCTGTCAGCATTGTTGAATGTATGTCACTCGGGCAGACCGCGCGAATTGGACACTCGTCGCAACAAGAAAACAGCCAAGCGTCGCTTGCATGTAATTTGAGCCATTTGTCGGCGCATGTTTTCGCTATCAGCTGGCAATAAGGTTTGTTATTATTAATAGTTAATTGCATGTCACATATGGACTCGCCGACTTTCAATGTGTATATAGGATGATTCAGAGGGCATAGCATTTTCTCGTTTGTATGACGAATGCATGATAGTATGTCGGTTTGTGTCATAGGTATAACCGTATCCTTCTTCACATTGATTGCGATATATTTTGAACTTGTTTTTGTATACAGAGTTTGGTTTCCACTTCTTTGGGGTATGTCAATAATCTCGTCTAACTCAAACTGATCTCTGTTTAGTAGTGGTAGGCGTATCTCCATTATTAGCGACTTCTTGGTGACCTTGGCTTGAATATGCAATAATCCGTACAGATCTCGAATGTTCTCAGCTGGGATTGTGAGATCATCCTGTAGGTGCCCCGATATCAAGTTTAATTGTTCCTGGATTTGTTTGGGGGGCAACAGGTGTACGTTCAGTCGTCCATGGTAGATGTCAGAGACGGTGTCAACCAATGTGTCTTGTATTCTCCGAAGATTGGTGATGATGACATCTGCTGCCATCATTGATGAGATAACGGAAATTGCATGTAATGCGCGGATACTCGTCGTTTGGGCTTTACTAATGTCATCTGTCATGTCATTCACAGTTTTTCCAATTGAAGTAAATTGTTTGTTCATTAAAAGCTCGTTTCTTTTCAGAATGTTGTTGTGCGCTTCTAAGATAGACGTTTGATTTTTGTATAGACTGAATATGTGATCTTCTCGGTTTTGAATGGTCTCGATGTCCTTTTCATATTTTTCTGCAAATCTATCGTCCAACACGCCGAATAATGTATTTGCTAGATAGCCGACTCCATTTACAAGGCCTCTTCGCTTACGTTTGTTATGATTACTTGTCAGTAGCTCGTTGTAGTGACGTAATTCATTCAACTCGTGTTCGAATTGCGTAATAATAGGTGCACATGTGTTGTCATTATTGCAGGATCGGTTTAGGAGTTGAACATAGTTTTCAATAGCTGTTGTGCTTTCCCAATACGTTGTCATGTTGTAGTATATAACCATCTTCCATTCTTCTTGTATTATTCTTATATCTGCAATTTTGTCAAAGAAGAGCGTGCTGGTATTGTTTATCTTGTTGATGTTCAATAGCTGCTGTGTTGATGGCGTAATCAATGTCAGAAGGAGTAATAAGGTTGATGTTATGAGGTTTCGTTTAACCCTTTTCTGCGGCTTTTCTTGAGTCTTGTCAGGTTTAGTGCTGGCATTGACACTGTCATTGGTAGGATTTTCTGGTTTCTCTGTTGGCAGCGGGGCTAGCTTAATAATGGGACGTTGAATTTCCTTCCCTTTTGACTTCAAAGTCACGACGCGAACATAACCGTCTTTGCCAGGGTGTACTGCTGTCACGCGTCCCATGGCCCACTTTGTAGGTGGTAAGTTGTCCTCTTTTATTAGGACAACGTCATCTATCTTCAGATTTTTCGAAGATCGGTTCCACTTAGCTCTCGTTTGAAGATGGTTTAGATATTCTGATGACCACTTCTTCCAGAAGCCATGTAACATTTTCTCAGTCATTTGCCATCTTGTTTTGCTACAGGTTACGTTGTCATCTGTCATAGGAGGAGACAGTAGTGGACCTCCTATCAAAAAGTGTCCTGGTGTCAGATAATCGTCTTCAGGGCTCTCCGTCAAGGCGTACAATGGCCTGGAGTTCAGGCACGCCTCGATTTGAGTTAGCAGGGTAGTAAACTCCTCATATGTCAACCTTTGTTCGCCTAGCACTCGCTTCAGATGACCTTTTGTGCTACGGACAGCTCCTTCCCAAAGACCTCCTCCACTTGGCCATGCAGGTGCGTTGAAGTGCCAAGTAACCCCCATCTCACTGACGTCATTCAAAAAGTCATTGCTTATAACTTTCAAAATCTCGTGGTGCTCTTGTCTTAGAATGCGTGCCGCTCCAATAAAGTTTGTACCATTATCGCTATAGACGTGCTTTGGAGTGCCTCTCCTTGCACACATCCTCTTGAATGCAAAAAGGAATGTAGGGGTTGTCAAGTCAGATGCAAGTTCTAGATGTACAGCTTTAGTGGCGAAGCACACGAAGACCGCTATGTATCCGCGGGTCGTCTTAATACCTCGTCCCTTGTTTGCTTTTAATTCCACCTGTCCAGTGAAATCTACCCCTGTGTGCGTGAATGCTCGCGATGGTGTAACTCTTGGTTTTGGCAGGTCAGCCATCAGTTGACTTTGTTTGTTTCGGCTGAACCGAATGCATTTGATACATCGTCCCAGGTGTTTCTTGACTGTGCGAGTACCGCCTAGTACCCAGAACTTTTGTCGTAATACGTATAAAGTAAGGCGCGCTCCACCATGGAGCGTCTTCATGTGAGCTTGACAAATTGTCAGTTCTGTTAATCTGGAGCTCGTTGGTAGTATGATGGGATGCTTCGCATTATCTGTCAATTTTGCATGCTGGAGTCGTCCACCGACCCTTAGAATCTGTTTGTCATCTAAGTAGGGGTGGAGCTTATACAAGCTACTTTTTGTTGTCACGGTTCCCTTTTCTTTGATGCTTATGATGTCATTTTGAAATTCTTGTGCTTGTACCACTTTGACAAGAATGTTGTAAGCGTTTTCTATTTCGCTTGAAGTTAAATACGGCGTTGTCATAGGCGTAGTGTGCACGATGCCTAAGGTGTCTTGTCTGCATTTCATCGGCTGCGTCGAACTTGACACGCCATGACGCACGTTTGTTATGAAACGTGACACATAACATATAATTCTTATGACGCGGGATAGTGAACTATTTTTCTCGATTAAATTTTCAATGATAGATGACGTCATCGTCACAGCGCAAGTCTTCGATTCGGTTTTTACTTCAATTTGTGGTGCGTCGTATTTTTCAATTTTCTCTGGAATGTCAGTTTTGATACACGGGGACCCCTCCCACCATAACGGATGCACGGCCAACTGGGCGGCAGATAGTCCTCGAGTTGCACAGTCCGCTGCGTTATTCTGCGAGCTAACATGTCTCCAGCATTTTACTGGCATAGTGTCAAGGATTTCCTTCGTACGGTTCGCTACGAACGGTTTCCAACGCGATGGGTTTCCTTGAAGCCAACCCAACACAATTAGTGAGTCTGTCCATCCATGTACAGTCACAGCTTCTTGTGGTAATGTTTTTAGTACTTTTGCCATTAGTTTAGCTAAAAGTACTGCTCCGCAGAGTTCCAGTCGTGGTAAAGTCACGGTCTTCTTGCTTGGCGCTAGCTTAGATTTTGAGGCCACTATCCTTGTCAAAATGTTTCCCTTGTCATCGGTTGATTTCAGGTACACCACACATGCTAGCACCTTCTCTGAAGAGTCGCAGAACCCATGCAAAGCGAGTGGTTTTTTAGTATTGCCAATCCACCGCGGAATACTAAACTTGTCAATGTTGTGCAAATCATCACGTAGCTTCAGCCACTCCTGCTGGAGGTTGTGGGGAACGTCGTCATCCCAGCCGATTCCCGAAAGCCATACTTGTTGAAAAAGTAATTTCGCTCGTATTGTCAGTGGCATTAGCCATCCATTTGGGTCATAAATTCGTGAGATTTCTGATAGTAGTAGTCGTTTTGAATATTGAGTTTTCTCGGGCGACTTTTCAGAATAGATAAAGGTGAAAGTGTCAGTAGCAGGATTCCATCGTAACCCGAGCGCCTTTGTTGCGGTGTCATTTTTAAAGTCAATACTTGACTGATTTATTTGTTGTAGAGTCAAGTCTGATAACAATTCTGGTGTGTTACTGGCCCATTTTCGTAAATTAATTCCAGCTCCTTGCAGCATGTCAATAAGTTGCTTTTGAATTTGCCGCGCCTCTTCAATTGTGTGACTGCCACTCAGTAGATCGTCAACGTAGAAATCTCTTTGTAGGACTTTGGCAGCCAAAGGATGTTTGTCAGCGTCGTCAGCGGCTAGCTGTGCCATAGTGCGCATTGCAAGGAATGGCGCCGCCTTCATGCCATATGTCACGGTGCACAACTGGTATTCTTTGAGCAGGTCACGTGGATGGTTCCTCCACATGATTTTTTGCAAGTGTTGTTGATCTTCTTGGATGAGAATGCACCGATACATTTTTTCACAGTCCGCTGTGTACACGAACTGGTAAGTTCTCCATCTTAGCAAGAGCTCTTGGATGTCATGTTGCAGCTTGGGTCCGCACTCCATTAGATCATTCAGGCTGTATCCTGAAGACGTTTTCGACGATGCGTTGAAAACGACCCTTAACTTCGTTGTAGTAGACTCTTCCCTATGAACACCGTGGTGCGGTAGGTAACACATGGGCGTGCGTCGGGTGTCACATTCTTTCATATGACCTAGTTTCTCATACTCGTTCATGAATTGTTGGTAACTGTCACGTAATTTGTCATTCTTTGTCAATTTATCTTCCAGATGGTTGAATTGTGCTATGGCCCTGGACTTGGATTGGCCTAGCTTCGTCTCAAAGTCCTCCTTCATAGGTAGTCGAACTTCGTATCTACCGTCCGGTAGACGTCTCGTCGTAGAGGCATACAGCTGTTCGCAAAACTCTTCCTGTTGTGTCATGGTGGTAGATTCTGAACTGATTTCTTCCATCTCCCAATATTTGGCGATATCGTCAATGTTGTTGATGACGACATTGCAGTTCACTGTCATGTTGATGGTCCCAGATAGAATCCATCCTATTTTTGTTTGTTGAGCGACAGGTTGCTGCCTCGTGCCCTTAATGAGTCCATTCATAATGATGTCAGAATAAACCTTAGCGTCAAGTAAAATGTCAATCGGTTTCGAAACGTTGTAATCTGGGTCAGCGAGCTGTATGTGTTGAATGTGCGCGTAGTCTTGTTTTTCAAATGAGTTATTTGGTAGATTATTTATTAGCTTTGGCATGATGAGCGCCTTTGTCATAAATGTGTAGTCATTGTGGATCGATTTGCATTCCAATTGCAATTGTCCTCTGCTCTTCTTTGTATTAGCGCCAACTCCAGATACTGATGCGCTGAGTTGCTGTCGAGGTAGTCCTAACCGCTGTGCAGCTTTCTCTGTGATCAGATTAATCTGAGAGCCTTGATCTAACAGACATCTCAATGTCATAAACGTGTTATCAATAGCACGAACACGTATCAATACGGTTGTCAAAAGTATTTCGTCATTTTCATTCGTCACGTTATTTGTCGATGGCTCGCGAGTCATTTGCTGACGAGGTGGTTGCTTAGCCGTAGTCACCGACCTCGATTCTTGTTGCGCGGCTGAGTCATTCATAGCTTCGTGCAATAATGTATTATGTTTTGCATGGCAAATCTTGCATGTTTTATTTGAATTGCAAACATTCCGTTCGTGGACATAGAGACAATTTTTGCACATGCCATTTTTCGTAACTGTCTTTAGTTTGCTTTCAGGTGACATAGTTTCGAATTTCTTACACTGGTATAGTGCGTGATTCGTATTGCACAATACACAGAGTGCATTACTGTAGGTAAAGTGCATTGGCCTGTTATTATACGCCGATTTTTTAGGAGATGAGCCAAATGCATCTTTAGGTTTATATGTCATTTGCTTCGATGTCGATGGGGCTGGCATGTCCCTCTCCTTCTTGCCTAATGGCTCCAGCGCCGTGAATTTGGCTTCTAAGAATCCTGTGAATTCTTCGAACGTTGGCAGGTCACGTGGTGATTTACGTGACTCCTTGTAATCACCCAGCGTAATCGGGTCTAACTTCTTGCTCAGAAGATGTACAAGAAGTGGGTCCCAGGTGGTCGTATCGATACCCAGGTTATGAATTGCGTGTATGCATTCCAATGTCGTGTCATGCAGCCTCTTGATCTCGTGAGAAGATTGTTTTTGTATAGTGGGCTGATTTAAAAACATCTCGATTTGACGAGTAAACAACAGCTGATGGTTGTTGTACCGATGGTGCAAGAGATCCCAGGCGGTGAGGTAATTCTCTGCAGAGACGTGCATATGCTGTATGAGGCGTTGAGCTTCGCCCTTCAGCTTTCCCTTCAAGTGTTGCATTTTTTGAGCATTTGTCAAGACAGGGTTGTCATGTATGCCTGCTTTGTAGAGGTCGTAAAACGTTGGCCATTGCGAATAATCACCATAGAAGGCAGGTATCTCCATTTGCGGGGTTGATTGGTATAGATGAGTGGTCGCTGAGATTTTCTGATTCAAAGCTTTCCTTGTCAATCGAAATTTCTTCTCATACACAGAGAATTTATCTTCATAATCCGCGTAGGTGCCTTGCAGAACGTTGTCAATTTTCAAATGTAGATTGTCAATGGTATTCCAGCGCATTTGCATGTCACGAAGCTCGTCTTCTAGCTCCCATTTCTCAGTTATTCTGTCAATGTCAATGTTGTTCAACACCCTTTGAAAAGCTCTAAAGTTAGCTTTTTGCTCATTTAGAAACTCCGTAGTTTTGCTGTCAATGTTGGGAGGTTCTCGGCGAGTAGAAGACCCTCCACGGCCATAGTTCAGGATCATTGCACGAACGTTTTCAACGAAAGTTTTCCCTCCAATGTACGCGTTCTCCAAAAAGTATTCTCCAGATTTGTCAGGCGCAGTGAGCAAAGCAGTATTATTTTTGTCAAACTCTGCCCAAAAATTGTCCAAGGAACTGATTCTCGCCTGCAAATATTCTTCCGTCTTTCGAGAATCCGAATCCTTTTTGAAATTGACCTCCAGGCTCTTAATAGCATCAAGGATGTCCCTTTGGCGTGCAATAATTTTGTCAAAATCTCCCATTTTGGTTCAAATGTGGGATAATGTCAAACGGTAAACTTGATAATACCTTGTCAAATCTTGAAATGAGTTGAGCTGCTGCAGCTGATGAATTCCGCCTTCAGTAGCAGAACTGATGTCACGAAATTATTTCACTGATGTCAAATTTCCAATGTCAAAGCTTGTATGCAGAATGTCAGGTGCGTGAACTCGGTGATTTCCCCAGGTCACTGGACTTCAGTGTTCCCGTAATCCCAGTGCAACTGTTGCGTCCTTCTCAACTCAGTTGGTGAGACCCTCTTCCGGGAGGCCAACCAAGCCGATACGCTAGCCACACAAAAGACACAAAAACACTAAAGAGGTTCGAAGGACCAAAATGTACGGTCCGTGACGACCGTACTGTCAGGATGCAGTTTGAAGAGATGCAGGGTTGTCAGGCGTTCCCCAAGGGTGGGAAACTGTCAGAGATATGTCAATACTAACCACACGTTAGATTATAATGAGCGTTTTTAATACACTGAAATAATGTATGTCACAAGTACAGAACTAAACTAGGTTGCGCGCATAGGCACAAATGACTTACATAGGTATTGCGAAATAATCCAATGTACGTTGTTTAGCTCGTACAACTAGCATTGAGGCATTCCATCTTGGTCCTCAGGGTTGGCAATGCGTTTGAAATCTTAGGATTGCAGTCAGTGGGCAGTGTTGATTAGTGTTGAGAATTCAAATGTCTATGGGTCTCAGATTCCACTTATCATCAGGTGGCCTGAGCGCTCGTGTGCCTTCTCCATATCATGAAAAAAATATGTTTTTAACTCGCCCGCCATTACTGTCAAGTGAATAAGAGCTATAACGTTGACAATACGGTGACATGTCGAAGGCTAACTGTCTTACCGAGGAGAATAAGTTAAGTCGGTTGTCAAGTTTTTTCTGTCGCTTTGTTTACTTCTATCCGTTATCAAAGCGAGATAAAACACACATTGGCTAGGGTAGCCAACTTTTTTGGGGAGATATAGCATTTTCCACAAAAAACGTTAAAAATATAGTGCACTGTAAAAAATATAGTTCTTTATGAAATAAGCCTTATACTAACTAGCGTTTTGTGAACAACTCCTTTGTCATAAGGCTGCTCTTGGCTTGGCTTCAACTTTTTTCTCGACTCCAACTACTATACTTCTTAGTCAGTTTTGTGAGAAATTACAATAAAGGATAATCAATAAAACCACACTCAAAAAATCATAACATAACATTTATTTATTGTTTAAATTTATGCAAATGGCGCATTTTGTTTATGGATGACATTATGACTGGGCAGTGTTGCGACTTAATAAAATTGATTTGAAACCTGGGAAAATTCGAGCACTTCGTAAGGACCCCTGAAATATAGTATTTTTGCGTATTACATATTTCTTAAACAGTATATAGTACAAAGAGTCAAAATATTGTACAATACTATATAATATAGTATGGTTGGCAACCCTAAATTGGTGGCCTAAGTGCTAAACATCGGGGATTTTTATCTTATATTTTCAGAAAGACCGTCCATGAAAAGATTCGTTAATTTATCCAAATGCTCACAAAACAAACAGAAACGCTAGATATAGGTACTGAAGAAACTTGAGCAGTCATGAATAACAATTTGAGCCGGTCGGCTATTACAACTCTAACGAAGCAGCTAGATTTAGATACGAATCTTATCGAACAGAAACATAGTAGATACGTGATGTCCTGTTAGCAACTGGGAAAGTTATTTCAAAAATAAATATCACACGACAATCTCACACAAATTGACCTAGTCCCAAACTAAGCTCTAGGCTTGTACTATGGGAGTAGTAGGGATTCGTGCGTTCTGGCTCAAGAGCCAGAACACACAAATCGGTTGAAATTCGGTATTCTAAAAAAAGCTCGTCCCATACTCACATATGCTCCTCGGATCATATGTGGAGTCACACCTCCTCACGTAGTCATTAATGGTGTCGTTGGTTAGGTCATCAAAATAGACTCCTCTGATTGGCTGATTTTAAGGAAACCACTCCCCCTCATATGATCATTAATAACGTCGTTAGTGAACATTAGTGATATCATTAGTATAGACTCCTCTGATTGGCTGATTTTAAGGAAACCACGCCCCCTCATATGATCATTAATAACGTCGTTAGTGAACATTAGTGATATCATTAGTGTTATATAGTTGTTATATCCCTATGTGATATTAGATCCTCCTAATGGTTGTTGACTACTTTGTATAACATAATCATGTGTAAGCTAGCATGTTTAACTTCAATGTCCTTATATTGGAAGTAGGAATTATATTATTTATTACTACTTGCTCTAGAAATCCATGGAACATTAAATCCCCCTATGAATTGGTACATATCAGCCCATAAATGTAGTCTTATAATTATAAAGGTAGGATATAGTTGTACGTATAATACCTAATCATGTCTTACGATTATTATGATACCTAGATTAAATGTTATTATTACTAAACTTATAAAAAACGTATTATTAGTTATAAAAATTTACATGTCTAAACTTAGATACTCTTACCGCCTGTTTCACAATAGTCAAGTAAAGCATATCTGTTAAATAAAGAAAGCCCTTTGTTGGGATCATTAATTTATTGTTTTGACTATTATCACATCTTCGTTTCGAATGAATAGTTTGTATAACTTTATCTATATTGTTAGAAAAAGGTCGATTCTGGCGCTTCGCCGGCCGCTGCCGCGGCACGCTCGCTACGCTCGCTCGGCTCGCGCACCAAGGATTGCAGTTCTACCTAACACTCCTCCTCGCTGCGCTCGTCGTCGTACCTATCTTTTACATATCAAACATGATGTTTTTTGGCTTAGGAAACTAACTGATTGGAATTCAAGTATTGCAAGAGGCACTCAATAATTGAAAACTGGTTTCATAATTACTAATTACGAAGAATGTAGTGTATGTAATGTTCTAATATTTCAACATAATTTATTCCAAATGAGTTGTTTTGAAATTGTAAACGAGATTTTAATCGACAAAAAATATATATAAGGTGTACTGTGACCCTATAGCAGTATTATTGTTGTTTATACTATCTATTATAATTACACGTCTGCGTTCATCTACACCAGCATGGCGGTAAGTATTTTTTTTTGTTGAACACGTCAATTAAATATATCATCCGTGCATTTGTAGTTTGAACAATATTTTATTTTTATCGTTGCAGCATACTCAAATTGATGTGGTGGATGATGAAGAGTACACCTTCAAGCACTATTACTATCCCTTATCTGATGGAGATGATAGTCCACCACTTCGCATCAAAGGGCAGGACGATTCATCGCTTTTAAAACGAAAATCTAATGCGTCTGAAACGAACATAGACGTCTTCTTCGAGCAACCGAAGAATAAGAAAAAATGTACATCATCAACGGTTGGTCGAGGATGTAAGGGTGGGATATCATACATATCAACTAATACCGAAGACTGTGAGCATGCCTCTCATATGATTAAAATAGAAGTATACGATTTTAAAAAGTTGGCGAAAGTCCCTGCCCACGAACACTGGAAACATGCAGATGTGCGAGTAAAGTATTATGTAAAGGACAAAGATAATAACAGGCATTATCAGAGCAGTCAAGAAATAATATATGAAATAACAAAAGAAATCGCGGACTTAGAAAGCTGCAAGAAATATCAATTCAATTAGTTAATTATTTTCCTTATAGGAATCGCTAATCTCAAATGAGACTAGTAATTGTAATTTTTAAAACGTATATCTACGCTTTTAACTAATAGACTAAGGTAATTAGTTGACATTAGTATAAATAATGTTGCGTTATATGACAAGCATCATAGTCGTTTGTGAATCCAGTCACGAAAAGAAATGGATAACTCAATGGAAGAAATCGTTGTTAGTGCGTTCTTTGCAAGTAACAATATTAATCGCACCTTACATACTTCGGAGGAACATAGTGCAGCATTGGTGGATGCGTGCGTGGAAGCAGAACAAACAAAATATGGAGATATATATCACAAACAATACATTTCGGATGTGTATGATGCGGCATTGGTGGATGCTTCTGTGGAAGTCGAGCAAATGAATGTTGGAGATACTGATCGTGATCCAAGTATAAACTCAACTATCATTCATGAAGTGTACCAGCAAGTAGGAAGAGGATTAAAAAGAGATTCTAACGTCATGGATGAACCATCAACAAGTACAGCAGAACCTGTTGACATCAACGTTGATAAAACATTATGTGAGGTCTGTAATACATGGGTGTGACAAAAATATTTTAGCCATCATTTACGAAGTAATATTCATAAAAATCGTGTTATTGGTTCAAACACACATGCACTTAAAAATGTTCGCTTAATTAATACAGCATTTGGATCGAGAATATTAACTTACAGAATAAGTTCTGATATTGAAGATTCAACATTAGAAACTCCAGAAGTTTTCTTCGAGTCAATCAATGATAAAATTATGTATTTAATTAAGGAATGTCTAAGTGAATTAACGATTATTAAAGTAAACTTTTTAGTTCATGCTGAATTTGTGCAGGAAACCAAAGATCAAAAAAATATGTTTGACTTTCAAACATTTAATGTCAATATAAGTCTCGGTGATGATTATGAACCTATTATTAGTCAATTAAAAGAATCGATTTCAACACGAATGAGTGAATTTGAAAAAAAAGATAGTGGTTGGTCCCTAAACAAAATACTCCATTTAGAAATGAATATTAATAAATTTAACCCTTTAAGGGGTTCTTCATATATCAAATTACCAAAAGATATACAAAATAAAAAGGCTGTAATCAATGTTCAAAATGAGGATCAAGCATGTCTTAAATGGGCCTTGCTCTCTGCTTTATATCCGGTTACCAAAAACACTCAAAGACCAACATCATATTTTAAAAATCAAAATAAATTAAAATTTGATAATATTAATTTTCCTGTTAAATTAACAGATATCAAGAATGTAGAAAAACTTAACAATATTAGTATTAACGTCTTCGGATTAGAATATAACAATAGCTCCCAATGTCATACCGTAATCGGTCCCTTGTATTTTACAAAATCGCGAAAGGAGCAGCATGTTAATTTATTATATTTAGATAATGGATCAAATGGACATTACTGCTTTATTAAGAATATGTCACGATTAGTCAAAAAACAAATCACTGGTCGGAATGATGCCATTCATATTTGTGATGGCTGTCTTTTGTATTTCGCCACTAAGCTTAATTTAAAAAAGCACCAGGAAAATGATTGCATTCATGTAGTTACACAAATACCGAGTATAGAAAAAACTAAAAAAAATTGGTTTAATAATGAACAACCAAGTAATAAAGTCGTATTTGATAAATTTCAAAGAAAGCTTAAATTGCCTTTTGCAATTTACGCAGATTTCGAAGCTTTTGTGAAACCGCTTCAAACTTGTGACCCCAACCCGACTGAATCGTATACAAATAATATACATGAACATGAAGTGTACAGCTACGGATATTACGTAAAATGTTCTTACGATGATAAACTATCGAAGTATCGTACGCATACAGGCCCCGACTGTGCTAGTCACTTTATGGAGAGTATAACTAAGGATGTTACTGATATTCAGCGAAAAATGTGTTTTCAGAAAGCCCCTTTACCATTAACAGCAGTAAATATAGAAGAAAATGCCAAAGTCAAGTCATGTTTTATATGTAGCCAAGAGTTAAAATTAGACTCTGTCGAACACTATGACTGGGGTACGGGGCAATTCATGGGGATGGCACATTCTTTGTGCAGTTCAAAATTTAAAACACCAAAATTTATACCAATTTTTCTACATAATTTAAGCAATTATGATGCCCATTTTATAGTACATGCACTTCATTTTAGAGAGGGTGAAGTTGAAATTATTCCCCAAAACAAAGAGAAATATATTTCATTTACCAAAAAAATTAAAATTAACGGTCATGATATTAGCTTGCGATTTTTGGATTCATACAAGTTCATGTCAGCCAGCTTGAATAATCTGGCTGAAAATCTTAAAGTAGAGCAATTTGAAGAGCTGAGAAAACAATTCCCAAACTTTGATGATTTTAAAAGACTGATAAGAAAAGGCATTTTCCCATATGAGTTTGTTAAATCTTATGACTCACTAAATGCAACCTTCCTTCCAGAGCAAGCTGAGTTTTACAATTTGTTAAGTGATAGTAACGTATCCGATAAAGTCTATGCTTTTGCAAAAGATGTTTGGAGTCATTTTAAATGTAAAAATATGTCTGATTACTCAAACTTGTACCTAAAAACCGATGTCATGCTATTAACTGATATCTTTGAAAACTTTCGCAAAATATGTATAGAGACTTATGATTTGGATCCAACACACTATTATACTGCACCTGGCTTAAGTTGGGATGCAATGCTTAAATATACTAATGTAGAACTAGAGTTATTAACAGATTTTGAAAAAATATCATTTGTTAAATCGGGTATAAGAGGAGGAATATCGCAATGTAGTAACCGTTATGCAAAAGCTAATAATGAGTATTTAGAAGATTATAACACTAATGAACGCAAATCATACTTGGCTTATTTTGATGCAAATAATTTGTACGGATGGGCCATGTCTCAGTCTTTGCCTATAGGAGAATTTGAATGGGTAAATACAGAAGTTGATTTTAATGTTCCTAACACTTCTGATTATGGTTATATACTTGAAGTAGATCTTGAATACCCTGATGAACTGCATGATACTCATTCCGATTTTCCTCTTTGTCCTGAAAATATTATCACCGGGAATAGCAAAGATCGCAAATTAGTTCCCAATTTAAACAAAAAAACAAAGTTTAAAATTCATTATAGGAATCTTGTACAGTGTTTAAATATGGGGTTAAAATTAACTAAAATACATAGAATATTAAAGTTTAAACAAAGTCCTTGGCTTCAAAAATACATTGATTTGAATACGCGTCTGCGTATTTTAGCTAGTTCCGATTTTGAAAAGGATTTCTATAAATTAATGAATAATTCTATTTTCGGCAAAACAATGGAAAACATTGAGAAGCGAGTTAATGTGAAATTGTTAACTCATTGGAATAATAGAGGTAAGGTGCAAGGTGCTGAATCATTAACTGCACGCCCCGAGTTTCATAGTCTTTCTATTTTCTCTGAAAACTTGGTGGCTATTCAACTTTCTAAAACAAAAGTTTTTTACAACAAACCTATATATTTAGGTTTTGTATTTTAGAAATATCAAAGACATTAATGTATGACTTTCATTATAATTACATGAAAAAAAAATTTCAAAACAATGCTAAGTTGTTGTATACCGACACTGATAGCTTAATTTACCAATGTTACACAGACAATTTTTACTCTGATATAAAACCTGATTTATCACGATTTTTTGATACGTCGGACTATGCCACTGATAATGTCTTTGGTTTCCCACAATTGAACAAAAAGAAACTTGGATATTTTAAAGATGAAAATAATGGTAAGATTTTAAAGGAGTTTGTAGGTTTAAGATCCAAAATGTATGCGATGTCTGTTGATAATAATGATAATAAGTTCATAGCTAAAGCTAAAGGTGTTAACAAAAGTGTAAGCAAAAAAATGAAAATGGAGAATTATAAAGATTGTCTTTTTAATAAAAATAATTTAAACTCAGAAATGTATAGATTCCGCTCAATTAAACATGTTATATTTACACAAAAAATTAATAAAACTAGCCTATCGTATAATGATACAAAACGATATATTGTTCCAAATTCTACAAATACATTGGCATGGGGTCATTATGGTTTAAGAACTTAAACAGCAATTAGTATTAATTTAGGTCATAGTTTAATTATTAAGTTGTAATTGTATGGTTTGTAAATTTATTTGGTGTAGGGTCATTATAATTTAAATATCAACCACTAACATTTTATAGAATAATTAGTCATAATGCTCTGATTAAACTGTAGTAGTAGGGATTCGTGCGTTCTGGCTCTTGAGCCAGAACACACGAATCCCTACTACTTATGGGTACTAGATAACAATAAAATTACTTGTATAGAGAAATATATGTATTTACATAGAAAACATCCAAGGCTTAGGAACAAATACTAGACAGTGCCCATCACACAAATATCTGCCCTTACCGGGATTTAAACCCAGGACCGCTAGTTTCGAAGGCAAGGTCAATACTAGGTAACTAGGCCAGCGTGTCTTCCAAGTTTTTTTTCTGTTTAGTGATGAGTGATTGAAGAAAATTTTACTTAACTATAAACACTCACTTGACTTTGTTTAATAACCAATTTTAGGTAAATTAAACCGCAAATAGTCAACCGACAACGAAAGTGTATTAATTTTAGGTTAATTTTGTTCATTTGACGTGAATCTTTTTTCAGTGTAGTTAAGAATTATCCCGATTATGTATGTAATCACTTTATTGTACTAAAATATTAAAATTACAGAGATAAAAGTAGCAGAAAGGTGAACTTATCCCTTTAAAGGATCTCTTCTAGTTAATCTTTGATCACTAGCTCTCTTTCAAAAGGAAACATTCTAATCGGTCTACCCGTTTAAGAACTACAATGCCACTGGCAAACACACAGATACACAAATACAACGTTAATCGTAGATTGTTCAACAAGGGACCAAAGTAAGCCATTATGACACGAGATATTTATCCACCCGAGCAAAGAGAGGGTGGATGAAGTTTGATTGTCACTTTGGCTTTTTAGTCTCTAGTCAAACACAGCTTTTCACTTCGACTGCGAGAAAAACAAATCTTAAATTATAATGGTGTTATTACAAAAACTTGAACAACCGTTGAACATTTCTTTAGTAAATATCAATCCGTGGGAAACTGTCACAACTGGACACCTTAAAAATGACATTTTAATAGCGCTGTCATTTTTACTCTCAATCCATTACTGTAATGCAGCACGAGCAATAAGGTTGTTTTTGGGGTTAAAACATTACAAATAATCCATAGACAAAATTTCCGAAACGAAGACTGAGGCGGTGGAGGTTGTATGCCCAGCCCCAGCCTCCCTGCTCTCCAACGGCTCCACGGCGCACTCAGACATCATCAAAATGGCAACATGTAGCTGTTTGTGTTTTTTTATGGGGAAATTAAAAGAAAAAGTACTTTAGTCCCTAGAGGCTAAAACGTTACTTTAGTCCCTAGGGATTAAAATGTGGCCATTAAGCGTCATTTTAGAACAAGGGAAGTTTAAACAGTATAACTCCCCTTAACGATTAAAAAACAAATCCAAAACGCCACCGTATCTAAGCATCAATTGCATCACTAAGACCCTCTCAACTAATTGAAATCCGATACGGACTTATCTTCATCTGTTGGTTCGTCCGTAACTTCTATGCTCCTCGCCTATCCAACCGGCATTACAACCAATGATTTAGAAACATGTTTGTGTCGATCAAATAATAATTTGACAAAAACTCTACTTAAAAAACGCCGCGGATGCGTCATCTGTAGCGGAAAAAGTTAGTGAGGTTCTCGAAAGTCGATTGGACGATGATGAAGTTAAATACGGGCACTTTTAGTACCCAGTGTCCTTCAAAAATAGGATTAATAGGCACCTTCTGGGTAAGCTCGCGTCATCGTCGACCCTGTCCTGGCTTTCTGGTCTCGACTAGGTTCAAAAGCAAACCCATTTTGTAGAAAAAAAAAATACACAGAAAAATATTAAAAAAGTAGGAGCACAGACACAGAAAAAATTGAGCGCCAAAAACACACACTTATTCGGAGTTCGGAGGCATGGAACCCTATGTCCGATTTACTCCATATTACATGTAAAAGAGCCCTACACGTGGTGAACATACTAAATAAGATTTGATTTAAATATTTAGACTGCTGCTGCTTTCGTTTCGTTTCGTCTTCGTAGGAGAAGTAGACCTTCTTTCTTTATTACAATTTAAGGTTATAATTTTGAATTGCCTAAACCGTATTAGCTGTCAAATCCTGACCCATGGCGTAAAAGGGACAGGGTTATGTGACTTGTATACTTCTTTCCTCTCACTGCAGTCAGTGAGACCAGAGAGAGACCACTGAGATTGTACCAGTATCCTTAAAAGGACGTAACGGCTCATTATTAAAGATGGAGCAGTCTTTACAAATATTTCACCATTCATTCTCACTCAAGTGAGGATATGCGGAATAAAGTTTTATTGTCTCATAGACATTGCGCGATGTTTGATCAATTCATATTAAAAATTATCTTTCTATGGGCCATATAGCTAACAAAGAGCCTCATCAACAACTATCTTGATTAGCCATATAGTTTTTTTCTATTCAAGCCGCAGGCGTCGACCGCCTGGCAACTAGTATCAAGATCCATTGTTTCCTAATGAGCGGACAATATCGCACAATATAGATCCTATTAACGAGGGTTAAAGTTTAAAATGCCTGTGTGTATTTTAAGCGTAATATTCTTGAGCTGAACATGTTATTAGGTTGGTTCGTTGGTTTGCGGTTTGAGGTGTATGTATAATGTTGTAGAGAAAAACAAAAGTAGAAAACTTGAATGGTTGTTAGTCAGGAGAAAATGTAGGTATACGATGTCCCAGAACTTGAAATACTAAAAGATATGAAAGCCATTCCGGTCCACTTCTTTTTCTTCTTCTGAACCTAGGGACCTAAAATTTGAACGCAATATTCCTGGGCGTATGGTTCTTTTCACAAACATATCATTTCGGTAAACCGCTTTTTCGAAACTGTGATTATCTTAGGAATTTATAGGTTCGGTTACATTATTAACATAAAAATTCTGAAATATTTACAGTTTCAGAGAAGAAGCGGTTGAAGCGCTGAAGTGAATCATTTTGTGAAACGTTTTTTATCAAACGATGGTAAACCATTCGCCCGTGTGGTTGCCGGGTTAGAATAGTGCCACTCCATGACTTCCCGTGGATGTCGTAAGAGTCGACTCAGGGAATAAGGGCTTGTAGTATTGTTAGGCGATGGGCTTGCAACCTCTCACTAATACACTAGTAAACTTTTTGGCCTGTTTGTGCCAAAATGTGGTTACAGAATTATCAACAAGTCTGTTTAAAGTTGTTGGTATTTCTGTAGCTCTGCCTACCCCACTCTGGGAATGAAGGCGTGACGTTATGTATGTATGTATGTATGGTGAACCATTCTTGCGTATCTTAGGGGCGCACTTAGTAAGGACTTTTCGAAAATCGGGAAGATATAGGAGCAGAAGTGGAATACTAATTCCACACGTACGAAGGCGTTCTTACTAAAAATAATTATAATTGGATGTCAACTCCGTGATAACTAGCTGTCTAGTAATTGCCATGGTACTTCATTTCCCCGGCCCATTGCCGACGGTAATGATCACTGATGGCATCAGCATTACTCTGTCAGTCACAATGAAGGATTGACGTCATCATGGAAGCCGCAGCAAGTGGCAGAGGCATCACTTTGCCATTTACCTTTTTTACCGAATCTCTTTTAGGATTGGCTAAGGCTCCACTGTCTCTGTCTGTCCGTCCGTCTATCACAGGGCATCTTTTGAAACGTAATAGCTAGTCAGTTGATATTTGACACAGTGTATGAACTACCGTACGTAACGTAGTAACAACTACGGCCGCTAAACAACAAACGTAAGTAAATAAATAACGTTAAAAATTGAGGGGATAATACATCAAAGGTTGAATTTTATTTGACTCCTTTGAATTCAATGTGGCATCTAGTGTAGATGATTCAAACTAATTATCTACGAGAAAACTATAATTTGTTGAAATATGTAATGCACATCGCATAGCGGAACTAATCAGGGCTGGAATTCTACAAGGTAATAACGATATCGTTTATGACCTGTTTCCGTATTGTCAACGTTTTGATAACTCTTATGTCATTTACAATAATGGCGCCTGTGACATAAACGATTCTTAAACGTGTCAAACACGATATCGTTTTAACGCTGAATAGAGGCCCAGCAATGGTAATTCATAAAATTATATTATATAGTCCAATTTTAAGGTTGAAACGGCATATAACACAGAGTCAAGATGCGAAAAATCCAAGTTTCATTATGTTTCTATATATTTATTTATTTACATATAATGTACACTAAATTAGTGGCTTTGGTCATAACCTGATAATGTCTTCATACAGATACTTTTTCGTTCGAATGTTTTGAAAACCGTTAAACTTTAACTAGGCTGTTCAAAATGTAAATATATAAAGTAAAAACCTAGAATTCTGAAAAGGCTGCTCCTATTGGCTGTGTTAGCCTTGGTCAGCCATGTCAAGTTCACCAGTTCATCGCTCCGCTAGAGCATGCCCAATGCGACATGACCCCAAGCACTCCTACGCCGCAAGGTCACGGGGGACCAGCTATACTGGTCGCCGCCAATTACCAGTTTTCATGAAGTCATTACGGAGCATCATGCTCTGATGATTATGAATGGAACCCTGCCTAGAAACCTAATGGCATCGGCGAACAATTGAATAGGAGTTGATGAGCCGAACAGAATAACAAGATACCAAATTACTATTGATTATGTACGGCTTCACAGGAGTATCCAGGGTTCTAAGGGGTCTTTATTATTTGGACTTCCTGATGATTGTATAGAGTTGTATCTTGTAGGGGTGCCACAAACGAGACCCTTTTACTAGGACAAATCGGTCCATCTGTCCTATCTTTAAAACGCCCTTTTTAACCACAATACTCGTACATACATGACGCCACCGTGGCGTAATTGGGAGTGACCCTGCCTCCGAAGTCAGCCGTCCTGGGTTCAAATCCCGGTAAGAGCATGATGAGGGTGAGGGGTCATTCAGATGAGGGTGTTCAGTCACCCTATCATAGGAGTTCAGTACCTGCAAGGGTCTGCTCTAAACTGGCCTCACGGTCAAACAGATATTTGTGTGATGAGCACGAGTATTTGTTTCTGAGTCTTGGATGTTTTCGATTTATTTAAGTATGTATTTCTCTATGTAAGTAAGTTTATCGTTGTCCAGTTCTCATATTACAAGCCTGGAGCTTAGTTTGGGACTAGGTAAATTTGTGTGAAATTGTCCCCTGATATTATTATTACATAGTCGGTTGGTATTTAACACAACGTGTCCATATCCAGTTAAAAGTTCAAGACGACAAGCTAGCCTAGTTAGTAGTGACCCTGGCTTCGAAGCTAGGGGTCCTGGGTTCAAATCCCAGGGCAGATATTTGTGTGATGAGCACGAGTATTTATTCGTGAGTCTTGGATGTTTTCTATATATTTCAACCAACAACAGTGCTCGCATTGTTGTGTTCCGGTGTAGGGATAAGACAACCAGTGAAATTACTAGCATAAAGGCATTCCATCTTAGTCCTGAGGGTTGGCAAAGCATTTGAGGTCTTAGGATTATAGTCTTGAGAATTCAAATGTCTATAGGTCTCAGATTCCACTTGCCTGAGTGCTCGTGTGCCTTCTCCGTAACATAAAAAAGTAAATATTCTATGTATACAAGTAAGTTTTTCGTTGTCTAGTACCCATATAACAAGCCTAGAGCTTAGTTTGGAACTAGGACAATTTGTGTGACATTGCCCTGTGATATTTATTTATTTATTACATTAATATCTTATTTATTACAAAAAATATAAAATTCATGTAGAATAAGCGAAATACGACAAAATGATCATGTTGCTTAATGTCTCTCGGAATTTTCTGGTTCGTAATTAAGATATCTAAGTCTAAATGTCGGCGAAGCCGTACTTTTCGGGTCAAGGTTCAAATTCGCGGCCGAATTGATCCAATTACACTATTCTGTCATGATCAACGCAACTGTTTATAAACGCGTAAGCAATGTTATAGGTTCTATTATATTTTACTTTTAGGTTTGTCGCAAAACTAGAACTGTATTACAATTATCTGTAATAACCTTGTTTTCAGGATATCTTAAACATTCATTACGTAACCTAACCTAACCGGTTACAAGAACCGATAAAACATTAAGTACTAGGGACCCATAGACATTTGCATTCTCAATACTACAATCTTTACACTGCACTGAGGATTATGGATTATGTTTTGTTTTGCGGGTGGTCGGATCTTGTGCAGGGTCCGTCCGGATCGCTACCACCATCTTATCCATTAACCTACCGCTAAACAGCAGTGTTCGCATTGTTGTGTTCCGGTTTGGGGATAAAACAGCCGGTGAAATAACTAGCGTAGAGGCATTCCATCTTAGTCCTCAGGGTTGGCAACGCATTTGCAGTCTTAAGATTGCAGTCTTGTGAATACGAATGGCTATGGGTCACATACCATCAGGTGGGCCTGTGTGCTCTTTTGCCTTCTCGATGCCAAAAAAAAAAGTTGGAATAATTATAATTCATTTGTAATTTAGGTATTTAATTACGATTTGGTGGCCTGTGTGTTTGTTTATCTTCTGCATATTTCATTATATTTTAATAATAGGTACCTAACTATATGAAGTCATGAAGGCAAGTATGTGCTTCTATATGAGTTTATATTCAAAACATATTTGATTTTGATGCACGTATTAGAAAGCAAGATTAAAATGAAATTACGAAATTAACGGACGAAATACGATGACGTTTTATTCACAGCATCTGAGCCAGTATTTTACTGGGCTAAAACGATATTGCCTTTGACGTGTTTCCGTGTTAACGTTTTAATAACTCTTATTTACTTAAAGCAATACCAAATACGTCAAAGGCTATATCGTTTTAACCCAGTAGAATGTACTACTCAATCCCTTAATTGTTTACTTCTAAAAAGTATCTAAATAAGTTGAATTGTTTCTTAATTCTGTGATGCCATAACAGTTTTTCTACCATTTACGTTTAAATATCATTTCATAATTTTTCAGTCTCCTATTCAACTTTATTACAAATTCAGAATCCCATCTTCCTTAATTTTCATACAAAAATGACCCGATTTAGTGTCCTCGATGAAACTGTTTACGAACTGTCAAGCCAACGACCGCAATTTGACTCAAATTAATCTAGCTATCAATTACAAAAGCTGTTCATTTATTAATCTGCTATTTTAAGACTTTGCCTGCAACAACGAACTGGCAAGACAAACGGGGTCTTTTAAATTAGTCGGTTACAGCAACAATCTTGTTTCAAAATTTTAAACAAAGTTAATCTCTACTCCAAAGAAATTAGCTTCATTTGGACTGCAAACCGTAAGACAAACCAGAACCAATTAAACTTTATCCTCACTGTTTACAAATTCGACTCTATTGTTCATGCAATACACCATATTCCTACCGCATTTATTTGATGTTCTTGTAATTACTTAGTTTATAAATACGTTTTATAAATTCGACGCCAACTTTCCTAATGTCCATATAAAACTGACACGAAATGGAGACCGCGGCTTTAAAGTGGTTAAGTGTTATAAATTGAGCCTTCACGTGTTGTTTGGTGCGCATGAGTCAGTGCAGTTGCTGAAACTTTACGCTCGGTAGGTAGTGATTAAATTTCATCCTTATGTAAAAGCATATAGGGTTAATAATACTCGGTTGATGTCAAGTAATATGTAACTGAGAGATTGTTTTTCTTTTGTTTCTTTTGAATTTGTTGTTAAAATGACCGAAGCGGTATTTAAACCCGTGAGTCATTTTAAACGGCTTGGATAATAATCCATTAATAATGAACTGTATGCAAAAAACAGAAGCATAAGCACGATAGAAGATGTCTTTTTAGGGTTCCGTACCAGTAGGGTAAAAAAGGAACCCTATTACTTAACCTCCACTGTCCGTCTGTCTGTTTCCTGTGTCTCATGAACCGTGATAGCTAGACAGTTGAAATTTTTACAGATGTACTTCTGTTGCCGCTATAACAACAAATAAAACGGAATAAAATACATATTTAAGTGAGAATCTCATACAAAAAACGTGTTTTTATTTGCTGTTTTTGCTCGATGTTAATTACAACAACAGGTAGACGCTTGAAGTATTCACAAAATATTTACTTGTATATTCACTTTAAATTTAAATTATTAAGAGGGAGCCCCCATACAACACGGGCAATATTTTGCCGTTTTTGAAATATTTGGTTACAGACAGACACCGGGACAGGAAAAACTAAAAATAAAGGTTATAATAATGTATAGAAAATGGTACGGAACCCTACGTACGCGAGTCCGACTCGCATTTGGCCGGTTTTTTATCGTTCGTAACGAAAAGGCAAACAAGCACACAGACCACCTGATGGTACCTGGGTGGGAATTTTCATGAATAAAATTTTAAGATTGAAATCCTTAGATTGCAAATGCCTTGCCAACCCTAAGGACTTAGATGATATGCCTCTGCTGGTCTCTTCACTGGTTATCTTATCCTATCAACAGAAATCCTACTTGGCGGTAGTTAAAAGGATAAAATAGTGGCGTTTTAAATGGTGACCCTGCACAAGGTTCTACCTACCACAACTAAAATAATTTAACCATTTAAATGTGCTTCGTCATAGTCCCACAAGTCCCACAACTATCTTCATCGAGATATCTTTAACGGTTCTCTGCCTTTTCGCCGACAAATCTTTGACAAATGCATCGTTTCGCAACCTATTCATTTGCCAACCCGCTTTTTTTCTGTAATTACAAATATTTCTGTTTTTTTATAAAACTAACCTAACCTAACCTAATCCAGAATTATTTACAGTTTCGGAATTTTTTCCGAGTTGTCAAATAATATGTTTGTGAAATGAATCATTTGTGAAACATCCCATCCCATCTTTATCATAGTTGTGGTCTTCATCATCAGTTTCACTTCACCAAATGTTTGAACGCAAATTCTGGACTTAAATCGCATACTAAAATCGCTATATGTACGACAATATCAGAAGAACTCTTCAATATTGTCGTACATATAGCGATTTTAGTATTGTCATAAAACTGATGGATGATGAAGACGACAACTCTTTGATTTCCCTGGGATCCCATCATCAGAACATGTGGGGGCCGGCAAGTTATACAAAGAGGTCAGAACGCGTGTGCTCGTTTTTGTTTGGAGTCCCTCCCCGCTCCCATATCACTCCGTATTTGAACGCCGCTAACCTGCTAAATATGGCTGCGCGGAGGCGTATGCACCTGGCGACCCTTATGTTCGGTGTAGTGCAGCATGAGATCCCGTCGTACCTCTTTAAAAAGATCCAGTAGTCCAGTAACGTAGGCAGATTTAAAGCTAAGGCAATTGTGGCGCTGGACCGAACCGCGGCGTTTCGGGGTAGTTTCAAGTTCGCGGCGTCCAAGTGCTGGAATGATCTCCCCCTTCCAATCCAAGGAGCGCATAGCAAGTACACCTTTAAGTGTAAGCTTAAAGGCTATTTTTTGACGCTCCAAAAATTATAATTTTCCAACCAGCACTTTGTCAACAAATTATAGTTTAAATTCTTCGTTTTTCTTTCGTTTTTTTGTTAAGTATCTTTCTGTAAGGTATTTGCATGAAGTTTTGGTATTTATTTTGTCACTTACTACCTATAGGTATTTGTTTAACTGTTTTTTTTTTCCTTTATTCTATTTTTTCGTTTAGAGTACCGTCCGTCTGTCACAATCGGAGCTGACTGAAAATCAGCGCTGTAGATGTTGAACACCTCAGCAGTGCCCGATTCACGGCCGCGAAGACACATTCACTACTCTTTTTTTTGCCGTTTTCTGTTTTTACTTTTTTCTGTGTGTCTTATGTGTATAGTGAATAAATGTATTTTTCTTCCTTTCTTTTCTTTTCTTTTCTTTTCTTTCTTTTCTATACCCATTTTCAAATTAATTGATTTTATAGTTGCTCAGAAAAAAAGCCGTTTTATAACATACCGAAGTCTAACTAGGGATTTTTTTTACCGTTTTTGTACGGAACCCTAAAAAGCAAAATGGCTGTTGAGAGCAAGACAGTTCAAACATCCGCACATCAAAAATGTCTAAGTACCAAAATAATGTAGGCATGTAATATAGCTCTAGATGTTACTCGTTCAGTTTTTGCTTTTACTTAGGGACGGGCATACTTCTTTGGTCAGACGTGTACGTGTGACATCCGACGGCATACAGAAAGCGGCGGATGTACCTTATCTGAACCTGCACCTCTTAAACAAGAGCCGAACTGATAGTCCCGTTTGCTTACGGGTGTGCGTGTGCACACATGCCTTTCTTCCTGTCTGACGCCCATATGCAATCGATGCATTTTTAAAGAACCTATTGAAAATAGTTTTAGTGGTGGAAGGATAAAAAGATGATAGGCAAAACATGTTTATTTAGTAAGTAGGCCACAAGGGTACTTTTACTCGTCAAAATTCTACCAGCGCTTCCTAAAAGGAGTCCCCTGCTGAGAAGAAACGCCGCAAGAAACTCCAAATGATACATTCGATGTAGTGATGAGTTACCAGATGTTTGACGTTTAAAGGTGCCCCTATGGCCTACTCATCTACACATATTGAGCAGTACTATCTAAGTTTGAAGCAAAGATATCTAAAATGACAATGTAAAGAAAGAAAGAAAGAAAGAAAAACATTTATTCGCAACAATAACATAAAAATAAGGAAAAGAGAACAGAAAAGTGATGTTTGTCGCGAAACGGTCCCAACTCAGCATGTGCTGGCTGTGAGGCCAACGCTGATCTTCCGTTGGGACCGCTCGGTGAAAACACGGAAGGTGACACAGACATACGAATACTTTAAGAAACAAATTAAACAAATTAAAAGCAAAGTAGAATAAAATAATTAAACATTAAAAAACGAAACGAGTGTGTCAGTGGACCACAAGAACAATGTATGTATGTATGTAAACACTTTATTGTTGAAAACACACAATATTCACAGTTCGTCTACAACAAGGACGTCATCATCGTCATGGTTGTCAGATGGCGCTAGTGGTAGCGTTTTTGGCTTCAATTTCTCGTTTTATTTTATTTAGCTCACGTTGGAGCCTCTTTCTTTTCCTTTCAGACTCCTGCAATAGCGCGTGGAGTTTTTTTTTCCTAGGCGTTTTAGATGTAAGTGGCATTGACGTCTGTGATGTTTGGTCTTTAACTGTTCTCTCATATTGTGTACCAACCGAGCTCTTAAAGGAGTTCCTAGTTCTTTCAACAGACAATGGATCCTGGGTTTGTGTAGATACATCGGAACTGGCTGAAATTTTCGTATTAGTTTTATTTTCATGTTTTGAAGTACTTGGCTGAAGCTCGGCGAGGAATTTGGTTGGTATTGCACCTGGTAGCAATTTTCGTAAATGCACAGAAGACATCATTGAGTCTTCGAAATGTACTGAGCATACTCTGTAACTTGTCGGCCTTAAATCTGTTTTATTTAATAAATCCGGTCTCCCGATTTGTTTCAACCATTCATTTCGCCTGAAAGATAAAAAACATATCAATAAAAAAGACACCGCACAAAATCATTGTCAATTTTAATTGAAAATGCACGCGGTAAAATGTCTTTTGTATGCTCTGACGGGACTTCTAAAACCTGCCGGTTAAAAGTGATACGCTTAAGAGAATTACCCCCTATTTCGACGATGTTAAAATCGCTATCGTGGAAATAATCAAAAGTGTTATAAATAATAACCACAATAGAAAAAGAGGATTGTGAAGCGATGCTCAAATCACACAGCTGTCAAAAATAATCCATATGAATTTAGCTCCGGGCGATAACATTTTTCACCCCCTAAATGTAATCCAAATTCCACGATTTTTTTTAAATATTTTGTAGTACTTTCTTATTAAAAACTGGGTCTGTACGTTTCCGTTTTTGTTTTTTTTTTATTTCTTTCCAATAATTATCACTACATATTATAAAACAAAGTCGCTTTTTCTGTCCCTATATCCCTATGTATGCTTAATTCTTTAAAACTACGCAACGGATTTTGATGCGGTTTTTTTTAATAGATAGAGTGATTGAAGAGGAAGGTTTATATGTATAATACTTTAATCCAGAGCGAAGAGAGGGCGGGTCACTAGTTTTGTAATAAAAAAGAAAACGTACAGACCTAGTTTTTCATTATATGTAACAACAACATATTCAAAAATCGGAAAAATCGGAAAACGCATTTTGTAGTCAAATCCTCTAATATTTTTTTTTATTTTTTTCAAAACCACAAATTAACAAACGTTAGGTACTCTTTGTTTTACAAACACGAAAGCGTAACTCAAGTCTCTCCAATCCATCGAAGAGTTGACACTACAGTGTGTAAATGGTATACGGGCGTTCCTTTTAACTGTTGTAAGTACAACCCCTACTAAGCACATTTAGGCAGCTTTTGTTAAAATTAAATAAAAAAAAAGAACCATACAAAATAATTTAACACGTAATGTATAACGAAAAATGCAATTAATTTAAAACGAAAATAACACCTGACGGATGGACTTCGATGTACATTGCGGGTCGATAGTACGTTCAAAAATTAATAACGGTGTATACGTTAGCGTAATCAAAATAATTATTTCTGTTAATGATTAGAAGAGTCTTAATCTATGTCCTGTTTTAATAAACGCCCGTATACCATTTACACACTATATACCTGTTAATTAAGAAAAACAGTAAGTAATCGGATCTTTATAGAGTATAATCTTTAAAAGTGTAGCCAGGCGATTACTTATTCCGTAAACGTAACAGATATCTGAGCCTATAGCCAAGATGCGTTCGCTAACTAGCGTTTCTATTCGTTTTGTTTTTAAACCAATCGCGTCACTGGTAGATCACGTGACTTTACTTGACGTGATCTACCAGTGATGCGATTGTTTTAAAAACAAAACGAATCGAAATGCTAGATAGCGAACGCATCTTGGCTCAGGTATCAGAAAAATTGAAACTGATATCGAAAGTACGTTACCCCATGAGTAATCTCCAGCCTTCTCCATACTTGCAACAGTGTTCGCATTGTTGTGTTCCGGTGTGGGGATAAGACAACCGGTGAAATTACTAGCATAGAGGCATTTCATCTTAGTCCTCAGGGTTGGCAAAGCATTTGAGGTCTTAGGATTATAGTCTTGACAATTCAAATGTGTATGAGTCTCAGATTCCACTTACTATCCGGTGGCCTGAGTGCTCGTGTGCCTTCTCCTTAACATAAAAAAACTACAATTATGCCGTGTACATGTCCTTTATGCTCTCCTTAGAATGAACTGCGTAGCTATGTCATACTAACCCCCAAAGTCTAACAAAAAGAAAGTTTTAAATAAAAACCCGACGGCACGTTTTGATAAAAAAGTGTATGTTACAACGTTTTTAATCTGCAGGTACTATTTGTATAAATTAACTAATAGGTGCAATTTTTCACCTTATAGCATTGTAATAAGGTCCTAAAATGGATACATGTCTTTGTAAATAATAAAATCGTTTTTTTTACCGAATAAGTATTGAACATTTTTAGTAGCCCACACAGGCTTTGCCTGTCCTGTGGTCAATTTTTATAAGCATTAACAGTAGACAAGTAATCTAACTCTGCGCGCGCGCAGTAAAGCTTAACTTAACTAAAAACAACAACTATAATATTAAATCTAAACTATGGCGTGTGTGTGTGTTTTTGTGAGTGTTTATGTGTGTGATACCCTACGCAATAACTTTGATAAGGTTTTTTGTTTGAGTGTAGTCTTTGTCCTTTAACCATTTGAAGATTTTAGATTTTGCTTCACTGATGACGGACGGATGATGCCTGATTGTGCAAAATGTGGTTACAGAATTATCAACAAGTTTTTTGGAGTTGTTGGTAATTCTGTAGCTCTGCCTACCTCACTCTGGGAATAAAGGCGTGACTTTATGTATGTATGATGACAGAGCCCGTGTGGTTGCCGGGTTCGAATAGTGCCACTCCATGTCTTCTCGTGGATGTCGTAAGAAGCGACTAAGGGAATAAGGGCTTGTAGTGCTGTTAGGCGATGGGCTTGCAACCTGTCACTAATACACTGGTAAACATCTTAGCCTACTTCTGCAAAATGTGGTTACAGAATTATCAACAAGCTTTTTAGATTTGTTGGTATTTCTGTAGCTCTGCCTACCCCACTCTGGGAATTAGGCGTGATGTTATGTATGTATGTATGATGACAGACAGGATTTTAATGCTACAATATCTGACATTAAGTATTTTTTTAGAGTAACTGTTTAGTTTAAAGGCTTAGTTTCATTGGGATTTATGCCACATGCCTGAAGCGTTGTATTGAATCGTTGCAATAGCTCCCGACAATAACATGAATAGAAATAGTTGTAGTGACAAAATTTGACACAATACACAGAAAAAAAAACGAAATAAAACGTAATCAAAGTATAAAATTGTATAAAATATGCCAAATAGAGCGAGAGCCACGACCCACAACGCTGGTTTTCAGTGGCCCCTATATGAAGACATTGCGAAAAAACAGTGAATACATTTAAAAAAAACAGACGAATAAATAATAATAATGAAATATGAACATAAATTACAAAACAAACTTAAAAAGACGCATATAAAAACCAATAGACATTTAACATAGTGTACAATAACAACAATTTGAACCAACTAGATCAAAAAAGACTACCTACTGTTGTATGGCAACACTTGTGTAGGTCAACCAATTGACGGTTCATTTACACCAAGTAAGGGCTCACTCTTAACAGATTAAAAATATTTAAAGTAATAGCAGAAAGCGAAATCACACTCAATACGAAAATATAAAACAGATAACTAATTAACTCGCTTCCTGTCAGATAAATAAACTCACAGTTCACAGTTTGTCGGCAACGTAAAAAAAGAATAATTCACGTCCTTTTGTTTATTCAAACAACCATCCACAGAACAGTTGTTGTAACCGCTTTTTTGAGTGCGTTTCATCGTGTTTCATCAATGTATCACGGAGCGAGTGTTCAAGGCGGCAGATCATGGCGCCTTGCTCGCTCGGTGCCGGCCCCGGACTTATATCTACTCTAAGAGTAGCCGCGCGAGAAGGTAAATCAGGCGGGTGCCACGCCCAGTGTGACCCCTCTGAACGTTCAAGACAGCAACCGTGGCGCACGCGTGTTCGCTCACTCGGTTCCGGCCCCGCACTGATATCTATTCTCAGAGTAGCCGAGCCACAGAATAAGTAATGGAAGTCAACCTTTAAAACGATAGGCACGATAAGCAATGACGATTTTATTGAAATAATTATAGCCGCCATCTTGAATTCCTAATATTATATCCCCTCAAAACAGTTCCCATTACGACTGTTTCGAAAAACATCGTTGCCGCCATTTTGAATTACGATCGTAACAAGCTTGAGATCTAGGCTCGGAACTGGTTTAAAAATACCGGTTATTACCGGTTTATTTCGGTTTTGCTCCGTACTTTTCCAGGGAACGCAAACGTTTTGAGAACATTATTTTAACCTTAATTAACCGGTTTATCCACCAGCAGCGAGTCGAGACACCAAAAGTTTTCTACAGAATAAAAACACTAAGCGGCGCTTGTGCTTATGGTGCGTGGCGTGCGTCTGGCTAAACCGGTTTTTTTAGCTCTATACCGGTTAATTCAAAAGTAACTTACTATATAGGGTTTCTCGAAAAACCGGTTTTGTAAACCGGTTCGTGCGAACGGAACCGTAACGAAAAGGTTTTGCGGCAAGTAGGTACATGATAATGTTAGTAGCTATATTTATTTATTTTTCTTACACATACATTATATACGCTATATTTATTTATACATAGTATTGTTCTCTCGTCACGCGTTCGCGTTCAGCTACGAATAGGTAATCACCGGGGTTCAGCTGAAAACCAGCGCTGTGGCTCCTGCTGCAGCACATGCTGAGCTGAGTCCTATTTGACTTCACACTACAGCGCAACGTTTTTCTCTAATCTTGTTTTCTTTTTGGACTTTGTATATTGTGTTGCAGTGTGTATTTGTCAAATAAATGTTATGAGTTTGAGTTTGAGTTTGATAACGGTTTGGAAATTTAACCGTTATCCGAGCCCTGCTTGAGTATTGTACAAACGTCCCCGCGCTCACATCGTAAAAGTAGGTTCCTACTTGCGCGTATTTAGTATGAAGTGTCCATCCAGGGCATCCAGTGGTACCGGTAAGGTACGTGACCCCAACATTTTAAAAATATGCTAGTTAGTTAGTTTTGTATGACGGCGGCAGCAAATCAAGCTTTGACAACGACGCCGCTCGGGCCACCTGACCACGAGACCTTCAAAACTCGCGAGTTGCCAGAGTACCTAGGTTTTGAATAGGCGGACCACCATCTTACATCGTATTTAAGAACAAAAAAAAAATTGATATTTTAAAATATTTTTTTACAATAAAATTAACCCAATACAAGTTTTCGCCCTCCAGTCTACGACCTTACCAATTTCAACTCGCGATGTTAAATTTAATCAATGTAATTAGTTCGTACATTTTGACAACTGTTATCGCTCTAATCGTCTACCTATACATATAAAGTGGTTAACATCGTATGTTGAAATTAGTACTTTGACAAAAGTTTAATAAAATAACAGACGGGTTATTAATATGACATAGCTACGCAGTTCAGTTTACGCTAAGCGAAAAGGGCAGAGCTACATAAATGCTATAGCTCTGTCGTTTTCGCTCACCGTAGAGTAAACTGCATAATATGTAGTTATGTCAACGACCTGTAAACGATTGTTTTTAACATCGTCAAAATATCGGGTGGGACATCAAATACCGAGACCGTGGTAACAACCAGTTTATACCAAATAGTGCAGTTTCATAATAATTAATTACCTACTAAGTAGGAATAAAAATATGCTTACCTTTCACAGTCTGTCGGCAACGTAAACAAAGAATATTTTACGTCCTTCTGTTTATTCAAACAGCCATATACGCAACAGTACAAGTAACCGCTTTTCGAAGAGCGTTTCATCGTGTATTTTACTATCAATCAACACTACGTAACAAGTAAATAATAAAAAGTTAGGGTTGTTCACAAAATTACGTAATTACGGCTCGCTCCGAGATCGATCGTTCAAGATGGCGGCGCGGCAGGCTGATCGTGGCGCACGCGTGCTTGCTCGCTCGGTGCGGGCCCCGGACTGATATCCATTCTTAGAATGGTCGAGCAGGAAGGTTACTAAGGCGGCGTGGCACGCCCAGTGCAATCCCTCATAGCCAAGATGCTTTTCTAATCGTTGGGTTTTAGACCAATCGCGTCACTGGTAGATCACGAGTCTTTTCGTATTACGTGATCTAGTGACGCGATTGGTTAAAAACAAATCGAAACGCTAGAGTGAACGCATCTTGGCTAGGCTCAAGTATCAGAAAACTTTAAAGTGATATCGAAAGTAGGTACGTTACCCAATGAGTAAAATCACATCAATAACTTTTAGTAATTTTATTTTACTGTTATATTTAGTGTGGTTGCCGGGTTAGAATAGTGCCACTCCATGTCTTCCTGTGGATGTCGTAAGAGGCGACCACGGGAATAAGGGCTTGTAGTATTGTTAGGCGATGGGCTTGCAACCTGTCAATAATACACTAGTAAATTTCTTGGCCTGATTGTGCACAATGTGGTTACAGTATTATCAACAAGTCTTTTTAGAGTTGTTGGTATTTCTGTAGCTCTGCCTACCCCACTCTGGGAATGAAGGCGTGATGTTATGTATGTATGTATATACATACATACATACATATTCCGTAAATACTTACGGAATAATGGCCTAACTATTAATTAACAATTACACTCTGTCTAGTCCTTTACGCTTACCTTAAAATGAACTGCAAAGGACAAAATAACCCCCCCAAGTCTAACTAAAAGCATTTTTTTTAAAACCCGACGGCATTTTTGTTTAAAAAAGTGTAAAACGTGTTCATTCTTCCGCAGGTACTGTTTGTAGAAATTAACATAGATGCAATTTTTAGGGTTCCCTGATCAAACTAGGAACCATTTTTGTTTGGCCATGTCCTTCTGTCTGTCCGTCCGTCCGCAGCCTAGCTCAGAGACTCTTAGTGGTAGAAAGCTGTTATTTGGCATGAATATACACATTAGTCGCGCCAAAAAAGTAGTAAAATAAAAAATTAAAAATTTAACCCTAAACGTGAGCATAAATTATAAAAAAAAACTAAATTAATAATTTAAAAACCACCTGTCTCAAAATAGTCGGTAAAAAAATTCTAAAAAGTAAAAAATTATAAGTAGTGGCACTATTAGTTTAATTATTATACTTAAGTAGGTATTCATATTTTGATTCAACGTCGTCGCGTAGGAGTAAGGGCTAGGCCTCTATTCTACTGCGTTAAAACGATATCGCGTTTGACGTGTTTTAGCATCGTTTTTAACTCGGCCGCCATTATTATCAATGACATAAGAGTTATCTAAACGTTGACAATACGGAAACACGTCAAAGACGATATCGCTATTACCGTGTAAAATCCCAGCCCTGATTCTTTGATAAGTAGATAGATAACTGAATACTGACACTAACAAGTAAATTAAACTATATTAAATACCCCAGCTACTTAGCGGTCCCCGACGAGTCAGTTCAGTTAGTGTCAGTGTTCAGTTCAATTTATCAAACAATCAGCCCGATGACGCTTGGATCAAAATATTAATACCTACTTATAATTAACCTTATAGGGGCACTACTTACTATTTTTTCTTTTTACAGGATTTTTTACAGACTATTTTGAGTCGGGGGTTTTTTATGTGTGAGATTACCAACTGATTAACCCTTTATAATTGTCACTAGCTGTTTCCGGCGACTCAGTCCGCTTAGAATCGTGTATCATTATTCCCTCAGGACGACACGGTGGCCTAGTTGGGAGTGACCCTGCCTCCGAAGCCAGCGGTCCCGGGTTCAAATCCCGGTAAGGCCAGATATTTGTGTGATGAGCGCGAATATTTGTTCCTGAGTCTTGGATGTTTTCTATGTATTTAAGAGTGTATTTCTCTATATAAGTATGTTTATCGTTGTCTAGTACCCATAGTACAAGCCTAGGGCTTAGTTTGGGACTAGGTCAATTTGTGTGAGATTGTCCCCCGATATCATTTTTTTTTATCTATAATATGTATATCCAATTTCTTGGATTAAAAACTAACCCTTGTCTACGGGACTCTAATATCCCCATACTAAATTTTATCTACATCGGTTTAGCGGTTTATCCGTGAAAGCGTAACAAACAGACAGTTACTTTCACATTTATAATATTCGTATAGATTTATATTCGATTCAGCAAATCCATCATCACTACATAGTATAAAACAAAGTCGCTAGCCGCTGTCTGTCCCTATGTATGCTTAGATCTTTAAAACTACGCAACGGATTTTGATGCCGTTTTTTTTTAATAGATAGAGTGATTCAAGAGGAAGGTTTATATGTATAATACTTTAACCCGGAGCGAAGCGAGGGCGGGTCGCTAGTTTTTTTATAAACCCGTAACAGTTTATCCTTGAAATTGGAAACAAACAAACACACATTTGTAGTAGATTATGATAATCAACCTGCACATGTCCTATACGATAAAATACAGGTCCATCGTTTTACAAACGAGCGTACCAAAGACCCTATAAGGAGTCAAGTTAGTAACGATTTAAAATACTCGGGCATTGAATTAATGAAACAAGATCAACTAACAGTACAAACGGGCTAGGTTCCGTGTCCGTTATTCCGGCTATGTATATATGATCGCCTTGTAATTAAAGTAATAGGGTTCAAATTGCTTTGGCTTAGCGACTTAGAGAAACCTATGCAGTTTGCACCTGCTATTAATCCTGCCCTGCTAGGAAAAATCGCAGTATGTTAGACAAAACTCCAAAGCAAATGCAACCTTATTACCAGTTTTATAGGATTGAATCTGCTTTGGGCTATTGAATTTTAGATACTGCCTATTGGATGATGAGGGCCGAATACTGGTGTCGTTTAACCATACCACTGACTCCAGAATGCTGGTTATAGGTTGTGTTCCATTAACCTAATAAGTTATAGTTAAAAAAGGCCGGTTAAGTGCGAGTCAGACTCGCACACCGGTTCTGTACAAACTTATAAAAATGACGAATTGTATTTAGGGACAAACTTGACTTTGCCGTTAAAAACTTGCTAACCTGGGAAAAATATAAAAAGTCGTGAATTCAAAAATATCTACATTTTATTTTACCACTTTCTTGACGTGACTAATTTTTATATTCTTGCCAAATTACAGCTTTCTCTGAGCTAGGCTGCGGACGGACGGACGGACGAACATGGCTAAACTATACCCAAGGGTTCCTAGTTTGACTACGGAACACTACGGCGGAGACTCTTTTTTTGTACTAGAAAGCTGTAATTTGACATTAATATACATACGAGTATTAGTCACGCGACCAAAGTGGTGAAAAAAATCTAGAAAAAAAACTTTTAAGGAATCTGTTTAAGAAATATTAAGCTAAAAAGCGCACCAAATGATGTTTATAGGAAAATTGAATATATTTTTTTGTTTGTATGTTTATAGTAGGTACTTACTTAACGGCTTCGGATCCCTACACTGAGCATGGTCCGACATGCTCTTGCCCGGTGTTGATTTTGAACCAGCATAAACAATATCAAATAAAAAATGTGGTGTGTCTGTCAAATTTGAGTCCTGCAACTCCCGCGTCTGCGCATCTTGTTTACGCGATATTAACGCAGATCATTAATATGGGACTTACTTCGGCTTAGCATTCCTTATCTACTGTTTAAGCAATGACTCGGGGCTTTGGGGATTATTCTCCTGAATGGGGGATTTCGGGATATTTAACATGATAACTCTTGGTATTTAAATGGGGTTCTTACACTGAACTGCCTTGCAGGCGGGTTTTAGGGTTTCGTAGTTAAACTAAGCCTGGAGTTCTTTAGCTTCATTGTAGGTATTAGTTTGCTGTATAACTCAGTAAAATAAATATCAGAGAACAATATCACACAAATTGACCTAGCCCCAAACTAAGCTCTAGGCTTGTACTATGGGTAGGTCGAGAAACATACTTAAATACAGAGTAAACTTCCAAGACTTTGAGCAAATACTCGCGCTCATCACACAAACATTTTCCCATACGAGTTAGAATAGTGCAACTCCATGTCTTCCCGTGGATGTCGTAAGAGGCGACTAAGGGAATAAGGGCTTGTAGTACAGTTAGGCGATGGGCTTGCAACCTGTCACTAATACACTGGTAAACATCTTAGCCTGATTGTGCAAAATGTGGTTACAGAATTATCAACCAGTTTTTTAGAGTTGTTGGTAATTCTGTAGCTCTACCTACCCCACTCTGGGAATATTTAAATAAACAGATAAGGCGATGCGAGTTGAAACAAGGTTACGACTGCGCTTGTTCCAGCAGGTACTAGTGAAGCATCCGCTTGAAAACTTGCTTGGGGGTAATATGGAGCCTATGCTAATAATTTCACCGGTTGTTTTATACTCTCACCGGAACACAACAATGCGAATGCTTGGCGGTAGGTTAAAGGATAAGATAGTGGTAGCGATCAGGACGAACCTTGAACTAGGTCCTACCATCGCTAAAATTAACAGCATCTCTACGTAACATAAAACAATGTCGCTTCCCGGTGTCTTATTGTCTTGTATGTGTATATCTTTAAACTACGCAACGGATTTTGATGCGGTTTTTTTAATAGAGTGATTCAAGAGGAAGGTTTATGTGTATAATACTTTAACCGGGAGCGAAGCGAGGGCGGGTCGCTAGAAATTAAATATAATCATCCACATAACGACGGCACGCTAGCCTCGTTGGTGACCTTGCCTTCGAAGCTTGCGCTCCTGGGTTCAAATCCCGGTAAGGGCAGATGTTTGTGTGATGAGCGCGAGTATTTGCTTCTGAGTTTGGATGTTTTCTATGTATTCAAGTTTATATTTCTCTAGGTATATAAGTAAGTTTATCGTTGTCTAGTACCCATAGTACAAGCCTAGAGCTTAGTTTGGGACTCGGTAAATTTGTGTGACATTTTCCTGTGATATTAATAAAGAACAAATAATTTAAAATTAATTAGATATATCCTGTATCGCATCGATCTCTGTCTCGCAGTCATAATCTCTCTTGTAATTGTCGACGACACGTCATTTGCAACGGAAACCGATAAATTAGCCGGTTCTGGACAAATACAGCCTCCGGGCTGCGATAAATAATGGTTCGATTAAGGACAGGACACATGAGAATTTAAACTTAAATTTTGCTTATTAACTTTATTACCATGGCCTCTATTCTACTTTGAAACAATATTGCGTTTCGTGTTTCAGACACAGACACAGACACAACATCACGCCTTCATTCCCAGAGTGGGGTAGGCAGGGCTACAGAAATACCAACAACTCTAAAAAGACTTGTTGATAATTCTGTAACCACATTTTGCACAATCAGGCCAAGAAGTTTACTAGTGTATTAGTGACAGGTTGCAAGCCCATCGCCTAACAATAGGTACTACAAGCCCTTATTCCCAGAGTCGCCTCTTACGACATCCACGGGAAGAGATGGAGTGGCACTATTCTAACCCGGCAACCACACGGGCCAAACACGGGTCGTTTATATATAACTCGGCCTTCATTACTATCAAGTACATAAGAGTTAGCAAAACGTTGACAATACGGAAACACTTCAAAAGCGATATCGTTTTTGCCGTGTAGAATCTCGGCCAAAGGGGGTTATTATGACAAAGCTATGTAGTTCATTTTACGGCGAGCGTAAAGGACAGAGCTATGTCAGTTTTATAGCTCTGTCCTTTTCTCTCAGCTTACACTGAACTGCATTGTTGTCTATGACAGTTATATAGCTATGGGGGGTTATTATGACCTAGCTATGCAGTTCATTTGACGGTGAGCGTAAAGGACAGAGCTATGGCATTGTACTGCTCGTTTAATAGACACATTCCTACGTTTACATTCCTAGTTAATAGTAGTTTAGTTTAGTGGTGGTAAGATCTGAGTCTGAAACCAGGTAACAATATTATCGAGTTTTACTTAATCGATTGCATCATTTCATCGAAAGCCATTTTCTGCTGAAACCATTATGTTTTCAGGATATCTTTAACATCAATTACTTTTTTAGGATAAGTTAGAGTTGTGACTACGAAAAAACTCTTTCAACCTTCTCTACCAGTCAACCAGTAAGCAAATCAGAAAAAAACTAGGTCGGTGCGAAGAAAAAAAGGGTTGAAAAAATACAGAAATAATATTCACATCTATCTAATCTATTTTTTGTTTTAAGTCAACTTAAAAAAAGTTAACAAAACTGTAAACCGATCGTGTGTCCGCGCCCTATCGATGGAGATAAACGAAACGGCTATTAATTTCACTGGTGGATATAAAAACGATATAAAACTTTACTTGTCAAGCGTAAACTCGAATGTAATATCTAAGTTCCGCAGGTAATGTATATAAAATACGTACCTACCTACAATTTAAAATATTCTTGAATCTCATCAGATTATCGTCATAATTATTTATTGCATCATGTGTTTATAAATGGTTTCTGCCGAAACCATAATTAAATATTAATTACGTAGGTTAGGTTAGGTAACATGTTTAAGATAACCTGAAAACATTATGGTTTCAGCTGAAAATAGCGTTCGACGAAATGATACATTCGATGAAAGGCGTTTCGATAAAAAGATAAACACTTCTTATAAATGTTTCATGTCCAACATAAAATCATCAACAATGTCATTTGTTCTGATTGTGTCATTCTCAGCACTAACCGTATATTGAATGTGTTTGGCTCATTGGTTGACTGGTAGAGAATGCCTTTAGGCATTAAGTCCGCCGTTTATAACTACTTTGTGTAAGGTGAAATAAAGTTTAAACGCTGTTGTGCATTTAATTCATATTGTCCTTCGATACCTACTTAATAACTAAATTACATATTACATAACTTATCTCTTAGAAGTAAATTAATGTTTAAATACTTTTTACTGACTGTGATAGGGATGAATTAAAAAAATATAGTACGTAGTTGAGGACTTAATAAAAAACATGTTTTTATTTATCTTTGTGTAACGAAAATAGCGAGCGTAATATAGAACTTAAAATTATAAATGGCGTTTGTCTGTCCGTGTGTTTGTTACCCTTTTGCAGGACAGCTTAACCAGTTTTTATTGAATTTCGTATCGAGATAAGAACCTAGTACCTAATAAATAAACGCGTTCGTACATTACAAAATGTTTAGAAACTAGAATTTAAAGAAGGCACGATACCACCCAATTGTTTTTTAAAACACAGTAACAAAGTTATTACAGAAAGTAATCTTCACAGGTTCCATTCGGAGCTTACGGAACCCCGTTAACCCACGGAACCGGTCCGCTACCGAACGCTACCGGTTGCGCGGGCGCAGCGGGTCAGCTTAACCAGCAGGTTTATATTCTAACGAGAAAGAGAAAGAAGGGTTACATTCAAACAAGATAATAACAAGTGAATATATAAAATCATAGATATACAGGGTGGAAAAAACGAACGCCACATGAACGGTTACCTCAAACAGTGGAAATAGCAAATTCCACGCAAAGGATACTTTTACTTTAAAAAAAATATAAACGGCATTTATGCAATTTTTGAAAATTTGTCTTCCGTAACCAGGAGTCGAGCTGGTCAAATATAAAATAAATAAATAAATAAATATCAGAGGACAATCTCACACAAATTGACCTAGTCCCAAATTAAGCTCTAGGCTTGTACTATGGGTACTGGACAACGATAAACATACTTATATATAGATAAATAAATACTTAAATACATAGAAAACATCCAAGACTCAGGAACAAATATTCGCGCTCATCACACAAATATCTGCCCTTACCGGGATTTAAACCCAGGACCGCTGGCTTCGAAGGCAGGGTCACTCCCAACTAGGCCACCGTGTCGTCACACAAAATATGACAACAAAGTCGTTTTTTTATGATTAACAACTTTGTTGTTTTGACAAATTACATGTTTTTAATATTTGTTGTTATAGCAGTAACATAAATATATCATTTGTGAAACTTCAACTGTCTAGCTGTCGCGGTTCATGGGGTACCTACAGCGGAGTCTTACTAACAAAAAATGGCCACCACTTTACAAAAAGGCAGGTAGATAGACTACATGAAACTATGCAACACAAATCATACTCGTATATAGGTGAAAAACTTAAGTAAAGACCCTGTTGTATGTAGTTGTGTATAGAATTAATATGGAGCTTACGTCAAATTTCAAATATAGATTGTCCAACGGTCTATACAGATGTGTTACAACTACATACAACAGGTCCTTTACTTAAATTTTTCACCTATACTACCTACATACCGTGTATAGAAAAAACAATCAAAGTCGAGAATAAATCTGTTCCACATTGAAACCCATATTGCCATCACCTACCCTGAGACGCATACCAACATAATCTAAAGTGGGTATATATCACGGACACTTATCGTAAATAAGGGTCCGAGATCAGAGGGTTCCGTGCAGAAGGGTCCCAAAAGGAAAATATAATAACATGACGTATGTAATGACTACGAGATAAACGTCAGGCGTATAATGAGTATGAATCAATTCAATTTAATGTTATTAGAGTATCATTTAGAAGCAAGTAAATGGGCAGTGATAGGAAAGGATCTTGTACAGGGTCCTTCTGGATGCTACAATACAATATAGTACAAATAAAGTTCACACTAAAAAAGAACACGGAACAACATGCAATGACATGCAAACAATGAATATTGTAAACTTACTTTAAGAAATAAAAATCATTAATTCATTCAAGACATTTAAATTGTAGGTATACAACAGGCGGTCTTACCACTAAATAGCGATCTCTGAATATCTTGAACAGAGAAATAACTAAGGACACAAACACTTGGCAGGCAGTGTAACCTAATTCCTTTAAAACTCAAACTAAACTGTAGTTGCTGGTAAACTTCTTAAACATAGAGTTTTGTAGTTTTGTTCAATTTACTGTGAAAAGTCAAGGTCACATGTTCAAGAAGTTTGCCGGCAACTGTGCAAGATACTCGTAAAGCATTTCTATTTTTGAATTAAAACTCGCTACTATCTTTGTACAAGATTGTGTTTCAGTGTAGGAGCATTTCATGGTGGCAAATATGCTGGCTTGACAGTTTAACGCCAAAAAAAAGAGATTGTCGTTCTTACCTCTTTCAAAGGATTGGGCTATCTATCCAGAGAGGTGATGCAGCCAGGGTCATAGGGACCATGCCGCGGGCCGACCTGCTAGGGGGGTGTTCTTTTTATGGTTGTTATTTATCTTTTACCAGGGACCCGCCCTCGCTACGCTTCGGGCAAAGTATTGTAAGTATAAACCTTCCTCTTGAAACACTCCATCTATTAAAAAAAACCGCATCAAAATCCGTTGTGTAGTTTTAAAGATCTAAGCATACAAAGGGACAGACAGTGGGAAGCGACTTTGTTTTATATTATGTAGTAATAATTAAGTACCTAGCTTAGCAAGTTTTGTAGTTTAGATTTTAATAAAATACATATAGTGGAACGTATAACCTCATCCTCTTTTGAAGTCTGTTACAAATTGTATTCCTCTGTAATTTAATAATGTCATAAAACTGTTAATAGCCATATAATTAAAATTTCTAATGACACTCCTATGTTTATTTAAGAGTTGAACCATCAATTTCACTTTAGTCTACGACCTTCCTTTACATGCTTCGAAGTACGACCAAGGTCGAAAGTCAATGTATGCAAGGACATGTAAGTTATTCAAACGTCCAGATACGCTGGCCACCGCCAGATGTCTCCAGATGTTTCCATTTAGGATGAAAATTACTTAAAACGTGATCAACACCAGGAAATACACCTGGGCCTCTATTCAACTGCATTATAACGATATTGTGTTTGACGTGTTTTAGAATCGTTTATGTCACAGTCGCCATTATTGTAAATGACATAAGAGTTATGAAAACGTTGACAATACCGAAACTAGAATAGAGGCCCTGGAACACTAACCTCTTCTTCCTACCAATGCAGAGTTATCTACAAAAATGCATTATACCTTTCTGGACTCTAAAATTTGGGTTTTAACATCCCCTAACCGGTATAAGTATCTCGTTCCCTATCCGTGTATTAAAGGGAGACGGAATTCTTGCTCGACCACTCCCAAAGAATACCGGTATTGGATGTAAACTTGGGCGGATGTGGGGGATCATACTTCATGTTCGACTGATAATATATTACTATTTTTAGGATTCCGTAGTCAAACTAGGAACCCTTATAGTTTCGCCATGTCCATCCGTCCGTCCGCAGCCTAGCGCAGACTCTTAGTAATAGAAAGCTGTAATTTGGCATGAATATGCATATTAGTCACGCCAACAAAGTGGTACCTACAATAAAATGTAAAAAGAAAAAATGGTGTTTCCCCTTTAAGTAACGTGGTGATGTATTTTTTTCTCATCTACCCTATGGTGTGGGGTGACGTTGAAAAGGTTTTTCAAAAATATAACTAAGGAAAACTATCACGACTAAGTAGACATCATTGGTTCTTGAGATACAAGCGATTTAAGTGTTTATACCTATTAAAATCATCTAAGACGGCACCAATTGACTTTAAATAAAAAAATAGTTGTTCCTTGTTGATTTGTATGTTTGTAGTACTTAACGGCTTCGGAACTCTACACTGAGCTTGGTCCGACATGCTCTTGCCCGGTTTCTTATAGGATGTCGCGGCTAGCTGGTTCGAAAAAGAAACGAAGATGCTTCTCTTTACTACATTTTAGCTACTAAATATTTTAAAACGAACATTTGTGAGGTGCCAATTATGTTTGTACTCGTATGTATGATAACAGTTTATTGTACTAATCACATAAATTCAAATAAAACATTCACAGAATAGGAACGTTCAAAGGCAAACTTATCCCATTTTGGAATCTCTTTCAGCTGACCTTTGGGTGATTAAAAAAATTAGAAGGCAACAAGTGGCACGAGTAGACGTGAGTAAAAACAAAGTTTACGGAAACCTTCTGTCCTTCAATGTCCTTACTGTCAGGCAGCTCTTTGTTCTTTACACTGTCATAAGAAAACAATCCATGTTACGTTTGAATAACACCTCGTCACTAAACAGAAGACGTAATGTCTGTTCCGAAATCGCCACAAAATCACAATTTTCCCGCAGATTTTTCAGCTTCTTGGGTAGCTACTTGTACAATCAAATTAAATCAAAATTAAACATCCTAAATTTTAATGTAAGAAACAAATTACTGAATGGATGCACAAGCTTAACTACGAAAAAATAAAGATTTTTGTATTTGTATTTGTATGATCTAAATTAAGACCTAAAAAAACTAATAGAGACAAAAGTAACATAAGTAAGTGATATAATCACAATCATAATCACATACTTAATTTTATACATATCTATCCTTTGTTATTATAATGTTAAAATGCAAGTATGTTGTAATGCAAGTAGTCAAGTCAATAATTATGACCTCGAATATCATTGTAGTGAGGCAACCGAATTGAAACTGAATAAAATAAATATCTAAGTGGGGCTACCATACAACAAACGTGATTTTTTTGCAGTTTTTGGCCCAATAAATGAATTCTGTTATTAACATGAACAGCTATATTAACTTCAAAAATAAATATTTACATCAAAATAAAACAAAATAAATATTAAAGAGGGGCTCCCATACACGCGCTATTTTTTGGCGTTTATGCAAGATTTGGTTACATACAGACACCGTGGTTACAGACATAGCAGGACAGGTGAAACTAAACAAAGGTTTTAAATTAGTGTCTAATGTTGTATAGATGAAACGGAAACCTTCGTGCGCGATTTCAACTCGCACTTGAACGGTTTTGTAAGAAATAATTTGCCCCTAGCCAAAGATATTAAACTTTACAAACTCGGAAAAGCATGAGAAAGGGTTCTCCGAGGGCCCGTCCAAGTTACCAAAGTTATCTAGTTACTTCCTCTAACTTAAATGGACTTTGCAACTCTCGCTGACCGGGGCTCCGTTCTGCTCGGAGTAAATCTGATTGCTTTTGACATGTTCTAAGCTACTGTCAATGTTATTAATCATAGTTATTGAAAAAATAAAAAATCAATGTTATTGTTTACAGGCCTGTGGTTTGTTAGTTTGTGTTGTCTAGAACGCAAGTCACTATTCAATTCGTCGACCAGCGAGCTTAAGTTGTTAGTAGAGCCTATTTTTGCCCGACTGTGCGACGTAAAGGAGAGTAATGTGTTTGACAACCTATGTGCATGTATGTTCCTTTGTGGCGCTCTAAAAACTAAACGGTAGGCCGATTTTGGTGGTTCTTATGTCAATCGATTCCTTAATCTGGTGAGTGTCAGACAGTAATCAAAATTCAAATTGGGCGCACAAGACGCCATATTGTGAAAATTAAGAAATAATACGCCCGGTTGCCGGGTTAGAATAGTGCCACTCGATGTCTTCCCGTGGCGACAAAGGGAATAAGGGCTTGTAGTACTGTTAGGCGATGGGCTTGCAAACTGTCACTAACATATGTATGTGTATATGTTATTGGTCGAACATTTCAAGTACCATGTCGCAGCCATTTAATAAATATATTTTTTTTCCCCGAGTCTTGGATGTTTTCTATGTATTTAAGTATGTATTTTTCTATAGGGATCATATCACAATATACATATAAAGTTCATAACCCATAACGGTTATAATATATATATATATATATGTTATGTTAATGAGAAGGCACACGAGCACTCAGGCCACCTGATGGTAAGTGGAATCTGAGATCCATAGACATTTGAATTCTCAAGACTATAATCCTAAAACCTCAAATGCGTTGCCAACCCTGAGGACTACGATGGAATGCCTCTATGCTAGTAATTTCACCGGTTGTCTTATCCCCACACCGGAACACAACAATGCGAACACAGTGGCTTGGCGGGTGGTTAATGGATAAGATGGTGGTAGCGATCCGGACGGACCCTGCACCCCGGAGGGTCCTACCACCACTGATATAATGGTTTTATTTCTGAAACCGTAAACTTTTCAGGATTTTTCGAAACGGCCATTGTTTAGAGCCCATTAGGTTAGGTTAGGTTTGTTTTATAACAACCCTGAGAAGTTTACGGTTTCAGAAATAAAACCATTATATATTATGACCATTATTTATATTGAACCTTATATATTATTGCCCCGTGTGGATGCCGGGTTAGAATAGTGCCACTCCATGTCTTCTTGTGGATGTCGTAAGAGGCGACTAAGAGAATAAGGGCTTGTAGTATTGTTAGGCGATGGGCTTGCAACCTGTCACTAATACACTATATAGTAAACTTCTTGGCCTGATTGTGCAAAATGTGGTTACAGAATTATCAACAAGTCTTTTTAGAGTTGTTGGTATTTTGTAGGTCTGCCTACCCATTCTGGGAATGAAGGCGTGATGTTATGTATGTGTGTATTTATTATGATAGTACACCTCTCTATATAAGTATGCTTATCGTTGTCTAGTACCCATAGTACAAGCCTAGAGCTTAGTTATGTAGGTCAATTTGTGTGAGATTGTCCCCTGATATTTATTTATTTAATACTTTACGGCGACATGGTACTAAAATGTAACACTTACGAGTACCTCACTTGTATTTAGTATTCAGTATTCAGAAATCAAAACAAAGATCAGTTTTAATATGTCAGTCACGATACACGCGTGTATGTGTGTATGGTAAGGCACACCACAATGTATTCGATAGTCGCCCAGAAAAAGAAGCGTAAGCCAGTAGCAAAACAACTATAGGGTTGCTGCTGAGGAGAAATCAAAAACCTCAAATTAATATATTAGTTTAGTCCGTCTTGTTTTTAACAGTCACGGTCTAATATTTATAATTTGAAAAAAAAAACAGGCAAGTTTTTTCCCGGTACCTGGGACGTTTTAAAAAATATCATAGTTAAGGCCTTTAATGAAAACAAAACCTAATTGATTCATTTACCGATTTATTATCGTTACCCATATTCTCGTAGTTTATATGACTAACTTTCGATGCGATCGTGATTTTGTTTTCATTAAGCCTTTTACTATATATTTTTTTAACGACACCTTGAGCCCAAACGAACGAGCTCAAAGAGGTAGGTCTACGATTAAAACAGCAAAGATTCTATTGCCACCTTCCATTTTCAAATCAGTTCTTGGGCTTCAGATATTGTTATTTTTACATTTTGTTCTTGTTTATAATCTAAGTCCATTCCAATAACAGACTTGGTTTAATGATGCTGGTGACATACAAGATTTGAGTATACGTTTTTACTGACTAACAAGAAAACAAAAAGTTGAAGTCAATTTAAAAATTTAATATATTTACCTACTTAACATGTTGTATTTTGTTTTTATTGCATTTATACCAAACTAAGCATATAAATAGGATTGTAATTAGAATGTCATACTATTTCTTAAACTTCGTTGCGTGTTAATTGCACATACAACAAAACAAATGTGTTTTAACGTAGGCAAATAATAAGTTAAAACGGAATTTGTATGTTCCTATACAAATCTGAGGTCTAAACATTATTGTTGACCAAAAAACCTTAAAAGTAGTCCAATAGGACACCTAACTGACAAAAATGGCTGTGACATACGCACCATCTAACAGAATATTCATTTTTATTTCACATCCCTGAAATCTATTTTTTTTTATTAAAATAATTTAATGTTAAAAAAATACTGCATGTGATGACCCTAGCGGAGTAACGACAAGCCTCCGAACACGACCGGTTCAACTCGTTCCTTGCTGCTATAGGAAACATCCCAACAACCTAAATCCCTTTTAACAACACTCAAAATTATACCTTAACCCATGCAGCTTACAATTGGATTTCATTTGATGCTACCGCGAACATACGCCTTTATATCAGAGTATTAACTGACCCGAATCCATCTCTGTTCAACTTGGCTAGTTTGTATAACGCTGTCTCGCGCAGAACAGGCTGCTAAGCCAGTTTTCACTAGCATTGGAGATGTACCTCCTATAGATACTTATTTACTTTACTGAATAGAGGTTGGAAATTTTTAAATTATATGTTATAGTTTGAGGTTATGTTTAATATACTTTGCAGATTGTGTATTTATAAAGGCAATGTGTGTTTTATCTCGCTTTGATAATGAATAGACTTCCGTAGTTTTTCTATTATTTCATTTACTTTTTTCTTTTTTCTATCTCATACTTCGTCTGTTGTCATTGTTTGGCTGTTTTGGAGGATGTACCTATATGTATGTATATATTATATAGATGTATAATTATATGTATTTAGTATGTATTTATTAAATTACTTACTTTATGTATTTATATTCAGTCTATTTATAAATACTTCTAATTTAAAAATTGAAATAATTTAATTGTTTCTTGTAGTTATTTAGTTTACACCGCCTGCCATGAATTTGTGTCCTCAGTTATTTTTCTTACAAGGTTGTCTGGAAGAGATCGCTATTTAGCGGTAAGACCGCCTGTTGTATACAGCTATGATTAAAATATACTGTTCCGTGTTCTGTTTTTATTTTTTAATTTTTGCAGTTAATAAGATTCGGCAATTAATAGACTTAGATACCGCTCGATTAGTTTATTTTAGTTACTTCCATAGTATTATGTCATATGGTATTTTACTGTGGGGTAGTGCTGCTGATGTAAATAGCATCTTTGTTCTGCAGAAGAGGGCTATTCGTGCTGTCTACAAGATGGGCCAGAGAGACTCGCTTAGAGATAAGTTTAAAGAAATTAATATATTGACCATGCACAGTCAATACATTTATGAAAACATTATTTATGTTCATAAAAACATCGCTAAATTTAGAAAGAACTGTGACATACATAATGTTAATACCAGAAATAAATATAAGCTCGCAGTGCCCTTCACGCGGCTCCATAAAATAAAAAACTCTTTTATGGGTAATTGTATTAGGTTCTATAATAAGCTCCCAAGTAATGTTACTGAACTATCAGTAAATAAATTTAAGAGTTACGTTAAGCGTAAACTAATTTCTAAAGCATATTATAGTATTAAAGACTATATTAATGATAACAATGCTTGGGACTGAATTGCTTGTAATAAAATGTTTAGTCCTTACGACAAAAGGTTGCGAACGTCGAAAAAAAAAAAAAAAGACATCCGACAGAGTTTCTTACAGGTTCTTCTCTGATCGGTCGCGATTTGAACCTGCAGTCAATTTAGGCTAAGTCGCTACTATGACGTTTCAAAAGAGTTTATTATTTGTAAACCTACTTGAATAAAGATTATTCTGATTCTGATTCTGATTCTGAATAAAGGCTATTTGTATTGTATTGAATTGAATAGAAGGAAACAAAGCGACAGAAAAAACTTAAAGACCGACTTAACTTATTCTCCTCGGTAAGACAGTTAGCCTTTGACATGTTACCGTATTGTCAACGTTATAGCTCTTATTCACTTGACAGTAATGGCGGCCGAGTTAAAAACATATTTTTTTATCATATGGAGAAGGCACACGAGCGCTCAGGCCACCTGATGATAAATGGAATCTAAGACCCATAGACATTTTAATTCTCAAGATCACAATCTTAAGACTGCGATCCTAAGACCTGAAATGCGTTGCCCACCCTGAGGACTAAGATGGTATGCCTCTATGCTAGTAATTTCACCGGTTGTCTTATCCCCACACCGGAACACATCGATATGAACACTGTTGCACAATACGAAAACAAGTACCTGGTATGTATGCTCGCTTGGTCTTCTCCATGCCATAAAACCTTGAAACTTTACCATCATTCATACATATTTTTTATCTAGGCTATAATATTAGCATAAAAACTAAACCGGTCAATTACAACTCCTAATTTCATACATTCATTATTTTGACTCATTACAACAATTCGAGCCGGCAAATTTAATAATAACTGCCATAACAAACATAAAAACTTGTTAACAAACTAAAACCTACTCAATTTCCAACTGTATTACCATACAGTTAAGATCTACACAAGAGGCGATTGATAGCAAAGCTAAATTCGCATAAAATAATGACACATCCATCTACAGTAGCACTTAAATGTATACTAAGTCAGTTTTTGTAATAAGTGAACAGTTAAATCATTTCGACCTTGCGTTTCAACAAGTGTGGTCAACAAGTATCAACAAAAGACTATCGCAACTTGTTTTATATTCCACACACGCATCGAGAGTTGTGTGCGTGAACTTCGTTCCAAATCATTGTAACGTAGGTTGTACCACTACATGCGACGCTGTAACCCTTAAGTGATTTACATGTTCTTTAATTCGTACGAGGTCGAAACAATGTTACCAGATACAATAAAAGGTCACAAAAAGGTCGTTTTTAAATAAATCCAAGTAACTTGAAGTTCATTCGCATCGCCCTAATTAATCAGATTGTGTTTTCTGTTTTAAATTATGCATTGCGACATATAATAAAACCAAGATAATTAATTACATGCACAAGTGTTAAAAAGGACGCTTTGCAATTGTACCTATTTTTTTACTACCGAACCATATGATCACACAGGCCACCTGATGGTAGAAATTTGCAGTCTCGAGACTACAATCACAACACCTTTATTATGACGACACGTAGGCCTAGTTGGTTTGATCCTGCCGTCGAAGCTAGCGGTCCCGGGTTCAAATCCCGGTAAGGGTAGATATTTGTGTGATGAGCATTGAGTATTTTTTCCCGAGCCTTGAACGTTTTCTATGTGTTTAAGTATACCGTGTGTAAATGGAATACGAGCAAACATTTAAACCAGACGTAGGTATAGTTATTTAGGTGTGGAAAGTACTATAATTGTGTATTTCAGTTTGGATACAAAGCAACTGTGCCAAGATATAATCGTTTTCCCAAAAAGTGGGAATCATACGAATGCACCCCACACGTGGGGTGGCTTCGTACACTATTCGTTTTTCCCCAGGATTCTTTGGATTTTCAGCTATCTCACCTGTTTCAGTCACCTTTCAGGCATATCTTACTCACCTGGTTATGTAATTATGATTATTCTTGATATGCATTTTTTTAACTTACACGGGGTGCATTCGTACACAGTATGAAATTACATACATTTTGACTGTACGAAGGCACCCCAACCAGAACGATCCGAAAAGAAATAAGAAAGAAAAAAAACCGTTAAAGTAATCCCAAAACCATTGTTTACAAATTAATGTCAAGCATCTAATTACAAACTATACAAAAATATTTTTTCAAATTTGAGTAAAACTTATTAGAGATGGAAGTATTCAAAGGAGAACCAAAAATTACTTTCGGATCGCGAAAACACATATTAATTATTTCCGGCGAAATCTGCTGCCGCACTACCATCACTTTTTAAGGGTAGCCTATGCATATGAGCGGCAGTGACGCATACAAATATGAACGCTTCAGCATGTTGGATAGTCAAGATATGACCACTGTACGAATGCTCCCTGTGTACGAAGCCACCCCATCTTCCCCTACTGACTGCAAAAGACACAAAACCAACTAATAACTTTTTTGTTTATCAGGTATGTCTGTTTAGTATAATATCATCTGTATAAAAATATAACCATTTTTTTTTCAAAATTAAAAAAATATGCTTTTTTATTGTGTACAAATGAATACAAAATGTGTAGTGTAGAAATCTGACATAATTTAATAACAACTGACCTGTAAACTCCGCGGAAAAAGTGGCCATTTTTTTCCGTTAAGTTGACTACACGAAGGTAAAAGGTTATTAAAGTGTTTAATTAATGCACTGTAATATTAATTTATACAAAAAAACACTTCTTTCAATTCAAGATAATTAGGGCGCCTCGCTCATTTCAGTCTCAACGTCCATAGCAACCAAAAAGATGAAAATTTCTTCCATTTTTCTGTAAGCTCGACAACATGGAACATAATTGAATCAGCGACACCTACTTACGTAATCATAGCATCGTTAAAAGATAACTACACGTAGATTGCCGCTAATTTGTCCGACAATAGAGGCGGTACCACAATTGCAGACAATTGCTGTAACTGCCACGTACAACGCTTCACTTGCCAAGCCAAAGCGACCGCTATTCTGCCCTGCTAACGCAAAGACAGTATCTCAAACAAAACTCCTGCAGCATACACAACCTTATTACCAACAGGATATGATTGAATCTGCTTTGGCTATTGAATTTGAGATACTGCTGACGAGTATTATAAACTGTAGGCCTGGCCAAAATGGTGGTAACGTTTCTATTTTCTATCGGTTCGAAATGTATGAGTTGCTTCAATTCGCTGAGTTAGGTTTACGCTTCTTGAAGTTTACACCGACGCATCTGCACTAGAGATGGGTGGCGTATTTTAGCTTTGGAAAGCTGTGTATGGATTTAGTGTGTTAGTTTAGAACATCTTGGCCTGATTGTGCAAAATGTGGTTACAGAATTATAAACAAGTCTTTTTAGAGCTGTCGGTATTTGGGTAGCTCTGCCTACCCCACTCTAGGAATGAAGGCATAATGTTATGTGTGTATGTATGTATATTTAAATTTATTACAACAAAATGTAAATCAAAGTAAATCGTGATAACATAAATTCTTAAAATATAATGGCCTATTTAATTCTTAAATAGAGTTCGTTTTTAGACATCCCTTATGTAACTTATGTTCTTGGTACATTGTGTTATCCACACTTAAAGAAACGAATGGCTTAAACGTTACGTACAACTTTTTTTTTATGTTAAGGAGAAGGCACACGAGCACTCAGACCACCTGATGGTAAGTGGAATCTGAGACCCATAGACATTTGAATTCTCAAGACTATCCTAAGACCTCAAATGCGTAGCCAACCCTGAGGACTAAGATGGAATGCCTCTATGCGAGTAATTTCACCGGCTGTCTTATCCCCACACCGGAACACAACAATGCGAACACTGTTGCTTGGCGATGCGATAGATAAGATGGTGGTAGCGATCCGGACGGACCCTGCACAGGGACCTACCAGCACTAAAGCCAATAGCAATGAAAACACTTAGTACAAAATTTCCATAGAAAGTGACCCGTTTAAATTGCTCTTGAGTGTATATTAAAATTTATAATAGTGACTTGTTTATAATGTTATCAGTGCTATTCTGCCCTCCTAAGCCAATAGGCAGTATCTCAAATTTAATAGCCAAAGCAGATCCAATCCTATTCTGTTGAAAGTAAGGTTGCATTTGCTACAGGAGTTTTTTCCGAGATACTGCCTTTTGTGTTAGCAGGGCAGTATTAGTGTCTATAGCTAAACTATTATCTTAATGAATACACTTTACATTATCTCGACTATCATAAGTGCTTACTTGTTGAATATTAGACATTTTCTAGACGTTTCCTTACGATTGCGTATTTATGATTCAGAATAGAACTAACCCTGGCTTGTTTCCATAATTCGCACTGCTTCGATTTGTTTCAAGTCCAAACACATTGGCATTAAAGTTGATTTTAAAATACAGTCTTATTTTGAGTTGATGCTGTTTTGATCTAGCAGTGTGATATCGTTTGTTTTAAGTCCTTTTATATATTAATGATTTAAATGCTAATTTCGTAGTTTCTATTATAATTTGATGAAATGACAACTGTTGCATAGAATGTAGCTATAATTTCAAGGGCAGGGTCACTACCAACTAGACTAGTGTGTCGTCAGATCTAGATTTATAATACTTACAATACACAAGAAAAATCAGCTATTATAAATTATTTCCATTTCACCATACTAGCGTCCTTAAAATGACTGGATTACTTATAGAAGTGTGAAGCTCTATACTTTTTAAATGAAACGAATGCAACAGTATGGGCGACCTGGGGGGGACTGCATAACTATGCAGTTCTGGGGGGTTATCATGACCTAACTATGCAGTTCTGTTTCCGCTCAGAGAAAAGGACAGAGCTATAACAGTTTTATAGCTCTGTCCTTTTCTCTGAGCGTAAACAGAACTGTGGTGCTAGACAAGTTGCATTCGACAATCGTTAGCGGTTATGTTTCGATTGAAAAATATATGGAATTGACGTAAGTGTCACGTTACTATCTCGGTGGCTTACGTCAATTCCATACATTTATCAATCGAAACGTAATCGCTAACGATTGTCGAATGCAACTTGTCTAACCCCACTGCATAGTTAGGTCATGATAACCTCCTTGTTTACGCTCATAGAAAAGGACAGAGCTATATAACTGCCATGGCTCTGCCCTTTACACTCACCGTAAAATAAACTGCATATCTACCCCCCTGTTGAGTTTATTCACTTATAACACTCGGTAATCTCGGTATACCTTATTTTCATGTATTTTGTAATATAAAGATAGTTGAAGAGTAACAATATTATACACGTTCCTTCTTTGGCCACCCTAATGCCAATCGGTACCTAGGATTTTTGGCCCATCTCTCTTTTCATCGTTAGTCACTACATAGAATATAACATATATAAGTCGCTTTCTCTGTCCCTATATCCCTATGTATGCTTAAATCTTTAAAACTACGCAACGGATTTTGATGCGTTTTTTTTTAATAGAGTAATTCAAGAGGAAGGTTTATATGTATAATACTTTAATCCGGAGCGAAGCGAGGGCGGGTCGCTAGTATTATATAAAATGATCTTGAAGCTTCTAGTGACGTAAAGATGTCAATTCCCTCTTACGATAGCCAACAGCAATGTCGTAGGCCCTAACTCTCAAAGTTACTGACAGTGGCCGTACGTCATTCTAATAGGGCTAAGAAAAAGCCGGGGGAAGAATATAGTCATGTTAGCAACCGGTTGGGCAGGTACCGCGCTGTGCTGTGTTTATACTGGACTTAGGGTGTAGTAGCTAACACCAATTCCAGTGGGCCGAGCACGCTGCCACGGGACTTGTATCAAATGACGTCAAAGGGGAAGTAGAGTTAAATATTGTTATGAAATTATTAAAATGACAGTCACCCGGGGATTAAGTTGCTTAGTAATAGAAGGACTCAAATCTCACAAAACACACTTTTATTTTAAACCTTATTTCTATACTTCGGTTGGAATATGGAATAGACGAATTAAACTCCCGCACCTATGTCAAAAATTGTCCCGTGGTAGCGTGCTCGGCCCACTGGGGCTATGACCAAGTAACTAAGTAGTGGATAAACCTTATTGTGCAGGATCCGTGCACCATTTTATTTTTTTAAGTAACGACAAACAGTAGTGTTGTCCGGTGTAGGGATTAAAAAAACGACGAATCCTGACCCTTTCATCTTAAGCCTCAGTTTGGCAACGCAAATGCAGTCTTAGATTGTATGTCATATGAAAACACTTTATTGTACAAAAAACAGTAATTCTAATACAATGCTCACAGAATAGGAACGTACAAAGGCAATCTTATCCCTTAAGGGACCTCTTCAAGCTAACCTTTGGGTGATTGACAAAAATAAGAAAAGCAAAACATGGTAACGACTAGAATTACGCACAAAACAAAATTTATAGAAACTGTGAATTCATTTTAAGACCTAAAATAATGAATAATTGACAGAGACATTGGTAATAATAATGAATATCAACATAATCATCTACACATACTTACATTTAAACACATAACATCACGCCTTCATTCCCAGAGTGGGGTAGGCAGAGCTACAGAATTATCAACAACTTCAAAAAGACTTGTGTATAATTCTTTTCAACCACATTTTGCACAATCGGACCAAAAAAATACTTGTGCAAAGTGACAGGTTGCAAGCTCATCGCCTAATAGTACTACAAGACCTTATTCCCTTAGTCGCCTCTTACGACGTCTACGGGAAGACATGGAGTGACACTATTCTAACCCGGCAACCACACGGGGTCATATACAGGGTAATTTTTTTATCAGAGCACAAATTTTAACATATGATTTTGTATCGTTAATATAATATATTACGACAATAAAACGAGTTCATAAAAAGTTTTTTTTTTTGCAAATTATCTCTCTTTTACCTTCTCGTGTGGACACAAAGTCACACTAGAAATGATGACATGGGTTGTCAAGCTGTGGGTATGCGATACACTGTATTGATATTCGAAATTTGAAATGTCATGTACAGCTTATCAGACAACAAGCCCCTCTCCTACTGATATTCTAAATTTGAAATTTCATTTATTAACTAACTTAACAACAGTCCCCTCTCCTCGCACCCCTGCATTAGAGGGTCCATGAATATCGTTAAGTTAGTGGAATCATTTAATCGGCAATATCTCTAATATTTTTTAAGCTAGAGTAAAAATAACACAACATGTGTTATTGATTAACAACAACCTACTAAAAAATTACCCTGTATAAGGAAACAAAGAATGATTGTAATCTTGAGAATTCAAGATGTCTATTGTCTCAGATGGGATCTACCTAATCTATGCCCTAAATCCAATTAATCCTATGAAATTGTGTTAAGTCAAGTACTCGCCTGGAGAAAACGCTCCTGCAATTCAACAACCAGCCAGCAAAGTGACTGATATAAATTTACATCGAATGGCCTCTTCCAAGGGATGTAAAATACACGTCGCCCCACGTCTCGGCGTTTGTGTCCATTGTGTAGCCATAATCCTCATCAATAACTTTTTTATTACCATTATACTCGTACATTATGAGGCACGGCGCTTATTTTTATGCATTTGTGTTCGGGTTCAGATGTTCAATTTAGGGACTGCATAACCGGAATATAAAGGTAGCGTTTTAAAACGGTATGACATCATACCGTTTCGTTTAGGTTAAGTTTCGTTTGCGCAAATAAAAAAATCTCTAGCGGAATAATTTTTTTTTGTTTTATGTTAAGGAGAAGGCACACAAGCACTCAGGCCACCTGATGGTAAGTGGAATCTGAGACCCATAGACATTTGAATTCTCAAGACTGTAATCCTAAGACCTCAAATGCGTTGCCAACCCTGAGGACCAAGATGGAATGCCTCTATGCTAGTAAATGTAATTTCACCGGATGTCTTATCCCCACACCGGAACACAACAATGCGAACACTGTTGCTTGGCGGCAGGTTAATGGATAAAATGGTGGTAGCTATCCGGACGGACCCTGCACAGGGTCCTACCACCACTAACGGTACCGTTAATTTTTCAATACCTGTGGTGCTAGAGAAGTTGCATTCGACAATCGTTAGCGATTATGTTTCGATTGATAAATGTATGGAATTGACGTAAGCCACCGAGATAGTAACGTGACACTTACGTCAATTCCATATATTTTTCAATCGAAACATAATCGCTAGCGGGTGCCGAATACACCTTGTCTAGCCCATCTGAATCGTTTTCCTATCGCTTGGGCTTTATGAGGGTGAAAACTTTAACATTACACGGTTTTGATTGAGTGTGTCAATTAATTACACAATTACAGTACCTACCTATTGAAACTTTTTATTTTCTAGTACTATGAGTAATTATATATGTCCCAGGAACGAGCGGAATTTCGGTACAGTTTTAATAAAGGCTTAGGTTCACCTATTATATCGTTAATCTTTACCAGTAGTGTAACTTTATATTTCAACCGGTATGGTTCTACCTTTATAACGAAGCGGTATCGATATCCAATACCGCTACAATAAGGTTTATACCGTAACGAAAATCGGTCCCTGTTCAGTTGAAATTGAACTTCAATTGAAATTTTAATATTGCACGACGAGTTAGAATTTTTAAGGCGCATTTAGGCGGGTAGTAGCTAGTGTTAGCTACTACCTCGCTAACTAATACTCATGAATAACATTCTTGTGCGTTACGATAAACCACGTGATAAACTGTCATTCCATTTTTTCGCCATGTCCGTCCATCCGTCTGTCCATCGGACAATTTTTCGATCAAGGGATCCGTTTATGAAATATTAAGCTTTAAAGCGCAAATTTTTGTTAGAATCAAGTGTCCCCCCTACAGCCTAAACTAGAAATACTTAACAAAAATGTAGAAAAAAATAAAAATTAAAGCGCCTATAACGAATTTAAAAGAAAAACTATCACGATTAAGTAGACATCATTGGTTCTTGAGATACAGGCGATTAAAGTGTTTATACCTACTAAAGTCATCAAAGACGGCACCGAATTACTTTAAATAGAAAACTAGTTATTACTTGTTGTTTTGTGTATTTGTAGTGGGTACTTAACGGCTTCGGAACCCTACACTGAGCATGGTCCGACAAGCTCTTGCCCGGTTTTAAAGTGGTCGTTTTGAGTAGGTCAGATTGGAATAACGGTGACTGTACTCGTATTGACACATTGTTAGATTATCTAACATCTGACATTGTAAACACTACCCAAGGTTAAAGTTTTTATTGGCAAGCATGCTACGCCATATTTGCGTTGTTAGCGGACAGTAATTTTTGCACTGGCAAATGGATATAAAAACGATATTGTTTATTCATGAAGTTGCGACGGTACATTTTATCACTTTGTTATGTAAACCGCTGAAAAATAAAAAAATAAACACCGTAGTTACGTTTCTAAGTCAGTCATTGATAATTATTAATATAGATACCTATGGAACAAGTTTCTGAAATATCATTTATATTAGAATTATTAATAATTTTATGACGCGTTTAAGCGTGAGGAGATAACAAACAAACAGACAGACACACTATCACATTATTATTATTCATATTAGTATGAAGTGTTGCAAGCTAGAACCATACTTGTAGAAGTTGTGAAACTGTATGTAGCCATCTTGTGTATCACAATTAAATGATTAATTACTTACTGCTCGAGTTGATGATTCATTTTTTTTTATTTCAGACATGTATCCATGGATAGTTATAAAACGTACTTAAAAAGTAGATAATAAATAAATTTCACGGGACAATCTCACACAAATCGACCTAGTCCCAAACTAAGCTCTAGACTTGTGCTATGGGTACTAGACAACGATAAACATACTTACTTATTTATTTAAACTTTATTTCACAATACACAAAGTAGGTACAAATGGCGGCCTTAATGCCTTAAGGCATTCTCTACCAGTCAACCAATATAAACAACAACTCAACTTATATAGAGAAATACATACTTCAATACATAGAAAATATCCAAATCTCAGGAACAAATACTCGTGCTCATCACACAAATATCTGCCCTTACTGGGGTTAGAACCCGGGACCGCTGGCTTCGGCTTCGGTAGCAGGGTCACTCCCAACAAGGCCAACGTGTCGTCAGAGTTCTATGTAAATATGCTCTGGACGATGTTATACCATGCTTTGTCCTTATCTGTCAAATTCAAATGTCGCAATGACAGATAATGACAAAGCCTGGTATAACTATTCCAAGATTATGGATAAATAAGAAATGATCATATAAGAGGAAGTCTGAATGTGACACCGGTGACTGAAAAGTTGTGTGGAAATCGGTTGTCATGGCATGGGCATGTGATGCGGAGGAATGAGGAAAATATCATCAGGAAAGTTTTAAATATGAATGTGGATGGCTATACGAGGGGAAGACCAAAGAAACGACGGATGGACTGTGTGGAAGATGATATGGCTTTAAAGGGAGTGACTACCGAGATGACGACTAATAGAAAAGTATGGAAGGTAAAGACATGTTGCGCCGACCCCAAATAAGTTGGGATAAGGGCAGGAGAATGATGATGATGAATGGTGTCCCAATGGGCTAGGTAACCTCTGGCAGAAGAAGCTCAGACCAGCTGTAGGATGCTGTTGGGACTGTCCCGTACGTGACACTACGCCGACGTAGCCCGTTTCCGCATCACGACGGCAAAGCTTAATTAAGATAATGACGGTGATGAAGATAATGTCAGTGATGATGATATGACTAAGAATATTTATGGTAAGACCATTCATCAACCGCGGCCTAACAGCATACTTATACTGCACACTGTGTCCCTGGCTAAGGTGCACAAAGAGAGGAAACTAGATACAATTTCACCGAAAAAATAATATGTGGTGTCACATATTTTTTTGCGTTTAGCGTTTTTAAAAATAAATAAAAATGTTTGACTCAGGGAATGGAATGGAAGAGCTCATATGAGCCGAGATATTTTGTTTTGTTCCGATAGGGTTGACAGCAATCAGTTTTTATCAGCAGTGGTCTCGTCTTGGGAAGCACTGGTAGAATTTTGACGCGTAATAGTGTCCGTGCGGCCTACTAACGAAATAAACAACTTTCATCTTTCATGATGTATTTTTTTCAATCTTTTCTTCTGTGAATTTTCATCTAGTTTGATGCGAACCCAGCGGAAACAGCTCTAGCACGGCAAACCCATAGCTCTCCGACTAGCCTTTCTCGGCCGATTCTCAGAGCTAGAGATAAGTTACGGCCTGTAAAGAGATTTGGATTTGAAATTGATTAGTATACGTAACGTTAAATAGATTTAAGGTACCTACCATGTATTACGTACAAACAGCGTATTATTAAATAACGGTGGAGGTGTAATGTATGAACATAATGAGGGTATATTGTTTTTATGTCGTTAAAAAGCTACTGTCATCTTTCTCTCTTCTATTAAATGTGTTATAACGGGCGGACGTGTTTTACTTGTTTCCTTCGAAGATCAATTTTTATAGTAGAAGTGACTTCATAATTTTCATCATTTCCTATTCTTTTGTGCACCTTATCCACGGATAATATTCTGAGCAGTCTCTTACCAGTCCTTCAAAAAAGGCTGCTGCGTATCCATCTTAAATTGATGGTCTTTTTGCAACCTGGATATAATGGGTCCAAAACCAGCGATACAGGATTCCAATAAAAAAGTAGGATTCCTTTAACTAAGCACATACCATGTTTGAACAGGAATTACCTATCCGTTTATCCTACGATAAGGGACAATTTAACCCTTTATTTCAGCGATAGTGTCCCCACAGCTGCGCTTGCGGCGGTAATGGCGTCAATATTGACACATGCGCTTGAGCACACCTGTTTACGCAGTCTTCGTAGACAGGCTGAGAAATGTAACACCGTCTTACCAGTTTTTACCCACTAAGGAGGTTTTTACACTTTTTACACACTTCTGAATGAGAAGAAATAGGGAAAGAGAGGGAATATGAGATGGAGGGGTCTATATTGTCATAATGAGTTTAAGTCATAATAAAATGATTGCAAGCTATAACGTATTTTTTAAGAAGCTGTTACTTATTTAGGATTTTTACAAATCAAACCTAACTTAAGGCGGGCTAACCTCTTGGAAACGTAATTTTAATGCCATTTTATTTAGAAACGGTAATGATTAAACACGTGAAAAAAATATATGTTGCTTTTGAGACCTTTCTGTGGGTACGTCGGGTACTCGTTACATAAATGGAAAAAGTTCGCTCGATAGAAAAAAAATCCAAACATACCCTTGTTTTGTAGATTAAAACTCAATTTATTTCAATATTATACTACTTTATGTATTGAAAATCACATTAAAATAAACGTCTATGATAATGTAATGTCCGTCGGGTTTAACATTGTTAATATCGTAAAACATGTAATTTTCAACCCAAAATTCACGAAATTCACGACACAATTTACTTGCGCCCCGCTGCCACCTCACCGCTCAGTCCCGAGCGGTACGCGTTGGAGGTCGGACGCTCGCCGATTTTTGAAGCGCTCCATATTACGATTGAGGATTGAGTAAAAATGGGAAAAAAACGACAAAAAAAGAAATTATCTTCACTGGCACTCCGGAGGTTAAATAAACAGAAAAGGTAAGTATATTTTTTTATCATATGTAAGTGTGAAACAGTAGTTATAATATAATCCGCGGCACGTAAGTAAAAACCTACATGGCCGCTACTGCGCAGGTAGGTAGTCTCGACTGTACTCGCGGGCGAAAGCGACGCGTGCGCGGGTGGCGGAGGTGAGACGCGACTCGCGCCCCGCCCTCGCCAGTTAGGGAAATCGACTTATGCGCAGTTGTTACTTACATGCCGCGAATTATACGAATCAAATATCCTCGACTTGGGTAGTAACATTGCTAAATTTTCTTTACGTGGGTAGTAGTAACATCATTTATCCTTTATTTGCCACTATTCAATGTAACAACCGCCAAACACAAAAAGCAACACACATCCACGCAACTACCCTGTGCACAGTGTACATTATAAAACAGTACGGGTCTATCGAAACCTGTAATATAAATGAACACATGAAACTCTAGTTACAGTGCGATTTCTTGCAACTGGGTGTAAAGATCAATAAAATGTTATATGATATTGCATTACTGACCGTCGACCTGTTTGATTGGTGCAATGTTCTGTTACCGCTGCGATCGCCCATATGATAATTCTTATTTTTTCAGCATTAAGGTGACGACTAAGACTACTTTGCCGGTCGCGGCTTTGGATGATTCCGAAAACGAGTAAGCTAACAATATATAAATTATATATCATAGGCTTTTTAATTGTTTAAATTGTTTTTCAAATTATATATGTATAAGATTTTAAATTATACTATCGTTTTATTTTTTATAGGAATTTGGAACAACTAGGAGGCTCATTTGTAACACTGAATAGTGTAGACCCAATTACTTTGGAAAGCAGAGAGTGAGTTGAATAGATCATGGATAGGTTTTCTATAGCATTTTAATTTATATATTAAACTTGTCGGATATCTTTTTCAGGGCTGCAACGAATTTGATAAACAATGAAGTGAATGAAACATTGGAAATAGATGTTGATAACAGTCATGCATCACTATTGTCTAATTCTCTAAACGAGTGAGTTTAGTGGCATATTTACGTCGCAGATGTTGTTTCATGATCAGTTCTTAGTCATCTTATATATTTTTTGTTTCAGAAATGATGACCTTGTCACTGAGAAAGAGAACGAAAGCGAATTTCAACCTATTTGTGGACGAAGACTTATCGATATTAATTACTTTTTATCAAAACTGCAAGAAAAAGCCCATCACAGTGATTTGTTCGATTGCAAAGCTGGATATTTTAAATTAACGGGGGAAAAAAGAAAAGGTCTCATGTCAAAATTTAAGTTTGAGTGTAACGTATGCAGAAAAGTAGTATTGATTAATTCAGAAGAAGATAGAACGACTCATATTACTAATGCAAACATTAGTGCCTGCACTGGAATAATAGCTACCGGTATAGGATTTTCGCAATTTGAGGAGCTTTTTTCAGCAATAGACATCCCGGTGTTTTCGAAAAGTTATTATTCACAACTTCAAGATTTCGTTTATGAACAATGGGAAGCTAGTGCCGTTGAATCAATGCAAGCCGCTGCAGAAGAAGAGAAGGAAATGGCTATTGCTGAGGGTAAAACCAAAGATGGTGTACCACTAATAGATGTATACGTAGATGGTTCTTGGTGCTCCAGATCATATGGCAATAATTTTAGAGCTATGTCAGGTACAGCAGCTATCATTGGCAAGAAATCTGGTAAAGTTCTGTTTATGGCTGTAAAAAATAAATATTGCCTTATTTGTGCACGAGCACAGAAGAAAGAAATACCAGCGAAGGAGCACAAGTGCTTTAAAAATTTCGACGGTTCATCCAGCGCTATGGAAGCCGAGATAATTTTAGAAGGCTTTAAAGTCTCGCTCGACATGTATGGCATCATATATGCAAGAATGATAGCAGACGGTGACTCATCAACTTACGCCAAAATATTAGATGCTAAACCATACCAAAATTATACAGTAGAAAAAATTGAATGTCGAAACCATATCTTAAGAAATTTCTGCAATAAATTACGTGTAGTACAAAAAGACGTCAAATACACTTTGCAGCACAGGAAAACTCTCACAAATGAAAAAATTATGTGTATGCGAAAGGCTATAGTAAAATCTATTAAGTATCACAATGCAAACTCACGCCAGCAAAAAAATGTTTCCATTTCACTACTGCATAACGACATAACAAATTCAGTTGCTCATGCTTATGGAGATCATAAACTGTGCAGTGATTATAATTGCTCTGAAAACAATCGCCTTGCAAAAAATACTTACAAAGGAATACAGAACTCGACATTTTTATTCCGAGTTAACGCAATAATTGCCACTGCAGCGACCAAAGCACGAAGTCTCATAGAAAACGTCGATACAAATATAGTCGAGCGATTTAATAGCGTCATTGCCAAATTCGTGGGCGGCAAACGGGTAAATTTTGCTTTGAGACGTGGATATCAGGCACGATGTTCAGCAGCTCTGGTGTCATTTAACACTGAAAAATCTATATCTAAGGTACAAAAAGCAATTGCAGGTAAAAGCCCGACAGGAAAAGTGAAAGAAATGGAGAAAAGGAGATCATTAAAGAGAAAACTAAACAGAGAACATCCTACCAAGAAAGTACGTAAGCTAATGGAGAAAAACAACGCTATCCAGCACGACTACGGACCTAAAAGTTCAGCTCCTGACATGTGCCTAGAAGAATATGAAAAAGCAAAAGAGACCTTCCTAGTCAACTTGAAAAAACTAACCGCAGACCGCGATCGCATTGAAAAAGCGACCACACTACAAAGAGACTCCGCTGAGTGGCTTGACATTAGAAACAATTTGATTACGGCGTCGAACTTCGGTTCAGTCTGTAAACGAAAAACATCTACAAATAGCGCACCATTGGTAAAAAATTTGCTTTACAAAAAAAATCTTTCTAATGTTACATCCATCCGACATGGTATCGAGAATGAGAAGGAGGCGTTACAGCAAATGGCACATCAAGAGTCAATAATAATTGAAACCTGTGGTCTATTTATTGATAAAGAATACCCTTTTATCGGAGCAACACCCGATGGTCTAGTTGGCAAAGATTGTGTTGTTGAAGTTAAATGCCCAATAACTTCATCCAAGAAAGGAATTGACGTCGCAATTAAAGAAAATAAAATTCAAATTTACAAGTTTAATAAAAAAAACGATAGTAAAGTGTTAAACCAACAATCTAATTGGTACTATCAGATACAAGGGCAGCTTCACGTTACCGGGAGAAGTAAATGCATACTGGGAATATGGTCGGGACAAAATCAGCCTCTACTAATAGAGCATATTGCTAAAGACGACATGTTTTGGAAAACATATATGGAGAAAAAGCTCGTAGGGTTTTATATGAAATGTCTATTGCCTGAAATAGTGGATCCGCGACACATTCGAGGCATGCCTATAAGAGAAATCATTTTAGGAAAAGACAAAGAAAATACACTACCAACAAGTACTCAACAACAGCCTGATGCCAATCCCTCTGCTCAAAATCATTCTGTTCCTGTATGTCCACCAGCTCCACCATGCTATCTTACGCAAGCTGGTACAAGTAGACAGTTAGACTTCAGTGATTTTTAGCAAGTAACAGACTTGTATCTTTGCTGTGGTTTTATGTACAGGGTACGGAAATTCGGATGCTTTAATATAGATAAATTAACGAGAGCATGGAATTGCATATGTAGTAGTATTGTATGTTTACATGCATTCTATATTTGAATTTTCTATTTTCTCGTACTATCAGCATAAAAAGAGGTTTTTTATATATTGAAGAAGTAAATACCAAAATAATGTCAGTGTCAAATTGTGAACATACATTGTGCATATATTTTTACATCTGATTTTATTGTATTCTCACAATTATCAGAATATTTTTGTGTCAGCACGTACGACTAAGTGTAAGTTACATAATTTTCAAAAAATATGACAGCGAGTAATTTTGGTCCGATTGAGAGTCAAAGTAAGCAAATTATTTTTAACTGTTATAAATATTTTGAACTTGAACTGAAGAAAAAATTAAATTCCCTTTACACGGCTGCCCAGTTAGTTGAAAAAGCTACAGGTGTTTGTCTCTCTACTGTTTATAACATTTTACAACTAAAATTGTTTATTTAGTTACTTTAATACGTATGTGTTTATGTTATCCTAATTTTCGGTATTCCGGGAAAACCCGAAGTTTATTAGTAAAATTATAGTGAGTCTGCCTCGATGCTACTCAATAACAACGCGGTGTAGGTACTGACGACAAAGAATAGGTATAAGAGCATCCGAATTTCCGAACCCTGTATTATCATTGTAAAGCTTGACTTTCTGTAATAAAAATATGCAAATATAAAAAAAAGTTAATGATATACCTTGTTTTACTTAAATATTTATAGTAGCGCCATATCATATAGGTATAGTTTAGTTTTGTATATAATTGAAATTTTGGAACTGCTGCGGCCAAAGAAGTATCCACTTCAAAAACGTTTCATATTTAACATTTATCACACAAAAGTAATCTAAGTAACTAGCTAATTGCATCTAAACATTCCAATTACGACGTCGCAACTTACACTACTGTAAATTATATTACACTGTGGCTGCCACGCTTGACCTCCGTCGCCGAGTTCACGGCGCGCGCGGCGATCGTGGTTTTTGCGCGGGCGGGGTGCGGGGTATAATTAAGCGTGGCACGCTTCAAGAACCTCGCCTTAACCTAAGCTTGTTTACACGTTAAATATTTAAGAAATTCTTAAAAATGACATTATGGACAATAAAACAATGGGAAACAACGGGCTCCCGAGATGGAGATATCTCCATACGTATCTAACGTATAGCGGCGTCTCTCTTGTTAGTGACTATTTTAGAAAGGTGTAATAAGCTCGTAAACATATAAAAATCCCCAAAATAATGGCGATCCCTAGTTTTAGAACTAATAACTCCTTAAAGACAAAGACTGTTGGTATTTTTCTATGTATCTAAGAATTTACTTATCTATAACCAACCACCAATAGGTCAAGCTTAGATCTTAGTTTGTCACTACTGATTGGGTAGTTTTTATGTCAGCTTGTAATTCAAAATATCCCGTGTGGTTGACGGTTTAGAATAGTGCCACTCCATGTCTTCCCATGGATGTCGTAAGAGGCGACTAAGGGAATAAGGGCTTGTAGTACTGTTAGGCGATGATGGGCTTGCAACCTGTCACTGATACACTAGTGGACTTCTTGGCCAAATTGTACAAAATGTGTTGAAAGAATTATAAACAAGTCTTTTTAGAGTTGTTTGTATTTCTGTAGCTCTGTCTACCCCACTGTGGGAATTTTGGCGTGATGTTATGTATGTGCCTGTGTATGTAATTCAAAATACGACAAAACATAAAAAAGTGACCTGGTACAGTCAGCATCAAAATTAGCTAAGCAGAATAACATGCTCAAAGACACGACGTCTTGACAATAGAGTCGATTGCAGATCATTTTGAGCTCTTCAGTTGCGAACTTGCAAAGCTACTTCTGCTGCTGACTGTACCTAACTATTTTGTCAACCCTTATTATTTCCCGACTGGCTAGAAAGGAAGGATGTTGATGGTGAAGAAAATTGCAAAATGAATGTACTTATGAATGTAATTCAACCATTCTACTTTTACCTCGAAAGTGTCAAGTCAAGACTCATGGGGCAGATCTCTCTCAGGTTCAGCAGTCAGCTCTCTTCATCCCATCAAAATTCACTTCAAGAATTTGACCGCTTGCGTAAGTTACACCAAATTATTTAAAAACAAAAAAATCCGCCAGCTAAAACATGACCATTGTACATGAATACCATAACAACACGCCTTTATCCCCAGAGTGGGATAGGCAGCGCCACAGAAATATCAACAACTCCAAAAAGACCCGTCTATAAGTCTTTAACCACAATTTGCATAATCAGGCCAAGACATTTACTACAAGCCCTTATTCCCTTAGTCGCCTCTTACGACATCCACGGGAAGACATGTCATGACCATTGTCTTTATTATTAATGTCAAATATTCAACAGAGAAGAAAAAACAAAGTCTATTGTAGAATTACGCTTGATTTAATCTATAGTAATATTATAAATGTAAAAGTAATCTGTCCGTCTGTCTGTTTGGTACGATTTTACGGATAAACCGCTGTACCGATTTAGATGAAATTTGATACGGAGATAGTTCTAGTCCCTTATTAAATTCTAATAAATTATTGGCTATAATATTTGCCCGTGTGGTAGCCGGGTTACAATAGTGCCACTCCATGTCTTCCCGCGGATGTCGTAAGAGGCGACTAAGGGAATGAGGGCTTCTAGTACTGTTAGGCGATGGGCTTGCAACCTGTCACTAATACACTGGTAAACATCTTAGCTTGTTTGTGCAAAATGAGGTTACAGAATTACCAACCACTCTTTCTGCAGTTGTTGGTATTTCTGTAGCTCTGCCTACCCCACTCTGGGAATGAAGGCGTGATAGTATGTATGTATGTATGTGGCTATACTAACTTATTCAATATTATTAGTATATTGGAATTCCAGTAAATTCCATCAACTCCTCATAACCTAGTAAGAACCATCTATTCCCAGAGTTCCCAAATCGATATAAAGCTGTATTAATATGCAAAACACATATTTTGTTCAAGGCAAATAGACCGATAACAGTTGTTCGTGATAAAACAAAAATATGGCAGCCTTGGGCTTGACAAATACCCTACATACGACGCGTGCAAACATGAAAACATACATACGGTTATCTTTTATCAGCTGTTCATATAAATGTGGCGAATTCAGGATTTTATTCAATGGTATTGCTGTTGCTGGGTGTATTCTTAGGACATACCAAAATAAATATATTTAGTTTATTATTTTATTATACTTACTTAATTTTTAATGAATAATTTGTTTTTGTGCGAGGTACCTACTCGTATGTCCAGAGAAGGGGGTGATTCTCTCAACACAGCGCTGCGTCGATCTTAAAGGGAAAGTTTTATCTGGCAAGTGGGTGAATCAACTTTTAAGGTACTCCCCAATTTTCGACATGTCTCACTATGTCACCTTAATTTGGTAGAATGCAATTTTTTTTTTTTATGTGGTCAATATATTGAATAAATCAGACAATTAAACTTACTTTCTAGCTGACAATTTTAAAAATTCTTCTATGATTTACACAAATTTATCAGGTAACGCAGGGGACGATGTTGTCCCCGGGTTTTGTATGAAAAACGTGCATTTTCCACTGCGTTACCATGTTTTTACAAAATTATAGAATTGGTTTATGATTATGAATAGTGAAATCCGAAAATCTGATTATCTAATTTTAACATGTGTAAACCATTATCAATCTCACATATTCTAGTAAGTTTTTATTAGCGTGTAGAAAAGGAGGACTTTAAAAGTTGATTCACCCAAGTTTAAGAAGTCCCGTCGGAGCGTACAAAACACATTTTAGCGCGTGCCTTCTCAATTAGGCAGCTTTATACGACACTGGACTCGACTCACCCGTCTGCTGCTTCAATCACCCCCAGGGATGATGTAATGTATATTTTTGACATTGACATGCAGATGTAAGTACGTGAGAGAAGACTTCACAGAAGTACGTGGAGGTATCCCCAAGTGCTTCTTTTTTTTTTTTTTTTTTCAAAATCAAAAAAACTTTATTGCATCACCTTACAAGTAATAAGGTGTAACAAACAATAGGTATTCATGTGACGCCCTGCAAGGGCACGGCAATATTAGTTAGTTGTTTAGTCCACCAGAGTAAATACTCTTTCTTTAACCAAACAAATTGTCCATGGACTCATTTCTCAAATAAGTCCGTGGGAGTGTCTATAAATAACTCGGACATTGGCGAAATATATTTTCCTGGAGTGAAAGCCATTGATTAAAATTAGAAGAAGTTGAAAAAAAACATTTATAAAGAAATAATTTGATAGTATGGTAGTTTGATATGATAGTTTGATAGTTTGATAGTATTTATAAAGAAATAATTTGATAATATTGCCCGTGTGGTTTCCGGGTTAGAATAGTACCACTCCATGTCTTCCTGTGGAAGTCGTAAGAGGCGACTAAGGGAATAAAGGCTTGTAGTATTATTAGGCGCTGGGCTTGCAACCTGTCACTAATACACTAGTAAACATCTCAGCCTACTTATGCAAAATGCGGTTACAGATTATTAACATGTCTTTAGAGTAGTTGGTATTTCTGTAGCTCTGCCTACCCCTCTGGGAATGAAGGCGTGATGTTATGTTTATGTTGTATGTATGTAATTTGATAGTACAGGCTTGATTTCCGGTTAGGGCAATTTGTGTTACATTGTCCCCTGATATTTACCTAATTATTTATTTTTCAAGAAAGAAATTTATAAATGACATAAGCAAAAATATGTATACTATATATATTTTTTTATACTTCCTTAGCGTTCGATTCCCGGCCAAAGATTTGTGTGAAGAACGCGAATATTTTGTTTCTGAGTCTTGGGTGTTTTCTATGTATATTAAGTATTTGTGTCTCTATATAAGTATGTTTATCGTTGTCTAGTACCCATATTACAAGCCTATAGCTTTGTTTGGGACTAGGTCAATTTGTGTGAGATTTTCTTCCGATATTTAATTTTATATTATATTTATTATGAACCTGGGTTTTATGCGCTCTATCTCAATCATGACCCTAAACGGGTACCGAACTTGACCAACCGCGTCATCAATTGTCACCAACGTGAGTCAACATTAACACGTTTATCAACACCGTTTCTGTTACTAACTAAGATAACTCACCACCACCAATTAAATTTCCTATGCATACCAGATTTTCACTGGTTTTCGCCGAGGAATGTACCGTAACAATCGATTTACTGTCGTGACCAGAGGTGTTATTCAACACATCGCTGCGTCGATCTCAAAGGTGAAGTTTTATCCGGAAAGTTTAAGAAGTCCCGTCGGAGCGTACTAAACACATTTTAGCGCGTGCCTTCTTAATTAGGCAGCTTTATACGACACTGAACTCGACTGGTAAAATAAACAAATAAACACTGGTAAACATCTTAGCCTGACTATGCAAAACGTGGTTACAGAATTATCAACAAGTTTAGAGTTGTTGGTATTCTGTTGCTCTGCCTACCCCACTCTGGGAATAAAGGCGTGACGTTATGTATGTATGTATGAACTCGACTCACCTGCCTAAAATGTGTTTCGTACGCTCCGAGGGGACTTCTTAAACTTGTCGGATACTAAGGAACAACTTAATCATCATTAATTGACTTTGAATGCGGCCGTTGCATGTTATTTGCACGCTTAAACACGCTGGTTAATAATGCGACTGTCGATTTCAAGAGCGAGTTGTTTTACGGAATAACACCTCCGATGACCACAGAACCGAACTATGCCGTTCGTGTCAAACACAAAATAAAATATTAATTAGCGAATGAGTAATCAGTAATGTTTGAGTCGTGAAATTCTTTCGCGATGTGACTCATGTTATTGGAAAACGGTGGGGTTTTTAATGGAATTTGACACGACAGGTCGAATGAAGGTCTTCCGGTTGTTATGCTAGCCTAGTAGCAAAAGCGACTCTGCTTACGAAGTGCTGTACTGGGTTCGATTCCCGATAAAGTTATCGGTGTGATGAGGGCAAGTGTTTATTTCTGATATCTATTATACCCCTGTGTGATTGCTGCGTTAGAATAGTGCCTCTCCTTGTCTTCCCAAGGAAGTTGTAAGAGGTGACTAATGAAATAAAGGCTTGTTGTACTGTTAGGCGAAGGGCTTGCAATCTAGACTTGTAAACTTCTTGGCCTGGTAGCACAAAATGTGGTTACAGAATTACAGAACAAGTCTTGTTGGTATTTTTGTAGCTCTGCCTACCCCGCTCTGGGAATGAAGGCGTGATATTATGTATGTTTGTACCTATATCTATCTATATCTAAAATGTAAAAATGAATCCCTACGTCCCTTGGTCACGGCATCACGCGTGAACGGCTGGACCGATTTCGCTAATTATTTTTTGTTGTGTGTTATATATAGACAGGAGAAGGTTGTTATGAAAGAAAAAAGGTAAAAATCGGAGAAAGTCAGATCAGCGGGGCGAAGCCGCTTGCGAGATGCTAATTTACTATATGTTTATTTAAGTAGGATTGTATTTTATTTTACAAGGTATGTTTATAGTAAGTAATACAAGCCTAGAGCTTAGTTTCAAACTAGGTAAATGAGTGAGATTTTCTCTTTGATATTTATTAATTGTAGTTATGTTTTATCAACTAAACCTTTGTGGAAAACCTTGGATAAGCCTTTGTCCAGGATACACAATTCCAAAGACTCATAATTCCGAATCGATTAAAATTGCGAATTTTCAAAATTCCAAATGCATTTTTTATACATACATACTTACATAAATAACATCACGCCTTCATTCCCAGAGTGGGGTAGGCAGAGCTACAGAAATACCAACAACTCTAAAAAGACTTGTTTATAATTCTGTAACCACATTTTGCACGATCAGGCCAAGAAGTTTACTAGAGTATTAGTGACAGGTTGCAAGCCCATCGCCTAACAGTACTACAAGCCCTTTTTGCCTTAGTCGTTTTTTATAAAAGTCTTGTTTTTGATAGCACGTATAAATCAAACCGTATAGCAACTAAATTATGCGTTTCAATTAAATTAGCTCCAACGTAACCTAGCTTTCGGAAAAATGAAATTTCGGACAAATTAATATTCGGAAAAACATAATTTGGAATTTTAAGGTGTTCCCCTTTGTCTAGCAGTGGACGTCTTCCGGCTGATAATAATGATGATGAGTATTTATTATCAAGAGTCGACTGAAGATATAGGGGTGAGATTTTCTACTTGATACACCGTGGGATCGAGGAACCCGAAAGATTTAACCACGCATTAGGAGTAAACATGTTATATGTAGCTAATTCAAATTCAGCAAAAAGGATGAATTTAGTGAGTGTTAGCTGTCACTTTCATGTATGTGAACAGCGACGCGAAACTTGGCAATATCGGTGGCAACGTCGCAATCAAAACACCTTAATGCACTTTAGTAATCACAGTAAATAGTTTTCGTGTGGTTACCGGGTTAGAATAGTGCCACTCCATGTCTTCCCGTGGATGTCGTAAGAGGCGACTAAGGGAATAAGGGGTAGTAATGTTAGGCCATGGGCTTGCAACCTGTCACTAATACACTGGCAAACTTCTTGGCCTGATTGTGCAAAATGTGGTTACAGAATCATCAACATGTTTTTTAGAGTTGTTGGTAATTCAGTAGCTCTGCCTACCCCATTCTAGAAATAAAGGCGTGACTTTATGTGTGTATGTATGTAATAAATAGTTTACATGAAAATGATAATATCGTCAAAACTGAGCCGAATTTGAATGGGGTTCATTTAACATTTTTTGCTCCTAACGACCTAAGGAATGCGTGGTTACAATCTTTCGGGCTCCTCGGGCCCACGGTGTAGGTATAGTGTACTTATCTAGGTACAATATCATGGGTCGACTGAAGATCGATGGAAGGACGTTGCAAGGACAATGCGGTTTAAAAACAACTGTAATAACATTCAATTAAGAATTATATTTAACTAGCTGTTTCCCGCCTCCGTCCACGTAGAAGTCATTTGTCGCTATACCCTCAGTAACCAATCCGTTTTTCAGTATAAAAAATACCCTATGTTCTTCCCCGGGACTGAAACTACACTACAGATCGGTTCAGCGGTTTATCCGTTTTTTTTGATTTTTTTTTTTGATATAACGCACTGGTTCGCTTACTTTTGGATCAAGGTAAATTAATATAACGTTCAATTAAATTTTGAATGACCTAGCTACCAGCTGTATTTGATTTTAGTTGTTGCCCGGAAAGAAGTTATATTTCAAGTCTTCTCAGTGTCAGTTATACCTTTTTTTTAAGATAATATTTCCTGAATAACATTAAATATTGTTCAATCAAGTCACAGCTGTTAAAGGATTGCCTATCTTTTTTGTATGTCATTTTTATCAGTATTAACAAATGAAGTAAACAGGAAAGTGGCGATATCTATGCCACAATTACAGCGATTGTGTTTCATATCATTAATACCGGTTTTCAAGCTGTCGTTATTTTTTTTAACGCGTCTCTTGTATGTTTTTTGTTTATGGCAAGGAGAAAACCCCTGAGCACACATACGTGACGGTAAGTGAAGATTTGAATTCTCAAGACTCACAAACTCATCTTGACTGAGATGCCTGTCACAAGATACGTCAAAATAAACGTCGTGTCTTAGAAAACTGTCATTTTTGAAGTATCTTGAGATATGTATTATAGTCGAGATTGGTTTATTGTTTCGGCTATAAGTCTGCAAATGTGTTGTCAACCCTGAGAACTAGTTTTGAGAATTCAAATGTCTATGGGTCTCAGATTCCACTTATCATCAGGTGACCTTCGCATTGCCTTAAAAAAACTGCTAGAATCTGCCTAGGCAAAGGATTATTTTTTCCTTTTCTACATAGTAAGCGTGTTCTTTTGACACTTAGGTACCATCAGTTGGCCGAGCACGCTGCCACGGGACAATTTTTGGCAGGGTCGGGACGTTAATTCGTCTATTGCATATTCCAACGTAAGTATAAAGAACTAAGGTTTAAAATGAAAGTTTGTTTTATGTGATTTGAGTCCTTAATTACTAAGCAACTTAACCCCCGGGTGGCTGTCTTTTTTATAATTTCATAATAACATTTGACACTACTAGTTTCCGTTTGACGTCATTTCACTCTAAGTCCCGTGGCATCGTGCTCGGGGGGCCTGTGTGATCGTATCCATTCTTCATGCAGTACAAAAATTTTCGTCGGAGGTTCGTTGCCTCCTGACTTACTAAAACTACTATGTTTTTGTCGGTCTGCCTGGATCTCCTTATAATACCCGATCAGTCAGCGAACACTGGACACAAGACTAGGCCTAAAACTTATCAACCCATCGTTACCTACCTTTTGACCCTGTAATAAGTATCACACCAACCCTATTGACTCGAGGCGTGAACACATGCGGCGACGTCTTTCCGTGTTAAAAGATACACCAGATAACCACAAGGCCAAAGCAATATCTTTATTGACTGTAGCTCAAACCAGGAGTGCCTTTGCTTTATCAGAGTAAATACTAGACATAATATTTGCCGTTTTTTTTAAGGTTTGCTTGTGACATAACTGCACGGCACTGTATCTTGGAATTGAATAATATTTACAGAGAATTCTGCTTCTCGTGGCTGGGAGTCTAGTAGGAGTCAACCACGCGCACTGAGGGTTTCCCGCAATCACACAATATGAACATTTGCGATAAACATGACAAATGGGGTTAACACGCCGTACAGCGAACTAGGGTCAAATACGTCAAACGGGAACTAGTGTCAAATAAAAAATAGCTATTGTAATTAGATTATTAAAATGACAGCCACCTGTTTAACTAGACTACTCAAGTCACACAAAACACACTTTTATTTTAAACCTTAACATTTTTTTCTTACGCTGTAGTTTGAAATAGACGAATTAAAGTCCCTAGTCAAAATCATGTCCCGTAGCAGCTTGTTAGGCCTGCCTAGACAAACTGCGAAAGCTAATGACAGTTGGGAACTATCACCCTGAGCAAAATTGATAAATAAAGTAAGGAAGAAAATATATTCAGGAAACAACTAACTTAACAAAGGAAAAGGGCCGAATCTTAAGTACCCGAAAGCGACGTGCATGCATAACTCTAAGTATGGATGTGGGAGAAGCAAAAGTGTTTTGTCAGGATCGTAGCGGGTGGAAAGAAGTGGTCTATGCCTACCCCTCTGGGAAACAGGTAGAGATCACTTCTTTCCACCTGCTACGATTCTGAAAAATTGCTTTCGTTTCTTACACGCATCCATACTAGAGTTATGCACGCACGTCGGCTTCGAGTTGTTAAGACTGGAAAAAAGCCACATTTTCCAGTATTTCTCCAAATAAATACATATCGATCACACAAATTGACCTAGTCCTACACTAAGCTCTAGGCTTGTACTATGGTTCCTAAAAAATGAAAATACTTACATAGAGAAAAATACAACCTTAGATACTTAGAAAAGATCTAAGATTCAATAACAAAATACTCGCGATCATCCCACATTTGCCGAAACTGGGAATTGAACCAGGGACCGCTAGCTTCGTAGGCATACTACCGACGGCTCAACGCGTCGTATTCATGAAGGTATACATGCATACACAAATGCAACTGAACCAATCTCGTTATACCTATTAATTAAGGCGTGATGTATGTTGATCACGCAAGCACGGCGTGCGCGTGCGCTGGTCGTGATCTAAGCGTGCTCAGTGATAGCGATCTATTGATAGGAGATAGGACACGTGGGAGACACTGTGTACGGTAACCATGATTGTGTATTTTGACGCAAATGCCACGTGTGAATTATCTAAATTTAATAAATCTACCTCATTCATGTTTGAGGTAAACAGTGACAATCATTTATGTTTTAAAGTAGATTCTAATAACCTCGTGTAGTTGCATGTCTTCCCGTGGATGTCATAAGAGGCGACTAAGGGAATAAGGGCTTATAGTACTGTTAGGTGATTGGCTTGCAACCTGTTACTGGCTTGATCGTGCAAAATGTGGTTAATTTATAAACAAGTATTTTTAGAGTTGTTGATATTTCTTTTAGCTCTGCCTACCCCACTCTGGGAATGAAGGCGTGATGTTATATTGTATGCAGATTCTGATAAGTTTTTGTAAATTTGTATGTAAAGATAGATTAGAGATAGAGTAGATTTTATAAATTATCAAAATTTCATACTTATTGTGGTGTCCAATAACGTATGGATTAATTACATCTAGTTCCTAAACTCTTTATATCAAAGTCATAATTACTATTCGCGTTTTGCCCGTATTAAGTTTTCACATTTATTTTTTTGTCGACGCGTTTTCTCTATCACCTTTTCTTTTCAACATTCAGAAATCAATTTGATAGTGTCGACGTAGCTCCTATTTCGTTGCGCTTTGGCCCTTCTGGGGCCCTAGGTAAGATGCAAACGCTCCTAACGTTTTTCTTTTCTATCGCTCAAAATGTATGGGATGACATTCTCGTGCGTTTCGATAAACCACGTGGTCGACTGTCACCCCATACATTTTGAGCACTTCGCTAAATAAGCGATTTTCGAAAATCGACGAAATGGATTGACTAAGGTGACAGATCGCTCGTCCACTTACGTCAACTCCATATTCATATCGAGTCGATAGATAGCAGAAACGTTAGAAGCGTTTGCATCTTAACTACGCCCTTAGACCTTCTGCAAACCTTTTAATTTATGAATTCTTTTAAATACTTTATTACATTAAACACAAGGCCTACACAAGATTCGCATGCAACAAGCATTCTCTGTTAGTAAAATATTACTTGAAACAGAAGTCATCAATCAATCCAAAGGAGAAAATCGGAAAATATTATGCGACTGACAAAAATCGAGACCACCCTCATTCTACTGGGTAACAATATTACTTTTGACATGAGCTCGTATTGTTTTTAACTCGGTCCCCATAACTGTCAAGTAAATAGGATCTATCAAAACGTTGACAATTCTATAACATGTCCAGGAAAGAAATTTGGAAAATAGATTTTTTAACTATCGAACAGGTCTTTTCATCGTAAATAGATTTTTAACGTCATCAGGTTACGTGCAGACAGATACTTTACGTGTTATCTGAAGTATACAGACGTACTTATAGGATGAGAGCATACTTCAAGTCTCAAGACCTTGCTTCAGTCTGCGGCAAAACTGACCACTTAAGAGGGTACCGAGGGCTTTAAATATGAAACTTTTGACCTTGCGAAGAGACAATGCCAGCGTTCCCGGATTCGAATATGTTATGATATATTTAAAAATAATAATATATCAGGGGACAATCTCACACAAATTGACCTAGTCCCAAACTAAGCTCTAGGCTTGTACCTACTATGGGTACCAGGCAACGATAAACATACTTACGTATATAGAGAAATTCATACTTAATTACATAGAAAACATCCAAGACTCAGGAACATCAATTCGCGCTCATCACACAAAAATTTGCCCTTGCCGGGATTTTAACCCAGGAATGAATTTGTGTGATGAGCGCCGATCTATCTATTCTGTCTTTGAGTCTTGGATGTGTGTTTTACAAGCTTTTATCTAATGCTTCGTTCGTATGTAAGTTGTCCGTCAAAACTTGCAAGGAAATTTTGAACCACCTCCCTGGGGCTGATTGAGCTAAAATTTGGCATACCTATGTAAACCCGATGACAATGCAATAATATGGCATCATCGAGCTGGTCTGATTGAGACGGAAGGTGGCCATAGGAACTCCTAAATTACACATGATAAACCCATCGTCGTCGAAGAGCATGGGTATTTGTGTCAATCTTGTTGTTATTTAGTACCCGTGACACAAGCGAACTTAGTGTGGGATTTATTATTCGTGTGAGATTATTCCCTGATGTTTATCCTCATCTATGAAGTGACTATTTTTTTCTTACATTTAAGAGCTAGGCAATTTCCACGACTCCCTTTCTAGAACCTTTTCTTTTAAGGCCTGATAATACTCTTCGTCTACTTTTTCTTGTATCTGATCCATGAACGTTCTTCTTGGCCTTCTTCTCTTCCGCTTCTCTTCAATTCTCCCTTTCACTATGGCCTAAATGTATTCATCGTGTCGTAATAGGTGTCCTAGCATCTTTCCTCTAATATTTACAACGGTATCCAATAAGCACCTTTTCTCTTTGACCACGTTAGCACTTCTTCGTTTTCTGAGTCCAGCTAATCCACTATTAAACGAGGAATATTTATAATTATACACACATTTTTCAATCACGTTCTCGAAAACGGCTCCAACGAATTCGATGAAATTTACAATGTTGGGGGCTTACGAAAATAAATCGATCTCTCAATTTGTCGTCATTTTCAGGAAAATTATTTTCTATTTAAGTTTGAACCCTCGTAGAAACAATAAATTATGTAATCGAATATAAACTATTACAATGTCATTCTTGATAAATTTGTTTTTCAGACAATTCGTCGCCAATGATTCTTACTGATTAACAGTCATTGAGACGCTGATAACGAATGATAACAAGTCCTTGATAAAATCATGCCATATGAACGAACAATTTCTGAAAAGACAAATATCATTTCACTTTAATAGCAACCTTATTTTTATAGATGCGAAGTTCAAATTGGAAGCGGATGACTTTTAATACAAATTTTAGCGAAATCACCAAGCATTATTTATTAGGTGTATATTTATATACTGCTATAAGAAGTAACTAACAAATTAAATAAGGTGCAAAATACACCTTAGGAAGTAAGTCAGTAAGGTACATTTTGCAACTTATTGAATTTGTTAGTTACGCGGTATTGTACTATCATCGACGATTAGTAACTAACTAAAACTCAACCATGAATAAATAAAGTAAAAATAAAACTAGGGCTCTATTCTACCTCGAAAATCAATATTGCTTTTGACATGTTATCGTATTGATCTTAACTCAGCCGCCATTACTGTCAATGAAATAAAACGCATCATGTCATTGATAATACGATATGTTAACATACCTATTACAAGAGATACTGTTTTTCTGGGTAGGATAGAACCTCTGCATCTGAAGTATTTACGATATTGCAATAACTTTCTCCAGCTCTCTAATTAACACTTTTCAAAGAAATGCTTGGATTTTGCATTGATGAGTTAATATTATTGTAAAGTGTAAGTTGCTCATATATAAGAAGAAGTGCAACAAGTGGCTGCTCGTCATGGGTCCGCGATTTTTTAATAAAAGCCCGGCCAAAATTAGGGGATGCAGGTCTACACCTTGTTTTCAACATAAACTTAAAGGGTGTCTGATGTCTGACTCAGAAAGCTTACTATTCCGTCAATGAATATCTCGATGACATTGACCTATTATTATTAACATTATTTATTAATTGCGCTTATTTGTTATTAATTAACCCGAATGACAATATATAACCCTTACTGAATAAATAATTATGAATTACATTGACATCATTTGTGTGGTAATAAGTACTCAGCATTTAGATCTTTTGAAGATTTGCCGTTTACGGGTTAATGGTCTATTAGGATAGTCTAACTTCCAAAAAGATGTATGTTTTACAAGTATACATTAACCGAGTTTCTCAAGAAAAAAACATCGTTAGGAAACCTGCGTATTCTAAATGCTAAATGTGTTAGTCGTACAGGGGTTGTTCCACAAAATATCCTATAGGGGTCATACACACTCTTAAAAACAAAAGTTGTCTCTCATGTGGTCAATAGTTAAGAGCTTGTCTGCATATAAGTTACGTTTTTATATGATAGGCCTCAAGCAGTCCTGACAGCGTTTTTGCGGGAATGGGCTTAGCCAGAAAATTAGGCCTTAAAAACTTTAACTTTCGATGTGTCCACAGGAAAGATGATAACTTAAATCTGTGTATGACCCATAGGTTCGTGCAACTAAAACGTCCCATCAGTATAAAAACAAGTAAAGATGCACCTTTACAAACTGCTATTTCCTAAGATTTTAGCAATAATACCTACCTATAAATATGTATCTTGTATTATGTCAATCTAAAAACAGGATCTTGATTTGTAACCACAAATAAGCTAACAAAACTCATTTTTAACTCCCATAAATTCAAAATGCCAGAACAAATAGCAATTTTTTCAATGGCCTTGGAAAAACGAGATGCTGCAAATTAATTGAAGTAAACCCAACAAACGTGACCAAATTATATTCACGACACATAAAATAAAAGATCTAACTCATGCCAACCAAAAACAGCGATCTTGCGTAAGCAGTTTCGAAATCGGTATAATCGGATCGATAGTAATTATTTGCCTTTTTTATACCAGAAGAGAAGGAGATAGGGACTAAAATCTATAAGAACAAATTGCTGAGCTAGGAACACTTCAAAACCACGACCAGGAACTATGGGAATTCTGTTTCTATTGAGCCAATCCAAATATTTCTATAGTTTTCTACTAAGGGTCTGATAAATACCTTGGAATACTGGTGCAGAAACTAGGTATGTTAATAAAAAAAGGAACATTACAACGAAGATACAAGAAAATAATGTACAAAGGAAAACTAATCCCTTTAAGGGATCTCTTTAAGCTAAGCGTAATGATGGCATTAAAGCCAGTCTTCTGTTGAGACCCTATACTCCGATCCTTGAAGTCTTTCTTATCTTATTATCTTCATAAATTAAAACGTAGGCATACTTAATATCCCTACAATTCCGAAGCAACTTGAACATATTAGATACATCATAGTTTCAAAATTATCTTTCAAGGGCACACGTGGAAACTTCATGTAATTAAATCACCATAGAACCAGATACGAATAATAAAGGAACAAAAAACCATGCAAACCGGTTTCGCGCATGGACCATAACTTTATTCAAATTAGTTGCTAAAAATAATATCAAGTAGGGTTTGGATAATAGGTGAGGGGGTTCCGTTCAAAGGTTTGTCTAATCGGTCGCAGGATATGAAAAAGTCTCGATTTGATATGGATAGGAGGCAGCAGAAATACCAGGAGAGCAGCAATGTTTCTGACGCTGACACGTCGAATAGAGAAAATCAGGAATGCGAACCCTATTATCGGATAGGACTAATCAATGCCCAGAAGAGAGAGGGTGAGGACTGAGGAGGAAGCAGCAAAATAACGCCATTTCACTAAGGGAATAACTTGGATGTCTATCATTTCATCGAAATACCTTTTATCGAATGCATCATTTGTTCGAACGCTATTTTCTGCTGAAACCATAATGTTTTTAGGGTATCTTAAACATCTAACCTAAACTAACCTACGTAATTAATGTTATATGTGTCTTATATCTATTAATATTATAGAAAGATACAGTTTGTTGAAATTATACAGTTCCCGAGGGAATAGCGATAAACGAGGTATTTGACATATATAGACACGACAAGAAAAAAAAACATACAAAATGCGATAACGTTTTTCTTCCCTTAAACGTTGTCCGATTTTAACGATTTTTGAACATGTAGATATTATGAAAAACTAGGTATTTTCCAAAAAAATACAAACAAAAGCGGCAACGGCCCACATTTTCATAATATCTGCAACACATTCAAAATCCGATCAGTTTCCTAAAACTACCCCCCCCCCCCCCACCCCCTAGGGTGAGAAACGTTATCGCCCGGAGCTAAATTTATGTGGATTATTTTTGACATCTATGCGATTTTAGCATCGCTTCACAATCCTCTTAATGGTGTCGTCGCGAGTAAAGCTATGTCGCCCAGGTACTGATTGATCATCGCACAGCCGAAACCGCTGACGGGCCTCGAAATTGTGAGGGAATATTCCTTGGGTATCCTAGGGGTGCACTGAGAAGGGATTTTTGGAAATTCATCCCTTAAGGGGTTAAATTAGGGGGAGTTGCGGGAAACTAATAATACGCGTTTAAAGTCGCGGGCGTCTTCTAGTTAATAAATAAATCAACACATAAGATCGGTGCAACACGTTTTTTTCTTCCAAACATTCCTATCAGCTGTCATCTAATATATCCATAGCCCTCTATCAAGGTCACGGAACCCTAAAGACGAATTTAGCATAACATGCTCGTTAAACCCGCTGCGCAGGCGTCATAAAACATGAAGATGGCGGAATGGGAACCGGGTCAGTAGGGTTATTTATCTTGTTTCCTTGTCCGTGAGTGACTTGAACATTGTAAAGACGAAAAACTTCTTAAATTGTGAAAGTTTCTTACGAGAGATTCTGCGGAAACTCCAAAATTATTCTAAATTTTGTATGGAATGAGAACGTTCTTAATGATTTTAAGTATTTTCGAGACTTTTTTCTGTCATTTCTTGAGTCAGTGTCTCGTCAGTCAGCAAGCGACAGCACATGACAGTTGACCTGAGGCCCGTTTCACGAAGCTACAAGTTACAAATTACAAGCGGAAGTCTCTTTTTAACTCCGGTTACTAGAAAAAGAATTCCGCTTGTATTTTTTAACTTGTAGCGTCGTGAAACGGGCCACTGTAAGTATATATAGAAATCTTCAATTTCTGGACATAATGCTGGAGTCAAGTGAAAAAGGGTATAAGTCTTCTGAAAATCAAGTGAAAAAGGGTTTTTTTTTATGTTAATGGAGAAGGCACACAAGCACTCAGGCCACCTGATGGTAAGTGGAATCTGAGACCCATAGACATTTGAATTCTCAAGACATCAATTGCGTGGCCAACCCTGAGGACTAAGATGGAATGCCTCTATGCTAGTAATTTCACCGGTTGTCTTATCCCCACACCGGAACACAACAACAAGGGTGAAGTCTAGTATTCTTCGTGTTTATGTACCCTTTTTATGACGAGTTAAGTCGGCTTATGCCCTTATTCACTAGGACCCCAGATAACAATAGGAAGTGTAAACGAAGTTGGTCCAAGAACTCTCCATGATGACGACACGCTAGCCTAGTTGGGAGTGACCCTGCCTTCGAAGCTAGGGGTCCTGGGTTCAAATCCCGGTAAGGGCAGATATTTGTGTGATGAGCGCGAGTATTTGTTCCTGAGTCTTGGATGTTTTCTATGTATTTAAGTATGTTTATCGTTGTCTAGTACCCATAGTACAAGCCTAGAGCTTAGTTTGGGACTAGGTCAATTAGTGTGACATTGTCCTGTGATTATTATTATTATTATTATTAATAAGTAAAAATAAAATACGAGACAATTTCTATGAGCTCACATTCAGTTCAAAGAAAGTTTGCAAATAATTTCCTCGGGTCTATTTGCTCTCAAAACACAAGCAAAACCGAATACAATCGCTAGTGGCCGCAACTTGCGTGCCCTTGATTCTGAGCCGCAAAAAACCGGTTCTGGCAAAAAATAACATGTAATGGCCGAAGAGAATTACGTCAGGCATCTTTTTATGGTGTCCGCTTGTATAATACGGTGCTATAACACGTTTTGTGGTGGTATTCTTTAACAGAATAAAGGTAAGTTCATTATCTACCTCTATCATGGTATATTATCTCATTATTTTAATGGTTTAATACGGGCATGTCTGACGCTCCCGTTAGTATTGTGAAATCAGGGTGAACGTTTTATACCTGTACGCAAACATTAGACATAGCTCTACATAATTGAATACTTTTTGCACGCAGACCTGATGGAAAGTGGATTTTAGGATTGCTGATGAGAGCGTCGGTGGCCCAGTGGCTTAGGTGGTCGACTCGTGATCGTATGGTACCGAGTTCAAACCCCCGCGGTCACCATGTACCAATGAGTTTCTCTAACTTACAAAAAGTAAATTAGCCGATGAAACCTGCACATTTATAATCACAGGACAATGTCACACAGATTGACCTAGTCCCAAACTAAGCTCTAGGCTTGTACTATGGGCACCTACTAGACAACAATAAACTTACTTATATAGAGAAATATATACTTAAATATATGTAGAAAACATCCAAGACTCGGGAACAAATAATTGCGCTCATCACACAAATATCTGCCCTTACCGGGATTTGAACCCAGGACCGCTGGTTTCAGAGGCAGGGTCACTCCCAACTAGGCCAACGTGTCGTCGTTTGAATAGAAGGGGTCGAAGTGTATCCGAAAGGGTATCTGGAGTCCCTGTGCAGAGTATGTATGTATGTATGTAAACTCTTTATTGCACAAAAATATAAATATTACAATTATAATACTAAATTAATGTACAAAGGCGAACTTATCCCTAAATGGGATCTCTTCCAGCTAACCCTGAAGCAAATGAGTAAGGACAATGCATAGGGTTGGACACATACAAGTTTGCAGAGTCCGTCGGGATCGCTCCATCTTATCCATTAACCACCCGCCAAGCAACAGTGTTCGCATTGTTGTGTTCTAGCGTGGGGATATGACATCCGGTGAAATTACTAGCATAGATTCCATCTTAGTCCTCAGGGTTGGGAACACATCTGCAGTCTCAATATGTCTATGGGTCTCAGATCCCCTTACTCTCCATGCTATAAAAAAACATACTTTGTTAAACTGTCCTCCTAAGCCAATAAGCAGTATCTCAAATTAAATGGCCAGAGCATATTCAATTCTATCATGCTGATAATAAGGTTGCATCTGCTACAAGAGTTTTGTCTCAGATACTGCCATTTGTGCAGGGCTGTATATTATGACAGCATAATATCACATACATATAATTAAGTGGCGCCAAGACTGCGCAGGCTTGTATTTTTGGACGTTGAATATAAATTGACCATCCTTATTTAGATTTTATTACTTTGTTTTTCTGCCATGTTTTTTGGGTCTTTTAATTTGCGAAGGACAATGCTTTGACAATGTAATATTTAATTTTAATGCTGCAAAGATAAAATTAAAAGGTACCTAATGGTTGCAACGGAAGACCAGCGCTGACTTTAAAGCCTTTGAGTTACATTCTTCATGTGCGTATTAATCCGTCCTTTGTTATGTCACGAAATAATATGTTTCTTTCTTTCTTACTTTCAACATGCACACAGAAAAGAGATGAAATAAGGTAAGAAAGAAACATTTAATTTCATTTCGCCTTTTTTTAAAGGGAGTGTGTAAGGTACTACTAAATTTTAACCTGCACGGCTAGCACTTTCCGGCATGTCTTTTTCTGTACTATTTAGACAATGACGGGTAATCTATCTCGCAACCCGCCATGTGCTAGCCGTGCAGGCCAGTTTCCACAGCTAAACGTTTATCAGTTCGTTTATGGGATGCGATGGGACCAACCACGAAATCGCCAAAGAAAAACCAGCTGTTCCATACATTAACTCTCAATTAATTCACCGCTAATGTATGGAGCAGCTGGTTTTTTTTGGCGATTTCATGGTTGGTCCCATCGGAAAAGTTGTTCATTATGACCATCTTATTCACTTTTGGCCATTCCGGATCATGACCCCAAAATCACCCAGTATATAAACCGATACCTATTGCGTTTTGTAAAGAGTCGATGTGTGTATTGAAAGTTCAACCCCTCTCAAGGTTATGCAACAGTAACTACATCAAAAACAATCTTCCGTACGTTAAGACGGCGCGGCGTAAAGCTTCCGACATCAACAACGCAAATCGGCTGTGAAATGATAAATTATTCCCAAGTAAACTTAATAAATTTCCAATTTCACGCGTTCGCAAATTCGACTTCAAAGGCGGACTTAAAGCCGCGTCATATCAATCATACAACAACTTGGAGTTAACCAACCAGTTTTGCAAGAGCTACCGCAGTGATGCCGCTTGGGTGAATATCTGAGAGCGAAAGAGGTCTTATGAGAATGGTTTTGCTGTATCAGGGTAGCAATTTTACGGGAAGATTTCTTCCTTGGGGAACTCTGAAATGTTTTTGTTGTGTGTATGCAAGTTATGAGATTGTGGGATAATTTTATTTAGTTTTTCAAGGCAAAGTCGAGTGCGATTGGATGTGAGCATTTCACTGATTTGTCGTTATGTCTGATAGATATTGTTATCGTTTTTTCATTTTTATATACTTAAATGGTTTCTTTTTCTAAATTCACTATCTTTTTTCATTTGTTTTTTGTCTGGTTTTAAGTTTGCTTTCCAAATTATAGAAAACCGAGTGGGTAAGCGCATGTCGGACCATGCTAAGTAAGGGTTCTGAGGTTCCAACGCCATTACTAAAAACACTAAAAACTATTTTATAAAACAACAAGTAGGTATATAGGTATAGGTATAGTGGTGGTAGGACCCTGTGCAGGGTCCGTCCGGATCGCTACCACCATCTTATCCATTAACCACCCGCCAAGCAACAGTGTTCGCATTGTTGTGTTCCGGTGTGGGGATAAGACAACCGGTAAAATTACTAGCATAGAGGCATTCCATCTTAGTCCTCAGGGTTGGCAACGCATTTGAGGTCTTAGGATTACAGTCTTGAGAATTCAAATGTCTATTTGTCTCAGATTCCACTTACCATCAGGTGGCCTGAGTGCTCGTGTGCCTTCTCATTAACATAAAAAAAAAAAAAAAAAAAAAGGTATCATGGCATTCTAAACTTCTAAATTTTTAATTTATTGTTGACATCGTTCTGCTTTTGTGTTCATGATGATAAAACCTAGTTTGTAAGATTAATGTATTGGTTGGTTGGTGTATGTCTTACACTCTTATGGACCCAGAGTCTGAAATAAATGTATGGAATTAAATAATTAGCCCGTGCATACGTACGCACCAGTAAGGGTGGAATCACATATCTGTCAGCACCGATTCTCATTTTGTCTATAGAAAGTAGCTATTTTGTATGAAGATGCGCACGCATCTATTCTCCTTTCGCATGCGTACGCATCTTCATACAAAGTAGCTATTTTCTATGGACAAAATGCAATGCGAATCGGTGCTGATAGATGTGTTTCCACCCTAAAAGTCCATGTTTATGTATGTATGTGATCATAAATCGGATGCCTAGTGTCCTGTCCTGTGTCAATCTTAGGTACCTAGTACTAAGAGTACTTAGATTTATTAAATGAATAGCCAACGTGTAAAAACCCACATGTGTCTTACCGCCTGTTTCACAATCGACAAGTAAAGCTTATTTGACAGATAAACTTAGCCCTTTCTCTTTCTGACACTTGAAAATAGACAAGGAGAGAGACATCTTTATGTGACAGATAAATTTACTTGTCGATTGTGAAACAGGCCCTAATTTAGTAGATAAAATAAATAAATAAATATCTGGGGACGTCACCATTTTGATCTAGTCCCAAACTAAGCTCTATGCTCGTAGGTACTATGGGTACTGGACAACGATAAACATTCAAGACACCCCGGGACCACTAGCTTCATAGGCACGGTCACTACAAACTAGGTTAACAATCTCTCTTCTTTTACTTTAAAAGCTCTGCTCTTGTCGGTGGAGTATTTTCCAATCTTCACTTTTCTCTGCCAGCTCCTTCAATTTGGTCCTTAGGTTAACGTGTCGTACATATTTAAACTTATTTCACTTATAAATTCCATCCATTTTTCATTCCATTTTTGACGGCCTTGCTGGTAGTGACCCTGCCGTCGAAGGGGTCCTGGGTTCAAATTCTGGTAAGGGCAGATATTTGTGTCATGAGCACAAGTATTTGCCTGAGTCTTGGATGTTTTCTATGTATTTAAGTATATATTTCTCTACATAAGTAAGTTTATCGTTGTCTAGTACCCATAGTACAAGCCTAGAGCTTAGTTTGGGCCTAGGTCAATTCGTGTGAGATTGTCCTGTGATATTATTATTATTAACCCATAGCGTGGTCACAGTAGAATTATCCGTGCCCCCAGCCGCTAAAAAGCTACTGTATTAGCTGACTCCCACGCCGGGTCTTACTGGCCTTCCCTTGCCGCTTATCCTTCTGCGGGAGACGTGAAAAGGAATAAATAGCTAAGTGTACTGAAAAAAACCAGCCAAGTGCGAGTCGGACTCTCGCACGACGTCTTTGACAACTGCATCGTTTTGCAACGTATTCATTTGCCAACGCGCTTTTTTTTCTGTAACTACGAATATTTCAGGATTTTTATAACACCGTAACGTAACCTGTAGGGCGGCTACACGGCTGTCCTGAAAGAAATCCAGAATTATTTACAGATTCGGAATAAAAACGCGGGTTGTCAAATGACATGTTTGTAAAATGAATCATTTGTGAGACATACATAACATCACGCCTTCATTCCCAGAGCGGGGTAGGCAGAGCTACAGAAGTACCAACAACTCTAAAAAGACATGTTAATAATTCTGTAACCACATTTTGCACAAGTAGGCTGAGATGTTTACCAGCATATCAGTGACAGGTTGCAAGCCCATCGCCTAACAATACTACAAGCCTTTATTCCCTTAGTCGCCTCTTACGACATCCACGGGAAGACATGGAGTGGCACTATTCTAACCCGGCAACCACACGGGGTCATATACAGGGTAATTATTTTATGGTTATGAAATGATATTATCCCTTCCGTACCATTATCTATAATACCACGGTGTCTTTTTTTTATGTGAATGAGAAGGCATACGAGCGCTCAGAGCCCCTAGCCAAGATGCGTTCGCTAACTATCGTTTCTATTCGTTTTGTTTTTTAAACCAATCGCGTCACTGGTAGATCACTTCATTCGAATTTGAGTTCCGAGGGAGTGGACGTGGACGGAGTTGCGGGGAACAGATAGTAATTGCGTATGTTTTACGTGCAATGCAATTTATATTGAGATCGTCAACATAAATACTAATAGTCAAAGAATACAAAAATAACACTCAAGCAATTAAACGTCTAATAAATGGCCACTTATCGTCATTATACGAGATTAATAAATTAAAAACAATTTATGTTCCATGTGATCCGAAAAGTTTTAGGTTATTTACCTTACAACAAAAGCAATACTGTTTCACTTAGTAGGATATATCCTATGTAATTTTTACTAGGTCTAACTTTCCAGAGTCTCATTTATAAAAAGTTTAATTAGAAACTAAACGGTATTTTCATTAATCATAATTTGAGTGACGGAATAAGTTTTTAATGGTTAAGAATTAATTGACATTGAATTGAACAAAGGGTGGATTGTTAAGAGGCCTTTAACAAAAGTAAGTTGCCTTTGTAAGATTTGTAGTGTTTCTCGATTATTGTAATATAATTAATGATAGATCTTTTGCATCCCGAACAGTGTTCGCATTGTTGTGTTCCGGTGTGGGGATAAGACAACCGGTGAAATTACTAGCATAGAGGCATTCCATCTTAGTCCTCAGGGTTGGCAACGCATTTCAGGTCTTGGGATAGTCTTGAGAATTCAAATATCTATGGGTCTCAGATTCCACTTACCATCAGGTGGCCTGAGTGCTCGTGTGCCTTCTCCTTATTATAAAAAAAAAACCGACGACTTGCAAACTTTTGCGTTTATAATATTAGTAGGATTTACGAAAGCGTGCGTGCAAAGTAGCGTGCGCGTGCGATCCGATGCGCAGCGTGGCAGCCCCTGAACAGTACCCGGGATCCGGGTAACCGGCGTGTACTTGTAGCGATGAACGTAAATCGCGGAGTGAGCCGCGCCTGACTCTCTTGGTAGTACAGTGAAGTGACGAGTTAATACCATAGATGCCACACAATAGGTACCATAATGACTAATTATAGTTTCCGTCACACAATGTGCTAGGTACATATCTTTGTTTACTGTCTTGCTTTGTGACAACCAACAGGGCGTCTATTCAGGTGCGTTAAAACGATATCGTGTTTGACACGTTTAAGAATCGTTTATGTCACAGTCGCCACTATTGTAAATGACGTAAGAGTTATCAAAACTTTGACAATACGGAAACAGATCAAAAACGATATCGGCCCAGGGCCTCTATTCAACTGCGTTATAACGATATCATTTTTGACCTGTTTCCGTATTGTCAACGTTTTGATAACTCTTATTATATGTCATTTACAATAATGGCGACTGTGACATAAACGATTCTTAAACGTGTCAAACACGATATCGTTTTAACGCACCTGAATAATAGAGGCCCAGAAGGCGTGAAGCCATTGCTAGCTATCTATCTATACTAATGTTAATAATGTGAAAGTAGCTCTGTCTGTCTGTTACACTTTCACGGAAAAGCCGCTGAAGCGATTTTAATGAATTTTTATACGGAGACACTTTGAGTCTCGAGGAAGGACATAGTGTACTGAGGGAATAGCGATAAACAACGTCCACGCGGACAGAGTCGCGGGACAGCTATCACCTATAACACCACTACTTTGACCAGGTAAAAAACACTTTTGGGTAAAGTGAATAAGACTAAAAAAGTCGACACTGACAACCTCGTCGATTTTATCCCACATTAGAAAAGAGGGGTGTACTTAATAAGTTAAATGTGTGTCTGTGTATATGTCTGTAGGGTACCGTCAAAGACTTAAATTTGTGACCTACCTTAGGTCCAAAGTCAATCTGACATTCTACAGCAATAAGGTTGAGTTTTCTCTAAGTTACAAATGACTAGGCATCTCTAAGGACATTGACAACTTCAAGCAGTTTTTTTTAAATCGCTGTTAAATTTACGCTCGTAACCGTACTTAAAATTTTATCGAACCACCTTTCAACATTGTCGTTACGCATAATTTTCATTTCATCGAAAGGCATTTCTTACCGCACGACTTATTTTTTTCCTAACCTAACCTTAATTAATGTTAAAGATTTACTAAAAGCATCGTTACCGTTTGATGAAATGATACAATCGATGAAATGAAGTTCGATAAAATTATGGATTACTTTGTCGGGTGTCTATTATTTTATCGATAGGAGGTTGTACACCTTTCATCGAATGAGTCATTTCATCGAACGATATTTTCTGCTGAAACTGTAATGTTTTCAGGGTATCTTAAACTAACCTAACCTAACCTAACCTACGTAATTAATATTTAAGAACCCCTGAAAACATTTTAGTTTCAGCAGAAAATAGCCTTTGATGAAATGAAACTCTACGAAATAATACATTCGATAAAGTGAAATTTAAAAAAAGTAAATTATGAGTTGTTTATCGCTATTCCCTCGGGACCTTAGTTATCTCCATACCAAATTTCATTTAAAATCGGTTCTGTACATCCAGACATTAACCTATTTATAATACAAGTACAGAAAAGTACCTTTTTATAATGTGCGGTACGTAGTTTTAAAAACGTATAGACCGTTGGACATTCCATACTTGAAATTTGACGTACTTAGGTAAGTTAGGTACATGTTACATTTTGTACACTTCATGCAAGAGGTGCTTTACCTACGTTTTTTACCTATATAAATGTTATACTTGTAACAAAGAGTTACTAGACGAGTTGTTTAGGAAATACCCTGACAGGAACCGAATCCAATGATTCTCTTATCGGACTACAATCACCGCACCGTACCAACCTATTCCTTCTATAAATATTCGTAACAAAGGAAATTAAACTCTTAATCTAAGAACTCCAAGCTTATTTCGAGAAGATATAACTTTTAATTAATTTTAAAGTCGATAATGAACCGTAACTTAATGAAGATAAAGAGGTTTTAATTTTATTAATAATTCTTTAGAGGGTACGAGAAATAATGAACTTTATTTCGTGGCAGCTACGGTTGAGTTTATACGAAAGCTAAGATTAGCCTTGGGTTATGAAGTGTGTGGGTGAATTGATTTGTGGCTTGAAATATAATTATGATCAATTTTGAACCTTGTTCGTTTGAGAGAGGATTTAGAATGCTTTGCGTAGATGCGTGTTTTTGTCTTAAAATGAGAAAAGAAAAAAATTACTTGATAATTATCTGTTATCAAAAAAAAGTGGATGGAATTATAACTGGCTTCGATTTAAAGCATTTTAGGATTCCGTACTTTATCCTTTAACCTACAAGTAAGCGACAGTGTTCGCAATGTTATGTTACAGTGTGGGAATACGACAACCAGTGAAATTACTAGCATAGAGGCATTCCATCTTAGTCCTTAGGATTACAACCTCGGCATTGGTTGTTTCGACAATGGAATGTGGGATTTAACACTTTCACAACTAGGCTCAAATCAATGTCAATGGCAGCATGCTGAATACATACACATACATAACATCACGCCTTCATTCCCAGAGTGGGGTAGGCAGAGCTACAGAAATACCAACAACTCTAAAAAGACATGTTAATAATTCTGTAACCACATTTTGCACAAGTAAGCTGAGATGTTTACTAGTGTATTAGTGACAGGTTGCAAGCCCATCGCCTAACAATACTAGAAGCCTTTATTCCCTTAGTCGCCTCTTACGACATCCACGGGAAGACATGGAGTGGCACTATTCTAACCCGGAAACCACACGGGCATGCTGAATATTTACATTATAATTTCATAATATGCATAGGACTCGGTAGCCGGGTTAATGTAAGCGCCCGCGCACAACTTGCACTACCTCGGTAGGCGGATCCTTTTAGGCTGCGTGTCCACCAGAGCTGTGCGAGTTAATAAAGCGGTGTACGAAGAGAAAATGGCCAATAGGAAAGCTGGGCCGAGCGAGGCTAGGAATCCTATTGGTGGAATTTTCCCTCGCACACCGCTCCGCTAGCTCACACAGCTCTGGTGGAAACGCATACCCTAAAGCTGAGTTGTGCTATCTATACTTAACTGTAACTGAAGAACCAATAATCTAGAACACGCATATTTTGAATCCAGGAACCCTAGCTTTGAAGGCAGGGTCACTATCAACTAGGCTAGCGTGTCGTCAAATTGACGTAAGCCACCGAGATAGTACCACGTGACTATCTCGGTGGCTTACGTCGATTCCATTTGTCTATCGAAACATAATCGCTAGCGATTGTCAAATGCAACTTGACTAGCCCCACTGGGGCATTCCGACTCGCGCTTGACCGGTTTTATGTTTATATAGATCAATCAAATACAATTATGTAGGTAGGTAGGTACTTAGGTTCCATTAATAATTAATTGATAGATAAGTAAGTAAGTCTATAAGTATTGTACAGTCGGCTTTATTAGCTGCACACTTTAGTGCTTTGTCACTTTAACGTCATGTTTGAACTGATGCACTAATAATCTCGAAGGCTAGAAAGCGACAAGGTACGAAAGTGTGCAGCTACTTATGGCCGACTGTATGTAACTGTAACGGTAGCATAATATTTCGCACTTTCAGTAGGACAAGGGCACAATTTCCCCTGTAGTCACATTGTACATTGTGCCCTTGTTCTACCGAAGGTGCGATATATTTGTAATATTTGAGGAGTTCCCTCGACATCTCTATGATCCCATCATCAGATCTTGACGTGCTGGAAATGGGACCAACTAGAAAGGGGACAAATAAAAAAAAAACAAATCGTTCTACCGGTCTTTGTGTAATCGGGGAAAATACATGAAAAAAACTCAGACTAATTTAGAACCTCCTCCTGTAAGTCGAATAAAAATAATAAATAATACCTGCGACACAAAAAGAACTTAAGATATTTTTTTTATTGTTAATGAGAAGGTACACGAGCACTCAGGCCATCTGATGGTAAGTGGAATCTGAGACTCATTGACATTTGAATTCTCAAGACTGTAATCGTAGGATCTCAAATGCGTTGCCAACCCTGACTACTAAGATGGAATGCCTCTATGCTAGCAATTTCACCGGATGTCTTATCCCCACACCGGAACACAACAATGCGAACACTGATGCTTGGCGGGTGGTTAATGAATAAGATGGTGGTAGCGATCCAGCTGGACCCTGCATAGGGTCCAACCACCACTAAACTTTTAACATAATTAGTGGATATACGGATGCATACGTGAAATATAACACCCCTTTTAATCGGAGTACGAAAAGGATAATTAACTTCTAAACAAAGTGCAAAAGCTGGTGTAAATAAAAGTAACATTTAATAAAAAACTTTATGATAGATAAGTGACGTAATGTTTGTTTCATCACCGAAAGACCCACAGTAAACCATCTATAAAGCCGATTAGTATTACGTAAGGTATTATCAGTTGACAAAAAGATTACGTTAATTCTGTAGATAAGGCTTGATAGTCTAATATTACAAGTGCACATGTCCTTGTTTACTAGTTGACTAAGGTATCCTTATGGTTTTGGGTATATCTGTGGTTAGACAGGAGCTTAAGAAAACGAATTCAGGATTTTTTTCATGAAATCTGTCAACTGTCATGAATGTCATGATTGATTATCGATGCCCCTCTCTCTAACCAACCAACGCGCTTGTAACACTGCCTTAAAAAAATGTTTGTAATCTTGAAACGTCGCCTTCTTTTTTATTTTAAAATCGTTCAATCTGTCCGTCTGTCCACGGTTTAACTCAAAGATTAACTGAACATTTCAAACCTAAAAAAAAAAACTTAAAACGAATTTAAAAGAAAACCTGTCACGTTAAGACTTATTGGTTCTTGAGATAAAGAAGACTAAAGAGTTTATACCTACTAAAAAAACACCTAATGGATGATTTCCACCAAAAGGCTCGCATCGCAACGGATCGGAACGGACTTTATAGTGTTCAAACGATATTAAATCATGTACACAGTGTGACCGCGAAAATCATTCTTAAGACAGTTACCAAACAACTTTAATCAGAAACTTAGTTGATACTTTTCTTTGTAGTTTATTTAATCGTTTGGCAATTTGTAGAAAAGGCGAATACATAGATAATTATTATAGGTCAACATTCAGCTTTCTCAGCCAATTAGCTGCGTCTTGAGTAGGTTGTAGATGTCTTCTACGGGTCCCGGGTATGAATGTATTGGGCTTTGCTGCATTATATGATCCATAGTTTGGGCCTCTTCGCCACAATCACATAGGTTCGAATCAAATTGCCGAAAGAAATTACAGCGACCATGTCCTGACCTAAGCCTGTTTAACTTACACCAGAGCTTTCGAGGTAAATTGAAGCCCTTAGGTTTGACTGTTGGGTCTGCGGCTTGGGCAAAGATCTCATCTGCTTCCACGCCCCATTCATTTTCCCAGTAAGTATGAATATCGAAGTGGGAGAGACTCTGGGCTGAGATGCAGGGAGGGCCACGAGAATTGAGTCTTACTATCGGATCTTTGTAGCAACTACGTCGGAACCCCAATCTGAGCATGGTCCGACTTGCTCATGCCCGGTTTCGCCATGTCCGTCCATCCGTCCGTCCGTCAGCCTAGCTCAGACACTCTTAGTACTAGAAAGCTATAATTTGCCATGAGTATAACATATTAGTCACGCCAACAACGTGGTAAAAAAAAAATTCAAACAAAAATGTTCTTTTGTGTTTCTACACGTAACGTGGAGGTATTTTTTTGTTAATTGCATTTGCAAGCGACCAGACGGACAACCTGGTGGTAAGCAGTCACCGTCGCCCATCAACGTTAGCAATGCCACTATAAATAAATAAAAAATATCACAGGACAATCTCACACAAATTGTCATAGGAAACATCCAAGACTCAGGAACATATATTCGCGCTAATCACAGAAATACATACCTGCGGCCTTACCGGGATTTGAACCCAGAACCGCTGGCTTCGGAGGCAGGGTCACTCTCAACTAGGCCAACGTATGACAATTATACCATATGTGTCGTGTATGCTCGTTTGTCTTCACCAAAAGTATGATAAAAGCTGTTATTGCATCTATCAAGCCTTTTATAAAATAGATCTACCATGCAAGAGGTCAGTGGCCGGGTGCAACTAACGTGCACAGATAGCGCTTATCATAACTGTTATCAGATTATCAAATGATTTATTGTGTTTTCTGCTGTCGAAATATTGTTCAATGACGTTCGGGTTGGTTAAGCTTGGGAAATATATTTTTATTGCAGGGAGACAAGGGGGATCAAACGAAACACATTAGTATTCTCAAGATTACAATCTTAAGACTGCGAATGCGTTGCCTTGAGGACTAAGGTAGAATGCCTATGCTAGTAATTTCACCGGTTGTTTTATCCGCACACTGGAGTACAACAGTGTGAACACTACCGCGTAGTGGTAAGTTAAAGTATAAGAATTGGATTATTTGTCTCAAGGATATTTATCTTAAACGGGTAAACTTCGATTCACCAAAAAGTATTTGCCAAACTGATTAATTTCTCAAACATATAATTTGACCGAATTAGTTCTCCGAAACTAACTTAACCTAAAATATACACGACGTTCCCAAAATATACAGTTTCGGAAAAAAGCAATTTGGTCGAATTATATGTTTGTTAAATGAATCACTTTGGAAAAAACATTTTGATGAATCGAAAGGCTTATAATCTTCGAGCGTAGTTTCCAACTTTCAAAAGCAGTAACGTGGAAATTCGTCATGATTTTTGCCTTCTTATATTATTTCTCGAATCGCACTGCTAGTTCAAAACAGTATCAACTCAAAAAAACTGCTAGATTTGTTTCAAGTCCAAACACATTGGTATTAAAGTTGATTTAAAAATACAGTTTTATTTTGAGTTGATGCTGTTTTGATCTAGCAGTGCGAAATATTAACTGGAAGCGATCTTTTAAACGGATAAATTAGCCTTTATATATTCCTTTTGTCTATTTTTTTCGCGTTTACTTTGTTATTTTTCCGTTTTCCAGTTTGTGGTTCAAAACTGAAATTTCTCTTTCGATCGAAGAACTTTTCCTACTTTACCCAACTCCGAGAAACAAATGTAGTTTCTTTTGTATATTTCCTGCGCCGAAGTAATTCCGCGTCGACGAACAAACTGTAAGACTGAAGGCTTCCAAAGTTTCTTATTATCTTCGGGCACCTAAGCAAATTAAGTCGACCTCGACATGACAAGGCTACATTAAGAAACTAGCAGAGCGAGGTGCTTTAAAGTTTGAAAAGTCAGAGTTTTTTTATGTTAAGGAGAAGGCACACGAGCACTCAGGCCACCTGATGGTAAGTGGAATCTGAGACCCATAGACATTAGAATTCTCAAGACTATAATCTTAAGACCTCAAAAGCGTTGGCAACCGTAGCGTAGTAATTTTACCGGTTGTCTTATCCCCACACCGGAACACAACAATGCGAACACTGTTGCTTTGCGGGTGGTTAATGGTGGTAGCGATCCGGACGGACCCTGCACAGGGTCCTACCACTACTAAAACTGCAACTTGCAAATTATTGCTGTAAGTTTTGAGACGCAACTATGGGTAAGAGTTAGTGGCTAATATCAATATCTCAGTTTTATTTAGAGGTTTATTTCAAACTAGAAGACGCCCGCGACTTCGTACGCGTATAATTAGTTTTTCGCTACTCCCCTGTGTGTATGTAGACGACACTATTAAATCACAATTTGATAGTGTAGACTACACTATCAAATTGTGATTATATTATGTCAAATGCCTCGTTTAACGCTATTACCACGGGAATTGTTTAGTTTTCCGGGATAAAAAGTATCCTATGTCCTTCCCCGGGACATATACATATATCATAATTTTTGTTTTTTGTCATAAAGTCATTTCTTTTAATTTGAAACCCTGTCAGGTGATTTTTAAATGCCATTGCATAGACCCCAATAGGTTAGGTTAGGTTTGTTTTATTAATTGCGAATAGTTCACGGTTTTAGAAAAAATGCCTTTAATATTATGGCACGTTATGGCATATAAAATGATGTCATATAAAATTGGGGCAAATTAAATTATTGCATATGCAATTCCGTCAAACGATAGAGAACCCATTAAAACAGTTCTATCATTAACTCCTGTAACACCAGTGTCTTTGCCCTATCTTTTCCTCTGCTTATTAAGTTATTTATAAAATACTTGTGCTTTTATAATAAATGAAACTATTAGTATTTTAATATTTAAAGTATATTTTCAGTATTTCTACACTAAATCAGACAATCCTTTCTCGTTAGTTAATATCTTCCATCTTTTTTGGACGCCGACAGCGTCAAAACGTATCTTCTATTATCTATGCTGATCATAGAGAATACAATTAGAGTTACCAGTTATTAACAAAATAAAGCAGACATTCAATACAACACTAATACTCCTTTTATCAAGGATAAAATATGTTAACAATTTAATATAAACTTTAGTAATCTAACATTCGGCCATACTGACCACAAAAGTTTGTCCTCAAACTTGGATACAATCATTACAGTACAAAAACAAATACTCAATTAAATAATAAAAATAAAAAATAAAAATAAAAACACTTTGTTGCCAATTATTTCTGTTACAAAGTTGATAAGTTCACCATTAAAAGTAAAACCAGTCACCAAGCCTTAACTTGATGCGTCCCCATAACCCTTTCTGTCTCATTCATTAAGCCAGTGATATCATAATATCACTACATGCGTCATAGTCAATAAATTACACAAGTACCAGCTAGTAGGTAATATAATTTTAACACAAAATCATAACTGATTTTAATATATAATCAATACTGATCATCATTACTACGAATTACTCCTGACATGTTCACATACAAGTCTATCTGCAACGGACCCCTCGTCATAAAGTATTTGATTTACTCTTATACCAAACACTCTACAACCGTGTACGCCTTCCAGATAACCCACACAACAAACTCGCCATCTGCATCACGACCCCTCGTTACGCGAACTCTTACAGTAAGCTCCGTAACCGTGCCATGCCTTCCAGTGGACTTCAAAATACAAATCTGCATCGAGACCCCTCGCCATACAATCAATATAATCATACATTGATTCCACGACCGTGTCGCGCCTTCCAGATTATCAACTCTTTAATTATTACTATTATTTAAAAAATATTATATATATATATATATCACTTTCATTGTAAATAGAGTTATACATTCCACTACTCTGATTCAGATAATCAATTTATAGGTATATCATATTTTAATATTATATGTGTCACATGTATAATAATAATAGAACCAAATATATATCATGTCGAGCCCAGTTCATCATCAGAAGCCTCACTATCGCCTTCAGACACTACAGTTATCCACGGTTGTATACGATCAACGGACCAAACATTGGAATAATTTCCCCTAGCAACCATAGACCCAGGAATACTACTCACCTCGTATCGATCATTAGGTAATATCTGACTTATTTTAAAAGGTCCCGTATATTTGGGTAATAACTTTTTGCTTTTACCGTCATTAGACGGTGTATTTTTAAGAATTTTTACTAAATCACCTACATTATATGTTTTAGCTGTTTTTCTAGTCTTATTAAACCGTATTTGCTGTAATGTCTGGTCATGTTCAATGTGTTTACTAATCTCACTTCTAATTATGTTATTTTCTTTGTTATTTTGCCTAATTTCATCCAACGATTCCCCTAACATTCCTTCGCCCTTGTTTAAGGGTCGCTTGCAAAACAATGCTTCAGCTGGGGTCTTACCTATTCCTTTATTCAAGGTGTTGTTAAGATCCCACTGAACTTTACTGATATCTTGGTCCCACTTATTCTCGCCCGAATGGTCAGCATACGCTCTGAGACTGTCAAACACCGTACGGTTATAACGCTCTACCTGACCATTCGCGCGAGGAGTAGAGACCGCATTCAACACATGTTTCACCTCATGTTGAGTGCAGAAACGTTTAAATTCTGATGAAGTGAAACAGCTTCCTCGATCGGTAACTAGCCTAGAGGGATGGCCAAAGGTGTAGAATATGTCTTTCAATACTCTAATAGCGGGAGTGCTCTTAGTGGTTTTTAATGGTTTCATGACACAGAACTTTGTATATCCGTCCACAACGATCAAAAGGTACTGGTTACCAGTTGTACTCTTCACAAAAGGACCCAAATGATCTGCGTGTATCGTATGAAAAGGGATATCTATTTTAGGAATGCTATGCAGGTATCCTTCTTTTGGGCCTGCCGGTTCTTTTCCCATAGCGCAATGTAAACAAGACTTAACATACTTAGCTACAAATTTATTCATTTTGGGAAACCAAAAATCCTTTTTAATTTTTTTTCAATGTTTTTTCTACTGAGAAATGACCTATGTCATCATGGTTTCGTTGACAAATTTGCCATCGAGAACTTTTGGGTACTACCCACTTTAATTCTTCACCAACCTTTCGATAAACACGGTTATTTTTTAATAGAAAATTTTGTTTTATGTCAACTATATCTTTGTACTTTGAATCCTCAAGAGCAGATCTTATGTGTTGTATCTTTGTGTCTTCCAACTGTAAGCTAACTAACCAATCCTCTTGAGTGATTTGAAGCACTCGAGAAAAGTGAGCATTTTTGTCATTACCATCATTGTTTACAACCGGATTACGGCTAAGAGCATCTACATGTTGCATGGATTGCCCCGGTCTGTATTCAATATTGCAATCATATTCTTGTAAGGCAATCCACCAACGCGCGACCCTTGGTATAATATCTTTTTTTACAAAAGTTGAGCGAAGTGCATTACAATCCGTCATAATAGTGAAATGTTGGCCTAAAAGATACACCCTAAATCTATTTAGAGAGACAACCACGGCGAGAGTCTCCAGCTCATAGGCATGTAACTTTTCTTCATCAATTGTAGTTTTGCGGCTAAAATATGCCACGGGTCTTAATGGAGATGTAGAAGACTCTCTCTGCAAAAGAATACCTGCCAGGCCTTGTTTTGAAGCATCACAATGCAATTCAGTAATGAAATTAGGGTTGTAAATAGCCAATATTGGTCTCTGCGTTAATTTCTCTTGAATTTGTGTGAAGGACTCCCTCTGTTGCGGACCCCAAACCCATGGAACGTTTTGTTTAGTAAGTTCCGTAAGTGGTCTAGCCAATGTCGCAAATCCTTCAATAAACTTCCGGAAAAATCCTGCCAAACCAATGAACTGTCTTATTTCATGCACATTTCTTGGTTCCGGAAATGACTCTACAGCCTGAGTCTTTGTTTGACCAGGTCGAACCCCGTTAGCGGAAATTTCAAAACCTAGGTAGTTAATTTCAGTTTCAAAGAATCTACATTTAGAAATGTTTAAAGTAAAACCAGCTTCTCTAAGTAACTTGAAAGTTTGCTCAAGTTTACCTATACATTCGCCAAAATCTTTTCCTGAAATAAGTAAGTCATCCATATACGCTATGGCACATTTTTCCTTATCTTTTCCCAACATTTTGTTTACAGTTCGTTGAAAAACCGCTGGACAATTAGCTAATCCAAATGGTGCCCGTCGAAATTGGTATAAACCGTCAGGTGTTACAAATGCCGTTAAATGTTTACAATCTTGCTTAATAGGAATTTGATAGTAGCCACTAGCCATGTCAAGACTAATGAAGTATTTATTCCCGCTAAGGAGATCAATCTGGTCATCAATACGGGGCAATGGATAAAGATCTTTTAACGTTTTTCGATTAAGAGATCTGTAATCAACGCATAAGCGATATCCACCAGTTTTTTTTGAAACCAATATTATGGGGCTCGCATAAGCAGAGTCTGATTCTTCGATTATATTGTTGTCTATGAGCTCTTTAACCATATTACGCACTTCTTGTCTTTCCGACATACTCAGACGATAAGGACGATACACCACAGGTGTATCGTCGACTAGTTTAATATCTAGCTGACCTAGTTCAGTACATCCTAATTCAGATAAATTTTGAGCAAAACAATCGCGATATTGGGTTATGAGTTCAAATACCTCGTTTTCCTGTTCTCTACTTAAGTTGGGATTCATGTGTATTTGCTCCTTAGCAAGGGGTTCTAAACATTGGGTTATAAGACATCTTACAGATTCGGCAGGTACCGAAGCAGGCGGGAGTAGTAAATTGTCATCCTGTAAGATATGGTAAAATCGTGCTACCAACATATTTTCCGTAAAATAAAGAACATCATCTAAGCTACCGAGATTTACAATAATAATTTCACATTTACCATCTTCCAACTTGTAAAGTCCCTCTTGTACACAATATTCTTTTCCTTTTACATTACGGTAATTACCCTTTATATACAAATCACAATTGTTATAATTAGTACAATAACACGTTAACAGGCCAATGCCCTTTATATCGGAATCCTTAGTGACAAATAGTTCACATCTGTTTGAAGTGAAAAGTTCGTTAAACATGTTCTCACGAAAAGTTTTACATGAGTTAGCTAACATAGATGAAAGCGTCATCTATGTTAGCTAACTCATGTAAAACTTTTCGTGAGAACATGTTTAACGAACTTTCGGTTTTTGTAATTACTACTTCGGGAAGTTCGGTGAAATTTTGTCCTACTAATAATGACGTGTGTAATAAATTGTTATCAACAACATATGCTGTAATAGTTGCTTCAACAGAATCCAAGCGCAAGGAAAGTACAACTTTTCCATTTAATGGAATATTCACATCAGCAACGCCTCGTAAACAGGGTAAACTGTCAGTAGTCACAATTAAACCAAACTTATTTGCAGTTTCCTGATTAATAAGTGTGCATTCACTTCCCAGATCTATAAAACAACTAACCTTTTCCATGAATCTATCATTTATAATAGCTTGTATAGTAATTTTAGTATATAGTTTTTTGCGTAGTTAGGAACGTTTTTCAATCGTGTAACCATATGACGTATTCCCGAAATGGCGCTGCTTCCGTTTTTTCGAATGATGAAGTGAGGTCACGTTCTTGAGATCTGCTCTTAAAAAATATTTAATTTAATTGGCTTGCAAGCGTCTAAGTGCTATTGATTGTGGTTGGAGTACTCCTGAGCTGATTGAGTGTGAGAAGCCAGGATATAACCAGGGCCCTAGGTAAAGTCGAATGAAGCCACCACAAGGTAAGAGATGCATGCAAGATATTTATAAAACTTCTACAGTCCACTGCGTTTGTTTATTGTACATATTTTTGGTCCTTACGATCCGAAAGTAAATTAGAATTCCATCCATTTTTCCAAATTTCACGTCGCGTTTGGTCAGTGGTGATACGATTGAACTGCGAAACGACGTCCATCTTGAATCTGTTTATTGGCAAACGAACTTTTCGTGTGTCGTTATTTAGTTAATAAATACGTAGTGCGTGTATTTCGCTAAATAATTGAAAAGCTTCGATAGTTAGCATCAGGATTCATGTTACTTATTTGGTGTAATTTTGTATAGGTATTTGATACGAAAAAACATAATTATTTTTTATATATTGAATATAGGGTAGATTCGTGTAACCGCGCCGCGGCGAACGAGACGACCTAGTCAGTGGAACGTGAATGTTACGTTTATCGCTTATCGTTATTATATTGTAATCTTTAAAGTTGTGTTTAAAGGTGTAATAACGCGATATTTAGTGTTAATTTAGTGTTTAATTGCGTACTGTGACCACGTAAGTTTGAGATTTGTTAGTAGACGAATATAAAATAAGGTATTAACCGTTTAAATTGTCTTGAGTCTTCGCCTAAGCATTGCGCGACTAAATTGAGTTTTGTAATTTGTTGCCGTAATTACTAGTATTGAACTGTTGTCTTATACTGAGCCGTGTTATATTGTATTATCCTTGTGACTGGATTGTTTACAATACTTGACAACTTTCACGTAAGTTATTTTTAGTTCTTATTAACGTTTGTCTTTGATAAAATGGAAATAGAACAGTTATTATTTCATAGAAAATTCATTTCTAAACAATTAGATCGGCTATTAGAGTATGAACGAACGAATCATTATGACGAATTGGAAGCAGCTTATGGTGATCTAGATATGATTCGCTCGCAGTTCGAAGATGTTCAACAGTCAATCGAGAAAAAACTTATATCTAAAAAGCAGTTCGACGAAGCTGATGAGGAAAACATTCGTGATGCATTTTTTACTAAGTTATATGACATTCGGGCAAGGTATGCGAAACTCATGAAACGTAATTTAGAGACTAGTGATCGTAAGCTGGATGACAGCTATCAATCGAGCGACAATAAAAGTAATATTAAATTACCGAAATTGCCTTTACAAATGTTTTCCGGAGATTATTCTGAGTGGAAGAGCTTTAATGATTTTTATTGTTCTACCATAAAAGATAACAAGTGTTTGTCGAACATTGAAAGATTTCAGTATCTTCGTTCAAGTTTGCGAGGCGAAGCGTTTAGTTTAATTAAGTGCCTACCGTTAACGAGTGAAAATTTTGAGCTTGCTTGGCAAACTTTGATCGATAGGTACTCTGATAAGCGCCGCATAGCGAACAAACATGTGGACGCGCTGCTTAATCTAGTGCCATTACGCAGTGATACTGATGTCGAAGGAATGAAACGACTCACAAATACTTTAATCGAAAATGTAGGTGCGTTAAAGGCATTGGAATTTCCTACAGACGAGTGGTGCTTTTTATTGTTGCACATTGTCTTAAAGAAAATAGACTGTGAAACGAGGCGTCGTTATGAATTGTCGTTAGACGACGGCCGCGACTATCCGACTTATGCAAAGTTCATGGAATTCCTGGCGAAACAGATGCATGCGTGTGAAGCATCTCACCAGGTCTCGCGAAGGCCACAGCCTAGTGGCAACGCGGGTCCGAGTAAGGCTAAGGGCACGAATTCTTTTGCGACTCATGTCGACCACGATCGAGTGTGTATTTCTTGTGGTAGTGAGCATCCATTGAGTAAGTGTTCGAAGTTTTTGAGCTTAACTCCATTTAAAAGAATGAATTTAGTGAAACGTTTTGGCTTATGTTTTAATTGTTTTAGTGACAAACATGCATCGCATGGTTGTCAGTCGGGTTCTTTATGCGACAAGTGTGATAGGCCTCATAATAAACTCTTACATTTTTCGCGTGAAGGTGCTCACGGGCAGGAGGCGTCCCAACCTGGGGCCAAGTATGACTCCAATGTAGCTCGCGCGAGCACCGAGGGGAGCAAGTCCAATGCGAGTGTTGGATCGCAGACGCAGCAGGGTGTGGTGAACCATGCGGCCATGGAGGGCTCTCATTGTGTGAGCTCGGCCGCACTGTTGTCGACCTGCGTAGTGCGCGTGCGCCGTAGTGATGGGGGAATGCAGCTCGCTCGCGTGTTATTGGATCCCGGTTCTCAGTCGTCCTTTATGACATCTAAATTCGCTAGCTGTCTAGATTTACCGCGTCGGCGTGTGTGTGTGCCGGTCAGCGGTCTCGGTATGTCTGATGTAGGTAAGGCGAAAGGTGTTGTTTCGTGTGTGATCTTACCTACTGACGTTGATGACGAGTTTTGTGTTCAGTGCTTAGTTTTAAATAAAATCACTAGTTTTTTGCCTAGTACGATTTTATCTCATGACAAGTGGTCACATTTGGATAGTTTAAAATTTGCTGATCCTAAATTCTATCGCCCTGCTGGGATAGATATACTATTAGGAGCGGAGGTGTATCCGCGGTTATTACGTGATGGGCGTATTTTAGGTCGTGACGGCTTTCCATCTGCCATCAATAGTGTGTTTGGGTGGCTTGTGATGGGCGGAACGTCCGGCAAGAACCTAAAGTCCCTTGAAAGCGTGTCCTTTGCTTCAGTTACTTCTGAGGAGAGCCTCGATGTTATTTTAAAGAAGTTTTGGGAAGTTGAGTCAGAGCCGACGCGCGCGCCTCCTCTTAGTGTCGAGGAGATGCGTTGCGAAGATATTTTTGCTAAGGGTCATCATCGAGACGAGACGGGTAGGTACGTCGTTCGACTCCCGTTTAAGACTGATCAGCCAAACCTCGGTGAATCTCGAGAAATTGCTCTGTCGCGTCTCCATTCTCTTGAGAGAAGGCTCGCTCGTGATACTTTTTCAAAGCAATCGTACTCCGATTTTTTGAAAGATTATTTAGAGGCAGGACACATGGAGCTTGTGGAGCATCCATCAGGAAGTGATGCGAAGCCGTTTTACATCGCTCATCACAGTGTGATAAAAGAATCAAGTTCAACGACGAAACTGCGTGTCGTGTTCGATGGTTCGATGAAGTCAAGTAATGGTGTGGCCATTAACGATGAACTCCTGGTTGGTCCAAAGCTTCAGCAGGATATTGAGAAAATTCTGCTTAATTTTCGTTTGCACGATGTCGTATTTGTTACTGACATTAAACAGATGTTTCGTGGTATTCTGGTAGACGAAAAAGATCGTGACTATCAGCGCATATTGTGGCGTCACTGTTCCTCTGAGCCAGTGAATGAGTTCAGGCTGCGTACCGTCACTTATGGTCTTTCCTCAGCGCCGTATCTTGCGATACGGACGCTGCATCAATTAGCCACTGATGAGAAGCACAAGTACCCGCGCGCGGCCGCTGTACTCGTCAACGATGTATTCGTTGATGATGCGGTCAGTGGTGCGGCGGGGCTGGAGTCTGCACGTGAGCTGAAGAACGAACTGGTTCAGTTGTGTGCTGCGGGTGGTTTTTCCTTGCGTAAATGGGCTAGTAACGTCCCCTCTCTTCTTGATGACGTTCCAGATTGCGACAAGGAAACTTGTGTCTCGTTTTCAGCTGCTGATGATGAAGGTGTCATCAAAGTCTTGGGCGTCCAGTGGAAACCGCAAAGTGACCAGTTTCTTTACAATTTTTCACCTGGTACTCAGGATTGTACAAAGAGAGCAGTGTTGTCACAGATCGCCAAGTGTTATGACCCATTGGGGTGGTTATGTCCAGTCACACTATTTGCGAAGTGCTTGATGCAAAAATTGTGGGTTTTAGGTGTAACCTGGGACGAGCCTCTACCTAATGATCTGCAGCATGTGTGGTTGCGCTATATTAGTGAGCTCCCGCTCGTGTCAAATATTTCCATAAATAGGTTTATTTTAAAGGACTTTGTGAAAGCCGAACTTCATGCGTTCTCTGATAGTTCTGAATTAGGTTTTGCAGGAGTAGTGTACTTGCGTGTCTTCACTGGAGATGGTGTGTGGAATACTCACCTATTAATTTCAAAGTCACGCGTTAGCCCTCTTAAGCGTATTAGTCTCCCGCGTCTTGAGTTGTGTGGCGCTGTGATCATATCCCGGTTATTGAAATATGTGTTGTCTGTCTATGAAGGGAAGTTCAAAATCGATAGGATTTGTGCGTGGACAGATTCCACAATAGCGCTGGCGTGGATCAAAGGACTGTCTTATGAGTACAAGACGTTCGTGGCTAATAGGGCTAGCGAATGCCAGAGTAATGTTTCCCCTGAAAACTGGTTTCACGTACCATCAGCGCACAACCCGGCTGATTGCGCGTCGCGAGGAGTGTTGCCGTCGCAGCTAGTGCAGCATGAGTTGTGGTGGCGAGGTCCCCAGTGGCTATCGCAGCCTGATGATGAGTGGCCTGCGTCCGTGTCTAGGTCTGATGTGTGTGACGTAGACATTGACGTAGTTAATAGTGAAAAGCGCCCCGTGAAGTCATTTTCTTCATTTACTGATTGTACGGATTTAATGAGTAGATATTCGGATTTGACTAAACTATTAAAGGTGACTGCTTGGTGTTTACGTTTTCAAAGTAATTGTTTGAATGTTGTCAAAAACCTATCAAATTTTATTTCTGTCCCGGAGCTAAACAACACATTATTGCATCTTGTTAAAGTCGTGCAACGGAATGAATTCAGCGATGTATTTGACTGCTTAAAAAAGAAAACGCCATGTTTAACAGCTATTCAGCGTCTGAAACCGTTTGTTGATGATGACGGCTTGTTGCGTGTCGGCGGGCGATTGACAAAATCTTCTTTGAATTTTGATGCAAAACATCAACTGATTCTTCCTAAAAGGAATCGATTAACTATTCTTATTATAGATTATTTTCATAAGATTTACTTGCATGTCGGTCTTCAAACGTTGCAGTATTTGTTGCTACAGAAGTACTGGATTTTGTCAGCTCGAAGTGTTCTTAAAAGTAGAGTATTTCAATGTGTCGTTTGTTTTAGGAATAAACCTAAAAACTTAACACCCATGATGGGTGACTTACCAACATTTCGTGTGGAACAATGTCGTGCATTTTTGAAGGTCGGCATTGACTATTGTGGTCATTTTTTTATTAAATTAGGTCGGCAACGAAATTCTAAATTGACAAAGTTTTGGGTTTGTGTCTTTATTTGCGGACAAACTCGAGCTGTGCATTTAGAGATGGTCAATGCGATGACCGCTGAAGCTTTCATAGGAGCTCTGAAAAGATTCTGTAGTCGTCGCGGCGTTTGTACAGATTTGTATAGCGATTGTGGTCGTAACTTTGTCAAGGCAAACAAAATGTTGTCAGAGTTCCATGAATTGTGCAAAGCGGATGAATTTAAGACTAAGATTAATCGTGAATGCGTTAATCAGAAAATTAAATTTCATTTTAACCCCCCTTATGCCCCACATATGGGAGGGTTGTGGGAGAGGCAAGTGCGTAGTTTTAAATATCATCTAAAACGCGTAGTAGGCCAACAGACGTTGTCTTACGAGGAGTTTCATACGGTCGTGTGCCAAATCGAGGCGATATTGAACTCGAGGCCGATCTGTCCTCTGAGTAGCGACCCGAGTGATCCGCAAGCGCTGACCCCCGGGCATTTTATTATAGGGCACCCGCTCGTAGCTATTCCGGAACCGAACCTCACGGAAACAACCGTTAATAGGTTAACTAGGTGGCAACTATTAACTAATATGATTCAGCACTATTGGAAACGCTGGAGTAAAGAGTATCTGCATACTTTGCAGCAGCGCCCCAAGTGGCAAATGTCGAAGGATAATGTAACGGTCGGTTCGGTAGTGGTTCTCGTGGAGGACAACGCTCCACCTATGCAGTGGCGACTCGGAGTCATCGCGGAGACGCACCCCGGCGCCGACGGCGTGGTGCGCGTGGTCACGGTGCGCACAGCACACGGCATGGTCAGGCGCGCTGTAGTGAAGATATGTCCGCTCCCGGACTCATCTTCATGTTAGTGCTAGTATGTTATATTAGTAGTTTTAGTTACCGTCCATCTTTGTTAGAGGTAGTGACTCTAAGGCGGCCGGTATGTATAGTAATTTTAGTATATAGTTTTTTGCGTAGTTAGGAACGTTTTTCAATCGTGTAACCATATGACGTATTCCCGAAATGGCGCTGCTTCCGTTTTTTCGAATGATGAAGTGAGGTCACGTTCTTGAGATCTGCTCTTAAAAAATATTTAATTTAATTGGCTTGCAAGCGTCTAAGTGCTATTGATTGTGGTTGGAGTACTCCTGAGCTGATTGAGTGTGAGAAGCCAGGATATAACCAGGGCCCTAGGTAAAGTCGAATGAAGCCACCACAAGGTAAGAGATGCATGCAAGATATTTATAAAACTTCTACAGTCCACTGCGTTTGTTTATTGTACATAGCTTGTTTATAATACTTTTGGTTACCAGGAGTTGAACTACCAACAAACAAAACCCGTCTGTCATTCTTAGCATTAGTATTATTTTTAGAATTGCAATCACTAGCAATGTGTCCAAATTTTTTACACTCATCACATTTAAGAAAAGGTTTCGGACACTGTTGGAGCCGATGGCCCTTTTCCTTACAATTAAAACATGTAATTGGTGTTAGATTTGGATTAGTTTGTGAAACAGATGTGCGACATTGAATGGCTCGGTGGCCTGGCTCATTGCATTTGTAACAAACAATGACAGACTTGTTTCTATTAAATGAAGTTCGTGTTATATCTTTTTGGCCCTACAATTATCTTTAAGAAACTTAAACAAGTCTTCAGGCTCAGCAAAACGTGCAGATGATGCACTGGCTCGTATTGTCCTATCATCTATCCCATGAAGTATACAGTCAACTGCTTTTTTACCAGAAATATTGCATGCATTAAGCAAAATAATTTTCTCATAATAATAGTCATCTAAAGTATCTCCTAACTTAAGTCTTCTGTCGAGCATTTCTGTCAAAAGGGCACCATAATTAGTCTCAGATGGAAACGCTTTAACAAGAAGAACTTGCCATTCATTCCAATTATGTGAAACTGAGACTTGACCATGATACCATTTCTTTGCATTGCTAACTAATTTAGGAAGGGCATAGTGCATTATATGTGCCTCATCCCATTTATAAATGTTAGCACATTCATTGACTTTAGCTAACCATAAATCTATTCTATGATTCTTCACCGACGGATCAAACTCAGGGATCATATTTGTGGTTGAATTAAGTGACGTTGAAGAACTAGGCTTAACTAAAGTTTTCAACAGTGTAGCAAAGTCATTTACATTAAATGTCACATTAGAATTGCTGGTAACATCCTTACCTGAAGTAGTAATGGAAGTGGATGGCACTACCTCTGATCCAGCTCCCATCTCTGGTGTAATAATTATTCCCATTGAGTGGTTGCTCGTCGGTGTAGTCGCAACGCGTTGATCAGCTTGCGTCGCTAGTCGCTCACCATCATCCCGTCCCGTTATAGAGCTACTTAAATAGACAGCATCAGCCCATCCGGTCGCAGAACTACTTGCACGTACAGCATCAGCCCGTCCGGTCGCAGAAATTCTTGCATGTACAGCATCAGCCTGTCCGGTCACAGGGTTTCTTGCACACACAGCATCACCCCGTCCGGTCGCAGAGCTACTTGCACGTACAGCATCATCCCGTCCGGTCGTAGAGCTTCTTGCACGCACAGGATCAGCCCGTTCGGTCGCAGAATTTCTTCTTGACAAAAGACTTCTTGATTTTTCTGTATTTACACCCATATCCTGATCAGTTGCTTCATACCGTGAGTGTATTTCTAAAAACATACTATTGTTGTGCACAAAGGGAGAACGGTCACTGTTTTGATTCTCAACAATATCTGGGGTATACCGGCGTCGGTCACTGTTTTGATTCTCAACAATATCTGGGGTATACCGGCGTCGTAATTTCGACCGTTGCCTTTTACGAGGTGGGTCTCTTGACTTTGAATACTTTTTTGGGTGCTTTCTCGTTAAACTTCTATATCTCTTTCTTGATTGCCGCACATTTTCTTCACTTGAGGAATTACTTCCAGATTCAGTATTTTTGCGTTCATATTTCCTAGACGGTTTTTTCTTAGATTTACGCCGATCGCGACCCATTGTTTTGTTCTTTATCCCACTTCTGATAAAATACTTGTGCTTTTATAATAAATGAAACTATTAGTATTTTAATATTTAAAGTATATTTTCAGTATTTCTACACTAAATCAGACAATCCTTTCTCGTTAGTTAATATCTTCCATCTTTTTTGGACGCCGACAGCGTCAAAACGTATCTTCTATTATCTATGCTGATCATAGAGAATACAATTAGAGTTACCAGTTATTAACAAAATAAAGCAGACATTCAATACAACACTAATACTCCTTTTATCAAGGATAAAATATGTTAACAATTTAATATAAACTTTAGTAATCTAACATTTATAATCTTAAGTTTCGTTATGGCTGTTTTATTTAATACTTATCGCACTTTTAGAATTAAAGTGACCTAATTTAAACATTTTCAGCTTTCGATTTTGTGTCATAAATTTAGTACTATACTGTCCTTAGTCGAAATTCAAAATATGTGGATTAGGTCACTATAATTCTAAAGATGCGTTATGACTCCTAAAAGTTCGTATATTTCTTTTAATAAATCTAGATATAGTTTGCCTCGAGCTTGTGCTTCTCTGAAAGGATTGGGCTATCTATCCAGAGAGGTAATGCAGCCAGTGTCATAGGGATGTTCTTTTTTATCTTTTATTATTTATGTAGCTTAGTAAGTTTCATTTGTTTATTTGTGTAGTTGATATTTATAAAAAATATTCCTCGCAATTTATTAATATGTAGTAGCCGCATTACTTATTAATTAAATGAACATAAAAAGAAATACAACTGTACTGCTGCTGCATTTAAGACGTGGCCTTACCAGCTACACGCGCCGCAGTCCTAAGCCAAAGTACCCCCAGAACATAAATAACTAATATAGTTAAATTATCTTACAAACGCGCTCCTAAACGTCCTTATTACACCGCGTTACGGTTCAAACTTGAACGAAACACGAGTATTCGAATACTGCAAGAACTATACAAGCAGTTTGTGCCTACCCTCATTTTTAAGTTTTTGTCTGAGAACAAAGAAAGTTAAGGTTCTATGTAAGCTGAATAAGGATAGAATATTGCTTTAGAATAATTTGAGCAAAACGCAGCGTGAGCCTGCCGTTTGGCCAAAATATTTTTGGTCAAATGTATCATTTCTCAAATTTTTCATTTGCCAAACCTTTGATATATACATTTTTCAAAACTAGTTTAGTACCATCGTGTAGAACCCTATAGGTTTGGTTAGGTTAGCTTTTATAAAATCCTGAAATATTGACGGTTACAGAAAACAAAGCGGGTTGGAAAATGAAAATTTGAGAAATGATACATTTGACCAAAAATATTTTGGCCTAACGAAATAGACCCAAACGCAGTATACAGTGTGTTACCGTCATGAGGGCTTTCCTTGATATAGAGTAACAATGGGCAACTCCTTAATGTACCGACATGTTTATTTTAATTAAAACAAGATAAAACAGTACACGCTTGTTTTCTAACTAAAAATAAATTGCAAGCAATGTACACTGTGCGTTAAAGTTAATTAATAAAGTCACGTGACCAAACTAATGGCCGTATTAATAAACTCGTCTCAGTTTAAATGCCCATAAAGTAAACGTCAAACCATAGAAAACAGTCATTTTTGACGTATCTTGAGACGGGCATTTAAACCAAGATCAGTTTATTAATACGGGCCTAAGACTTGTTTATAAGTGACCATAGCAGCCCCATTTGACGTCTGAACTTGTTGCACGGCTTCTAATATGGATCTGGGATTGTGAGGATGTCGCCTGTTCGGGTATCTTTCACGATACAACCTCAACGCTTCTGCTGCGTTGCCGTGTGTTTCCCCGTACAACAAAATCATGTCGCACATTTCACGAGCGTCGTAGGCCATTAGTTAAACTCACTATATATTAAACATTAAATTATTGGGTGAATTTCAACAAGCGTCAAATTATCCTAATTTTGGTGGTATTTTTTATTTTCTTAGTAGGGTTTACAATTAAACGTTTAAGTGACGTCATTAGTCATTATAAAAACAGTGTTAAAATGGCCCTTTATTATACTAAGTGTTTTTTAAGATATAATGATTTTATTAATTATGTACCACCAAAATTGTTATTATCCACCAAAATTACTTTTCTTAGAAAAACTCACGATCAATAATAACATATCGGGCTAATTAAAATATAATCGTTAGGGAATCTTCCTTGTTATTTTTGAAAATCCAAAAAAGTAAGTTTCTAATATAATAAATAATGATTATTTGTTGTTTAAATAATTTTGGTGGAGACCAGAAATTTTGATAATTTTGGTGTTTCACAAAAGCCACCAAAATTGTACCACCAAAATTATAAAACTTAACTTTTTTTTTAAATTAAAAACATATGTTTTAGTGTAACAAAAACTTAACTCGTTACAGTTAAAAAGACACCATAAACATACTTGAAAAAACTATCACACAACAAAACTTTTTGCGAAATAATGACTTATCTAAGTTATCACGATTAATAAAGTGTATTCCATACCACCAAAATTAGATACTTATATGCTTAGCGGGAAGACGCAGAAAGATGGTACAAATCTTTCACCGTCTATTGCTGGAGTGAAACTGAACGAACAACTGACGCTATATTTGTTTGTTTAATCACGTTTCGTTCGATCATAAAATCAATTTCAATATTCACCACCAAAATTAACTATTTCGCTTGGACAGTTTTATTTACACTGCTCCCAGTTTCCTTTTACTTGCAAATGCAATAATTGATACATTTTAAAATACCTCAACTAATAAGGAATACAGATAACTAAAATATAAGTCTAGTTGAGGCTTAATAAGTTTGTACCACGACATATCAGTATATGCGGGAAGTACAGGACACGACACCAAAATTGATTTTGGATTGAAATTATTTTTTTACGATAAATATAATAAGTTAATAATAATTTTAACTTTGGCTCAATATGGTACTTTGAGTGAGATTATTTATAAAATAAATAGTTTTCCAATACATGTACTTTACACCCCAATTATCACGTCCGCCGCTCAAAAAATGTGGTTGAGATAATAACCCTATTACGAGAGGAAAGACTTTCGTTGAAATTTGACAACCACAGATTAGAAGGGTATTTGACAACGATTATTTTCTGTCATTTTAGTTTCTCAAATCTGACAAATTCAAGGAGTATTAATAACTCTCTATGTTCTGCCCCTGTACCAATGCATGCCTTGTACCAAGTAATAACGATATTGATTACGATACTTGCACATAGCTCCAGTACGTTGATGATAGTTAAAATCTAAGAAGTTAAATTGCAGCGTTACGTTAGTTAACTTCGACTTAATTATACCCGCAAATAGTTACTTCAACAACATATTATCGTTAGTTAAAGCAGAAGCCCTCATGCCAGTAACACACTGTATAAATTGGAACGATTCATTTGAATATCACTACATAGTACAAAACAAAGTCGCTTTCTCTGTCCCTATGTCCCTTTGTATGCTTAAATCTTTAAAACTACGCAACGGATTTTGATGCGGTTTTTTTTAATAGATAGAGTGATTCAAGAGGAAGGTTTATATTTATAATACTTTAATCCGGAGCGAAGCGAGGGCGGGTCGCTAGCATGTTTAATATATAAGTACTAGATTGCTAGATTGGATTGATGATCAAGGCAAAAGAAACGATCAGTTGGCAGAACACTAGATCCAGTCCCTGTGCAAGCTCGTCATATCCATTAATAATCGTTTAAATTGAAAATTGAAAATGTCATTTTAGAGTAAAGGTAATTGAACTTTATTTCCTTGCTCGTAGATTCAAATTCCCACTGACAAAAATCTCCCTGTTTGTGGTATGAAGACCTCACAAAAGTAAGCCTTCTATTTGGTTCATGAAATGCCCATATTAATTGCACGAAATTTAATTACCAAACCAATTTAATATATAAGGAAAAGTTTCCCGTTAATATCCGAATAATCCTTAAACAAAAGATTCCCCATGATAACAAGAGATAATTTAAACCCCAGTTTTATCTAGATAAACGAACTCTACGCGAGCAAAGTCACGTTTGCGTTCAATAATAAATAATAAGACAAGAAAGTACGTCAAAGGAAACAATAAAGGATATTGATTTTATGTGTGGGGTTATTCTTTACTGGAGGTATTGGAGAGATAGACCTAGAAATCGATTCTGATGACAACGAAACACTTGAATTGAACCACTTTGAATTTCAATAACTTTGTTTAAATAAAAATAAAAAACTTTTTTTCCGGGTATTATAAGCACCCATAGTGAGTTGTAAATTAAAATTACATTATTGATAATAATAATAATAATAATAATAATATCACGGGACAATGTCACACAAATTGACCCAGTCCCAAACTAAGCTCTAGGCCTGTGCCATGGGTACTAGACAACGACATACCTACTTATATAGAGAAATATATACTTAAATACATAGAAAACATCCAAGACTCAGGAACAAATACTCGTGCTCATCACACAAATATCTGCCCTTACCGGGATTTGAACCCAGGACCCCTAGCTTCGAAGGCAGGGTCACTCCCAACTAGGCTAGCGTGTCGTCGATAATTAGTATAATTAAAAATTATAAATAATAAACCATAAGAACCATTAAACCTTAAACATTAAACATTATCTCTTCTCTTAATATTAGCTGGAATATTAAAGGCCGCATATGGAGAACTTGCAGCCTTCATTACATTTAAACTTTGAAACGGTTTCCTGAAACAAATTGTCCAGTTTGTATACGTTTTAGACTTTTTACTGAATCATCATCATTGTCATTTTTTTTTTTTTTTTTTTATGTTAAGGAGAAGGCACGCGAGCACTCAGGCCACCTGATGGTAAGTGAAATCTGAGACCCATAGACATTTGAATTCTCAAGACTATAATCCCAAGACCTCAAATGCGTTGCCAACCCTGAGGACTAAGATGGAATGCCTCTATGCTAGTAATTTCACCGGTTGTCTTATCCCCACACCGGAACACAACAATGCGAACACTGTTGCTTGGCGGGTGGTTAATGGATAAGATGGTGGTAGCGATCCGGACGGACCCTGCACATGGTCCTACCACCACTAAAATATGTCATATCCCTACCATGTTTATTTAGAGCACACATTCTAATAATTTAGTACAAGTCTTAAAAGTCACAGAGTAATTGAGTCTTCCTGTAATTCTGATACCGTCTTTACGAGTAATAACACCAAAACATCAAAGACGTTCAATTATTCCGAAAAATAAGCCGGAAATTACCTAATGAGAAACAAATTGTCTTGTTACGAGAGAACTCTTCATTTAAAGGCTTTGAAGACATCGTTATTTCAAATAACGATGTGAAAATACAATTTAAAATTTGCATTAGGTTCAGCACCACGAACACGTTTTGGTGTCCGTTTTAAAACGAAATCAAGAGATTGGGCAAATGTATTGAAAATGGAGAAAGAATTGATTAGCGCTTGCTTGCACATCTTTAAATTTGGATCGTAGGCGAATTGGGTGTAGAATCAACAGAATGGAAACCTATAAAGTGAGGTAAACACCATTTCTTACTAAAGCCGCAAATACTTAGCTCACCGGAGAACAAAAATATGGTCACTTGAATAACTACTGTTTGAAATTATTCAAACAGCAGTTACATTTTCAAAACTTGCTTTTAAAAATCTAACTAAGTAATTAATTATAATATCACGCCTTCAATCCCAGAGTGGGGTAAGCAGAGCTACAGAAATACCAACAAATAATTCTGTAACCACATTTTGCACAAGTAGCCTAAGATGTTTACCAGTGTATTAGTGACAGCTTGCAAGCCCATCGCCTAACAATATAGCCGACGCCTAACAGAAAACGAACACCACAGTATAGTTTTAAATCTTTTTCTACATCAAATACCGTGACCCAATTCTATAATTAATTATCCACTACAATATTTAATTATCCAAAGCTTCTATGGACTATAATCTTGGATTCAAGAGCCCATATTTTAGTTCTCCGGTGAGCTAGGTATTTGCGGCCATAGTATGAAATGATGCTTTAACTCATTCCTTTTGAATGATATAGGTTTCAATTCTGTTGGTTCTACCTACACCCATTTTCCATACAAAATGCCCATGATCCTTTGATAAAACAAAGGAAGGAAATTAAAGTAGAACAGTTTGTTGAACATAGTTTTAGGGTTTAGAGTCAATTTAACATGTGGCATGTAAGCTCTTTTCCATCCCAAAAAAAACTGAACCGATTGGTGTGGTGACATGACAACCTAAATGTAGACATAGATGGGTCATACACACTCTTAAAAACAAAAGTTGTCTTTCCTGTGGTCAATAGTTAAAAGCTTGTGTGCATATAAGTTTTGTTTTTATACGATAGATCTAAAGCAGTCCTGACGCCGTTTATGCGGGAATGGGCTTAGCCAGAAAATTAGGCCTTAAAAACGTTAACTTCCGGCGTGTCCACAGGAAAGACGCTAACCTAAATCTTTGTATGACCAAAGTCAAATTAGCAATAGCATTGAGGCATTCCATCTTGGTCCTCTAGGTTGGCAGCGCATTTGAGATCTTAGGATTGCAGTCCTGAAATTATAGTCTTGAGAATTCAAATGTCTATGCGTCTCAGATTTCACTTACTATCAGGTGGTATGAGTGCTCGTGTGCCTTCTCCTTACCATAAAAAAAACGCGTCAAATAAAAAAAATATATAAAGGGTAATACGGTCAAACTCACCATTTGACAGTCCTTGAATACCACAGTATCCATAGATATGGGGGTTGGTAAAATAAAGTCCTATTGATAGTATCCGTAAGGTTCAAGTTAGTGGTGGTAGGACCCTGTGCAGGGTCCGTCCGGATCGCTACCACCATCTTATCCATTAACCACCCGCCAAGCAACAGTGTTCGCATTGTTGTGTTCCGGTGTGGGGATAAGACAACCGGTGAAATTACTAGCATAGAGGCATTCCATCTTAGTCCTCAGGGTTGGCAACGCATTTGAGGTCTTGGGATTATAGTCTTGAGAATTCAAATGTCTATGGGTCTCAGATTCCACTTACCATCAGGTGGCCTGAGTGCTCGTGTGCCTTCTCCTTAACATAAAAAAAAAAAAAAAAAAAAAAAAAAAATACGCTATCGCACTCCTTTGTGATCGGAGCGTACAAAACACATTTAAGCGCGTGCCTTCTCAATTAGGCAGCAGGGTGAGTCGAATTCAGTGTCTTATAAAGCTGCCTAATTGAGAAGGCACGCGATAAAATGTGTTTTGTACGCTCCGACGGGACATCCTAAACTTGCCGAATAAAACTTCACCTTTGAGATGGACGCTGCGCTGTGTTGAAAGAATACTCCCCTGGACTTTCAAGTGGTAAGTACTAAATTCAAACCACCCTTACTTTAATACGTTACTTATGATATGACTTCGACTGTACACGCTACAGTGGACATAATTTACATATCATTGGAAATATATTTTTATGTGAAGCAAAGATAGCCAGGGAGCTTATCTCCGTATGCTGTTCCTATTTCTGTGACCTATTCAATAACACCACTGTGATTGCATAGTCATTAAAACAGATAACACTAAAATACCTAACATTTTAATAACACAGATACAAATGTGATGATTTGTTGGGTATCTCTTCATTTTTCATAATTTTATTTGTACTAATTTCATTTGCCATACTGCCTTCATTTTCCCTAATATCACATATCATATTTTTTAAGTGCCATAATATTCTATAGTGTCATAATCAACCTCCTAATATAAGATACCATAATATTTACATTCTATAATGTTCATAATCTCTAATATTTTATTCCAGTTGCCAGTTCTTGGCCTGATTGTGTAAAATGCGGTTACAGAATTATCAACAAGTCTTTTTAGAGTTGTTCGTATTTCTGTAGCTCTGCCTACCCCACTCTGGGAATGAAGGCGTGATGTTATGTATGTATGGTACAAACTGGAATACAAAATACTATTGTAATAAACTACCTCTTGTGTCTTAAAGATGGTCTCCGTTAGGTACGACGACCAGCAAAGCGGGAGGAGTGTTGGGTAAAACTGCGTCCTTGCAGAACTGTTTTTTTACGGCAAATATAAAATTATGGTGTTTTAAATTTATAGCATACAATTTTATAACACTTGATGATAGGGAAAATGAAATGTATGACAAACGTATGGTTATGGCACCTATATAAAATTATGACACCTATATATGTTATGATATATAAAATTATGTCAAATTAAATTCGGTCAAACGATAGAGATCTGTTGTGTTATTTTGCCTACGTGACTTTTCTCTCGCGTCCACACCCAGTAAAGTCTAGATAACGTTTTCAGGTCACGCGTTTACAGGGTTCAATCTCCTTAACATATATACAACTATGTTGTTTTAACTTCAAGCGTAATCATGTATCAAACGGTAACAGAAAACTTTAGATGTCTTAGAGTGGCATGGTACTAAGAATTAGGGCGAATGTGTGCTCTTGAAAAATTCCCTGAAACTGAACACGTGGTAATAATTTAAGAGAAATGGATGATGTCATTTTCTTCCGAATAGTGAGATGATGTGATTCGTAACAGGATATTGACAGAGTGATAAGATGACGAGTAATATTGACAAAGAAAAGGTAATAAAGGAATTTCCGTTGGCACTCTTTAAATTTTTGACGTTTTCTTCATTTGGAAATGCCCAAGATAGAGATACTATGTATGGACGACTCCTTTACCCTAAGCCTAAGTTGAACGTTATTTTTTAAATATTTCTTCCTTTTACTACAACTTTGTCGTTTAGTGTAAACTTAGAAATAAACAGGGCCTCTATTCAGGTGCGTTAAAACGATATCGTGTTTGACACGTTTAAGAATCAATTATGTCACAGTCGCCGTTATTGTAAATGACATAAGAGTTATCAAAACGTTGACAATACGGAAACAGGTCAAAAACGATATCGTTATAACGCAGTTGAATAGAGGCCCTGGTTGTTTATTTTATTTATTGGTTTATACTTCGTATTCAAATAAAAGATGATCTTTGACGTAACGACAGATTAAAATTCTATTTTTTTGTTCATAATTTTTCCGAATTTCAAGTTATTTTATGCTAGAGCTCTTTTATATTAAATGCATAATTTAATTATGACAGGTTACGAGTATATTAGGTTCAATAATATAAGCGATACTAAAGTTTTTTATACGAAACATTGCATTATGAAAATTTAATTTTGATGAATTCGGAATTATGTGGTATCCTTTACAGACCACGTGATTCTGTTTCGAGTTATTTGGCGTTTAATACGTAATTTCATTACAAAAGAGAAATACGGTGGTAATACCCAAGCAACTGCCTTTATTGTCATTTATAATGCGTTTTTTAACCACCTGATCCTTAATTGAGTCCAGAACTTTCTAAATATAAATGAACAGATGTTAATGTAAGATAAGTTTGACTAAGACACTGAAGACTAGAATAGAATGTTGTTTGTAAGTAACAGTTTTAGTTTTGACTGCTTAAATGGCGTGTTTGTATTTAACCTGCAGTACCGAGAATTCACTAGAAATAAAAGTCCCAAAACATACCATGAATTTTCGTTCTCCATTTTTTTCCTGCACGATTACAGCTCCTACGCCTAGTTCACTAGCATCTACACTCAAGAGAGTCGTCGTAATTTTTACGGCGCATAGAAAGTGGACACCAATTACTACCAGGAATAGAACCTGGGACATAACGATGTCCCAGCCTCGTAAAGCATCGAGCTCGTTACCGATACCATCTCACTTTATGGTATGGTTGTGGGTATTTGCATAAATGAGCTTTCTATGGTACTTTAATGCCGCACGGAAGATATGTTGGTGGAGATACTTAATTCATTGTATGGGTAATGGCTTGCTCAACTTTGTGCATCTAGTGATTTAGCGTGACTTTAACTACTTAAAGACGTTATAGCTATAACTTTTTGAAATTGTAATAGACGACGATTACTCAAAATTTTATTATAACCGCCTGTGTAATAGTCTAATAATCTCATAAAGCGAGTGTTTTTTTTTATGTAGCCCTTAATGTCAAAACATAAGAAAATAATATTAACTGTTGCCGGGTCGCCTCCGTTTTCTGTTGACTTCGTCAAGAAAATTAATCAATTCAATACAAAGTTAAAGTTGATCTCGTTAGTGAGAATATTACTTGTACCTTACACTGTTAGTAGACTATAAATGTCAATAATAACGCAGGTTAGGTATAATAAAGTAAAAAAAAAAAACAACTTCTAAACTCATTTTGAAAACACTTGATCATTAACCAAAACTTCTGATGCACACTTTAACAGCATGCAGATCAGCTGATGTTTTGTAAAAACTTTTTGTCAAGTTCACACACAATAAACACGGTAAATAAAGTAGATACTTTACTAGGTACCCATTTTACGAGTATTATGAGTTTTATACTATTTGGGACAAAGATTTATAATAAAATTGCATTAAATACTTATGCTATTGTCAACAGGCACCTAAAGCACAAATTCTGAATCGTAACTAACGTTTCTGCAAACTTGGCCGTGCTTTGAATAACTGAACTATTAGGTTCTAACTCAAAGGAATAAAGAACAAAATGGGTGTAAGTCTGGTGATCGGGGTGGTCACGACACAGCTTTATGTCCACAAAAGTATAGTCATAAAACTAAATATAATTACTTTTCTTTTATATGTGTTTAACAAAATAACATTGTAGTGGTTCGTTTTACAGCCAGGCCGTTAATCCCGTAATTATGTACATCTGTTGCTGCGTTGTAAATACGTTTTTTGTACATAACTTTAGTAGGTTTTATTGGTCGTAACCGTATTTATTGGACAGCTGTTGTATTATAATGGTGACGGTTTAGGGAGATTTGGAAAAGTGCTAATTTTAGTTCCCATGTAAGGTAAGCCTGGGAGCACAATTACCATTTGGTGGTCTGTGTAGCAAAAGTACCTAGTAGGTCTGTCGTGTTGATCCATGTGGAAAACGTGGATATAACTTTTCTGATAAGTGTGTAAGTGTGAGAGTCATGAATGCTTCATCCACATAAACGTCAAGTGCCTTTAGTCTTTCACAGAAGAGCCCTATATTGCAACGTATAGGAGAGACGTACTAGGCAAATCGCGTACTGAGTTTTCCGAGTATATACGCGTCCACAATAAGACTAGGTCCAAAGACTAGTTCCACAAGTATTTAGAAGAACGCGTATTAGAGTATGTCCAAGTTGTGAGTCTCTAAGAATTATGAGTTTTGTCTTGGTACGCGGACGTTGAAGTCCGGCCCGGGTATTCGCGAGTGTTGAGTTTGAGAATACGTATATGTGTAATTTATACCTACGTATATAAATAACTATTGTTTTCTGTATTATTTATCTTGTTTAATCATGTCTTAGTGGAAACTGTTGAGGAGTAGGACGCAGGTTTTGTTTAATGTCTAGAAAGTAAGGTATGTACGTTTTACTCTGTTTGTTTTCCAAATAGAAACATAAAACCCTTAAATTTTATAATTCTGTATAATAATATGCCGCGAACTTCCCACCAAAATCTATAAAAGTGAAAGTAACTGACTGTTTGTTACGCTTTCATGGATAAACCGCCGAACCGACGTTAGATGAAATTTGGTGTGGAGATAGTTTGAGTCCCAAGGAAGGACATAGGGTACTTTTGATCCCGAAAATTTAACGGTTCCTGAGGGAATGGTGATAATCGAATTCTAAGCGGACAAAGTCGCGGGAAACAGCTATACATACGATCACGCCTTCATTCCCAGAGTGGGGTAGGCAGAGCTACAAAATTACCAGCAACTCTAAAAAGAGTTGTTGGTATTTCTGTAACCACATTTTGCACAAACAGGCTAAGATGTTTTCTAGTGTATTAGTGACAGGTTGCAAGCCCATCGTCTAACAGTACTACAAGCCCTTATTCCTTTAGTCGCCTCTTACGACATCCACGGGAAGACATGGAGTGGCACTATTCTAACCCAGAAACCACACGGTAAAACACAACAAACAACAAACAGCTATATTATATAAGTAATAGTTTGTGTGTGTGTGTGTTAGTTTGTTACTCCTTCGCCCTGCAACGGTTGAACGAATTTTAACGAAATTCGGATTTGAGATTGCTTATACCCTAGATCAACACAGGTGCCTAATCATCCCAAAAAAAAAACCACGTTTCCGAGGAAATAACGATAAAAGAAATCTACGTGGGCGAAGTCACAGGCAGAAGCTAGTACTCGATATCGGCGTTTATGCACTATGAACCGATCGCTTCTTTGGACGTCGAAGCCCTATTCCAGTAAATACGTCTCAACTCTATCCAAAGCATAATTTAACTAAATATGCGCATGGTCGGCAATAAAGTGAACATTTGCTATTATTCAAATGTACACAGGTGTATGCAATGTCTTTGTTTGGTCTCCCTTCCTGTATTTAAGTGAATGAAAGAGAAAACGTGTGAATACCTTTCAAGTAAGGCACCGAACATGTGAACGATATTAGAAATGGAAGTACGAATTGTTTTTAGAACTTCAATTATGTAACATTTCTTAGTACGAGTAATTAGGTGGTATTTGTAGATGTTCTTCTCGAAAGCATTTCTTTTGAAATATTATCAGTGTTTACTACGGGCCTGCTTTGAACTAGTGCAAGTGGTCGGAATGACGTCATTTTGTTTGTAGCCACTTTTTTTTTATGTATAGCACGCTGTGCCGTAGAAAAGGACCACGCGGCGTTTAACCTCTTTATCCATTAGCAGTTTGTTTATTTATTTTCTCAGTAACCTAATAAATTAAGAAAAACAAACTGCTTTTGAGACGAACCTCTATAAGCATGTGTTTGTCAGAAAACTTTAAAAAAGAGTTCCTGTGGTCAATTAAAACGACATAGAATTTATTCGCATACATTTATATTATAACTTAGCTTATCGCTGAATGTTAAAGTCGACTGAAAATGGAAACTTTTTCGTTTATATACGTTTTCGTATGCTTATTCACTATAACTGTATTTACTGGTGTTTTTATAACTTTATTCGTAGTGTTTTGTCTGTTCTTTTTACCCGCCGAACCTGTGGCCAAACCAGAGTTCAAAATGTTACGTAATTTTGGTACAAAGATATGTAAATAGCTGTGGTGAAATTTGGGTTATTTATTAACTACCTACCGAACAAGTAATAAAATAAACTTCAAATTCCGTTATGCTATGAACTATTTAATTAGCTTTTAATGAAAAAAAAAACAAGGCATGTGTTTTTTTTTTTTTTTATATATAAAGGAGAAGGCACACGAGCACTCAGGCCACCTGATGGTAAGTGGAATCTGAGACCCATATACATTTGAATTCTCAAGACTTTATTCCCAAGACCTCAATTGCGATGCCAACCCTGAGAGAATGCCTCTATGCTAGTAATTTCACCGGTTGTCTTATCCCCACGCCGGAACACAACAATGCAAACACTGTTGCTTGGCGGGTGGTTAATGAACAAAATGGGTTTGTTTATTTTTGTTGAAAATCAAACATAGAAGATAGTGAAACTTTCGTAAAATCGCGGATAAAAAACCTTTTTGCCTAATATTAGTGACACAATATCTCCCTACCCCAGAAAAAAACCCCAACCTGTGCATAAAACACCTTTTGATAGCCCGTACTATGCCCAAAATAATTTAAAGATATTACGACCTCAGCAAAAAGCGGGTAGCCTGAGATTTGGCCGAACAAAGGACGATGCGGGCTCCCTTGCTCGTAAATTTGAATTCCTTTGTATACGGGTACCCTTTGGTATTTTTGAGTGACGACACATTGACGTTCAAGTTATCTATGTTCTAAGGGAGAGGCTGTAGCGGTTCCAAAAACGCCAGTACCCTTGCTCTTGGCGTCTATTCTTTTGGTTAACAATTTTGCTTTTGAAGCGTTATGTTATGGTATTGGGGTCATACACAGATTTAGGTTATCGTCTTTCCTGTGGACACACCAGAAGCTAACTTTTTTTTTGCTAAGCTCATTCCCGCATTAACGGCATGACTTATATGCACACAAATTTTTAAATATTGACCACAGGAAAGACAACATTTGTTTTTAAGAGTGTGTTTGACCTTTTTACATTAAGTCGGCTGCCATTACTCTCAACAATGATGATAATATACTTATATTAACATTGCTATACGATGGGTGCGCATTTTTGCGCATAGGTAACTTGTTATGTCCTATTATCGGAAGTCCGAAAATATTTCTCATACCAGTTTACATCATAATGATCACTGTTCATTAAAATATTTACATACAAACATACGTACCAGACAGCACGCCTTCATTCCCAGCGGGGTAGGCAGAGCTACAGAAATACCAACAACTATAAAAGACTTGTTGATTCTGTAACCATATTTTGCACAAGTAGGCTAAGATGTTTACTATTGTAGTGACAGGTTGCAAGCCCATCGCCTAACAGAACTACAAGCCCTTATTCTCTTAGTCGCCTCTAACAACCTCCACGGGAAGACATGGAGTGGCACTATTCAAACCCCACAGCCACACGGGGCTAAATATTAAAAATAAAATAAAAAAAACTTACAAACTATCCAAACCATCACTAATCATATACCTTGTTCATGACATAGGTCTGCGTTAGGTACGACGACGAGCGAAGCGGGAGGTTTGCTTGTTTGTTTCCTCCACGCCATTTTTTTTAACCTAAAATATCATTGAACGTCACGTATTACACGCTCTTTTTTGTAGCTTAACCCTTATTATATAATCTTTAGAGGGGTGACTCCTATGCATAATTAACAAGAGAAAAGGGGTGCCCAGTGCCCACTAGTGGGAACGGCTGGCCAGCGAACAAAGCGAGATTCAAATATAACATGCCGGTTAAATGAAACTGGTCTATTGTTACCTTTTGTTATTGTACTTTTTTATGTTGAAATGTATTTTTATATAAAAATGTGAAAGTGTGGTTTAAAACAATTAAACCAATTAACAATTTTGAAGTTATTTCATTTGCCTGATTTAACTCGATTACAAAGGCTTATGAGCTGTTAAGTTGTAGGCAGTGAAAGAGACAGAATTATAGATATAGAATTCATATAGCCGTTTCACAGAATGAACTTGCCAGGGCATCTATTCTACTGGAAACGATATTGCGTTTGACGTGTTTTAGTATCGTTTCTAACTCGGCTGTCATTACTGTCAAGGTCTATTGTTACCTTTTGTTATTGTACTTTTTTATGTTGAAATGTATTTTTATATAAAAATGTGAAAGTGTGGTTTAAAACAATTAAACCAATTAACAATTTTGAAGTTATTTCATTTGCCTGATTTAACTCGATTACAAAGGCTTATGAGCTGTTAAGTTGTAGGCAGTGAAAGAGACAGAATTATAGATATAGAATTCATATAGCCGTTTCACAGAATGAACTTGCCAGGGCATCTATTCTACTGGAAACGATATTGCGTTTGACGTGTTTTAGTATCGTTTCTAACTCGGCTGTCATTACTGTCAAGTACATGAGATTTATCAAAACGTTGGAAACACGTCAAAGACCATATCGTTATTACCGTGTAGAATCTTGGCCCACTACCCTTACCATTAGTTACAGTTACACAACGACACGTTGGCCTAGTTGAGAGTTGGCCTCCGAAGCCAGCGGTCCTGGGTTCAAATCCCGGTAAGGGCAGATATTTGTGTGATGAGCACGAGTAATTGTTCCTGAGTCCTGGATGTTTTCTATGTATTTAAGTACATATTTATTTCTTTATCTAAGTAAGTATATCCTTGTCCAGTACCAATAGTACAAGCCTAGAGCTTAGTTTGGGATTAGGTCAATTTGTGTGACATTGTCGCGTGATATTTATTTATTTAGTTACGGTACTCGCTAGAGATTGTAATGCTGTCTCTCTCACTCTACTAAAATACTGTGAGGGACAGAGTATAATTTTCGTTAATTGCAACTCATGGTAATGGTACAATGGAGCTAGTTTCGATAGACAAATGCATGGAATTTAAATAAGCCACCGAGATAGTCACGTGGCTTTACGTCAATTCCATACATTTTCAAACGAAAGATAATCGTTAACGATTGTCGAATGCAACTTGTCTAGCTGGCTGTTTATATAGATCTTTTGAAGAAAAACGTTGTCAACGCTGTTAGTAGGTAGATGTTAAACGTGCTCTCACCGAATGGACCCTGCGGAAGACCAGCGCTGGCTGTAAAGCTAGCAACATGGTAAACAGGGTCCATTTCGTGGCAAATTGTTTTTTTTTATATTATTTCTTTTGTATGAGTTTTTATTTTAATTGTTATTACTTGTCACGAATAAATGATTTTTTTTTTTTTATATTGCATCTTGTCCCTATAAAGGAGCTTTTCCACCGTCGAGGCGAGGCAAGATGAGGCGGTGCGAGAAGTTTTAAATGTATTGAAACAACCATTTCCACCGCAGATGCGCGAGGTAATTGTAATTATTGTTTACAATTTCTTTGAGACCAGCAACGCATTGGTGACGCTTCCAGGGTTATAAATGTCCATAGGCGGCGGTGACCACTTTCCATCAGGTGGTCCGTCTGCCTGTTTGTCCGCCGATGGCAAAATTGAAAATAAAAATCGCGTCCGGCCTCGTCTTGCCTCGCTTTGCCGGTGGAGAAGCACCTTAACTTGTTTGAATTTCGTTTAGACTTTTAAGCACGAGGTTTTGATGTTACAAGGCTCAAACGTTATCACTTATTACATTTACTAAATTACTCCTTACAAAATCGAAGTTCGTTCGTTCGGTCGTGTGGTTGCCGGGTTAGAATAGTGCCACTCCATGTCTTCCCGTGGATGTCGTAAGAGGCGACTCAGGAAATAAGGGCTTGTAGTATTGTTTGGCGATAGGCTTGCAACCTGTCACTAATACACTAGTAAACTTCTTGGCCTGATTGTGCAAAATGTGGTTACAGAATTATCAACAAGTCTGTTTAGAGTTGTTGGTATTTCTGTAGCTCTGCCTACCCCACTCTGGGAATGAAGGCGTGATGTTATGTATGTATGTAAAATCGAAGTTTTGGTATCGTTAGCTGCTTTCCTTTCTTTCTGTTAAAATTTGAGTAACGAACGAAAGGGACAAGGCACCTAAAGTTTCCAATTTGCAGTTATCATCCAAGTGGCTGAGCCCGCAGCTCGCACGAAGCTACTGAAGGATACACCGCTAACGCGGGCTCGTATTAGGACCGTAAATAAAGTTGCCCTTACATTAGACATAGTTACATGCTCCCAGGGCTGGAATTCTACAAGGTAATAACTAACGATATCGTTTTTGACCTGGACTGGAATTCTACATGGTAATAACGATATCGTTTTTGACCTGTTTCCGTATTGTCAACGTTTTGATAACTCTTATGTCATTTACAATAATTGCGCCTGTGACAACGATTCTTAAACGTGCCAAACACGATGTCGTTTTAACGCACCTGAATAAAGGCCCTGAACGATTTCAAAAAGGCCACTATGTCTATACTCGTATAGACAATAACTGTATTATTATTGTAATTATTTTAATGCACTATGATTGCTTCACTTCTTATTCTTGTAATTTACTTGTCTATCGCATTAGGAAATAGCTTGTAATGATAGATTTAAGTCATTGAATAAATAAATAAAAGTTTTCTGATTGATATATTAAGGGCACTTTGATTGTTTGTTGTTTGATTATATTTTTTGGAGTCTACTATTTTTGCTCACATTGTTACCTATTGGCTAGGTATTGCTTCGATTGTACTTTACTTTGGCCACAGATTATAACGTAAAGTCAACCCTTATACTTTGACTTGACCTCCCGTAGACAATCGTAGGTATTTTTTATTTTTATTTACGAGGTATTATTTTTTGTTTAAATAAGTAATTGTTTAAATTTTATGATAACCCATGTTGTTTTTCTTTTTACGTTGTTTTGTTAATTAAGTGTCACTTTCCGTCTCTTCACCAAGCGGTTCCAACGGAAGACCAGCTCTGGCTTTACGGCTAGCTAATGCTGAGGGACTGTTTCGCAACAGTTTATCTGTGTCTTGTTCATTTTGTATCTATGAAATTGTATTATTGCAAATAAATGTCTCTTTATCTTTATCTGATTTATTTATGTCATTGAAATGTAGAGTGCCCGATATAGACACCATGTTAAGATTCACGACACATTCTGGCGTCATTGGCACTGAATAAATAAAAAACGTTCCTTCAAACTAATTTACTACGTGACTTCATAAACTCACGAAAAACACCATTGAAGTTTCCTTAGCGAAAAGTATTACTCCATAATTTCACCCAATATTTCTTTATGAAAAAAAAGTTAACAAGAAAATTACCCTGCCGGAATAGAATCTCCCCGTTTCCCGGGAAATAAATTAGCCCCGAACCCGACGCTGGCAACACTGGCCTTATTAAAATTAGGGAGATTTTTGACACTCATATTCCAGGGTTCGTTAAAGGTATCAGTTACGTTATTTTTCCGCTGAATTAATGTGGTATCAAATTCTTAATAAGTATTTTTATTTTGTTTTGCTGTGTTTCCATCCGGTTAAGTCAATAGAGCCATCATAAGGTCGAAATTATAATTACAATATGGTTTTAAGCAACGTAGAAGAGAGATCTATATTTTATAAGGACCCTAAATACAATACAGTCCTTTTTTTAGTAGACCTGGGCCTCTATTCTACTGCGTTTTAACGATATCGCGTTTGACATGTTTTAGAATCGATTATGTCACAGTCGCCATTATTGTAGGTAAATAACATAAAAGTTATCAATACGGAAACACGTCAAAGACCATATCGTTATTACCTTGTAGAATTCCAGCCCTGTTAAAAAAACTTATATGTCACTAAAAAGGAATGTCTTCCTTGGGAATATTTAGAGACATTTTAATTAAGCTTTATAAGATTCTGTCATTAGGCCATAACTTCGTTGGCGTTGCAGTACTCAACAATTTGATAATGCCATGTTTAGTGAACTTTATTGGTTTTACCGCCAAGTAATAGTGTTCGCATTGTTGGGATAAGACAACCGGTGCAATTACTAGCATAGAAGCATTCCATCTTACCTCAGGATTGGCAACGCATTTGAGGTCTTAGAACTGCAGTCTTAACAATTCAAATGTCTCTTTACGTCTTTTCACCAAGCGGTTCCAACGGTGGACCAGCGCTGGCTTTGCAACAATTTTTCTGTGTCTTGTTCTTTTTGTATCTTTGTTGCGGATAAATGTCTCTTTATCTTTATGGGTCTCGGATTCCATTTAACATCAGGTGGCACTAGTGCTCATGTGCCTTCCTATTGTCATGAAAAAAAGCCCTGTGGCGTTGTCCATCTGGATTACTACCACCATCTTACACTACATGACATACTTAAAGCAGAATAGTTCGCCATGTTGTACTTTGGTGTCGGAATTAGTCAACCGGTCAAAAGGTTATCTTAGTCTTTAGGGTTGGCAACCAGTTTGCAGTCTCAGGATTGCAAAACGTGAGAGTGTTGTTGTTGATAGGTTTAAGAACCCAATTACCATGAAGTAGCCTGTGTGCACATTACCGTCTCTATGCCATAAAAAAGTCATAAGCATCTGCCCTTTCCGGGAAAAATCTAATTTGTCACGGAACCACCACCATAACTTTTTAAAACGCCCTAGCCCAAACGAGGCAACGGTATTTGCATTTTGATGCCCGCAATTAAACTCAGATCCGGAACAAAGAGAAAAAAAACATAATTCTAAATTTGAATTTGTTCCGTTAATCGCTTCGCTTTTGTTTCATTAGGGGTTCAATTAATGGGTCCGCGGTGACATTTAAATAATAACAGCTTTATTTTGTTAAATTATTCTTTAATTGGGTTGTTTTGGACATCTTGAAAGCATCCTTGGAATATTTATGCACTTATAGATTTAACTGATAAAGACTAAAAAAACCAATAAATCCAGTGCATTGAGTCTTTGATAGGACATTTAAATGGTACCTAGAAACTGGAAATCGTATGTTAATTGTGTATGGTGTTGGTTCCTCTAAACAATAAAAAATATGTTAACAGATATCGAGTGGCATTTTCCTTCGATCGAGATTTAAACGTTAACGCAACGTATTCAACTGCGTTATAACGCGTTGCGTGCGTTTTTTTTTAAATGTCCTAATCGATCAGTCTCTCTTTAGGATATACTACCTCCCTTCATTCCCAAACCTACTAACTTAAAAACCCTTCTTTTCATTGCATCTTCTATCATTTTTTCTAAAAAAACTAGCAGACTATATTCAATCCCAAAATATAAAACTCTAACCAGCTTGCTTACGCTTACGTCTACCCACCTCCTTTTCAATGTTTGTGTTGTCTATATGTGATATGTTTGTCTTTCAGTGGCTCCACAACGAACTCGTCAAAACCATATTTCGGACCTTTTATACATACTTGTTCGGTACCAGCCCTTATAGCTGGTATCACTCATTTGATGCTCTGTGTAAAAAACGCCTGACTCTTTGACGTTTGACGTTTAAAAAAAATAACCTTGTCTTGTCTTTGAAAGTCACACGAAAAGGTGTGGCCCCTGAATTGAAATATTGCCTTTTTTGTGAAAGGAATTGATTTATGTTTATTGGAATCAGTGTATGTTTTAGTCCAGGCCCTCCTGTCTAGGAGTTTTGTCTTATGCCTGTAAGTTTTGGTGAAATTCGGTGATTTTGGTGCGCCCACGTGGTGGGCCGTCATCCAGGGGCCAGGAAGTGTTCCCCGGGACTCGGCGACGTCGACACACACACTATTACTCATACACTCAGATACACATATAGAAGCCGCCCTGTCACTACGCCAGCCGAAGGACGTCGGCTAAATCACCCATTCTAAGGTAACCAACTTTCTTGCTCTGATACCTTTTGTAACGAACCGATACCGGACACCCCTTCGGTATGCCACGCTTCTTGGGAGCTCTAGCTTAGCGGGGTTATACCGGGCGATCCAATCCGGACACTCATCCGAGTTCAGTTCACTCTGCGGGCCCGGCGGCTGAACCTATCGAATAGAGTGTGTGAGCTCGGATTGGTAGCTAACATTTTTGGTAGCAGAGCGTGGTTCTTTGAAACGCCTCTGGCTGTGTCAATAGGTATCTTTGACTGGTTCACAGTATTATTTTGGTATTTGTGGAAAACAACGTTTTTTGAGGTTACCGTTGATGGAATTGGTTGTAACATACTTTGGTTAAAATAGCAAAATATTACTGAATTGGTTTGTAGTGATATAATAGCACACATTGTCAATTGTTTTGATAGTTGATTTGATATTATTTGGTGAATTTCTTGGTCACTGAAAGCCACATGGCATTTTTATAGGTTAAAAGTCTCTTGTTGAAATGAAATAGCAATCTCAAATTCAATTCTTAGGTATATACTAAACACATAGGAAATTGATATTGCTTGTTTAGATAATAATTTGAACTATATTTCGGGATTGCTCAGTGTGAATATATGGGTATTGATTTGAGACCCATTTGATATATATCAGTATTGGTTGGGATTATAATTATTTGAAGTTTGCCCCTGGTTGTTTGACATTGTTTGTTTGGCTTAGTTTAGCAGTTATAAATTAGAGTTCACTCAGAGAATAAGTAATATTCTGAGGGGTTCCTTGGCAAGCCATATAATTTGGTAATTAAAAATAATTTGCATTGACTAAAATTATTTGGATTAATTGTTCTGTGCGTTGGGAACATACAGGTTTGGAATATTTTGGGGTTCCCTGAGAAGTGAATATTGTCCAGGAGGGTTCTGGATTGACCAATATATTGCGATTTGAAAATAAATCATACTTGTTAAAATAAATTAATTCTCATTATAAATGTTACTTGATTTAGGGTTCAACAAGTAACATTTTGCAGGGTTCCTTGTGCCAAATAATTTTAGTTTATATTGTTTTTGCTTTGCATTGTTGAACACTTTAATTAGAAGTCGATTGGACTTGCGTTTGTTTGTGAGTGTTTGTTGTTGCTGGCTACAGTCATGGCAAAGTGGACAGCCAAGATTAGGGCGGAGCTGAGATGGCTGTCTTCTGCGGTGCATTTGATAGGTAGACCCGACCGGACCGACGCTTTGCTGAAGCGATCGGCTGAGCTACCGGACCGAAGTGAGGTAGTTCAGAGTGCTTATGCAGCGCTTTTGGCGTTGGGCGAACAGATTGATGATTCGGTGGAGGCAGACATCACACAATTTTATGACTTGCATGATGAGCTGGTTCAGGCTGCGCACAAGGTGCAGCGGGGTCCTTTGACGGCGGAGACGCGATCACCGCCACCCCTGGCTCTCCTAGGACGTTTGCCAACCCTGGATTTGCCCCATTTTGACGGGGACTTAAAACATTGGACCGCCTACCATGACTTGTTTTCAAGTCTGGTGGACGCCAGGACGGACTTGGCACCGAGCCAAAAGTTGGCATATCTTTTCTCCACCTTGAATGGAGAGGCACTGGAGTTAGTCTCACATCTTGCGGTCACCGACCAAAATTACCCCACAGCCCAGGAGCTTTTGGAGAAACGATATGCCAACATTAGGCGTTTGGCAGACACCCATGTGGCACAAATTTTGGCGCTTCCTCACATTTATGGGGTTGCCACGTTGCGGAGGGATTTGGTGAATCCCGTGATGGTGGCCTTGAATGCTTTACGACGGCTTGGCCTGCCGGTGGATGAATGGTCGTTCATGCTTTTGCATATAGTTTTGTCACGGTTGCCCACGGACTTGAAGCTCCGTTTTGAGTACAAGCACGGTGGGGACAGTGCCACACAATTGCCACGTTTTGCGGACCTTGTCGTGTTTCTGGAGGAGGAGTGTCGGTTGGTGGACAACGCCGGGATTGAAGGCCCCTCGGGACCCTCGGCGGGACCTCCACGGGAACAGCGGCGTGTGGCTGCTCGCCCCCCTAAGCCAGGGGTGGTAGAGCCACGCCGCCCGCCCCTCCGATACGCGACGGCCCACGCGCCCCCAAGGTGCGTGTATTGCACGGATGATGGCCATCTGGTTGTAGCGTGTCCCAGGTTCCTGCACAAGAGGGTGAAGGATCGGCGGGGTATCGCGAATGATCGCCGGTGGTGCTACTCCTGTTTGGGGCAGCATTTGCAGCGGGATTGCCCACGGCCTGAACCGTGCTCGCAGTGCCAGGGGAAACACCACCTGGTGTTGTGCGCCAACCAAAATGGTGGTAATCGGTTGGATGGTGCGGGACGTTCTCCCACGGGCGGGGGCCCCCTTCCCCAAGACCCCCAAAGGGAGTCTCGTCGGGGCTCGCCGTCCACGGGCGGGGGCACCCCTCCCCCATCTCCTCGTCCACAGCCCAGGTTTGCCGCTGCTCAGCGCAGCTCCCCGCCTCCGAGCTTCTCACCACCGCTGTGCGAACGACCGCGGTTGGAACGCCGCCCGCCCCAATTTGGACGCCGCTCCGCGTACTACGCGTCAACCTGGGTGCGCCCGGGTCGCTGCCCTGAGGTTCCGGTGGACCAGTACCTGGTGCGGTCCAATTGGGCGGTGCCGGCCCAGCAGCACGGCGCCTATGAGGGTTGTTGGCGGCCCGATGAGGGTCGCCCCCAATAGGTAGCTGCCGCCCGCTCCTCCACCACAGCCGCCAACCCTGAAACAGTACTCTTGCCAACTGTTTGTGTCAGGGTCTGGGGCCCGACGGGCAAGTCTTTGTTAGTTCGTGCCCTTTTGGATTCGGGTGCCCAGGGCTGTCTTGCGTCGTCTTATTTGGTGGAGAGATTGGGCCTCCCATGTAGACCCCGCCCCTCCGTCATCCACGGAATAGGTGGCCTTCAGGTGCAGGGTTCCATGGGGGAAATTAATGTTTGTTTTTCAACTGTCAATTGTGGGCCAACCATTGTGGCCAAAGCGGTTGTGTTGAACGATATTTTGGGCAGCAACCCGCAGGTGGTTATCTCCCCTACCGCGGTGAAATTGACGTCAGAGTTGACCCCCGCTGACCCCCAATGGTTTGTTCCAGGACCTATAGACCTGCTCTTGGGTGTTGATGTTTTAGGTTTGATCTTGTCCGGGGACAAGCGGGTTTTACAACCCTGCGGTTTGACGGCTTTGCAAACCATTTTTGGTTACACCTTTTTTGGACCCGTGTTGAGGGGCTTGGTCCCACGGGTTGAAAATGAAATTGTTACCGTAGGGCTCTCGCTCTCGGACGCCGTCCAGCGTTTCTGGGAGGTCGAGGAGCCCCCCAAGGCTCCCAGAGTCGATCCAGCGGAACAAGAATGCGAATTGTCGTATCAGAATAATACGGGTCGCCTCGCTGATGGTCGTTTTGTTACTCGGTTGCCTTTCAGGGCTGCACGCCCCCCTCTCGGTCAGTCTCATGCCCTAGCGGAAAAAAGGTTGTTGTCCATGGAGCGCCGAATGAAGAGGGATTCAGATCTCCGTGCTAAGTACATTGAGTTTATGCGCGAGTATGAGGCTTTGGGACATATGTCACGCTCGACTATTGATTGGCGTTCGCTCGAGCACTATTTTTTGCCCCACCATGCGGTTTTGAAGACGCCTGGGGGCAAAATTCGGGTGGTTTTTGACGGTTCGGCCCCTACGTCAAATGGGGTTTCCTTGAACCAGTGTTTGCACTGCGGTCCCAAACTGCACCGGGACATTTCGGATATCCTCACCAACTTCCGCCGTCATCAAATTGTTTTTGTGGCTGACATCCGAATGATGTTCCGCCAATCTGTTGTTCACCGAGATGACCGGCGTTATCAGATGATTTTGTGGCGTGAGCGACCTTGTGATCCTATGCGAGTGTACGAGTTGAACACTACCACGTACGGACTTACCTCCAGCCCGTATATTGCCATCCGGACGTTGTTAGAGTTGGCTCATCGGGAGCGATTGAACTACCCCCGTGCAGCGGCCATCTTGGAGGATTCAGTATATGTTGATGATGTTTGCACTGGGGCTTCCACTGCTACGGAGGCTTTGATTTTACGGGATGAGTTGATTGCGATCCTGAAGTCAGGTGGGTACGAATTGCGTAAGTGGTTGTCAAATTGCCCTGATTTGTTGCGAGATCTTCCGGTGGAACATCAGCAGGATCCTCTCTTGTTCGAAGATGCGGACAACCCTAACTTGATCGCGGTCCTTGGCATACAGTACCAGCCCGTCCAGGATGTCTTCACTTATCGGGTCAAATTGGACCCCCCTAAGACCTGGACGAAGCGTTCGGTCTTGTCGACTGTTGCTCGGACCTTCGATCCTAATGGATGGATCACACCTGTCATTTTTCTGGCTAAGTGTTTTTTGCAGAAGCTGTGGATTGCGGAAGTTACGTGGGACGAACCTCTTCAGGGAGACTTGCTAACCGAATGGTGTTCGATTGTTTACTCACTTCCGGACGTGAACCGGATTTCCTTGCCCAGACTCTTTCTGCCATTCGGCAAGTGTAAGGTTAGCCTCCACGGGTTTTGTGACGCGTCTGAACGAGGGTACGCGGCCGTGGTATTCTTGCGGACTATTAGCCTATCCGGTCATGTGGGACTACATTTGATAGTGGCCAAGAGTAAGGTGGCTCCTATCAGGACTAGGTTAACTATTCCTAAATTGGAATTGTCGGGAGCAGCCCTCCTTACGAGGCTCCTCAATCATGTTTGTGATACTTTGGGTCGTACCGTGGAGATTTCAGATGTTTTTGCGTGGACTGATAGTGAGATCGTTCTTTGTTGGCTTCGCACCTCCGTGCATAATTTAGAGGTTTTTGTTGCGAATCGGATTTCACAGATCCAGAGCTCAGCGACCCCGCTGATTTGGCGACATGTTCCAGGGGAATTGAACCCCGCTGACTGCGCTTCGCGAGGCTGCGAGGCTCCGGTACTTGTAAACCATTCCCTGTGGTGGGGACCAGATTGGTTGTCGCATCCTGCGGCATCTTGGCCCCAGAATCGGTTCTCTTCTCCAGAGGCGTTGCCAGGTTTACGTGTTGGCGTTATGGAAACGCAACCTGTCTACGACTTGAATCCTCTGTTGGAGCGGTACAGCTCTCTGTCGAAATTGATTGGGGTTACCGCGCGGATCCGACGTTTCTTGCTCCACGCACGGAACCCAGCTCAGAGGGCATTGACCACGGAATTGGCCTTGTCACCCTTGGAACGCCAAGAGGCCCTGCTATTTTGGGTTCGTGTGGCGCAAGTGGAGCACTTCGAACCGATTATTGACGCGCTTAAAAGAGGATCGAGAATTAAGGGTTCGATCGCTCGTCTGAATCCATTCCTAGACGCATCGGGTTTGCTTCGAGTCGGCGGACGACTTCGAAACTCGAACTTGCCCTATGGAGCTCGCCATCCTTTGTTGCTCCCCAAAGGGGGGACTTTGGTCAGTCTGTTGGTGTCGGATCGACACGTTGCTAACGCTCACGCAGGCTGCAATGCCCTTGTAGCCATTTTGCAGCGTGAATTTTGGATTTTGTCTGCCAGACGCACTATTCGCGGCATTATCTTCAGATGTATGCCGTGCTATCGTTTGACGGCCACCCCCACGCAGCCCATTATGGGGGATCTGCCCTCCGACAGAGTCTCGGAGAGTCGACCATTTGCTTGTGTGGGCACGGACTTTGCCGGCCCCTTTTTAGTAAAGACCTCGCAGCTTCGCAACGCTCGATCGGTCAAAGCGTACTTGTGCGTGTTTGTCTGTCTGGCCTCCAAGGCAGTTCACTTGGAACTGGTAAGTGCCCTCAGCACGGAAGCGTTTCTTGCGACGCTAGGTAGATTTGTATCCCGCCGGGGACTGCCATCTCTGATCCGCTCTGATAACGGCACCAATTATAAAGGCACTGACCGTTACTTGAATGAAATTTGTAATTATTTGAATAGTGATAAGGATAATTTAAGATTTGCAATGTCTCGAATGGGCATTAAGTGGCAATTTGATCCCCCCGTTTGCCCACATTGGGGTGGTATTTTTGAGGCTGTTGTAAAAGTTACAAAAACGCATCTCCGCCGAGTTATTGGTGAAACGATTTTAACATTCGAGGAACTTGCTACTGTATTTTGTAAAATTGAGGCTGTTCTCAACTCGCGCCCTCTCTGCCCGGTCTCGTCGGACCCAAATGATCTAGAAGCCTTGACTCCTGGTCATTTTTTGATTGGCCAGCCCCTTACCGCGCTGCCGGAGTACCCCTTCAGGGAGGTAAAATCATCACGCTTAAGTCGGTTTGAGTTGCTACAGCAGATGACCCAAAGCTTCTGGCATCGTTGGTCCCTAGAATATTTGCACATCCTGCAGCAGCGCGTTAAGTGGACTGACAAAACTGATCCTCCTCACGTTGGAGATCTTGTTCTAGTTAAGGAATCTAATTTGCTACCTTTGTATTGGCGTCGTGGACGCATTGTAAATTTGTTGTATGGGTCTGACGGGGTCCCCAGGGTTGCGGAGGTTATGGTCGGAGATTCGGTTTTGAAGCGAGCTGTAGCAAGCTTAGCCCGCCTGCCCATTTATTAGCAGACAGAGCTCCTCTGCCTGGAGCGGGGGATTGTTCGGTACCAGCCCTTATAGCTGGTATCACTCATTTGATGCTCTGTGTAAAAAACGCCTGACTCTTTGACGTTTGACGTTTAAAAAAAATAACCTTGTCTTGTCTTTGAAAGTCACACGAAAAGGTGTGGCCCCTGAATTGAAATATTGCCTTTTTTGTGAAAGGAATTGATTTATGTTTATTGGAATCAGTGTATGTTTTAGTCCAGGCCCTCCTGTCTAGGAGTTTTGTCTTATGCCTGTAAGTTTTGGTGAAATTCGGTGATTTTGGTGCGCCCACGTGGTGGGCCGTCATCCAGGGGCCAGGAAGTGTTCCCCGGGACTCGGCGACGTCGACACACACACTATTACTCATACACTCAGATACACATATAGAAGCCGCCCTGTCACTACGCCAGCCGAAGGACGTCGGCTAAATCACCCATTCTAAGGTAACCAACTTTCTTGCTCTGATACCTTTTGTAACGAACCGATACCGGACACCCCTTCGGTATGCCACGCTTCTTGGGAGCTCTAGCTTAGCGGGGTTATACCGGGCGATCCAATCCGGACACTCATCCGAGTTCAGTTCACTCTGCGGGCCCGGCGGCTGAACCTATCGAATAGAGTGTGTGAGCTCGGATTGGTAGCTAACAATACTGGTCAACCTACTTCTACACAGTGCTGTTGTCATAACTAGTCATTGGCAGCAATGGTTGCACCCTAAAGCGACCGAATGCCATATCTTAAAATAATTGAATTGGATTGAATTAATCTTTTGTTTATTTCAGAATATAAATAGTTATCTAATATATAAAATTCGCGTGTCACAGTGTTAGTTACATACTCCTCCGAAACGGCTTGACCGATTTTTATGAAATTTTATATGCGTATTCAGTAGGTCTGAGCTACATCTATTTTTCATACCCCTAAATGACATGAAAGAAACAAAAAAAAATATTGCTGCGGGCGAAGCCGCTGGCGGGTCGCTAGTAATCTGGTAAACTAATTGTGTGTATTATGTATGTTCCACTCTAGTGCCGTTCCTAATGAACCGATTTTGACAAATGAGGTGTCTATCGATGTGTCTTTTTGTGCGATGGTTATAGGCTTTTTTGTTTTATTATAAACTAGCGACCCGGCCTCGCTTCGCTCCGGATTAAATTATTATACATATAAACCTTCCTTTTCAATCACTCTATCTATTAAAAAAAACCGCATCAAAATCCGTTGCGTAGTTTTAAAGATTTAAGCATACATAGGGATATAGGGACAAAAAAGCGACTTTGTTTTATACTATGCAGTGATTAAACAGTATTTTGGTAAACACTCGTATGTAGTGTAAAACATCACAAAGGTCTTGTTTCTTTCTTTTTTGCAGTCGAGTTTTAGTTTTTTAAACTTTTTTTTTTGTGTGTAAAATGACAGCATCCGTGCGCGAACGCGGCCGATCTTGCACGAACCCCCGAACCCAACCGATCTCGCCCGATGTCACCCGAACCCTGCCAAGTGAAATGTCCCGTGTCCCGTGCTCGACATAGCAACAGTGGAGTCAATTTTGTTTTATCGCTAATAAAACTAGGCTACAATCACACCGTGCTGTAACAAGGCAAACATTTTGGTGACTATTTATTTGTCTCTCAATCGCTCAAAGGTTAACAGGTAGAGATCCAGAGATAAGTTCACTTTTGGACATAACTTTTGTTTCTTTTTCATTTTAAATTGATTTTACATACCTTCATAACGTCACTACTTTAAAAAAACCGCTTATCTCATATTTCATGATCAACGATTTTAAACTTAAATCTGAAGAGAAATAAGTTTAAAATTGTACATCACGAAATATGAGATATTAGGTTTTTTCAAAGTAGTGACGTAACTTTAATCAAAATGTCGTATTCTAATTTCTTGAGTTTCTTGCGGCGATTTTTCTCCGCAATCACGCGTACTGACGTGAAAAAGAGCCCTCATATAGAAAAAAATATGTAGTGTCAACCATCTACGAAGCTATGTGGTCCTGGTATTTCTGGTAACAGTAAATATTTGTGATAAGCGTAAATAATTTGTTTCCGAGTCTTGGATGTTTTCTTTGAATTTAAGTATGTACTCGTATACTTCTGTTACTTTTTTTTTAATTATCCCCTGTTGCTGGTGCTGAGACGGAAAACGAGCAGACAGGTCACCTGATGGTAAGTGGTATCTGTGATCCATAGACATTTCATTCTCAACACTGTCATCTTAAGACTGCAAATGCGTTGCCAATCCAAAGGACTAAGATGGAATACTAGTAATTTTACCGGTTGTCTTATTCCCACACCAGCACACAACAATAAGAACCCTACTGCTTGGCGATAGGTTAAAGGTTAATATGGTGGTAGGGACCACAGACCCCAACACCATTAATTAGTAATTTAACATCCCACAAGAATGAAGTTTTTTTGTTGGAATGAAAGGTAGCCTACGTGTTAATGCAGGGGGTGTATCTACATTTTAATCTGTTCAGCCGTTAAGCGTGAAGAAGTAACAAACATACTAAATTATAAAAACTTTCTAATTAACACTAATCAAAAATGTCAAAGGGCTTAAGACATTTTTGATGTGTGGTGATAGACCAGCCCCCTATTTCACCATCTTGATAACGACACGTGACAGGTGACAATTCGGTATACATTGCAAAGTTAATACACTGGTACATCACTGGGTTTCTCTTAAGTTCCGCTATGGACACTGAAATGTCACCTGTCACCTGTGATTGACAAAATGGTAAAATAGGAGGCAAGATGCTTACTACGAACCTCTAAAATTCGAAACTTCTAGTTCCAAGTCCTGGTCACTCCTCACTCGAGACTAAATCTTCTTCGATTTACAAAGTAGGGCCTCTGATGCCGAACCCACCACTGCCCTCCTAAGCTAATAAGCAGTATCTCAAATCCAATAGCCAAAGAAGATTCAATCCTATCCTGTTGGTAATAAGGTTGCATTTGCTACAGGAGTTTTGTTTGAGATACTGCCATTTGTGTTAGCAGGGTAGACTAGTATTGCACCACTAGTTCAGTTCGGTGTGAGCGCCATCTAGCGGAACGACCGCCACCCGCCGGCTTAATTGCCGATTTGCCTGATGTCCGGATTTTACGACGTCCAGCTAGCAGGATCACTCCGTAATGGGGGATAAGTGAAACTGATGGATGAAACATGGCAACTCGCAAAGCTATCTTTTAATTGGCTATTCGTACTGTTGTCGATTTACAAAGCGTCAGGGATCTCGTCGACAAATTATAACAGGCAAACTGAATAAAGCGAACACTAAACGGTTTACTCACATATTAGTCAGTACTCAGTAGGTTTCGTTTAACCCTCTGCGACTGAAGTGACGTCTATTAGACACCGCCAAAAAAAATCGCCTTACTGCGTGAAGTAGCTCTGTATCGCTCAGTAACTACTTTTAAAGACTCGGGGAATTATAGAGTAAGCTATGTTAAAAAAACCTGATTTTTAGGGTTCCGTAGTCAAACTAGGAACCCTTATAGTTTCACCATGTCCGTCCGTCCGTCCGTCCGCAGCCTAGCGCAGACTCTTAGTACTAGAAAGCAGCAATTTGGCATGAATATGCATATTAGTCACGCCAACAAAGTGGTACAATATTGGTTAAAAAAGTTTTTTTTGGGGTACCTCCCCTACACCTAATTTGGGGATGTTTTTTTTTCTCGTCTACCCTATAGTGTGGGATGTCGTTGGATAGGTCTTTCAAAAATATTACTAATTTTTTTGATTAAGTAATCCGTTTATGAAATATTAAGCTTTAAAGCGCTAATGTTTGTTAGACTAAGTATAGACCCGTTAGTATTTTTTCTACATTTTATTAAAAATGACGTCTGACAGACTTCACCTTAGTAGAATGTTTCTAAGAAAGTCACCTCAGTTGCAGAGTGAATAATGAATGACTCACGCTAGTTAACATTTTGTAATTGGCAAGCTCAATTATTTATTGCTTTCATAATGCGTACACAATACAGTAGAGGTCGTTTACCGTTATTCCCTCGGGAACCTTCAAATTTTACGGAATAAAAATAGCTGTTCAAGACTATATTCTATCTCTATGCCAAATTTCATCACTATCTATTCAGCCATCTGGTGTGATTGAGTAACAAACATCCAAACTATCGTAATTTTAAAATTTCGTAGCAATAAAAAAAGAAGACGGTCGTGACGGAATTCGCTTACCATCAGGCGATCCGTCTGCTCGTTTGCCTCCTATTCCATAAAAAAACTCCAAACAAATACACTTCTTGTAGGCAGTCATGTAAAGATCATACACAGATTTAGGTTACCGTCTTTCCTGTGGACACACCGAAAGTTAACGTTTTTAAGGCCTAATTTTCTGGCTAAGCCCATTCCCACAAAAAACACCTTTAGGACTACTTTAGACCTATCATATAAAAACACAGGAAAGACAACTTTTGTTTTTAAGAGTGTGTATGATCCACATATCGACATATCTGTCTTCTACAAACCTTTGAAACGTCCAATATCCCAATAAACATCCTACATCAACCACATCACTGAATATGGCGGAGTCAGCAACTTCATGAATTTCATCAATGCGGCATCTCTCCTCGACATGAAACCCCGTCCTTGTCTGTTTCCATTGCGACGGTAAAGTCACATTGGGCGTGAGATTGCGTAGATAAAAGCCAAGTTCGTTTTGCGTTTGGAGAAGTAATTGCCAAAGTGAACCAGATCTTGTTTCTTCGATGGAAGGTTCTAGAAGTGTACGTTACTGGTTTGTTTTTTAGGGTAAAAGAGGAAGTGTCTCCGAGTCGTCGTTGTCGAGCCCCTGCTAACTAATTATGATAAGGTACCGAGTTTTATGAGCCGTTAGCATTTCCTTGAGAAGTTCGTCATTATTTGACGGTTGCAGACAAATGATAAAGTTAATGAGTCGGAAGATAATTAAAAAAACAGAATTAGGTATAAGGACTTGTCTCCTGGAAATTTGGAATTGTTTTAATACACGTGTAATGACCGTAAGGCCAGTTAATGACATGTTAATAACGATTTTTAGACACAAATTTGAAAAAGGAACGGGTTAAATAAATAATCAAATGTCATGGGACAATGTCACATAAATTGTCCTAGTCCCAAACTCTAGTCTTGTTCAATGGGTACTAGAACCCTTCGAGCACGAATCCAATTCGCAATTGACCGGTTTTTGGGATTTTATCAGCGATAAGTATTTTCTTTTCTCTGTATATTTTCTTACCTAGCGGTAATGTAAATAACTCAGGACTTGCATAATTCACGACGAACTCAGATGCTACTCTGAAACAGTTGACATCATTAACAACAAAGTTGAAAATACTCGTCCTAGATTTTAGACAGCTGTGCTTGATGAATTTTAAACGTATATTGTTACCAATTAGAAATTTCCGACCACGAAATTATGACACAAAAGACAACTCCGATAATATCTAACGTATCGACAAGGTTAGGTTAGGTTTGATTTATAAAAATCCGGAAGAAGTAACAGCCCTTAAAAAATACGTTGCAACTTGATAATTTAGACCCTTTTAAAACAAATCCTCATAAGCATGATTTCTGAACACACTTTCAAAATATCATGTTTTCAATTCCCAGATACATAATTATTATTTGTCATAAACCGGAATGCATTTGCAAAAACTATACAAAAATTCCACATTAATTACAAGCATAAAATATCGACGTGTCGATTATCTATCTCCAACAGTGGATTTGACGCCTTGACAGCTGCCATTTTTAGTGGCAATTTTACACGCAGTGGGGGGGCAAAGGGGGCCGTAAAGCAGTCCCTATGTTTTGTATGTAAATTGTATGAGATTTTTTATATGAGGCATAAAACGGTTGGAAGGAATGGTGTGAAGATCGTAAAAAGGTTATGTGCTCAGTGGATTTGATTCCTAGACAATTGCTGAAGGGAAAGTGAAATAGATCCGAATACAATGTGTGAGTTAATAGTCAGAAATGCTATAGTAGTAATATTAAAATTATTTAAGTAGCGAGACCATCAGGAACGCTGCTTTAGGTAACTCATCATCGAATTTCACTTCATCGAATGTAATATTTCATCGAACGCAGTTTTCAGGGTATCTTAAATATTAGTTACGTAGGCTAGGGCAGGTTATAGTAGTTTATGCAACAGTTGTATAAGAGAGGTCAAAAAAGACGAGTGGTGCGGTTACGATGTGAGCCGCAGGCGAACATCGTAAAGCAAGACGCCACGAGTATTTTTTGACTTAGTTATACACCGTTGCATACAATACTTTTTCTACGACTAGGTTTCAAATAAAATGCAAAATTAAATTAACAAAATTTTATTAATATACCTAGGTTAGAATACGAACGAACGAAGCACAGAACAACAAACGAGCGGGAAACATTCGAAAACGACAAAATATGTGTCTATGGTTAACTTTGTTTTTAAATTGATGTGCACTTGCCAGGTTTTATATTTTTAAAAAGAGTCGCACAATCGATTTAACTTGTGAAATAGGGACTAAAAAACACCTATGATTTGAGAAATGAGTTCTTTTACCTGATTGGTCGATTTTAATATAGCTGCATTCTGGTTGGTTGATACCATGTTTTTAAAGAGTTAAATTAGTAAAAGAGTTTACATACCAAAAAGAACCTAACGTTTCGATTGACAGTCAATGTGTATTGTGATTGGTGGATTAATTTGGTGAAGTATTTTGATTGGTCAAATTAACCTAGGTGTAAGCTTTGGCAGCTAGGCATGTCGTTTTGGCTCAAAAAAGCACAAGTGCTGTTAAGGGGAATAGACTAGATAGAGTTTTCTACGGAATGTTCTGCGGACATATTATCTATATTCTTATATTAGTGTTCGTGACTATATAAATGACAGATAAAAGTACAGGAGTAGGAAAAAGATGTTAAGATACCATGAAAACATGGTTTCAGTAGAAAATAGCGTAAATGAAATTCATTGTCGGGTTAGAATAGTGCCACTCCATGTCTTCCCGTGGATGTCGTAAGAGGCAACTAAGGGAATAAGGGCTTCTAGTACTCTTAGGAGGCTTGCAACCTGTCACTAATACACTAGTAAACCTCTTAGCCTGTTAGTGCAAAATGTGGTTACAGAATTATCAGTAAGTCTTTAGAGTTGTTGGTATTTCTGTAGCTCTGCCTACCCCACTCTGGGAATGAAGGCGTGATGTTATGTATGTATGGGTGTGAAATTCATTGTAATGATAAATTAGATGAAAGGTGTTTCGATAAAATGATAAACACCCTATATTACAAATTATAACTTAGCAGTGTTTAAATAATTATGCTCCAGCATGAAAATAACACCATTTTGTTATCTCCATGCTAAATTGGAGCCACGATGCCTCGGACAGACATACTTATAATATAACTTATAACTCCCTTTTTTGTCGAGGGTTGAAATGTTGCTGTCACAGGGATAATTCTACATTGACCGAAATAGTACTTTATGCAACTGATGCATAATGAGAAAGAGCGTAGGAAAGTTTCATAATAGGATCACACGAGTGTTTTAAGGCCTAATTAGGTATATTTGCATACACTACTTTATCTACACACATATCATAAATACTGTAAGATGGGTTCAGAACCCGTAGAGAAATGAACAACAAACAAACATTAATGGCGGCAATATGATCCGTCAAGACGAATGTTTTTTTTTAAATCATAGACAAACGAATGAAGTCCCTGTTCTTATGTCACTTGAGACCAAACGTCGTGCGGTTTATATTAAAAAAGAACATACTGAATTGACGTTTCGTCTTTTCGTTTTAATATCTATGGATACCTACTAGAATAGAGACCCTCTTGAGTTTTGACAGTTGTTCTAAACATAAACTCAAAACCTTACAAAAGCGGATTCCGGTAACCTTCGGGGAGGGAAGATGGCCGATTGAAAAATGCCCGGATTTTACTTTTGATTTATTCTGTTTACTGATTTTCTCTATTCACTTGACATTGGCGAAATCACTGTGTGGGCAGCCATTAATTAAAAAAGAATAAAACTTACAAAAATCAATACTATAATAACATTACAGTACAGATTTTACCTACTACCACAGACAAGAAAGTTCTCATGGTAAAATTGGTTGTAATAATACTGGTCTTTCCTACAGTTTCTTAACGTATTTTAGAGCACTAATAGTATGTGCGGAGATAATATTTTTATCACCCAGCTAAACCGTAACCATCTAAAAATGTCATAAACAGCCGGTGGCTTACCGTTCATTACCTAACTGCAAGCGATACAAATGCATCCGCACATCGATGCACGTTGCCCGCTGCACTGCCGGGGGGCGTCCACAAATAGCACCCGGGGGGCCCAGCTGTGCCATCTGATTCCGATCGCGAAGCAGCAATTAATGTGGGTAACGCAAATACTCTTGCGGTTCTAACCACAAGTGTTTCTGTCACTAGGTATGTTCTCTACGATATAGTGACAGATTACTGTATACGGGATTTTGTGGTTTAATAATAATGTGCCTGCGGCTGCGAGCCTGGAAGCTTATGAATGGTGGTAAGAACTTGTGCACACTCAAAATTAAAGCCAACGAAGAGAGATTTTCGGTTCTCTGCCTTTTCGCCGATAAATCTTTGACAAATGCATCGTTTCGCAACCTATCCATTTGCCAACCCGCTTTTTTTGCCAACTACAAATATTTCAGGATTTTTATGAAACTAACCTAACCTAACACGATATTCCTGAAATAAATCCAGAATTAATTACAGTTTCGGAAAAACACGTGGGTTGTGCAAATGTGCAATAATATTATGTTTGTGAAATGAATCATTTGTGAAACATTGGTCATGAAAAATGAATACAATAGTCATGATTTTAGTTATATCAACCAAAGCAGCAGCAAGTTCTTTAGTCATTCAACTAATATCTTAGTTAATGTGTCTTGATTCCATGTTGATTGTGATTGCACAATCTTGTTCGAAGCGACCAAGTTTTTCTTTCAGTGCAGGGTCGTCCGGATCGCTACCACCATCTTATCCTTGTGTTCTTGTGAGGATAAGACAGTAATATTAGAGCATAGAGTCATTCCATCTCAGTCCTCAGGGTCGGCAAAGAATTTGCAGTCTTGAGATTATAGTTTTGAGAATGCAAATGTCTATGGGTCTCTGACCCCACTTACCTATAGCATCAGGTCTCTGTGATCCATCGCTTTGCGGTAAAAAATTGTAAACCGGGTATTTTCGAAGATTTCAATTCGACAGATCATTTTTCTAAACCCGAAAAAAACTACCGTTATTTTTATTAGAATTGTTATACACTTTTAAAAAGAGCCCTCTAAAGGAGATTTACTTTTAGTTGACAAAATAATAATAAAAGTGTATAAGAAGAGTGGTATTAGTTATATCAACCAAGGATGATTAAAAGTGATTCAACTACTTTGACTTGACGACACGCTAGCCTCGTTGGTAGTGACCCTGCCTTCCAAGCTAGAGGTCCTGGGTTCAAATCCCGGTAAGGGCAGATATTTGTGTGATGAGCATGGGTATTTGTTCCTGAGTCTTGGATGTTTTATATGTATTTCTCTATATAAGTATGTTTATCGTTGTCTAGTACCCATAGTACAAGCCTAGAGCTTAGTTTAGGACTAGATCAATTTGTGTGACATTGTCCCGTGATATTATTATCAAAATTATTATTACTTCGATACCAATATTTAATCAGAGAACCGGTCACAAAACGAAAAACGGCCGAGCAATCTCACTTCAAAATGGGAGCTTATTCAAGTTAATAAGCCTTGCATTTATGGAATACGGTTTAAATTAAAATGTTTTAGTTTGACAATGACTCTGACAAGTGTCTAAGTTGGTGGTGGGTGCCCTGGGACATTTTTCAAAGAGAATTTTTATTGAACCCGGCGTCTACTGTTTGCTACGTCAATGTTCAACTAACATCTTAGTTTTTGTATAGGTATAAGTCTTGTTAGGCTCGTATGGAATGAAGACCCTTATGCACACCAATGACTATCTTCCTTGGAAGCGACCGTATTTTTTTTCATTATTCAAATGCGTGTTCAAATACGGAGTGATTATGTACTTTTAAATACTTTTGTAGAACACCTTGTCACTTCTTTTGATGACTTTCGCATATGTGCAAGTGAATCTCAACACCAGTCAATGTCCTATTATCTTCTGAGAACCAGTAGGTATTAGATGCTTTCGCACTATTTCTTGTAACCTAAAATATCTTACTTTGAAACAGGTTACTTCTACCGAGTAAAAAAATAATCAGTCCGTTCATAAACCCCTTTGATTCCGTTCAAATAATATTTATCCTGACGCACCAACGGAAAGACGTTAAAATTTTACTATCAATGAGTGGAAGTCGTAACTTGTACATCGTCGTGTGTGGTTTGTGGACCTCGTTTGACACACTCGGTTATCGCAAGGACTCGATGTGGAGTCTAATTTGTACAGGATATAGGAAACATGGCATTGAACTGGTGTACCAGCTGTATAATCGATTTGGTAGCGGAACATATGGAGATGTCGGTTTGGTTTTCAAAGACTAATAAGCGTACCTACTAAACAAGAGGCATGGAAATTAACAAACAGATAGTAATAATGTCTATAATCTATAGAAAATTGTAAGAGCAACGTAATTATACAGGATTATTTTTTATTGCATACATTCCCGTTAAAATAATTTGTTCCTGATTCGTCATATTCCAAATTGGTCATCTTCCAAACTCGACAATTTCCTAACTGGTCATATTCCAGATTCGTCATGTCATGTTCCAAAGTCGTCATACCATGTACAGACTGCAAAAAAAATATTATAGAAATCCTCTTTGGTAAATGTTACGATTCCATTATTTGCCAATTCTTTTGGACTCCGCCTTAAGTATATTATTGCCTAATAGCCGTAGTACAAAGTATAAATATATAAACTATTAAGTACAATCTAAGTAATACTTATTATTCCTGTAAGCAAGTGTTCACGATTTAATTTGACTGTACAATGACGAGTTTGGAAGATGACGAATCTGGAATATGACCAGTTAGGAAATGGTCGAGTTTGGAAGATGACCAATTTGGAATATGAATAATCAGGAACAAATCGGTAGTAGTAGAGCTCATTTGGAGCAATTTTGGTCAAGCAAATTAGCCGAAAATTATCGGATTCTGAGATATTGATCATTTCCATGTCATGAAAAATTCCAATGTTATGTTTAAGATTTTCGAAGCATTATTAGAATCAGCGAAGTTTTTAAACCTTTTTTCCCGTTTTTTTTCTTAACTTTTAAGTAATCACTTATAGTTTGTTTCTCCTTACATTGGTGTTCCCAGTGTTGGTTTTTCGCTTCGTATTGAGAAAAAAAACTTTAAGTGATTACTTAAAAGTTGAGCATAAAAAGGAAAAATGGGCTAAAAAACTTCGCTGATTCGTAATGATTCTAATAATGTAAAATACCATAGAAAAAAACAACATTAAGAATATTTAGTAACTTGGAAAAAATAAGGGAAAATTACCGAAATTCAATTTAAATTGATCAGTACCTCAGAATCTAATAATTTTCGGCCAGGGCACGACATGACCTAATTTGCTCCAAATGAGTTCTACTATAACCTCTCAACGGGAATGTATGCAATATCCAATTACCCTGTATAACTTGAATATAGGTAAAGGTGTTCCAGGCTACAGAACTTGTCTCACTTCTCATTTCACCTTATTCAAATTCTTCTCTTGCTAGCTGAATAAGTTCTTATCCCTTACATGTTCATGATCTTCTGGTACGTTGACTAGTTCTTATTTATAATCACTACATAGTACACAACAAAGTCGCTTGCGCTGTCTGTCCCTATGTATGCTTAAATCTTTAAAACTACGCAACGGATTTTGATGCGGTTTTTTTTAATAGATAGAGTGATTCTTAAGGAAGGTTTATATGTATAATACTTTAATCCGGAGCGAAGCGAGGGCGGGTCGCTAGTGATGTTATAAAAGCTGTCACCAGTCTCGCTTCTACATCGTTATCATTGAGATCTCATCCTTCAACCTACCTCCAAGCGGTCGTGAGTGTCCTCTTTGTTTTTCTGGTGTGGTGTGCATTCCATCTTAGTCCTCAGGGTTGGTAATGCGTTTGAGCTCAGAATTGTAGTCCTGAGATTGTAGTCTTAACAATCCAAATGTCTAATAGGTCTCAGATTCCACTTACCATCGTGTGTTCGAATGCCCTCTCCATTAATTTTTCTTCTGCATCGCGGCATACCATCTTAGTGCTCAAGGTTGCCAACGCATTCGTGGTCTTAGGGCTGTATTAGTAAAGCTCATCTCAAGATGCGTTTAAAAAAGACAGTTTTCTATGGCTTGACGTTTAATTTGACATATCTTGAGACGGGCCTCTCAACCAAGATAAGTAAGTAGTGTGCTCGAATTCGCTCTCCATTCCATTTTGTTTAACCGTATATAGATTTTACCGAATAAAAAGAATATTTTATTTTATTTTATTTTACTTTATTTTATAGAAATAGGTACAGTAACAAGTCACAGACGTAGAAAGCATAACAACAGAAACTGAAACATATAAGTAACACTCAGTGTCTGCAACTCAACACTAACTGTACTCAACATTTGCAAAATACAAGTTTAAATTAAGCTAACACGCACTTGATTATCTTGTGAAGCAAGTAAGGAAATTACAAATAAACCAACTATAATAAAAGACATCATAAATAAAAGTATACAGGCAATGATATTCTACTATAACATGTTAAATAACTCTGATGTACTAGACTTAAATAGGTTTAATGACATTGCGAAAACGTCGCAGCCAGAACATATTTTATTGAACGAGCGACACATACGGTTGATGGGATTATTAAGGGATACATTATTATTGGTGTGAAGAGTGGCAAATAGTTGGGGGTGGCGGGTGGGTCTAAGGACACATTTAAATTTAATTTTGCCCAGAATATCAGTATCTACAAGAGAATTACATATTTTGTACAACATGGCCATATCAGTTACTTGTCTCCTATGTTCCAGCGTTTGCATATTAAAGTGTTTCAATCGGTCATGGTATTCCGGGATAGTGCGACGTATACCCATTTTCATGCATGCGTACCTGACTGCACGAGCTTGGACAGACTCAATTCTGTCACTATGAGAGGAGTAGATAGGATACCAAATGGAAGAGTTGTATTCGAGGGTACTACGAACGAGAGAGTTGTACAGATGTAATATGGTCTCGCCTTTTTTGAAAGGTTTACATATGCGCGTAATAAAACCTAGTGTTCTATTTGCTCTGGATACAATGAAATCATAATGTTTACGAAAAGTGAATTTGCTATCGAAATATACACCGAGATCCTTTATAACTTCCACTCGGTCAAGCAATTTTCCATCTATTCTGTAGTGATAAGTTTGTGGGTTCTTATTTTTTGTGAATGAGATGCATTGGCATTTTTCTATATTGAGGGGCATACAATTTGTAACGCACCAATGGTAAATGTTGCATAAGTCCTGTTGCAAAGATTCATAGTCTTCGGCGGATTTGATCCTACGAAAAATTTTAAGGTCATCAGCATAGGCCAAAAAATCTGACGATATAGAGTCTAGCAGATCGTTTACAAATATTAAAAATAGAAGGGGCCCTAGGTTTGAACCCTGCGGCACACCTGAAGTTGGTTGAAAAGGGTATGATTCATAACCGTATATTGCCACGATTTGATTACGGTTCTGTAGGTACGACTGGAACCAACGAAACAAATTTCCATGTATCCCTAGATATTGCAGTTTAGCTAGTAATATAACATGATTGACGCGGTCAAAGGCCTTCGAGAAGTCGGTGTACACCGAGTCTACTTGGTGTTTGTCATTGAACGCATGGCAAATATAGTCAGTGTAATGGATAAGATTTGTGGTTGTAGATCTCCCAGGAAAAAAACCGTGCTGCCTATCATTGAGCCTCGAACGACAAAAATTAAACAGGCATTCATGAATAATTGATTCCAATACTTTACTGAAACACGAAAGGATATTTATTGGACGATAATTGCGCACATCCTGCTTATTACCCGTCTTATGAATTGGAATTACCCTGCCAATTTTCCACAAATCGGGCATAGTACCCTCAGTAAGAGACTTAAAAAATATAATGTAAATTGGTGATGCTAAGGCTGGGGCACACATACGGATGAATATAGGTGGTAAGCCATCAGGGCCCGCCCCTTTGTTAACATCCAATTCTTTTAGTTTTTTGCAAACTAAATCCACAGACAAGGGTATGTCACTAAGACCAAAGCTAGATATCCCATAATCTGAAAGATAATTTCGGGACTGAGACGCGTTACCAGATGTGTACACAGATGCGAAAAATTTTCCAAATAAGTCAGCTATGTTAGGACCGCTGCAGGCTGTTGCATTCTCAAAATGCATACAGTCCGGGAAGTCATTTGTTACCTTTTTACTTTTTGTGTAACGCCAAAAAGCCTTAATGTTAGTAGCTATATTGCATTCCATTGACGAAATATAACTTTTATATGCAGCTTCTATCAATAATTTCGCTCTAGATCTTAACATTTTAAATGTGTCAAAGTCTCTTGGATTTTCGTACTTTTTATAACGCTGATGGTACTTATTTTTTTCTCTTAAAAGTCTTATCAATGGTTTTGTATACCAAAGAGGATAATTACTTTTTTTGTTATAACCTAGTGGTGTATGTCTCTCTATGATTTCCCAGATTAAATTATAAACTATTTGCAAAAAGTCATTACAGTTAAGATGTGCGTAAGAATTCCAATCAATTTTATTAAGGTCTTTGATACACGATTTAAAGTTAGTTTTTCTAAATTGATACTTTTTGCTTGCGTTATTTTCTTTAAGCAATATAGGGGATGGAATGTTAACATTAATTTCGAGGGGTGGATGGTGTTTATCAATTTTACTAACGGCTAAACCTTCTCTTACGTCCATATATAAATTATCATTAAATAATGTAAGGTCTAAAATTACGTTGTTTATATTTTTATTTTCGTTGTATTGTCGTAAGCTGCAGGTAGACAAAAAGTCTAGTAAGCTGATGACCTTCTGATTACCTATGTTGTGTGTGTTAACATTTTGTGTTGTATTCCAATTAATGGATGGCAAGTTAAAATCGCCAATAATGAGGGTTGCGCAACTATATTTTAAATGTTCGGAATCAAATAGGTAAATGGAAGGGTAAAATTCAACCACAACCCACTCCAAACGAGTACACTCGTTAATCACTTTGAAAAAACAAAGGGTTCGGTTCCCGGGTTAATCAATCACCACTCGTTATGGGTTGCTGTGTGGTGGTGCTGACCACTTTAAAAAAGAACGTTTTGGAATGTAATGTCAATCATACAGATAGTTTTATTATGTTTTTAGGGTTCCGTATGTCTAAAAAGCAAAAACAGAACCCTTATTGGATCACTTTGTTGTCCATCCGTCCGTCTGTCTGACAAGACCCTATCTCGAGAAAGCTTCGAAGTATCGAGTTGAAATTAATACCATATACTTAAGTATACAATCCCTTGAAGCAGTGGAAAATTAAACTTCTAAGTTAACGTAAAAACATAAGGCCGTTTATGCCGCAAAATCAAAATTCAATAATCGTAAATTTGTTGCTCAATCATAAAAAAAAAGCGGCCAAGTACGAGTCGGACTCGCCCATGAAGGGTTCCGTAGCAGCAAGTAACATAATATAAAAGTTCGTTGTAGCTTTGATCAATGTTTTTATGACGTATTAAAAAAAAACTAATTACTTGATCTCGTTCAATCTAATTTTCGGTGGAAGTTTGCATGGTAATGTACATCATATATTTTTTTAGTTCTATCATTCTCTTATTTTAGAAGTTACAGGGGGGGGACACATTTCAACACTTTGGAAGTGTCTCTCGCGCAAACTGTTCAGTTTAGAAAAAAAATAAGTTAGTAACCTCAATATCTTTTTCGAAGACCTATCCATAGATACCCCACACGTACCTATGGGCTTGATGAAAAAAAAATTTTGAGTTTCAGTTCTAATTATGGGGAACCCCCAAAATGTATGGTTTTTTTTCTATTTTTGTGTGAAAATCTTAATGCGGTTCACAGAATACATCTACTTACCAAGTTTCAACGGTGTAGTTCTTATAGATTCGGAAAAAAGTGACTGTGACATACGGACGGACAGACAGACAGACATGACGAATCTATAAGGGTTACGTTTTTTGCCATTTGGCTACGGAACCCTAAAAACCTGCGTCCAAATTTATTCATCCGTTTGGGAGCTACAATGCCACAAACAGACACTGAGATAGAAAAATTTAAAAAGCGTGAAATAAAAAATAAAATAGAAATTTAAAAAACCCTCGCCTAATAAACCTCTAAAAAGTAAAAAATAAAGAGAAGATAAAGACATGATGAATCTATAAGGGTTACGTTTTTTGCCATTTGGCTACGGGACCCTAAAAATGACATTGCAAACTTATTTGCAGTTGGTAAACTAATCGCGACGTACGTTGATGTATGAATACAACAGTATTTCAACGGCGACGTCAAGTTTGTCCCATACAATCCCTCGTTACGCGAGTCCGACTCGCACTTGACCGGCTTTTTTATGGCATAGGGAAGGTGAAGCACACAGCCACCTGATGATAAGTGGGATCTGTGCCCCAGACATTTGCATTTTCAAGACTACAGTCAAGACTGCAATCCTAAGACCGCAAAAGCGATGCCAACCTTGAGGACCAAGATGGTATGCCGCGATGCAGATGAAAAATTAATGGAGAGGGCAATCGAACACACTGATGGTAAGTGGAATCTGAGACCTATTAGACATTTGGATTGTTAAAACTACAATCTCAGGACTACAATTCTGAGCTCAAACGCATTACCAACCCTGAGGACTAAGATGGAATGCCTCTATGCTAGTAATTTCACCGTTAGTCTTATCACCACACCAGAAAAAGGTTTTTCTTGTTAATATCGAATCGAAGCTCTGCCCACATAGCTTTTAACTAACTATGTAGAAGACTAAACAACTATTGCAGTTACATAATTCCTTATATTCTAATCTTAGTTTACGATCTCGATTGACCCCGGCTCAGTTATTGTTAACGGTGCCAGTTCAAATAATAAAGATCAGTATGTCAACGAACTAATAAAGACTTTACGACGTTTTAGGTTTAGAAGGAGTTGCTTAATTGAACCTAGCCAAGATGCAAACGCTCCTAACGTTGTTCTTTTCAATCGCTCAAAATGTATGGGATGACAGTCGACCACGTGGTTTATCGAAACGCACGAGAATGTCATCCCATACATTTTGAGCGATATAAATTATATCTTACACAAGTACCTAACTAATACATTCACTACCGTAAACCGGGGTGAATAGAAATACAATCTAAAATAAGTAATAATTCGTTCCTAATAAGAACCAATATTGAATTGACTAGTCTATTGGATAATTACGTTCAAATCTCAATCTTATAAATACTAGAATATGCTTTAGTTTAGGTTGTATTTCTATTCACCCCATTTTACTGTACACAGATAACTACCGCAAGCTTCTATAAACATCCCACGATACCATCTTGATACCCCACATAACTTTAATCTAATCTATTATAATCCTTTCAGTAACATAATAAAACACCATAAACCTTTTAACTAGCCATAAAAATTGTGTTTAATGCCTTGTGAAATATCACACAGAATCCCAACTATCCTTAGACACGTCGACTTTATTAATTTTATTATATTGCATTTAATTTACTTTTTACATGCATACATGCATCACCCCATAATTCCCAGAGTGGGGTAGGCAGAGCTACAGAAATATCAACAACTCTAAAAAAACTTGTTGATAATTCTGTAACCACATTTTGCACAATCAGGCTAAGAAGTTTACCAGTGTACCTATTAGTGACAGGTTGCAAGACTTGCAAGCCCATCGCCTGACAGTACTACAAGCCTTTATTTCCTTAGTCGCCCCTAACAACATCCACAGGAAGACATGGAGTGGCACTATTCTAACAGGAGGGAGGGAGGGATTTTCTTTTTAATTATTTATTATCTATACGTCTTTACAAATATTACCATTATATGTGAATGTGAAAGTATTTCTGTTTGTTACGATTTCACGGATTTAAGCCGCTGAACCTATTATGGACATAGGATACTTTTTATCCCAAAAAAGTGGCTGGTTCCTGAGGGAATAGTGATAAGCGATTCTACACGGACGAAGTGGCGGGAAACAGCTAGTTGCAAATAAATCTTTTAGTTTAGGAACTTCTCACATTTCATACAGCCATTTGGAGAGATATTGGCAATATAATCCAATTGGCATCACGGGAATTGGATTGATTGACATAAAAAACCGCCTTTACGTCCATCATGACAAGTTTATAAAATCCATGGCCTAAAACCAATAAGAAAAGAGGACTTATGCATAATAATAATACTAATAATAATATCACAGGACAATCTCACACAAATTGACCTAGTCCCAAACTAAGCTCTAGGCTTGTACTATCGGTACTAGACTACGATAAACATACTTATATAGAGAAATATATACTTAAATACATAGTAAACATCCAAGACTAAGGAACAAATACTCGTGCTCATCACACAAATATCTGCCCTTACCGGGATTTGAACCCAGGACCCCTAGCTTCGAAGGCAGAACCACTCCCAACTAGGTGTCGTCAAAAAAAATAAAAAAATGTTCCCACTAACTTGAATAGCAGCATTAAAATCCAATTTCCCAGTTTAATAACTTTGAAATAGTGCCACTCCATGTCTTCCCGTGGATGTCGTAAGAGGCGAATAAGGGAATAAGGGCTTGTAGTACTGTTAGGCGGTGGGCTTGCAACCTGTCACTAATACACTAGTAAACTTCTTGGCCTGATTGTCCAATATGTGGTTACAGAATTATCAACAAGTCTTTTTAGAGTTATTTGTTTGTCTGTAGCTCTGCCTACCCCACTCTGGGAATAAAAAAATCGGTATGGATTTTTTTTTTAATAAATTGAAGCAAAAAAACCAACAAAAAAACGAATTTAGAATTTAACCTGATTCGTGTGAAAGTACATAGCAAATTAATTTCCGCCCCAATCTCACCTAAACACTTAAAAACAATTTAATAATCCCAACGGTCCCTTCGACAAGGAAATTTCTAAAATCAAATCAAGCGCCCTTTTTTTACCGGCTTCGAACCCAACACCCGAAGCTATTACGTTCACAATATGATTTCTATTCTAATGCTGAACCATTCGATTACTGGTTTTATCCGGTATTGGATTTGTTAAGAATTGAATTTTGTGTATAGTTTATAGGGATTATAGATGTAAATTAGGTATTTTGATGAGGACCAAAAAGTAGGACCATAGTTAAGCGTAGTTAAAGAAAAGTAGTATACGTACTTTTTTTTTTTTTTTTTTTATGTTAAGGAGAAGGCACTAGTGCACTCAGGCCACCTGATGGTAAGTGGAATCTGAGACCCATAGACATTTGAATTCTCAAGACTATAATCCCAAGACCTCAAATGCGTTGCCAACCCTGAGGACTAAGATGGAATGCCTCTATGCTAGTAATTTCACCGGTTGTCTTATCCCCACACCGGAACACAACAATGCGAACACTGTTGCTTGGCGGGTGGTTAATGGATAAGATGGTGGTAGCGATCCGGACGGACCCTGCACAGGGTCCTACCACCACTAACAAAAACACAAACAACACAACACAAATACAAATACAAATATATTTTTATGAACATCTCATATATACTACTAACTTCAGGGAAAGAAATAATACATATACGATCTTATCAGGCGAACTTTAAACAAGAGAAATTAAAATAAGTAGGAAGTTACCTAACATCATAAAGAGAAAAAATGGCATGAAAATAAAAAATGAATATTTAGACTAACTTTCGATACGTCATAATATATTTTTTTGAAATTATAATGCTTAACTACCTGCAAACTAATTAGTTTTTAACCTATAACCCTTAACTACTAACCCATAATAATAAAAAGTGTAATTATCTGTAAAAAAAGCAACACCCTAACCTGTCCAAAGGGAATCCTTAATTCCATCATTAAAAAAACACGACAACATCACGCTGAAATCAACTTTGTTGATACAAAATAGAATACAATTTACAATGACAATGGATTCAGGCAATTAATAAAATAGTACACTGTCGTTCGTAGGCGATAAGTACAAAACTTTTTCGCATAAGCTTCGATCAATAACAAAATTCCTTTAAACTAAAATCCACCCAAAATCCTAAAGCGTAAGGTTTACTTTACTTTGGGGTTTTCCATGCTTTCATTCGCTGTTACTAAGCGAGCTAAGCGAGCCAGGGATGACGAACCTTTTCTAGGGCAAGGTTTTCTGTTTAGAAATAAACATGTTATTGGCGTTTGCTCGTAATTGGAGATTTCTTGGAACTTGTTTTGCTTAGATTTCGCTGATGTTTTGTGTAATGAGATCGTTGAACTATAATTTGGGTAGATTGTTTAATGATTTGGTTAACTAAATCGGTTTTGAAATAGTTACCCATTATACTTTTTTATACCTATTTGAAAACTGCTCAAACTGCTCTGTAAAGACCTTAAACTAACTTGTAGGTATTCAGTACACGAAAGAAAAATCTAAATTAAATATTCCAAAGAAGATTTTTTTGTTGACGTCTTGTCATTTTATGTTTTATATTCTTAACTTAGCAAAAAAATGGCAATGAAACCTAAGGCTAAGAAACAAAAGTAATAAGATAGATTATCACCATTAGTCTCCAATGACCAAACAAGTTCCTAAATAGCTTAGAAAATTACACAAACATTTAAAAAACTACTTACTGTCATGCTATGACACAATTTAATTTTCGAATTTAACATATTATTATGCATACCTACCTACATGTACCTACACACGGAACTCAACGCAACATACATTTCTCTTAATCAATGAAAAAACATCTCGATAGCATCGCGGTATCAATCAAACCAACATCTAATTAAACAGCCAACTAACTGTTTTCAACAAAAAAATAAAACGTGCAAAAAGGTTGGCAACGCCACTTGCTGCCATAAATGCACTCTCTAGCACAACCGGGCTATTACTCGTTCCATTTTCAAATAGATTCAAACGCCTTGAACATCAAATTTAGAAACACTACCTTATTTTTATTACCATTAAGTCGAAGGATGGACTCTTTTCTTTGTGAAGGTCGACGTCGCTTACAACATTACGTTGCCGCGCGCTGACTTAACCGCGTCTGTGCGTGTCTTTGAACGTCCGTGTACAGGTTACGTGTGTGTGCGTCAGTACTCGGTCACGTAGGCTCGGCGTATTGCCTCACTTACGAGTTTTTAGGACATTTCGCGGCTGTTACTGATTAGATTGGCTTCTCTTTGTGTTGTTAAATTAGATTCTCTGTTATTTGGGTTAGATATACAAGATTTTAGCACACATTTGTTTTATTATCTGCTTAGTAACTAAGCGTGTTATCATTTTGACTTAATTACGTAGAAATAACACAAAAAAAAAATATAATTTTAAATCAACTTATATCCTCAAGCATAGCATAAAACCCAATCTCCTTACCATCCCATTATATTTAATACAAATTGAAAAATAATCGCGTCTAATTTATCGTTCGCAGAATGTCCGCGTCGCTCGACAACAAGTGCATATAGCAACAGATCGCGTCAGCTGTGTCGAGCCGAGCCGAGCGCGCCCGAGCGCCGGCGGAAACGGCCGAGCCCACAATTGATTGGCCCTGCGAAAGTTTACTTTGGATGTTATTGATAATCTAAACTCAGGTCTTTCGAGAACGTTCTCGAACTGAGAATGAAACTTAAAGTAATCATAAAATCCAATCTAAAACAAATTAGGTTAGGTTCCTAATTTAAAGTTTAGAATTGGGCTTATTCGACGTTAAAAATTTAATTACCAAATTAAGTATTTCTTTTGGCGACTAAGGTCTTTAAGACAAAATGACTAAGTATAAAAATAGAGGAGAGAAGTATTTATTGACTAAGCATAAAAATGCCGACATTTAAATCCGTAGGTAGGTTTAGGTAAGGTATGTCAGTTTTGCAGCCGGCCCTGAGGGCCAAACTACCCAGAAATAGGAGCTTAACACCACCTAATTTCAAATAATAAAGGTAATGACACCAGTGTTAGACACTTTTAGCTGACATGCACCAATCATCGACAGAAGTTTTTAATTCAAATATCATAGGGTTAGAATCAGAATCAGAATAATCTTTATTCAAGTAGGTTTACAAATAATAAACTCTTTTGAAACGTCATAGTAGCGACTTAGCCTAAATTGACTGCAGGTTCAAATCGCGACCGATCAGAGAAGAACCTGTAAGAAACTCTGTCGGATATCTTTTTTTTTTCGACGTTCGCAACCTTTTGTCGTAAGGACTAAACATTTCAGTCCCAAGCATTGTTATCATTAATATAGTCTTTAATACTATAATATGCTTTAGAAATTAGTTTACGCTTAACGTAACTCTTAAATTTATTTACTGATAGTTCAGTAACATTACTTGGGAGCTTATTATAGAACCTAATGCAATTACCCATAAAAGAGTTTTTTATTTTATGGAGCCGCGTGAAGGGCACTGCGAGCTTATATTTATTTCTGGTATTAACATTATGTATGTCACAGTTCTTTCTAAATTTAGCGATGTTTTTATGAACATACATAATGTTTTCATAAATGTATTGACTGTGCATGGTCAATATGTTAATTTCTTTAAACTTATCTCTAAGCGAGTCTCTCTGGCCCATCTTGTAGACAGCACGAATAGCCCTCTTCTGCAGAACAAAGATGCTATTTACATCAGCAGCACTACCCCACAGTAAAATACCATATGACATAATACTATGGAAGTAACTAAAATAAACTAATCGAGCGGTATCTAAGTCTATTAATTGCCGAATCTTATTACCTGCAAAAACTGCAGAACTGAGTCTACCCGCCAATCCAGCAAGATGAGGACCCCATTGGAGCTTGGAGTCTAACGTTATACCAAGAAACACTGTATCATTAACTAGGTCTAGTTTGTCATTTTTAATAGTTACAGTAGTTTGACTATTTTTCACATTAGTAGTCATGAACTTTATACATTTCGTCTTTTTCTCATTCAGTAATAAATTATTAACACTAAACCAATCGACTACTTTTGATATAGCATTGTTTACATCGACATTAAACTGCTGTTGTCGTTTAACTTTGAACACAAGTGACGTATCATCAGCAAACAATACTATATCATGGTTATCCTTTATAAGGTAAGGTAAGTCATTTATGTAGATGAGGAATAAAAATGGACCCAATATTGAGCCCTGTGGTACGCCCATTGAGACCAATGACCCAGGTGATCGTACTCCATTCACGTCTACCCTTTGTATTCTCCCGTATAAGTACGTTTTTATTAAGTTTAGCGCAGTACCTCTAACTCCATAGTGGTGTAGTTTCCTGATCAATGTGTCATGGTTAACGCAATCGAAGGCCTTGGACAAATCACAAAAAATACCTAAAGCATCCTGTGACACCAACACCAGCTTCGGTTGTCGAGCGACCCCGAGTAAAACCAAATTGTTTATTGTGTAATAAATTATTATACCGAAAATGTTCCGCTAACTGTGACAAAATCAATTTCTCAAATATTTTACTGAAAGTGGGTAGTATGGATATTGGTCTAAAATTTGTGGGGTCAAAAGTACTACCCGTTTTGAATAATGGAATTATCTTACTATGTTTCATAAGATCAGGAAACTCACCACAATCAACACAGTGATTAAATACGACCATTAAGTCAGATGCTATGACTTCAATTAAGGATTTGAGTACATGGACCGACACTCCCCAAAGGTCACTGGTTTTCTTTATATTGATTGAGTTGAATGCCTTAATTACATCCAAGGCAGTAACGCGCTTGAATTCAAAGTATATACTGCATTCAGGCACGTTATCTTCTAAAAGTACAATGGCAGACGCAGGCGAAGAGTTCAAGCACTTAGTCGTGGACACTGGTATATCGGTAAAAAACTTTTCAAATTCAATTGCGATATCTGGATTGGAATCTATTATTTTACCATCTACTTTTAAACGATAGTCGTTAATGTTCTTTTTTCGGCGACCTGTTTCTTCATTAATTATTTTCCAGGTCGTTTTAATAACATCAGAACTATTCAAGATTTTGTTACTTAAAAAATTTCGCTTAGTTATACGGCAGTCTATCTTGAATTGCTTAGAATACTGTTTGACATGTTCCTTAAACTCCTCAGTCACGTTATACCTCCGTTCCTCATATAGTTGATACAGTATTCTTCTACGCTTATGTAAGTCCGCAGTAGCCCAGTCACTGTTATAAATTGATTGTTGCAAAACAAATAAATAACCCTTATCTTCTTTGAATAAGAGTCAGTGTCGAACATTGGTCCTTGGTTGAGTACTTAGTCAATAAATCCTTCTCTCCAATTTTCTTTCTAGTCATTTTTATACCTGCCTAGTCATTTTTACTTATAGACCTTAGTCGCCAAAAGGAATTTATTTATTGCGATATATGGTAACTTCTTTTAACTTAACTGCAATAGCAGTTTTTTTTTTAATAATCTAGATTGATTGGAAAACATTAAGTATGTTTTTTTTAATAAAATTAAGTCTTGTAAGTAATTCTATTTTGGCTTAGCCCATATATAAATCATATGGCTGACTTTATGACGTCATTAACTTAATACAGAGATCAGTCATAGATTATGACAATGTCTGTCTGTTTGTTACGCTTTCATAGCAAAACTGCTGAACCGATTTCTGAATTGCGTATGGAGAACTTGACCTCGAGAAAGGAAAATAGGTACTTTTATCCAGGAACATTTGAGTTCCTTAGGGAATAGCGATAAACGGCTTCCACGCGAAAGGAGTCATGGGCAACAGCTATATTAACAAGCGTGTTAAAATCACCCCCGTCCCCCCGTGTCACCAATGTGATAGTAATAATACCTCATTCCCGTTGCTACATGTATTGATTTCCAGTGTGGTTGCCGGGTTAGAAATGTTAGAATAGCGCCACTCCGTGTCTTCCCGTGGATGTCGTAAGAGGCGACTAAGGGAATAAGGGTTTGTAGTTAGGCGATGGGCTTGCAACCTGTCACTCACTAATAAACATCTTAGCTTGATTGTGCAAAATGTGGTTGCAGAATTATCAACAAGTCTTTTTACAGTTGTTGGTAATCTGCCCACTCTGGGAATGAAGGCGTGATATCATATATGTATGTATATAAATGTATTGATTCTGGCAAGCGGTAGTGGGTTCGAGTCCGGACGCGCAAATCCTGCCACAAAGGATATTCAGTTACACAGTACAGGTGAAAGGCAATAAGTTCTAAGTAAAAACATTCAACATTGAAGCTTAAACTCATTGAAATTAAATCCAAAAGCATACTTTGTAGTGTTTTTTTGTGCAAAGTTTATAGATACTTTTTAGAGTTCCGTACCCAAAAGGTATAAGACTCCACCGTCCATCTGTCTGTCTGTAACCAGGGTGTATCTCGTGAACCGTGATAGATAAACAGTTGTAATTTTCACACGTGATGTATTGTTGCCGCGATAACAATAAATACCTAGGTACTAAAAATATAAATTTTGAAATCCTACCTATAGCCTATCTACTTATCAAACAATCAGCCTTTAGGGCCACTACTTATTATTTTTTACTTTTTAGAGGTTTTTTAGGCGGGGGTTTTTTAAATTTCTATTTTTTTTTTATTTCACGCTTTTTAAATTTCTCTATCTCAGTGTCTGTTTGTGGCATCGTAGCTCCCAAACGGATGAATAAATTTGGACGCAGGTTTTTTAAAATAAAGCTACATGATGGTTCTTAGCAAGATTTCATGAAAATTGGTTGGGCCGTTTAAGAGATATCAGCTCTGAAAGTAGTTGTCGCCGTTATTTTGGGGGCTTTTAACAGCCTAAGAGCTCAATATCTCAAAAACGACTGATCCAATTTTTATAAAACATGTCTAAGAACCACCACAAGAAAACCTGCTTTCTTGAACACACACAAATACACGTATATACATACACACACACGTCAAACTTATAACACCCCTCATTTTGCCTCGAGGGTTAAAAACAGAACGTGTTCTTGCCGTTTTTTCCTCGTTGGAACCCTGCGTGCGCGAGTCCAACTCGCACTTGGCTGGGTTTGTTTCAAGTGTTTTTTAATGAAAAAGCATCCAGCCAAAATGTCAATGCAGCGTTTTTTTCTTTTACAGTTGAAAAAAAGGATTAAATGGGCTGGAACACGAGGCTAGTAAAATTCCCTATGGACACATTTAAATAATAGCCGTTTTTTTTAAGTAACTAAGGGCTCCGTATAATAGTTTATTGCCCCTTAAGAAACTTTGTCGAGACTTGGGAAAAATGGTAAAATGCAGGATGGATTTACCCGGTGGAACAGAGATTCTACGGGGTAAAACCAGCTTGCCTTTGAATGATAGCTCTTAATTACTTGTTAGTAACAGCAGGCGAAATTACTAAAAGGCAGTCCAGGGTTACGTCTCCTATCTTCGAGCCCTAACAGCAGACCAGCTCAGTGGTTCCAGAAGATTAGTGTTTCAAATGTCAGATCCCACATATGCTTGCAAGCAAACTGAGCGTGTAACATTCCTATCACACCTAACAAACGACCTGATGACCTTGAAGACCTGAACTGATTTCCACCAAACATAGCTAAGAACACTCTCGACTGATATACCTTTCAAACAAAAAAAAACGCATTAAAATCGGATCATCCGTTTGGAAGCTACGATGCCACAGACAGACACACACATTTACACACACAGACACGTCAAACTTATAACACCCCTCGTTTTTTGCGTCGGGGGTTAAAAATCAATGCTAATAATGACGACATGTTGACCTAATTGGGAGTGACCCTGCCTCTGAAGCCAGCGGTCCTGGGTTCCAATCCCGGTAAAATGGCTATTTGTGTGATGTGCGCGAATATTTGTTCCAGAGTCTTGGATGTTTTCTATGTATTTAAGTATATATTTCTCTATATAAGTATGTTTATCGTTGTCTAGTACCCATAGTACAAGCCTAGAACTTATTTTGGGACTAGGTCAATTTGTGTGGGATTGTCCCTTGATATTTGTATAGGTAAATGTCGCACCTGTGATCTCTAATTTAATAATCTCGCTCATCACACAAATGTTTGCCCTTACCGGGATTTGAACTCAGACCCGCTGGCTTCGGAGGCAAGGTCATTCCCAACTAGGCCAACATGTCGTCAGTTACTTATTTCATAATAAGATTCTTGCAACTCGCTTTAAATACATACTAAAATATATAGTGAAAAATGTATAGTATATTAGTGGTGGTAGGAACCTGCGCAGGGTCCGTCCGGATCGCTACCACCATCTTATCCATTAACCACCCGCACAGCAACAGTGTTCGCGTTGTTGTGTTCCGGTGTGGGGATAAGACAATCGGTGAAATTACTAGCATAGAGGCATTCCATCTTAGTCCTCAGGGTTGGCAACGCATTTGAGATCTTATGATTATAGTCTTGACAATTCAAACGTCTAGGTATGGGTCTCAGATTCCACTTACCATTAGGTGGCCTCAGTGCTCGTGTGCCTTCACCTTAACTTAAAAAAAAACCCTTGAAATGATAACAGCGTTTTTACACACCTTACCTAAAACATTTAATGATAATCTACGCCTCATTAACATAACACACCAGAAAGCCCACGCCACAAATAAAAGCTCATATAAAAAGCTTGGAAAGTTTATCTTGGGCCAATAAAAGTTTTTGCCTTCACAAGTAACAAGGACACATGTGCAATCTAAAGCTGAAAAAAATTAAACTCTGTTGAGTTAACTATAAGGTCGCATTTGTTACACGAATTTTGTAGCTTATGTGACCTTATTGGCGAGTATGGTAAGTTTTGTGTATGCTCGGCCTACGCAAGGGGCATCGTAAATAAGACGAAAAGGGTTGTCTCTTTGTCTATATAGGCTAGGAGTCGATGCCAACAAACGCTACGTTCGTAAAGTGTGACCACAAAACATGTTTGTCTTTTTTTAAGATAGGTACATTAATTGTCCCGTGTGGTTGCCGGGTTAGAATAGTGCCACTCCATGTCTTCCCGTGGATGTCGTGAGAGGCGACTAAGGGAATAAAGGCTTGTAGTACTGTCAGGCGATGGGCTTGCAACCTGTCACTAATACACTGGTAAACATCTTAGCCTGACTATGCAAAATGTGGTTACAGAATTATCAACAAGTTTAGAGTTGTTGGTATTGTTGCTCTGCCTACCCCACTCTGGGAATAAAGGCGTGACGTTATTATGTATGTATTAATTTTAGAAATGTGAACATGTTTGATGTTTTCATACAAAATAAAAATATTTTGGCCTATTTCATCCCAATTGCGGTATTTATATAAATAGTTTATTTCTTCCCAGTAGTTGAAAAAGCATTATATCTGCCTCAGCATAAATTCCAATATATGAACTTGTACAAATACATTTCAGTCTTCTATATGACTCGTCTATAAATGGCGAACTTTTTACCCTCGGTAATAATGTACTATTATCGTTTGGACAGCCAAAAGTAGTACTGAAAAAAATACGAATTATAACGTAATCAGTTAGTCGTCATAGTATATGCTAGCTTGGTTCTATACGGGTCATACACAGGTTACCGACTTTCCTGTGGACACACCAAAACTCAACGTTTTTAAGGCCTAATTTTCTGCCTAAGCCTATTCCCGCAAAAACACCTTCTGGACTGCTTTAGACCTGTCATATAAAAACATAACTTATATGCACACAAGCTCGTAACTATTAACCACAGGAGAGACAACTTTTGTTTTTAAGAGTGTGTGTCACCCATATATACATTTAACTAATACAGTTTTATGTAAATTCAAACCAACTAAAAGGTTCTTGTTTTTTTACTTTCAATGCGTTGAAATTAAAAATAAAAACTGACATGAATTTGACATAACTATGAGCTTATATTGCAAAATCTTTATAGTTAAAAATAACATACCTACACGTGTCACTTCTAACGTTCACACGTGTATACCAAGACAAATACTCAACATAAGATAATGCGAAATAATAATGTTGTTTTTAATTTTTTATTTACAACATATGGCAACCATTAGTAATTCCAAGGACTCTTCTAGTGTGACACATATAATATGTATTTCCTTATACAACTACCCATAATGACATACAAAATGCAATTTAATTTCGATTTTACTTTACATTGATACAGTACTTAATAGCGTGTGTATGTTTTGCGCATGTTACCTTTTGTTTTTAGTTACAATTGGCCCATCTGTGTCCATATGACAGTTGCGAGTATGCTGTTATTTTCGCAAAGTTTTCTTAGCAAATTTCATATTTAAAACCCTTGTCCAAAAACAAATTTCTCTGTTTGTTCGTCTGTAGCGTACTAGCGTCTAAATGGATGGACGGACTTTTTTCTGTTTTATACTTAAACCCAGTTCCACTCAGGAATACCATATCACTCTTGATAAGTAATAGTGTTCTTCGGCCGCCAAATCGACATTAATTGTCGATATAACGTTGACAATATGAAAGCAATATGGTTTTAACAAAAATAATAGAGGTCCATCTACTTAGCCTTATTTATATGCGAATAAATTAAATAAACACACTATACGATACATAAAAATATAATTTTCATGTAAATTTTAATGCTTAAAGGAAGGTTAAAGTTTACTCTGCATAATTAAGTTAAAAGATAACTTAGTTACGATCCTTACAATTAAACCTTCCTCAATACTAACTGGATGGCGGTTTTAAATTAAAATATGGTTAAACAATGCTAATTTTATACAATACGTATGTACGCCATTTATTATTAGCGGATCGCCAAGGACAACGCAAAATTTATACAGTATTTTTAACATATAAAATTATAATTTTGGCTTTTATGAATCATAGAAAATCTACTTCAAACTAACTTTGCATGTTTTTCCTTCCTTGTTGATAAGTGTTCACTAATTTTGTTTGACGTAGTGACCATAAAATAGGACCGGATTTTTACTCTAATTTTATTTAAATTATATGCGATATTTTGCTAAAACATTGGCATTATATTTTGTTTTGTGACGCAAATACAAAAACCATTTTATCAATCTTAAGTATGTCAGCATCATAGAAATTTCGAGAGCTTCGCTGTTCTTCGGTTTATCTGTGTTTTCTGTAACACCCGTGCATAAACCAGAATTTATTAGACATGATAACCTTCAGTGAGATTTTACCTAACTGATGGTGAAAACCTCATCAAAATCTTTTGCGTGGTTTAGGAGACTGCTTTATCCTTACTATAATATTATAAATGTGAAAGCGTGGATGTTTGTTACGCTTTCACGCAAAAACTACTTGACGACATCATGAAACTTTGGACACATGTTCTGGGAGGTACTAGAAGAAAGAAAGGATACTTTTTATTACAAAAAAAAAAAAAAACAAAAAAAAAATTGACACGAAAAAAAAATTGCAGCGGGCGAAGTCGCTGGTGGGTCGCTAGTACTAAATAAATGTAATAAGATAAAGAAGAAGCACTTAGAGCTAGTTAAATTTCTGGTTATTATTACTTCTAAGTATGGCTTTCGAATGGATTTTTTCGCCAACTTTACATATATGATTTAAAAAAAAATAGGACAAAAAAACAAGACTGCTTTGCATTGGAGTAAAATTGGAACATAATACAATTGTTACCCAACAACTAGGTACTTAGCATTGTTGTTCTGTCATCAGTCATCACTTCCAAGTCCTTTTGCCCAGCTATATATATATTTTTTCCTTGGTCCTCTCTTATTTTTCCCGTTATTGTAATCCTTTCGATAGATGCAATAGCATCATTCATCTTTTATTTATAAATCGTTATACTTCGTGTCTATCCCAGAAACTTACAATTTTCTAATCAATTGCACCCTATCATTGACAATAAAGAACCAAAAATAATAAAAAAACAAAAGTCCTTGAAAACTTCCGAAACCTGACACGCAACTCTTACACTATAATCTCCCCGTTTCATCATCAGCAAAATGCAACTTTAAAATCGCCTCTAATGCAATCATCATAAGGTTCAAATGCACAATGCATGTTTGGACTATCATTATGTCATAATTTAGCCCCTTTTTAGAAGAGCGAGAGATCTTTTGTCTTGCTTGCTCCTATGGGGGTTATGTGGTCGTTCAAAATCAAAAGGTAGTATGTGCTTATAGAGTTCGTATTCTTAGAGTCTTCTTCTTTTGGGTGTTTATAGTTGAAGGTCGACTTTGTCCGTGAGTGAATTTGGACGGCCTCGAGGTATGGTAAACGGTGTTACGTCACGGTTAAACTTGATTTGGGGTTTGAATTTTAGGCATTTTAAAGTGTTTTAGTAGGAATTTTTATAAGGTAGGTATCTGCCAAAACAATTATGTCGATTATTTTAAAACAAAACAAAGAAGGGAAGCTGGGCTGAGATTCTACACGGTAATAACGATATCGTCTTTGACGTGTTTCCGTATTGTCAACGTTTTAATAACTCGCACTTGACAGTAATGGCGGCGAGTTAGAAACGATACTAAAACACGTCAAATACTCGTACAATATCGTTTTGACGCAGTAGAATGGATCCTAGTAGTAAATTTAAATTCAAATTAAAGTGTAGTTCAAAACCATGTATATACAGATATAGGTGTATAATGTATTTTAACAGAGAATAAACTGGAAAGTGAATGCATCAATACGAACTAAAGAAAGGAAAATGTACAAAGTTTAATTTTAGAACTATGACGCCAGTTTACCAATAAATAACTAGAATTCCACACTATGATAAGTACGATGTTCTTGAAGACACCTACATAAATTTTACATGCAAAATTAAACTGCACTGCATCTAAAATAGATTTTGTGACTTGTTTGTCTGCATCTCCGAAAATATCTTCTAAAATTATTTCAAGTGATTCTGGGCTTTACTTCACTTTGGTTTATTTCATTCACACTCATTTACTTCATGACTGCTCTTAATATCAATTGCATAAAGGCTGTCATAACGTCATCAATAATAGTAGATATTTTATGATTATGATATTGAAACAAGATGGGTTCAATATCATTTAGTATAGAGGCCCTATTAACATTGACTCTAAAAGATAACTATATTGTATCTTTTAGACAAGTCTATTTTTGTTTATGTTAATGAGAAGTCACACGAGCACTCAGACCACCTGATGGTAAGTGGTATCTGAGACTCATAGATATTTGAATTCTCAAGACTATAATCCTAAGACCTCAAATATCTTGCCGACCCTGAGGACTAAGACGGAATGCCTCTATGCTAGTAATTTCACCGGCTGTCTTATCCCCACACCGAAACACAATAATGCGAACACTGTTGCTTGGCGGGTGGTTAATGGATAAGATACTTTAAGGCTGCTGAACCAGTGAACATCATCCCCGACTTCATCCTCACACTATAAGGTAAGAAGGTGGTCAATTGATAGCCTGCTTTTAATAAATTAGAAATAGTCTCATCAGATATGCTGCCGTTATCACAAAGAAGGCGGCTAATTGGCAATTTAAATTTAATTTAAGTAGTTACCAATAGAGTAAAATGCCTCGACCACTTGCACTTAGCCGCTTTCTTTGGTACGTCAGTGAACCAACATTAAATCTGGAGACCTAGTGAAAAAGGGTATAAGTCAATTTAAGTCGTAAATAAAAAGGGTATATACATAAACGGTGTATACTAGACTTAAATCATTTTTCACTTGATCGTCAGAAGACTTATACCCTTTTTAACTAGGACCCCAGAAATATGTCTCACCACTAGCTATCACCAATCACGGCTATCAAGCTAATTATATACCAATGTGAAGGAAAATATGGATGGTGGAACTACTATTAGATTAATTTCGTCTTCGGCTGGGTTGGAAACCCATTTGGCATTCATGATGACTCCTAAAAATAGATACAATAACAATTAGGATAGCTGATAAATATAATCAGAAATATAACAAAAAACAAGATTGTGCGTTGCAAACAATGCGTGTAAATAGAAATGTGTTGAAGTCGATTATAATTCGATATGATTCTGCGTGAGCAAGAAAGACAAAAGACTAATAAACGTAGCATTTTAATGAACCAAGGACATCATTATACAATCAAAGAACGTCGCCTACACGTGGATGACGTCAGTTTGATACCTGGGAAATAGGTACTTACACTAAATGAAAAAAAAAAACAGTAGAGTAAACTTTTCAATATACTGCCGTAATACCAAAGAAGACAGCTAAGTGCGACGTCTAATAATTTTATACTCTATTGTTATTGACATTAAATTTAAAAAAAAACCGGGCAAGAGCATGTCGGACCATGCTCAGTGTAGGGTTCCGAAGCCGTTAAGTACTACAAACATAAAAATGAAAAAGTAATAACTAATTTTCTATTTAAAGACAATTGGTGCCGTCTTAGACGATTTTAGTAGGTATAAACACTTTAATCGCCTGTATTTCAAGAACCAATGATGTCGACTTAGTCGTGATAATTTTTCTTTAAAATTCGTTATAATTATGTTCTTTCATTTAATTTTTTTTTCAGATATTTAGTATTTGTAGTTTTGGCTGTAGGAGGGGGGGACACTTGAGTCTAACAAAAATTAGTACTTAATCGAAAAACTGTTTCCACAAACCCATAATGACCTATCCAACAAGACCCCCACACTATAATTTAGACGATAAAAAAAAATACATCCCCACGTTAGGTGTAGGGGTGTACCCTAATTTTTTAATTTTTTTATTTTATTGTACGTACCATTTTGTTAGCGTAACTAATATGCATATTCATGCCAAATTACAGCTTTCTATTAGGTACTAAGAGTCTCTGCGCTAGGCTGCGGACGGACGGACGGACATGGCGAAACTATAAGGCTTAAGTATTATGCAGTTAGCCGCTTTCTTTGGTATATCCCGGCAATATGGACGGTGTCACATGAAACCTGGAAAATGAAGGGGATTATTTATTAGTAACGCCCTTTTGGTTCCATGATATTGATATTTCCTTTTATTCCATAACTTCCAATTTACCTATACGGTACCTATCACGTACGAATTCTATCGAGCCACCATTCTACCTGACAATAGACACACGTCCAAGAATCTCATATCTCCCGTCATCCATGCCTGGACGCCCCTTTATAGCATTACCAACTTATCCCTTACAACGGCGAAAACTAGGAATAGAGGAACTTTGTACTGAGTCCTTGACAACAGAGCTATTTCAACTGCAACGGTTAAGTTGGTATTTCCTGTACCAAACTCCTTGCCTTTGATTTTCCAAGCGGCCGCCATCGGGAAACGTCGGCTATTTTCGGACATTTCCGCTTCAATACGTTGGAGAATTTTCTCACTGGTAATAATTGAAATGGAATTTTATTCCTTCAGGAAAAAGACTCAAATTGTATTGTGATTGTGTACTTTTATTGTAACATTTCTTTTGACGTGCGTACTAATATACAAGTGAATACGAGTGTAAATGCAAAGTGTAAATACGAACAAAGAAAAGCTCTGTAAGGCTAAAGTTGCTCGCGATATTTCTCAAAGTCACAGTTTTATGAGTTGTTTGAATGTATAGCCTTTGAGCAATAATGGCTCTTATTGATTTTTATTTTATGAGGGAATCCCGACATAGTTTTTTTTGCACCTGCTACGGTTTCTTCGAAATACGGAAAGGTTTCTGCTAAATTCGGATTATTAGAAAAAAACCTAAGTGTGTCGGAGCTTGGCAAGCTTTTGTGAGGTCACGTAGCTTTTTCTGCAAAAAAGTCTTATTAGTCGTGCAATTTTTATTCTGAATAGCTCTTTTCTTAGTGAGACATAAAAGAGGTTATTTGGGTAAAAAATAAATACGCCATTTACAAAATGGTTTGGGAGATTTGTTTGTTCCAAATCCCTCCTAACCAAGGAGCGTACGTGTTTCTGTTTATTTGCATCTTCCTTAACAAAGAAGGATACTCGTAGTGACGGGAAATGTGATATTTTTCCTTAAATGGACTTGAGGGAACTAACTAGGTACTTATTCTAACACCACCATCGAGCTTAGAACCTATTAATAAACCTTCTAGAATCTATAATTATATCAAAATTCTTTGTCATCTCCACAACCGAAGCATCTCCCGCTACCGAGATACACCGAAACCTGATATTTAAAAAAAACACACACATGTTCCACAGAACGAATAAACTTTAAACACTTAACCCATTTTTTGCTGATGGTACAAAAACAAATGATAAATCTTCGGTTTTTTGTCGTCCCTAGCCTCTATACATCTACCTGAAACATATGATAACACAACGACAATCAAATTTGAACCTTAAATTAACTTATTAAAGGTTAGTTCCCCGCGACAAATTTTATTTTAACAACACGATTTTAAAAAAAAATTAACTTCGATTGAAAATGAACTTTATTTTATACTTCATAGAATTGGATTTAAGTTATTAAGGTGAAGGAACTGTGGACAGGCTGGGGATGTTTACAGGGGACCGGTTGCCAAGTGCATTTGGTTTATTCCTGTTTGCACTCGAGTATCAGCTGTTTAAATATAATAAAAAAAAACAATGTTATAGTAACTAAAAATGATATCGTATTTTAGTTAAATTATCACAATACTTTCTATCAAAGATAATGATCACACAAAATAAAACATACGGATAGAAAGCATACTTACTTACTTCAAATTGCAAGAAGCACCTTTTAAGTACGATTCATACTCATGACAAAAGAATAAGTGTATTGTATTTGGTTTTCGTTAGGGTTAGACCTAGACGTACTTAAATTATAAAGGAAGTGAAATATGTAAATACAGTCGTTGGATAATCTAATCACCACAACAGTTGGATTTCAAGTCATCAAAATTCAACGACGAATTAGGGTTCTTCAGGAGGATATCCTTTACGAATGGCATCTGTGATCTCTCCCGTAGTGTGAAGATAATGCAGGCTTAATGAGTTGTCAAAACTAAAAAAAAACTTACATTAGTTACCTTTAATTTTACTTGACGAAATAAGAATAGGTATTCCTAGTTTATTTTCTTATTAATAATATTAAAAAACTAGATGTCCCAAACAGAACCCACCTCCCTTTGCAACTAGTCAAACAGATCGTAACAATTACGTCTCAGTAAACTCTTAATTTCAACCTTAACTTTACCGACATAAGACTCAAATTCCTTTGCGTCGAGTTTCCATTAACTTTTTACATACACAATTTTGTACTGTAAGTTGTTGTATTAAGGCTGAATTTAGTTTGAACTTATCGGTCCCTAGTAGCATCTCATTACATCTTTGTATAGTGCAGGGATCAGAGTGCGATGATTTTGGGGTGAAAGCGAAGGAAGGAACAAGTAACATAACATGATAAGGTTTAAATGTGGCTTCAATAAATCACTGTATATTAATAAAATAAGTGTTTTAAGATACAAAAAACCGTCTTCAAAAAGCCTGAAATAACTTGTTTTAAAGTGATAGGTAATACGGTCAGTCCAACTGAGTTCCGCTTTTGGTTAACCTGAAATACCTGTCATTTTGAAAGAAATTATTTCTTGCTTTTTGAAGAAGGTTTTTGAAAGTCGGTTAAAAATTGTCCTATAGTAGGTACGTACTAGGAAAACGAAGTCAATCTTGATAGTTACCTGGGCTTAGATTCTAAACGGTAAAAGGGCTTTTTGTACTCGTCGATTAAAATCTGTGTATTAAGATTTCATAGAGAATACTGTAACGTCAGTCTTTTCATCGTTGAATAGTCGATGTTACTTCCGAAACAACCGAAATAACTATTTCGATACGCTCTAGACAATCGAAAAAAAATTGAAAATAGAACTTCGTATTTAAATAATATGTGCCCTTGTTTAAGGAGACTCGATGCGGTGCAAAATTGCCAATGTATGGCGTTTTGGAACGTAGCAGCATCGCGTCATCTGTCAAAAATCTACTTAAACTTGCTGCTGTATCCAGGGCTTAAAAAAAGAACGCTTTGTGATTGGCTAGTATTTTTAGCTTGGCACAGTACTGCAACATTACGGACGCCGGTGGTGTGATAACTTTTCTTTTCAAAGCTAAGAAGTTAACGTTTTTTCTGTCGAAATAAAGATCAGACCTTAAGCTTAAAAAGTTAAAATATAAACTAAGAAAATGAGTAGTGACAGTGACGAAACATCTTTAACTCCTCAAGAAATAACTATTTCAAATATCTTGTGTAAAGGAAGTCGGATAGTAGAACTAGACAATATAGTACTTACGATATTTAGTTTTCTTATATAGGTACTCGTATTAATGATTTAAATTATTAATTTTAATGAACTCGTACAAAAAGTATTGTTCACTAATAGTGTCATACATAATCCAACTTTTTAATCTCGTACCTTCCTTAGGCCACTCAGCAAGCTTCGTGGCCTAAACACGGTACTCGACTAAAAAGCTCTCTATTATAACACGATTGTGAAAAATACTATTTTTTACGTGATATGTTTCAGGGATAGGTCACGAAAATTAATGTAAGGTGACTGTGGGCAAGACCGTCTACAAGGCAAGTCCGTCTACACGCTATAACTTCTGTTTTTGAATAGGTATACAAGCGACGGCTCGCTCGGTAAAACAGCATTTTGTTCTAGTTCCATCACTTCATAATAGATGTAGCTACGACAAAGACTTTGGAAGTAATTCAAGTTTCAAGTTTTTTCGTGTTTTGAACTTGATGGGTAAGTTAACGACCTGTCCGAAAAAAAATCATAAAAAATTGAAATTCAAGGTTTTTTGGATTAAAAAGTAACTATATAAGAAATTTGATAGCCGCCTCATATATTACCGTTATTTAATAATACAAAAGTAATCTAGTTTTGTAATTATTAATGTGTGAATTTCTAATCTTAAAATTGTTTCAAGTTGGAAAGACCGTCTACAATATTCGAGGAAAGTCCGTCATATGCCGGTCTTACCTAAAAGCAGATATTGGCAACCTTTTCCGCATTATGAATTTTATTTTTGGTTCTTATATTCTTGCGTCCTTTATAATTGTAACAATAAATTGTTATGCTCTTTAAAAATATTAATTTTACTGTAGTTATTTTTGAACCAGCCAGAACTCTTAAACGAAGGAGTTATTTTTTCATGTTCCTTTAAATTTGCTGGTGACTAGCTGATGGTGATGACAATTATAAGTACTTATTGTGATCACTTTATGAAGGTTTTTCATTCATTACAATGCCGTGTTAAGAGTTTTTGTACAATGAAAACATTTTTTTATTATAATGAGGTTTTTCTCTTTACCAAAATACTTAAGGTATCACGCCGCTACGTGACGTGGGTCTCAGCCTTACTTAACCTGATAATTTAGGTATGTATGTACTTTGAAATTTATGGATTTTGATTTGCCAATCAGTATTTGAAATAAACTTAAAAGTTATAGTATTAAAATTATTTTTGATATTTTTTTAGGAAACCCAATAAATAAGTAAGTACCTACGTATAATTATTTCCCATAAAAGGTTTACTACCCCATTTACGTAAAATATGCCGGTCTTGCCTTTAAAAAAGATAAATTGAGTTTAAATCGAATCTAAACCTTATATTAACAAGTTTAAAATACACTCTTCATCGTCTTGTTTCTTTCTTTTTAAGGATTCGAACACAAACATATAAGCACCCATAGTTTGGCTAGTACCATTACTAGACGGACTTACCTTAAACTACACGGGAAGTCCGTCTACTTGCCGAATTTTAAAAAATACTATTGTTTTTGCTTAATTTGTGATTAAAATGATCTGTCACTATAGCTGAACTACTATTTATGAAATTCTTCATCGTATGCGATTACAACCGCTAACGTAGGTGAATAATTAACGCAGCTAGATCACTCCGAACTTTAAAAAAAATGAAGTATGCCGGTCTTGCCCACAGTCACCTTACCTAAATGTATACCTAAGTTTCGTGACGAAATTAAAAATTTGAATTTTGTTAATTTTGTCCTTAAAGATGTACCCTTTTTTTGAAAACCGCCCAAAAACGATATGGCCTTTGCTGTGTTTCCGTATCGTCGACGTTCTGATAACTTTTACCTATTTAGGTACCTAGTTGTCAGTAATGGCGGCCGAGTTGGACGGAGGTAGACGACATGTACTCGACCAAAAAATCCTTTAGACATTGTATACGTCAAATTTGTCGTAAAGTCCATATTAGTTTGGTTAACAACTACGAGTTATACAAGAAGGGCTTTACTAAAGTTTTTATCCTATATCGGATGATGATTAAAGGTTACAATATGATTGGAGACCTCCTTTTAACTTCATGAGACCTGGTGTTTCATAAAATACAGTAATTAAAAACGAAGGTAATTAAATAATTAATCACAGGACAATGTCACACAATTTGACCTAGTCCCAAACTAAGCTCTAGGCTTGTAATATGGGTACTAGACAACGATAAACATACTTATATAGAGAAATACATACTTAAATAAATAGAAAACATTCAAGACAGAACAAATATTCGCGCTCATCACACAAATATCTGCCCATACCGGGATTTGAACCCAGGACCGCGCTGACTTCGGAGGCAGGGTCACTTTTAACTAGGCTAGCGTGTCGTCAAAAACACAGTAACAAAAAAACAGTAAGAGTAGTAGTCAGTTAGAGTAGTAAACAGTAAGTATTAACTTTATACCAACGAGAATAAAGTTCATTTTAATTAATTTCAAAATTGAAAATGGCGTTTAAGAGCAACGGTAATTGGACTTTATAAGTATCTAAATATCTCTCTGTTTGTGGAATGGAGGGCGTAAAAATATTTCTTTTGGCTTTTTCTTCGTAGCCATTTAGCCAACATCAAGAAGTTCAATTCCATCAAGCTGTTTATTCTACGTTCACAAAGATACATACATACATACATCATCATAATCATAACTTAACCTCTCATATGCTTAGGAGCAGATTTACTCAAAAAAATATTTTTCGGATTATATTGTATTCCAAAGATACTAGAACTTGGTATTTTTTCACCTCCCGCATACGAGAGGTTATGAGCAATGCTTTTGTCTGTGGAGTGTTCGTCAATCCTCTCTATTGTTTGCGAGGTTTTGACAACTTAATACGACATCACATACATACATACACACCTGAAAACTTAGCCTCCATCTTGAGTAGTCAAAAAAAATATGAAGTTGAAAAAATTGGTTTTTACACATTCAAATCCACAGCGTAACTATAGATGATATATCTAGGTTCGGATAAGAGAACGTTAGCTTTCATGATTTGTATTGTATGATATGCAATTGTATGGGTTCAAACACACCAATCCCACCAATCATCAATCCGACCTTCAACCGAAAAGTGCACTAATTTGATACCCTGTGTGAAAGGCCCGTACAATTGCCATAGCTTAGGAATTAACTACAGAGAGTGCTTATGGTAGAAAAACGCTAATACTCGTGTAAATGTAGAATATGTTAGTTCACTATTCAACAACAAGTCTTTTGTTGTGCAAGTCAATTAAAAATACAAATATATTTTGTTTATAACACCTACGAATACATATCAGGTACGTCTGAAGATAATTCTATGGGTTCAATTAACTACCTTATCTTTTAAATTTGAACAAAGATATAGCTTTGACATTCCTGATTGCTACAAATGTAAACTTATGAGTTGTTACCCGCTATTCCGTTCGCGTCTCTCGGGAACTGTCAAATTTTCTGTAGTAAAAAAATACCTTATGTCCTTTCTCGGGGTTCAAGGCATCTTCACACGAAATATCACTGAAATCAGTTCAGGGTTCAGCCGTGAGAGCGTAGCAAAAAGACAAGGTCACTTTCATATTTAAATATTTTTTTTAAGATAAAAAGTACCTTATGTCCTTCATCGAGGCTCAAACTATCTCCATACCAAATTGCGTCTAAATCGGTTAAGCGGTTTATCCGTGAAAGCGTAACAAACAGACAGTTACTTTAGCATTTAGTCAAGCCTCCTCGAAGGAATCCAGTTCGTCAAGCTGTTCTAAGTTGGCAATCATTCAGATGAGGGTGTTCAGTCACCCTATCACCAGGAGTTCAGTCCCTGCGAGGGTCTGCTCTAAACTGGCCTTACGGTAAAACAGTTAATAATCAGATTTATAATATTAGTATAGATATTACTAGCGACCCGCCACTGGCTTCGCCCGCTGCAATTTTTTTCCTTTCATGTCACTTAGGGGTATGAAAAATTGATGTTGGCCGATTCTCAGACCTACCCGATATGCACACGAAATTTCATAAGAATCGGTCGAGCCATTTGATAACATTGTGACACGCGAATTTTATATATTAGATTTTATTGTTTAACTTAAATAAATTTATATTCATATAAATGTGCACTACTGAAATTAGAACCCACTTTTTTGATTGTCCTTACGATTTAGGGGCCGTAAAAAATAACAAATCGACCATCGGTTTCAGCGCTCTCAATAAAGTTATCCCACTTGGGCATTTTTTTACCTTTTATTTAAGAAAATTTGCTTTTATAGCGCAGCAAAAACACAGTATCAACACAGTTTTGTATATATTAGATACGATGGGTTTCTTTATCTCTCTCTCTCTTCCCTTCCCTTCCCTTGAAGTACAACATTAACTTTTTCAGCTTCAGGCCTTTAAGGCCTAGGCCTCTAAGCTAGTGGTGGTAGGACCCTGTGCAGGTTCCTTTCGGATCGCTACCACCATCTTATCAATTAACCACCCACCAAGCAACACGATAAGACAACCGGTGAAATTACTAGCATAGAGGCATTCCATCTTAGTCCTCAGGTAGACAACGCATTTGAGGTCTTAGGATTATAGTCTTGAGAATTCAAATATCTATGGGTCCCAGATAACACTTACCATCAGGTGACCTGAGTGCTTGTGTGCCTTCTCCTTAACATAAAAAAAAATGCTTTAATTTGTATGAGATTGTTCTCTCCCCTGGTATTTATTTTTTCAATGGTGATAGCACCTTGTGCAGGGCCCGTCTAAATCGCTACCACCATCTTATTAATTAAGCCACCGACAAGCAGGTTGCATTTTTGTTTTAAGGTGTGGGGGATAAGACAACCGGTGAAATTACTAGCTTAGAGGCATTTCATCTTAGGGTCAGCAATGCATTCGAAGTCTTGACAGGCTTTAAGAATTCTCTAATTCCCGCACACCATTATTGCAGTGCCACAAAAATGAAAAAACTATGTGCGTCTTTTACTTTTGTACCCCTTCTGCTCTCCTAATACCTCTGCGACGAGGTCACTAGCGTGGAACCGACACAAAGCGCCATTAGCACGAATTACTAGCCATTGTGGGGAAAACTGCTCGAAATAACAACCGCCGACAATGCACGTGGCAACAGTGGCAACAAAACCGAGTGTACTACCAGAGATACGCTACTTTTGAGGGTTCTGTACGAAAACGGGGCTTTATATACAAGCATGTGCTTTAATATCCGGCCGTCTGTCTATCCGTCCTAACTTTAGAGAGCTGATCTTTGGAACCGTGCAGGGTCCGTCCGGATCGCTACCACCATCTTATTCATTAACCACCCGCCAAGCAGCAATGTTCACGTAGTTGTTTTACGGTGTGGGGATAAGACAACCGGCCAAATTACCAGCATAGAGGCATTCCATCTTAGTTCTCAGGGTTGGCAACGCATTTGGGGTCTTGGGATTATAGTCTTGAGAATTATGGGTTTTAGATTCCAATTTCTATCAGGTGGCCTGAGTGCTCGTGTGCCTTCTCCAACTCATAAAAAACCGTGATAGGATGGACGGACCTATGTTACCATCCTGATAATGACAGGTGACAGTTGACATTTCAGTGTACATGGCACAGCATTTTACATACATTTCTTCTTATATTTTAGGGTTCCTTACCTCAAAAGCCAAACACAGGACTCTTATACGATCATTTTGATGGCTGGCCGTCCGTCTGTCTGTCTGTTAGACCCTTTATCTCGAGAAAAAAGTCTACAGTACCTTGACGTTGACGTAAAAAAAAATACGGCCATTTATGCCGCAAAAACGTATATTTCGATACTTTCGATACAAAATTTATAGGACCCATAGACCTAACAGCACAAGTTAAGGAAAAAATCAGAATAGGTTACTTATTGCTCCATCTCAAAAAAAAAATACTGTTGCAAATTTATTTGCATTTGGTAAACTAATCGCGACCTATGTTGATGTATGCGGAGAGAACAGTTTTTCAACAGCATTTTTACATTCTTATAAGTTTACACGGAACCCTCGGTGCGTGATTCCGACTCGCACTTTACCGGCTATTTTATATTTACCTACCTTATCTCATTAATTTATATCCAATCTAGACTTCAGTAACATATTGCGTTCTCAGTGCAGAGAAATCTTTAAAACATGTGGTCTTAAAAGCCAACCCCAAAAAATATAAAAATATAACTACCTATTACTAAGCAATAAAACCTTCTTTATACGACTTGTGTTTGGTTTTTATTTTCGTTGGTATTGGCGAGTGCCTTAAACCTATATTTTTACTCAATTTACGATCTTAATAAACATGTCCGAGTTACTTTATATTACTTGAATACGGAATTAAATCTGTCAGTATGTGCATTTTATGTATTCAACCTTCAGTTTTATAATCTTTTATTTCATTCAATACGTTTTCTATGAATGTTAAAGTCAAGGTTACGTTTTATTTTCTACGATAACGTGGAAATTGTATAATGCTCTGTTTGATTCGGTATTCTTTACAATACTACACTCGTAATCATATTTGTAGGGAGACACAAGCTTACAACATTGCATCACTCAATCATTTTCAACCGCGGGACCCCATTACTAAGATTCCACTGTCCATCTGTCTGTATGTCTGTCGCCGGCTGTGTCCCATGAACCGTGATTTTCACAGATGATGTATTTCTGTTGCCGCTATAACAAAAAATACTAAAAACAGATTAAAATAAATATTTAATTAGTGCTCCCATACAAAAGTTTTTTTTGTGGCGTTTTTTGCTCGATGGTACGGAACCCTTCGTGCGCAAGTCCAACTCGCACTTGGCCGTTTTTTTAGCATTTCGTAATCAACAACCCTTATAATTTCGCCACGTCTGTCTGTCCGTCTGTCTGTGGTATACCTCAGACTACTTACAGAATCTAAGTACTACAAAGTTCTAATGTGCTAAGTATTAAGTATTGTCGGTCGCTGTTGAAGTAGTTAAGAGCTATCAAAACGTTGACGATACGGAAAAATGACAAAGGCAATATCGTTTTACCGTGTAGGATCTTAGCCCAGGGCTCTGGTCTTAGTAATATGGAACTGACGTCAAATTTCAAATATACTGGGTGATTTTGTGGTCATGATTCGGAATGGCCAAAAGTGAATAAGATGGTCATACTGAACAACTTTTCCGATAGGACCCACCACGAAATCGCCAAAAAAAACAGGTGTTCCATACATTAACGGTGAATTAATTGAGAGTTAATGTATGGAACAGATGGTTATTTTTTTGGCGATTTCGTGGTTGGTCCCATGGTAAAGGTTGTTCAGTATGACCATCTTATTCACTTTTGGCCATTCCGGATCATGACCCCAAAATCACCCAGTAGAATGTCGAACAGTCTAAACATTGACTTAACTCAACCGATTTAAATGAAAGCTAGCTAAGTAGGTAACTATCTACTTTCTTCAACTACAGAACTTTCAAAGTTTAAATTAAAAACAAAGTGACCGCTTAAATATTGTTTCCCCCTTTTAAGCTTTGGTCGTTACAGACAGATGGACAGGCAATGTTTTTATTATACAGGCTACATTGCATATGTGCTTGATACATTTATTCATGTTTAAATTATAAAGCTGAGTAACACTTAATGTTCACTAACAAGTAATACATACGTATGTATGTATTACATACATAACATCACGCCGTCATTCCCAGAGTGGGGTAGGCAGAGCTACAGAAATATCAACAAGTCTAAAAAGACTTGTTGATAATTCTGTAACCACATTTTGCACAATCAGGCCAAGAAGTTTACAAGTGTATTAGTGACAGGTTGCAAGCCCATCGCCTAACAATACTACAAGCCCTTATTCCCTGAGTCGCCTCTCACGACATCCACGGGAAGACATGGAGTGGCACTATTCTTACCCGGCAACCACACGGGCTAACAAGTAATAACGTATTGTAGTTATCGTGTAAGTGTTTTGGTGTTATTTTATGCTGTAAACTTACACTGAAATTAAATAAATAAATAAATAAATAAATAAATAAATAAATAAATAAAATAAAATAAGTCTTATAATAGTCTTAAAATGGTGGTGCTCAAAGTTTCAAAGTTAACAAGCCGAAATAATAAATGAAAACCGGGCAAGAGCATGTCGGACCATGCTCAGTGTAAGGGTCCGAAGCCGTTAAGAACCTACTATAAGCAAAAAAATCAACAAGTAATAACAAATTTTCTATTTTAAGTCATTTGGTGCCGTCTTAGATGATATTAGTAGGTATAAACACTTTAACCGCATGTGTCTCAAGTACCAATGATGTCTACTTGGTCGTGAAAGTTTTCCTTTAAAATTCGTTATATGCTGCATTTAAGTTTTTTTCTGATTTTTAGTATGTGCAGTTCTGATTGTATGGGTACACAACAAAAACTAGCGCTATAACGCTTAATATTTCATAAACGGATTACTTGATCGAAAAATTGTCTTAACAAATATTTTTGAAAGGCCTATCCAACGACAACCGGGGTAGATGAGAAAAAAATTACATCCCCACGTTACGTGTTTTTTTTACATTTGATTGTACCACTTTGTTGGCGTGACTAATATGTATATTCATGCCAAATTACAGCTTTCTAGTACTAAGAGTCTCTGTGCTAGGCTGCGGACGGACGGACATGGCGGAACTATAAGGGTTCCTAGTTTGACTACGGAACCCTAAAAAACCGGGCAAGAGCATTTTGGACCATGCTCAGTGTAGGGTTCCGAATCTGTTAATATACATAAACATAAAAAGTTAAGTCAACGTTTAGCCCGTTCGACATTCTACTGGGTGATTTTGGGGTCATGATCCGGAATGGCCAAAAGTGAATAAGATGGTCATACTGAACAGCCTTTACGATGGGACCAACCACGAAATCGCCAAAAAAAAACCATCTGTTCCATACATTAACTCTCAATTAATTCACCGTTAATGTATGGAACACCTGTTTTTTTTTGGCGATTTCGTGGTGGGTCCTATCGGAAAAGTTGTTCAGTATGACCATCTTATTCACTTTTGGCCATTCCGGATCATGACCACAAAATCACCCAGTATATTTGAAATTTGACGTCAGTTCCATATTACTAAGGGCCTGTTGTTTGATCAGTAGTTAACTGAACTAATGGTTAAAATTCGAAAAAAGAATCGAAAATTTGACACATTTCCTTGAGATTTAACCATTAGTTACGATTTTTAACAATTGGTTAGTTTAACTACTGATCAAACAACAGGCCCTAAGACCAGAGCCCTGGGCTAAGAACCTACACTGTAAAACGATATTGCCTTTGACATTTTTCCGTATTGTCAACGTTTTGATAGCTCTTATTTACTTCAATGGCGACCGACAATACTTAATACTTAGCAAATCAAGTGCGATACCGTTTTAACTCAGTAGAATAGAGGCCCAGAAAATTACTCAGGCGCCAGTCGTATCCAGCCAGTTCTACTTAGGATCTTCAGAAACCTTATCTAAAGGTTTTTGCCCGTACCAGGCTTGTTTTTGCACCAAAACAATGTCGTTTCTCGGTGGGAGGCGCCCCTCTGTCGCCGGATCACTTAGCAACACTCATCCGCGTTCACGGAACAATATTGTTGTTTTCTTGCTAAGGAAACTAATATACCTTGAGGTATGTTCTTCACACTCTTAAAAACGAAAGTTGTCTCTCCTGTGGTCAATAGTTAAAAGCTTGTGTGCATATAAGTTATGTTTTTATATGATAGGTCTATATGTCTGACGGCGTTTTGCGGGAATGGGCTTAGCCAGAAAATTAGGCCTTAAAAACGTTAACTTTCGGTGTGTCCACAGGAAAGACGGTAACCTAAATTTGTATTTATGCTCATTCTTTATTATAAGTAAGGTGAACGTATACCTTTAAGCAATTTCTTCCTGATAACCTATGAAAAAGTTCCCTAACCACCAATAAATATAAATAAATAAATGACAGGGCAGTTTCACACAAATAGAGCTAGTCCCAAACTAAGCTCTAGACTTGTACTATGAGTACTAGACAACGATAAACTTACTTATGTAGAGAAATATATACTTAAATACATAGAAAAAATCCAAGACTCGGGAACAAATACTCGTGCTCATCATTGTGATAGTTTGTGAGGGTTATATCTAGTGCGGAAGTTTAAAAGGGTTAGAAGAGTGCTCCGCGATCGCTCTATTCAATGTATCTGCGACACAGAACCGCAAACTATGACGCGCCTGCTATCGTGCCCCGCATGCGCACTCTTGCTTGGAGCAGGACCTGAAAGAAGCGATGGCCAGGGCCTCTATTCTACTGCGTTACAACGATATCGCGTTTGACGTGTTTTAGAATCGTTTATGCCACAGTCGCTATCATTGTAAATGACATAATAGTTATCAAAACGTTGACAATACGGAAACACGTCAAAGACGATATCGTTATTACAGTGTAGAATCCCAGCCCTGGACGGTTAACACGGCTGCTTATTTGTTACTGGGCATCACGCATTTAAGGAACCTCGACTCGAGAGAAGAAGAAGGCTCAGAATTACACAGACACACACATAAATAGACACGTTAACTTGTAAAACCCCTCTTTAATTCACAGGTTTATAACAGAGTTATTGAGTCATATTAATAATTTCAAAATAGTCGTTAATACATACTATAATTTACGACTAATAATCACCAAAACTTTCCTAACCAACCTTCCTTTCCTAACTTCCCTAAGTTCAAAAGTTGACGTGTCAACTTTCTTCCAAACAGAGTGAGAACATGATTGGCCTATTCACTAGTAATAGCCGTTATTAAGCCGAAAAACCCCTAATTTATTCGAAAACTTCTAGTTTCATTCAGAAAATTACATCCAATGTTCAGCCCCTAAAAGTTTGTATTGTCCAAAATGGCGTAACTCAACAAAATGGCGGCTATAACTCGGGACATGTCTCTGTGATATAAGGATAAAGCACAATCGCGCCAATACAATGCCCAACTTAAACAAAAGTAGGAGTGTACGTCGAAAATTAACTTTTGGTACAAGTTTTAGGGAAAAGCGGAATATTTAATTGTTTTATTTTTGAAGGCAAACAACTTCACAGATGACAATGTAGCGTACACTGAAATTTTAACAACTTTTAATCATCACTGGGATTCATACTACACTGAAATGTCACCTGTCAGTTGTCATAGTCCTGATGGGGAAATAGGGGGCTGATGGTGATTGGGGTGATGACAAGTGCAATGTCAAGATTGCAAATGCGTAGGCAACTGTTGGACCAAGGTGAAATGTAACCCACGTAACACAATTCAAACACTATTGTTTGTTGGTATGTTAAGGATACGATAGTGTTAACGATCTGGAAAGACTGCGCACAATTCAATTTAATTCAATCATAGATTCATAAAAAAGAAACCCTTTTAAATGTCAAGTTACATTAGTATAATATTATAATAAACTTAATTTCCTACTAATACAAATTACTTTGCACAAGACTCATTTATCTGGATACTGGATAAGAAAAGCCGGTCTAAGATTGTGAGGCTGCAAATTTCAATACAAAATGCGATAACGTTTCTCTTCCCTAAAATCTGGTATGATTTTTGAATATGTAAGATTATAGTCTTGAGAATTCAGATGTCTATAGGCAATCTGGAATCTCAGATGGCGCCTGAGTTCTCGTGTGCCTTGCCATAAAAAATATCATAGATATAATGAAAAACTTGGTAAAGGACGTTCTTGGAAAAAACAAACTAAACATTGTCATTTGTGTACATGGCGCAGCTCATATGAGACTCAGTGGTGTATCAAAGTGTAAACTTTGTAATGAATACCAAATTGTCACGGCCTGCCACGTATCGAAATAGTAAAATTGCTAAAAATCAAAATCTAAAAGTGACGGAACGAACGCTCCTGTCTTAGTCCATCCAACAATCACCAAGGAACATGCTCCACATAAAAATCGCTGAATAGGTTCCCCAACTTTACACAAAAGAGCTGATTGCCGTAGGTTTGTCGGTCGTTCCAACCTTATCACTGTAACCTCGAAACGCCCACGCCATTAATCGACTGTGAGGAAAAGGTTATGTTGTATTGCTGACCTGGGACCTAATTCTGCTTTGTCCTTACGCCTACGCGTTTAGTCTAGTTGGTAGTGAACCTGCCTACGAAGTTAGCGTTTAGTCTTGGCTGTTTTCTAAACATTTAGGTATTAATTGCTCAACATAAGTATTTATATCGTCGTCTAGTTAGTACCCAGAATACAAGCCTAGAGCTTAGTTTAAGACAGTAAATTTTCACGAGATTGTCCCTTGCTATTTATTTAATTTATAGTTATTTAAATAAGCCACCATTTCGCGTAGTTTTCGAGACTTCGAGTCTTAAATAAGGATTTAAGTCTAACAATCCCTTACATCCTTCCTTAGGGCTTGTGGTACTGTAAGGCAAAGGGCTTGCAACTTGTCACTAGGAATAAATAAATAAATCAAATAAATAAATAAATCACTGGTAAACTTCTTAGTCTGATTGTGCAAAATGTGGTTACAGAATTGCAGACAAGTCTTTTTATTGTTGGTACTTCTGTAGCTCTGCCTACCCCGCTCTGGGAATGAGGGCGTGATGTTATGTATGTATGTAATCCCTTACATTTTGACACAGTTAAACAGTACTTGAGCCCTAAATTAGACTTATTGCTGCAAGTAGTCCTTAACACGTTGAGTATTAAACTATTCCCCGGAAACAAAGGCAATCAGGGCATACAAAAAAAACAGTCAAGAGCATGTTGGAACATGATTAGTTAGTGTAGGGTTCCGAAGCTAAGCGTTACTACAAACACAAACAAACTATCTCAAAAAACATGGTGAATTAATTTTCTGTACGATTTTTAACCGAGATCAAAACTTTTGCCGCCTGTATCCTATGAACCAATCTACTTATTTGCGATATTATTCCTTTTAAGTTTTTTATTATGTGCTCTAATTTAGGATATTTTGGGGGCACGCACACAACTTTATCGGCGTAAGTTAAATGTATAACTAAATTACAGCTTTGTAGTAAGAGCCTCTGAGTTGACGATTGTTTACTCGTAGAACTTATGAAATCCAAACGTATCAATTGGTAAAGAGAAACTATCAAACTAATGATAGTCGCACCAACTAAGGCAACCAATTCCACGAAACAAACAAAAGACGGATCACATTCGCGAACCGAAAATATTCAGGAGTTTTTCCCATTGTGTTACTTCCATTCCATCCTGCATATAAATACATCTTAATCCTATTGAGAATTGTTTCCCAAATACATCTGAGATCTCATTCCGAATACAAACACAAATACTGTACAAGATTGTACGCCGGTTGATCTGTATTTGTTTAGGCGTAAACATATTTACGAGCTTGTTTACTTGTAGAAATCGTTTCATGTAATTTAATAACGTGACGTGTTTTGTTACTCTTGTAACAAAACATTGTGAAGTTTTTATGATCAGTTTTCATTGTTTTCTAATGGATTAACGTGGAAGAAAATTACTAAATATAGATACGTTATGAGTTACGAGGGCTGCCTTTTAAGTTGTGTCGTTTGAAATAAGTATAGACAATCTAATAGATTATTACCATTTATTGTTTTTCAAAGAATTCGCCGCGATATTTAATACACTTTTGCATGCGTTCAAACCAGTTTTTAAAACATTTATTCCACTCCGAAGTGGGGGTAGTCAAAATGGCCGATTTGTATGCGTCAACAGCTTCTTCGGGTGAGCTGAAACGTTGACCACGAAGACTTTGCTTAATTTTGGGGAACGTAAAAAAATCGTTAGGGCTTAAGTCAGGACTGTAAGGCGGGTGATCTAAAATTTCCACGTTTTGGGTGTTCAAAAACATCTTTGTCTGGCGGGCGGTGTGCGAACTTGCATTGTCATGGTGCAGTATCATACGACGTTCCGAGTTGTTTTTTCGAAATTCGGTGATGACTTGTGGCAAACAAACAGTGGTATACCAGTCGGCGGTAACCGTCTTGCGATCTTCTAGTACAATAGTGGCGACGTGACCACCCTTTGCCACAAACGAGGCAACCATTTTTTTTGAAGTGCTCCGAGAGCGTATGACTTTGGTCGGTTTTGGCTCGTCCTGGAAGACCCAGACAGTTGACTGCTGTTTTGAATCTGGATCGTAAGCATATATCCAAGACTCGTCACCACTAACCACATCATAAACATGTTTTGACTCTCCTCGGCTGAATCGCTTCAGAGTTTTGCGACACCAACTTACACGGGCTGTTTTTTGGTCGTCGCTAAGCAAATGTGGTATCCAACGAGAGATCAACTTTTTTACAACAAGTTCTTCGTGCAGGATTTTTTGGACAGTGGTCCCTGAAATGCCCACGGATGCCTCTATTTCACGGTATGTCACATGACGATCTTCGAGTATTAGCTGCCGCACGGCTTCGATATTCTCTTGCGTCATGGCGGTTTTTGGACGACCTTCACGAAGCTTATCACTGAGGCTAGAGTGCCCACGTAAAAATTCTAAGTACCAGCGTTCTACAGTCCTAAGACACGGTGCTGCATCACCAAACACAGATGTGATCTCCTCAAAGCACTGAAGTCGCGATAATCCCCTTTTAAAGTTGTAGAAAATTACCGCACGCAAATTTTCCTTAGACATTTCCATTTTTACAACCGACTTGTCACCTTTGAATAGACGCTGTAATAAAACTATTCGACCAATTTGAAAACATTCTTTTGTTTTCGAGTTCTAAATTCAAAAGGATGAAAATGCCATATGTTTTTTTTTAAATAATCGCGGGAGGTTGGCAAACGACACAACTTAAAAGGCAGCCCTCGTATGATGCCTCGTGGATACAATTTTAATATTTGCTTGTTTATTCTGTAAGCGTTCGTAAATTGTACTTGCGTCATTTGAAATTAAATTAAATATGTTCTACTGAGCGCGTGTACATAGTAATTAGTAATGTGCAAGTTACAGATAATTACCGAAGGTTTTAAAAACTTGGCATGAAAGTTCTATGATCATTTTTAGAAAAAAAAATCATTGAGAATGTTCTTATTACAGACAAAACAAACTAACAACACATACATACATAACATCACGCCTCCATTCCCAGAGTGGGGTAGGCAGAGCTACAGAAATACCAACAACTCTAAAAAGACTTGTCGGTTATTCTGTAACTACATTTTGCACAAGTAGGCTAAGTTGTTTACCATAGTGTACTCGTATTAGTGACAGGTTGCAAATCCATCGACTGACAGTACTACAAGCCCTTATTCCCTTAGTCGCCTCTCACGACATCCACGGGAAGACATGGAGTGGCACTATTCTAACCCGGCAACCACACGGGGGACAACAAACAAACTAACAACATTCTTGGAAATTACCGACAATATCTCAGAGGAAAGTTTCTTGTCGGTACAATACTAGGCGTGTTTCAATAAATGCACCTAAATAAAATTATTTGAATAACAAGTACCTATACGAGCGCACTTTCAAATGATTTTTTATGGCAATGTGAAGGCACACGAGCACACAAGCCATTAGAATTCTCAAGACTGCAATCCTAATTCTTCAAATGCGTTGCCAACCCTAAGGACTAAGATGGTATGCCCTATGCTAGTGATTAACTAGTTACACCGATTGTCTTATCCCCCTACCGGAATACAACAATGCGAACAGTGCTATTTGGCGGTTTTGGTGGATGAGATGGTCCTACCACCACTAAATTCCCCCAAATCTATCGACTCGAAACCGGCTTAAGTCGGTCAGAAAAGTCTTTATGACAAGACGCGGCTCGCGCTAATCGAGTCGCGCCAAACCGAGCTGAGCCGATGTTAACCATGCCTTTTTACTCAACTGCGTCAGAAGAAGAGTTACGTATTTCAAGTGTATGTATGTCTATTTCTTTGACACGCTCTGGTGCCTAAACGGCTCGATGGTTTTTTTAACATAATGATGGCTAGATTTCTTTTGTGAAAGTAACATAGTTTTCATCTAAAGACAGGGGAGCTTTTTTTTACATTTAATAGACAACAATAGATAAAATGGTTGGGTCCAAGGTAGTCTGGAAGAAATCGCTATTTAATGGAAAGACCGCCTGTTGTATACCTATGATTTAAATGTACTGTTCCTTGTTCTGTTTTTTTATGGTGATCAATAAAGAGTATTTGTATTGTATTGTGAAATACAAATAGATTTTGCTTTTTCCACTTATTGCGTGGATCAAAGGGGCTTTAGGACCTGTTTAATATCAAATCGTGTTAATTAGATATAACACCATTGACAAATACTTCCCTTCTCGAACAGACGAGTAAAAAATGCTTATATAAAATCAATTATTAAAAAAAAGATCTTCGTAAAAGTAACATAATACTTATTGCTGTTTACGTCTTTTGTTACCTTGAGATAAAAAAATATATCCCAAAGTTAAAGCGACAACATCGAATTGTAAACAATCATTGTTTTCGAGCAAATACAATTTCCGTTTCAGGTTTTCCCAATGTAATTCAATATATTCAAAATTTCAAACCCATTTCGATTTAGCGAATCAAAAAGCGTGTTTCCTTTTTTATGGATATAGATATCATTGGTTTATTATAATTTGAAACGAAAACGATTGGATTTAGTCCATAAAACGTCTTTTTAGAGTTCCGTATTCAATCATTAAGGAACCGCAGTTTATTCATGTCTGTCTGTCTGTGTCATGTTATATGTTACTGAGAAATAGGAAAAAAAATGTTTTCCTTCCATTTTTGTTACATTAAATTAGAACATCGAGTGAGGTATCTTTAGATAAATAGCTTTTAAAAACTCACTTTGTACATGTTATTGTCAAGGAATTTATTTTTCATTTTGTTAGAGTTTTGTGTCTTCGCCGTCCCTCCCCGCTAAAGCCAAAGCTACAAGTGACAAAATTCTGAATAATATCATAAATGGAAGCACAAAATACAAACTTAAAAGGAAAACTATCACTAGTAAGTAGACTTGATTTGTTTCTAAAATAAAGGCGGTTCAAGTGTTTATATCTACTAAAAATCATCTAAGACAGCCTCAAACTTTAAATAGAAAAATAATCCACACTTGTTACTTGTAGATATTTTGTTTGTTTTTGGTAACGACGTCGGAACCCTACACTGAGCATGGTCAGATATTCTCTTGCCCGGTGTTTTATTTTGCTTATAATTCACTACTTGCTGGTAACATTTCTACCTATTCAGACCGATTATTTTGTTTGCGAACAAGATTATATACGGTTTAAACGATAGATGCGAAAAACAAAGCTATAAAAATTAAGGTTTATGAGGTGTGCTAAATGTACGGGTTTGTGTTAATTGGTTTATACCAACAACAACGAATTGTTTTAGTTGAGCTAGCTATGTGGATTTAATGCTATAAATGGAGTACGTAGGTACTTAATTTAATTCGATGTTATGATATTGTTTTTATTAGAATTTCGTACCCAAATGGTAAAAATGGGACCCTATTACTAAGGGGGCGTTCATAAATTACGTGAGATGTTTAAGGGGGGGAGGGGGTCGAGTCAAATCTCATCTAATCTTACGTTGGAGAGAGGGGGGGTCTCGGCAAATATCACGCAATTTTTTTTCTGATTGAAACAAAAAAAAATACTTTTTTGGTTCATTTAATCCAGATTGTACCTACATGCATAAAATTTAATCTTAAGCGTAATCAATTGTAATACGATTAAGATCATTCGCTAATTCGTTCGAAAGAAAATAATTTCATTCATACTTTTTTTTTTCTTTTTACAATAACAATCCAACGCGTTTACGTAAGAAACCCACATTTTGAAAAATCTCAAGTGAGATTGGGGGATGGGGGAGGGGGTTGAATGAAATCTCACAACATCTCACCAGGGTGGGAGGGAGGGACAGAAAATTTAAAAAAACACCTCACGTAATTTATGGACGCCCCCTAAGACTCCACTGTCCGTCCGTCCGTCTGTCTGTCTGTCACCAGGCGGTATCTCATGAACCGCGATGGCTAGACTATTAAAATTTCCACAGATGATGTATTTCTGTTGCCACTATAACAACTCATACTATAACAGAATAAAATAAATATTCAAGGGGGCTCCCATACAACAATCGTGATTATTTTGCCGTTTTTTTCTCGATATTAACACAGACACCGTGGTTAAAGACAAAAACCGGGACAGGTGAAACTCAAAAAGGTTATAAACACAGATAAGATTTAGTGGTGGTAGGACCCTGTGCAGGGTCCGTCCGGATCGCTACCACCATCTTATCCATTAACCATCCGCCAAGCAACAGTGTTCGCATTGTTGTGTTCCGGTGTGGGGATAAGACAACCGGTGAAATTACTAGCATAGAGGCATTCCATCTTCGTCCTCAGGGTTGGCAGCGCATTTGAGGTCTTAGGATTATAATCTTGAGAATTCAAATGTCTATGGGTCTCAGATTTCACTTACCATCAGGTGGCCTGAGTGCTCGTGTGCCTTCTCCTTAACATAAAAAAAAAAAAAAAAAAAAAAAGATCGGATAAATGGGTGTCATTACTCGCAATAACGTGGACATGACTCCAATTTTAATTAAACATATTCAATTATATTAATTTATTTCTTATCTTGATCCTTTGCAGGATAGTTATAAATAAATAATACAAGAGTGGCCATTGATATTATATTAATTTAAGTACATAAGTTTGCTCCATTAACATCCGTGGATTGCGAAAGGAGCTTTCACCTCATAAGTTTATCTAAGCCGTGAAAATGAATAAAATAATCACGGAAAAATTATTAAAATACCTGTTTATTTGCTTTAATAAATATACACAATAACAAATATTTGTATCATTTATTTATTAATTATTACTGCCCTGCAAAGGATCAAAATTATTTTTAGGGTAAGTAATCAATTAATGTAATATAATTTGTTTAATTAAAATCTATGGAGTCATGTCCACATTATTGCGAGTAATGACACCCATTTGTCCGATCTCTGGTTATAAAGTGTCTAATGTTGACTTGCAATTGGCCGGTTTAAAAAAAATCTCTTTTGGATTTGAGTTTATTTTATTAATAAGTGAACTCATGTTCCATCATGTGTAGTGTACTCATGTTCCTTTAAAGTTCTGCAAAATTTTAACGGTTCCCTCATCACATAAGAAACGTACTAAGATTGCGACGGACAACAGTTTCTTTGCCTACTCACTATGGTGGTCTACACCTAGTACATAATTAAGTACTTGGAACGGCTTCCCTCGGTGTTCTTCCGCCATTCTTAACTTCCATGTTTGCTGAGGAAGTAAGGCTCATAGGAAATGCACGTGTTACAGAACTGCTTAGGGAAGTATAATGATAGATATGAGGAGGATTCTTTAAAAATATATAAAGCTGAGAAGCTGTTTGTTTGCTTGAACGCGCTAATTTCAGGAACTACTGAACCGATTTAGATGAAGGACATAAGATACTTTTTATGCCGGAAAATTAAACAGTTCCCGTGGGAATAGCGATTAACGAGGTATTTGACGTAATATAGAAACACTTTCAAAATGTGATTTAATAGTGTCGTCTACATACACAGGGGGAGGAGCGGAAAACGAATTGTACAGTTGAAGTCATAAATATGTTTACACTTTAGTACCTTGCCACTTCATTCACCGAGACAATTTTATATATAATGTATGAAATTGGCTCAGTAAATGAAAGTGACAAGGTACTGAAGTGTAAACATATTTATGACTTCGACTGTATGCGTACGAAGTCGCGGGCGTCTTCTAGTTTTACTATATTTTTGGATACATTTTAACCTCTATGGATGCTTTCTATGTATTTAAGTATGTATCTATTTCATATTTCCCCCGTGTGGTTGCCGGGTTAGAATAGTGTCACTCCATGTCTTCCCATGGATGTCGTAAGAGGCGGCTAAGGGAATAAGGGCTTGTAGTACTGTTAGGCGATGTGCTTGCAACCTGTCACTAATACACTAGTAAACCTCTTAGCCTGTTAGTGCAAAATGTGGTTACAGAAATATCAGTAAGTCTTTAGAGTTGTTGGTATTTCTGTAGCTCTGCCTACCCCACTCTGGGAATGAAGGCGTGACGTTATGTATGTATCTATTTCATAGTACGAGCCTGGAGCTTAGTTTGTAACTAGGTCAATTTGTGTTAGATTGTCCCCTTATATTTTATTTTTTAAGTCAGTAGTGCTTCACGATCTCAATAACTACAAAGCCTATGTGTCTGTTCTTTTGATATATTAAACTTGATCATATTCCCTTGAGTCTGTTAAACGTGAAAACATCATTAGAATCAAAATCCTCGACAGTTTTATTTTTCAAACATGACAACTTTTTTGCATTTTGTGGTTGAATCGTTGAACCCCTACGATTTTGAACGATGATTTTTCATTCATAATTGAGTATTTATAGCTTATTTTTTTTATAAATATTGTGGTTTTTAACTAAATTGCAATTATTTGAATTTGTCGGTGCCATCACGGCGCGCAAACTATATCCATCGCACGTCTTTCGCGCGGAAACAGATAAAGCCATCTCTGTTTATTCTTATATGGACGTGACAGTTATACATATTTTTTTTAGGGTTCCGTACTCAAAGGCTGTCAGCGGGGCTCTATTACTAAGCCTTCGTTGTCCGTCCGTCTGTCTCGACTGATTGCCTGCGAACTGATAAAACGTAATATTTCACAGAGTATGTATTTCTATTGCCGCTGGAACAACGAATTATGAAAATGAAAATTTATTACCATTCCGTGCCATACAAGGATGCAACACTTGGTTGGTTCCTTTCTGTTACTTATTTATATTTGTATAACTAGCGACCCGCCCTCGCTTCGCTCCGGATTAAAGTATTATACATATAAACCTTCCTCTTCAATCACTCTATCTAATAAAAAAAACCGCATCAAAATCCGTTGCGTAGTTTTAAACATATAAGCATACATAGGGACAGACAGCGGGAAGCGACTTTGTTTTATAATATGTAGTGATACTGAAATATTTCATTTTTATACTAAGCCGGGAATCTGATTTTAACTTGCGAAAACTTAACTGTTTGTAACAAAGAAAGCTTTCCACTGAATATAATAATAATTTGTTTGTTTTTTCATCACTAAAGCTAACAATGGAACTACGTGAACTTTACACTTCAACTAACTTTGACCTGGGGGGTTGTAACCTGGCTATGCAATTCAGTTTAACATAAGCGTAAGGGACAGAACTATAGCGGTTATACGGCTCTGTCTCTTTCTCTGAGTTACTATGTCACGGTAACAAAGAAACATAATAAAAGGATTGTCCCCAACTCGATATAATTATGTAACAGTAGCTATTTGGGTTCTCACAAAGAAAACAAGTTTTATACAATGCGTTCAGCGATTGAATTGAAACTTAAATTACTAGTGATGTTCTCAGTTGGATAATCGGTGATAATATTCGGCTATGTTTTCGTCCATCGAGTCAAGTCCGCTATTGCCTTAATATTGTTTCCCACAGGGTCCATAATGATCCTACAACTATTAAATTAGTTTAAGTACCAGCTGTATACACATTATGGAAAGCAATATACGATTGAGTATTGAGTATTGCATTCGATATTAAGACTGATGCTCTAGCATCTATGCTAGCAAATTCACGGGATTGTTTTTATTAACTTACTACTTTTTATTAAAACTTTACTTTCTTACTTGATTTTTTAATGTGAAAATGAGGATATTTGTTCCGTTTTTACGGTTTAGCGTAGTGACGACAAAGTTTACCATTTATCCCGAAAAATTGACTAGTTTCCGAGTGCATAGCGATAAATGACTTCTACGCAGATGACAGTCGCAAGCCAAGCTAGTATAGCTAGCTAGTACTCATGAAAATTCACGTGTACCTATGTCTAAAATAAATAATATTTTAGTGTCAAAATACAATAGGAAACGTTAATACAACTACGTAAATAATTTTACTTATAACAAACAAATAAAAAGTAATTCAGCAAGGACTGTACGTTGCTAGGCCTTTTTTCGCCGAATATTCATTGCCACTATAAAAGTTAGCCGAAAACTTTACCCTAAATTAGGCACATCCCTACCTATTACTCCCCATGTGGTTGTCGAGACGCAAATAATGGTAAATAATCCAAGCCTGTGACATTATAAACACAATAGATCTATTGAATAGCGACCACTTAAAATTACAAAGAAACAAAATGAATTAAACATCTTTTCTATTACCAACCTTGTATCAAGAGAGTTAGGATTCAACTTCAACCGGTTGATTTTAGACTTGGTTCTTTTTGCTTTTGTACCTACGTTAGTGGTTCACAAAGTTGGTTATTTATTTATTCTGAGGGAAGGGGCTTCTGTTGCCAATTACCGTGAATTTTAGTTAATATAAGTGAAGCGAGGAGCTCAAACTAGTTATTAACTACTTTAAAAATCGGGCAAGAGCATGTCTGACCATGCTCAGTGTAGGTTTCCGAAGCCGTTAAGTACTACAAACATAAGAATCAACAAGTAATAACTAATTTTCTATTTAAAGTCAATTGGTGCCGCCTTAAATGATTTTAGCAGGTATAAACACTTTAATCGCTTCAAGAACCATTGAGGTCTACTTAGGCGTGGTAGTTTTCCTTTTAAATTTGTTACATGCGCTTTCATTAAAGATTTTTTTCAGATTTTTGGTATTTGTAGTTTTGGCTGTAGGAGGGGGAGACACTTGACTCGAAAAAAAAATAGCGCTTTAAAGTTTAATATTTCATAAACAGATCCCTTAATCAAAAAATTGCTGTCACAAACCCCTTATATTTTTGAAAGATATATCCAACAACACCCCATCAACATCCCATTACGTGTATTTTTTCAAGATTTTTTTGTACGACTTCGTTGGCGTGACTAACAACGTATATTCATGCCAAATTACAGCCTTTTAGTACTAAAATTCTCTGAGCTAGGCTGCGGACGGACGGACGGACATGTCGAAACTATAAGGGTCCCTAGTTTGACTACGGAACCCTAAAAAACCGGTCAAGTGCGAGTTGGATTCGCTCACCGTGGTGTGTTTCCGACTTTATCATACGTGGTCTCTTAACAGACAAATGCATGCACATGTCGCACCTTCGGTAGAACAAGGGCACAATGTACAATGTGACTAAAGGGGAAATTGTACTCTTGACCGGTAGAACAAAGGCACAATGTACAATGTTACTAAAAATGAAATTGCGCCCTTGTCCTACCGAAGGTGCGATGTATAAAGCATGCCACATGGATATTGGTACAAAAGGGAGCAAACTGAAAATCAGCGCTGCGCAGCAGTCCTGCGAGACTACGGCCGGCACCAGCTGAGTTTGCTCCTTTTGCTGCAGTAAAAAAAATATGTATATATAAACTGTAATTTATGTGTCCAGCAGCAATAAATATTTTTTCATTTCATTTTTTTTCATTTATTTCATTTCATTTCATTTCATTCATTTCATTGACATCTTCGTACAAATACAACACCGCCACAAATTCGTACCCAAGCCGTAAAATCAATAGGACAAACTATTAGAACACAGGATAGCAGACCTTGCTATTCAAAATACATCTTTATCTAACTAGTGTGAATCAACATAGTTCATAAAAGCGATAAGAACCGGTTAAAACTGGCTACAAGCTGCAGTCCGATAACTAAATGCAATGTACTTTTATCGGGCACGCTAAATTATTGATTATATTGTTTACTTCACGCTTCATGTTTTACTTCATGTATGTATACTATAGTGGATCATTGTAATTACAATATCCATTCTTCCATACTTCGGCGTCATCGACTGGTCCTGGCTGTGAAGATCTTGAAGTTGCCGCGAAAGATCGTGAAGACTGGAAAATCCTTCTGCGAGCCCTATGTCCCTGATGAGGGATACCAGGTAGACCATTAATTTACGATAATTATGTCTGTTATGCAAACCAAATAAATAAAATAAAAGACATTATACAGATATTCTCCTTATAGCAGATCCCCGCTTGTGTCGATACTAGAGAAGTTGCGTCAGTCAATACACACTAAGTGAAAATGTTGCATCAGACGCATGCCTAAAAATTTTCCTTTACTTTGTACTAGTTCAAATATTTAATGATTGCCTATTAGGAGGCACAAGTTTATGCACACACATTTATTGGTTGAATTTTAAACGACTTAGGTAATAATGGCCAAGTTACATTACAAAGTAATAAATAATTATTATTCATTAAATTAATAACAAATGTAAGATCAATAACACGTGCAAAAAACACATGGTTTTTATATACGGTGACACAGTTTTATGTAAACTGTTGTTTGCTTTGTTTCTCATGTTTAGACGACCACGACCACTCTGCCAGAGTGTAACCTCGAAGAAGAATGTTAAAACGAAACTACTTTCGGAGGTTTTAATGATAATCCAATAAGTTAGTCACAAAAACACAACTCAAACGCCTTTCAAGTCAAAAGCTCACTTGCCACCACAAAAAAACTTTTGCTAACGCCTTTGAAACTGAACAAAGGAGTCGAACCCACTATAGAGGCTGACGCAACCGCGCCTCATCTGTCATCCAACGCCATTGTTGTGACAAACAAACAAACACGTTCACGTGCACCATCAGTTTGTATATGACGTTTAATGGTTTAAATACGTTTACTTTAGATTAGCGCGAAAACAAAGAGATGGATTTTTATGACTCATGTTTGCTTGGCTTGTTTTAAGAAATATATTAAGTTATCAATAGAATATGGTTTTATGATGAAAATGCATTAAATTACATTTAATGGCATAAAAGTATCTATACTATGTACCTACTCAAGCACATATTATTGGCGTAATTCTAATAAAATTATTAAACATGTAATTAAACCTTACAAAGGACCATGGGCAGAAATGTCCCCCCCCCACCAACAGAAATGAAACATGTCTCATTTAATAGATCTCAGCAACATTATGTATTTTTACTATGGAGACGATCACCAGATGTATGGGTTTTTCTTGGAAAACCATAATCGTATCGTATGGAATTTGTTTGAAAATGAACACATATATGGATGATTTGCCTTATTTGGCCTTTGTTTTCATTAAAAAAATCCCATTGATTTTGCTACTAAAATAAGTATTTTGTCTTTTTTTGGGTCCTTATAAACATATAGACATGCATCCCGTTACTGTTGGTGGGGGGGGACAGTGCCCATACAAATTTGCCCATTGTCCTTTAACTAAAACAATAGTTGTATACATTTATGTGGTGTTGTTTTTATATACATAAACAGGGTGACCCACGATTATTTTCTCTTGGGTCAAGGGGTGATTCAATAAAGTAGGTCATACCTGAATAGGCCGATGAAATTATAATTCAGCTACTGATTAAAAGCTATTATTTTCATACAAAAAAATAATGAAAAAGGTGTTCTCCAGAGTGGGGTAGGCAGAGCTACAGAAATACTAACAACTCTAAAAATTCTTGTTAATAATTCTGTAACCACATTTTGCATAATCAGGCCAAGAAGTTTGCTAGTGTATTTAGTGACAGGTTGCAAGCCCATCGCCTAACAGTACTACAAGCCCTTATTCCCTTAGTCGCCTCTTACGACATACACGGGAAGACATGGAGTATTGTTTATTTTGTTATCTCTTTTGTTTACATACAAACATACCTACTAAACGGAATTACAATAGAAAAACCTTACAAAAATCTCTAGCATCCACTTACGAAATTGTTTTTCTTTTGAATTATTAAAACAAACAAAACCGCGTGTAACACTAGACGAGTGCAAATATTTATATCTCATGATCGATCAACGTCTTCAGCAAAACATCGTAAAATATCGCCCCGTGTGGTTGATGTTTTTTCTGTGATTTTAGACTTTGTTGTCTAGAGTGATTCATACACTCATAAATCACTTGGAAAATTCAAGTTCAAGTGCCTTTTTTATATAATGTATAGAGGACGTCAGCTTCTTATCTCCACACCGGAACACAACAACGCGAACACTAATGCTTGGCGGTAGATTGATGGATAAGATGGTGGTAGCGATCCGGACGGACCCTGCACAGGGACCTACCAACACTAAAAATTTAATCTTATTTTTTAACGCCGATCTATAATAGAGGTATCCACTCTTTCCAATTAGTTGGACGCGGTCAAGTGCGAGTCGGACTCGCGCACCGAGGGTTCCGTACAAATTATAAGAATGTAAAATTGTAATGACGGACAAACTTGAATTTGACGGAAAAACTATTGTATCCATACATCGACATAGGTCGCGATTGCAGTTCATGACACCTTTTTCTTTCCTTTTTGTAAATGTATTTTTTTTGTCTGTATGTGTGTATTAGATATACTCGTAGAGACCTCGTCGTGTTGTTCTCTTAGTCATTACTCTTAATTTAATGTTATTGATCTTACAATTGTAATTATTATACTTGCGCCAGTATCAATAATTATTATTTATAACTATTACTTTGTAATGTAACTTACTTTTAAGTCTTATTGTATTTTATAATTGAAAGAATGACCTTCTGCTGGAGTTTCTTGCGGCGCTTCTTCTCTGCAATGATGGTCTTGTCCGAAGCGCTATTTCTGTAATCGTTAGCATTCCAAAACTGCGATGAAACAAATACCAGGAACACAGCAACCAAAGGAACGTAGAAGAGTCGCAGAAGCGTAGAAAAGGAAGAAAGAAACACATTTGTAATTAATCTTCAAATTCAATCATTTATGTAGTAAATTGGCTACATGAGGGTCTACTAGTAGATTCACTGCATATTACCGACGTGTAAAAGAACCCTCATGTGGACAATTTACTACATAAATGATTGAATTTGAAGATGAATTATAAATGTGTTTCTTTCTTCCTTTTCTACGCTTCTGCGACTCCTCTACGTTCCTTTGGTTTCTGTGTTCCTGGTATTTGTTTCATCGCAGTTTTGGAATGCTAACGATTACAGAAATATTTCGTCAATAGGTGTTGTCGATTTACAATCGCGGGTTTTACAGTCATTAAAGCCATCGTAGAATTTACCGTGCTATCGATAAAAACGGTATGAATCATACTTACAAGGTACTTTTAGCTTTTTCTGATAGCTTGCTTGCTTGATAGCTTTAGTGCTGGAAATTCCTTTTCTCAAAGAACCGTTTTCCGATTGGAACACAAGGACGGAAAGTTTTTTTATGTTAATGACGAGCACACGAGCACTCAGGCCACCTGATTATAAGTGGAATCTGACACCCATTAGACATTTGAATTCTCAAGACTATCCTACGTCAAAAGCGTTGCCAACCCTGAGGACCAAGATGGAATGCCTCTATGCTAGTAATTTCACCGGTTGTCTTATCCCCACACCGGAACACAACAATGCGAAAACTGTTGCTAAGCGGGTGGTTAATGGATAAGATGGTGGTAGCGATCCGGACGGACCCTGAACAGGATCCTACCACCAAGTGCCTCATTTTACTACTAAAAAACACATGAAAACAGTTTCCATAAGTCCATATGTTATTGAAAAATGACATCTATTGCCTGCAAAATCAAATTGACCATGAACAAAATCCCATACACCCAATTTACTAAAAGGTGGCGGCGCTGGGGCGGACGCGGTGTGGCGGCGGCCGGCGAGTCATTGTGAATTCCCAGTACTGTCTTGTAGTTTTCAAAAGAAGATTGTCTCTCAATTCGTCGTTTTTGTTTTACAAATACTTCTAATTATATTGTGCGTTTTGTATCATTTCCTCGCATTTATTGAGAAAAACTTTAGGTATGCCTTAGTGGAAATGGGATTGCCTGACTCGTATTTTAACAGGTCTCGCTACTGCTCGGCCTGCTAACCACCTCGTCAGGCGATCCCTTACACTCGGCGCCTAGGCAATAATATACTATTGTCCATAACAGCTTAGGAAACAAGTACATTTCGATTTAATTCAAACTCCGTTAGTTTTTTATGTGTTCCAGTGTGGGGATAAAACAACCGGTGAAATTAAATAGTCAAACGAACTTACCTGTAAGTGAAGTTCGACTGTAATTATGCTCCTTGTTATCTCGTCCTCTATGATGGTTTACAAGTGTAGTCCCGGCTTTATGACTCACTGCCGCCACATAAGTTTAAAAAAATAAAAAACGCCTGCACCGTGCTGCCCCTGGTGTCTGCAACTGACTTCATTAAGTTTATAGCAAACAAACAGTTCTTGATTTTATAACATAGGGTTTTTTGCCAAGAATTGGCATAATTACCTGGGTGGGAGGGACCCATCATCTTCGGACGAGATAACAACTTCGCATAATTACAGTCGAACTTCACTTACAGGTAAGTTCGTTTGACTATTTAATTATGCTCCAAGTTTACTACTACTACTGCTTATGGTTTACAAGTGTAGATGTTTAAAGACCAGTTATAAAATCAACCAAATATTTATTCTGAAATCTTATCATTAAACACTGCTTGAGCAAATTTTAAATTGTTTATAATAGGCCTATTATAAAAACGTGCAAAAATAGAAGACTCGCCGGTCCAACCGGCTGTCCTCCTGATAATGTCAATATTTACACCTCTCTCATACGCCGCTGAAGTTGAGGCATGTCGTGTACTGTGAGCTGTAAATACTGTCATATCTATACCACTTTTTGCCATAGTTTGTTTCACCCAACGGCTAATTGTATTAGCTGTCACATTTTTATGGGGCTTTTTGATCCCGATAAACAAGTTTGACGTACGTGGCCTTATTTTCTTTGTAGCCTCCAAATAACTGATTATTGCACTAGCTGGGCATAACTTAACTCTATTGCGAAAAAATGGTATAGTCAGGTAAGTTTGGTACCTATTAGGTGCGGATGTTTTAATCAGTTTTTCTACTTTAATATTAATACAATCATCCTTAACTATAATTTAGCTATAATGTTTCTATAATGTTTCTAATATCTATCAATGAGATCGTCTGCGCTCTTTGACCTGTAGCCAAGATCAGCAAGGTAACAGTCTTTTTAGTTATAATATCTAAATTACTATTATGTGAATAATTATTCTCTATATAATTCAGTAATGCTGATACATCCCAAGTGGTATTATATTTTGGGGCTGAAGGCCGCAGTCTGAAAAAACCTTTAAATAATCTCTTTATCCTAACATCACTTCCCAAGTGTGAACCTATCATAAAAGATAAGGCTGAACGAAGTGAGTTTAAGCTACCATAAGAAAGACCTTCATGGAATTTTTTGGTTAAATATATTATAACTTCTTGGGGTGTTGGATCATTTATACATATTTTTTGTACTTTGCAATATCTTGCCCAATCTACAATACTAGGTAAATATTGTTTTAAAGTGTTACTTGAAATAGAGGCTAGCATGATTTCCATGGCTTCATGAGTGATGCCTGTTTCTAAGAAGGCTGTCCGGATAATACTCCTGCCATCAGTATCATGCTCCGGTGAAGCGGGTGTAATAATCTGGAGTTTTTTAGAGTGAGCAAAGTTTCAGATGGCTGAAATAAAATATGATCTGAAAATAGTAGTTTTTTATAGATTGGGAACCAAGGTTGAGTTTTCCAGTAAGGTACAACTACAACCCCCGGCTTTATCTGTGATAATCTTTTCCAATGTCTTAAGTATCATAGAAAAAGGTGGAAAGGCATAAAAATAGAATGGTGTCCAACAAATTGTGAATGCATCTACTGCGAAGGCCTCTGGGTCAGGATGCCATGATACAAATACTGGGCACTTCGCATTGGTTCTGGATGCAAATAAATCAATATCTGGAGTTTTAAAGGCTTTAACAATCTTTTGGTACTGTGTAGATCCTAATTCCCACTCTGTATGTCCTAATTCCTTACGAGATTGGAAATCGGCTATTATATTATCTTTGGTATTTATGTATGTAGCAAAGATCCAAATATTCCTTAATTCACACCACTTCCAGATTTCTTTAGTAATGCTATGTAGGTGGGGGTATTGTACACCTCCTAACCTGTTAATATAAGACACTGCTGTTATATTGTCAATTCTAAGTAACACTTCACAACTCATTAAATCTTTGGCAAAACACTTAAGGGCAAAAAAGGCTGCTATTAGTTCTAGTGAATTAATATGTAAATTAAGCTCGTCTCCAGTCCAGACTCCACTAGCTGTCTCGGAGCCACAGGAGGCACCCCAGCCTCTGCCTGAGGCATCTGAAAATATTTCCGCATGAAATTCATTTTTTCTGATGGGATTTCCTGTTTTGAATATATTCTTAAGCCACCATCTTAAATCTAACTTAGATTCATGATTGAGACATACTTTACTGTTGTAATTATTATTGTTATACTTTAGACCAAGGTATTTTAATCTTTCTAGTTCTTTAGTATAAAGTATTCCATATCTCACAGCTGGGCAGACTGAAACTAAGGTTCCTACTACTTTGGCTAAAAATCTTATCTCCACAGACTCTTTTTGTAATAATTCCTTTAGGAGTCTGAGGCAATTATTTGTCTTGTCTTCACTAATTTCTATTGACATTTGAATGGTATTAAAAATTAACCCCAGAAAGGTGCATTTTTGACTTGGTATAAAAATACTTTTCTGTTTATTAACTATAAAACCTAACCTGTTTAATAGTTTTATTGTCATATGCAAGTTACTTAAACATTTATCATAAGATTTTCCAAAACATAGCCAGTCATCAAGATATATGACAGAAATATACCCTTTTTCTCGAAGATAAGCTACCACTGGTTTCATGATCTTTGTGAATGTAAGGGGCGCCGAGCACAAACCAAAACAGAGCACATTAAACTGATAAAGGTTTCCATTAAAGTAGAACCTAAGATACTTTTTATTGTCAGGGTGAATATTTACCATATAATAAGCATCTTTTAGGTCTATTGATACTAAAAAATCATCTTTCAATAAGAGTTTACACACAGTTCTGTAATCTTCCAACTTAAAATGTTCTGTTCTAATAAAAGTGTTCAATTTCTTTAAATTTAAGATAAAACGATATGTTCCATTCGGCTTCCTTACAAGAAAAATTGGAGAACAGAACTGTTCTACTTGAGGTACACATAACTCAATGGCCCTAATAGATAGGAGTTGGTCAATTTCAGACCTTAACTGTTTAATTTCAGTATTAGAAAAATGATCATTCATTGGTACAGAGCACTGATAAGGTTTTTCCATGAAAGGTATCTTGTACCCTTTAACCCACTCAAGTATGGTGTGATCATCAGTAATTACTGTCCAGTTCTGATAATAATGTTGAAGTCTACCGACCTGCATATTTATCTCCTGCGTTGGTACGGTTGGTACGTCCGTTCTTCTTTCTTCTTCGCCTGTGCTGGACCCTGGAACCTCCTGTTGTATGATGGCCCGCCTGTCACCGCACTTGATGTTCTTGGGTCCGGACGAGGAGGGCCCCTCCAGTTTAAAGTCTTGTTGGTGTTATTGAGTTTTCGTGACTGTGGAGTATTTTGTCTACCAACCACTTTTTTGTTGTTACTATCTGGGATCTTAAGGTCACTAGCTGATTTTTGGACAGATTTCATAGTTTTAATTGTATCTGTTAGATTTTCACCAAATAGATGTGAACCAGGTTCTGATTGTACCAGGGACTCCTTCATGTCCCTATTGATTATGGAAAGTATAAGGGATCTCCGTCCCTTTGTATCCAAATGTAGAGAATCACATAGCAATCTTGAGGTTTGGTTTATCTTCTTAATTATTTCAATCTTGTTAGAGTGTGCATCTTTTACGCATAGTTGGAGTGCTGAGCCTAAACAAGAAAGGGCTGCAGATATTTTTACCTGACGTTTCTCAATTATCAGGTCTCTTCGTCTTGCTAATTCATTAATAGCTACACTGACCTCCGGGTTTAGTTTTGGTGCTTTCATAAGAGGACAGTTTGAAAACGCAGGATTTTCCTTGAAGATAATGTCCTTTTCTTCTTTTTTGAGCCCTTTTTTAAATATCTCTGCCCATCTGTCCTATTTGGCAGTGCAGGGTCTGACCTTGACTGTCCTGCGCTGGGGGGTCGCCCAAAATAGCGAGGATCGACTCGTCGATCTCTACGTCGTTTGTGCTCGATTCCATTTCTATAACGTCCGGTTCAAGATCGAGATCCGACAAAAGCTCGGGTCGCAGCTGAGCCTCCGACTCGGGTGAAACATCTTTACCTCTGTGAGAGCTAGCTTCAGGCACAGGTGTTGTAGAGTCACGTGAAGCTGTAACGTGAGAGAGCTTACTGTGAATACTGGCATTTTATCTATACGATCATGCCCCATAACCATGTAAGTTCCCACAGAACTTCCCTTTAAGGTTAGAAACTAATGTTATACCACGTGTGTTCCCGCAGAACACCCCCAAGGGTACGTGAAACAGTATTTTTGAGAATAATTAACACAAGTTATCTACATTTAAATAAGATATTTAACATGATCATTGTGTTATCGTTACTTTAAATTATTTTAGGTTTTTTAACATAAATATCAACATGATCAAACATGGCGAATATTTCTCTTTTATTACCGCGTACGCGCGACATACCTTTTCTCGCAGAGTCTTGATATTCTTGAATTTCTTGATCATCTTGAATCTTCTCTTCCAGTCTTTTTAACTTTTTTAATAAATGTATCCGTTTTTCCTCGGCTGTTCTCTTTTTACCCATTTTTAGAGGAGAAAACTTAACAACGCGTGGCGTCGAGTTTTTGACATAAAAACCGAATGAAGTCAGTTGCAGACACCAGGGGCAGCACGGTGCAGGCGTTTTTTATTTTTTTAAACTTATGTGGCGGCAGTGAGTCATAAAGCCGGGACTACACTTGTAAACCATCATAGAGGACGAGATAACAAGGAGCATAATTACTAGCATAGAGGCATTATTCCATCTTGGTGCGAGTGTCTTCGTAGCTTAAGAACACTATCCGATGCTCTTTCGGCAAGGAAAAAGCAACGTGAGGACACCTGCAATATTCAAACAGCTGAGTGAGTAAGAAATTAGTTGAACAAGACCTAAAATTGTCGAAGTGTATGTGACAAGATCCATCTGTAAGACATAAAGTTTCTTCAAAAAAAAAATTTGTTAGTCACTGTACTTCTTTAAGTCATTTGCTACTTATCAAGATCAACGTAACGTCCAAACTCGGTGGGTTCCGTTAAGTATAGCGGAGATCCTGTCCCCACCTTCCGACTATCATCAGACCAGCTCGATGCTGCCACATTATTTTATAGCGGTACGTAGACACTGCCAGCGTCACGTCACGTCATTTCCCTGAGAATGCATCGTGTTGTGTAAACGTCGCAAACAAACGCCGGATGCGCCGACACCGTGGCCCAAACATCGCGACCTTGACGACAGCATTGATCGAATTTACGAAGCTAGGCTGGTGGTTTTTTAAACTGGGCTATAAAGAATACATTCGTACATAACATCACGCCTTCATTCCCAGAGTGGGGTAGGCAGAGCTACAGAAATACCAACCACTCTAAAGAGACTTGTTGATAAATTTGTACCCACATTTTGCACAAGTAGGCTAAGATGTTTACCATTGTATTATTTAGTGACATCTTTTATTCCCTTAGTCGCCGCTTATGACATCCACAGGACGACATGGAGTGGCACTACTTTATCCCGACAACAACACTTATCGATGTTACATGTAAATTAAGTTGAGAAAAGAACAAATACGAAGCAATAAATGACTGAACACTTGACTCTAACAAAAAGTAGCGCTTTAAAAATGAATACTTCATAAACGGATCCGTTGATCGAAAAATTGATTTCACGAACCCACATTTTTTTTCAAACAGCTATCCAACGACACCCTACACTATGGGGTAGACGAGAAAAAAAAAACCCTACGTTACGAGTAGGGATTTAATTTTACCACTTTGTTGGCGTGACTAATACGTATACCTATTCATGCCAAATTACAGCTTTTTAGTACTAAGAGTCTCTGAGCTAGGCTGCAGACGGACGGACATAGCGAAACTATAAGGGACCACCAATTTTTTATCGTTATCAAAACTTACTACTAAATGATTGAGAATTAATCGACTGCAATAACTACATAGTTATCTTTTAAAGGTAATCTCTAGTTTTTAAAACATGATTAATTTAGCTTTATCATGATAACAATGATCCACGAATCATATCAGTTTCATCACGTTCTATATGTGAATCAGATCCTGAACGAGAATCGCATGCGCATGACGCAATGCGCGACGCACTGAACTCAGGCCAGGGAAAGCGGGTTGCGTCAGATCATGATGAAATATCGAATAATATTTAAACTTAAGTTATTTCTTTTATTTATTTAATATTGCGTTATACGCGTACGCCAAGAATTGATTTTTCCAAAACAAAATGGAATCAAATTGAGGTTGTTGACGATTACCGAAACGGAAAGAAAACATATATTAAATAAATTTGTTTTATTTATGAAACAATAACTCGAAAGTTTACATAAACATTTACTTTTCACGCTTATCAGAAACATTTCAACAGAAACGGTTTTAGAAAACGATAACAAAAGGAATGAAAAAATGAAATGGATTATGTGTATTAAATAAAGTACCAAAAATTGATACTTACATTGTTTTTTCAAATCTGATATTCAGCCAAATACAGCGAGTATTTTATTTTATTTTCAAAACCGTTTCTGTTGAAATGTTTTGATTTAACTCTAAGCGTGAAAAGTAAATGTTTTTGTATTTTATTATTTTTGGAATCCGGCCGTATAGTAAATTTAGGCTGGATACCGAATATTTACCGGATATACATTTAATCTCTGACTAGAACACGTTGCCTTGGTTGTGTTCCATCAATGCACAAAATAAATACAATAATAAAATAACATAATATAATATTAAATACAATAATATATTCATTATTCACTGGTAAACATCTTAGCCTGATCGTATGAACAAGTTTAAAGTTGCTTACCCTACTCTGTGACTGAAGGCGTGACGTTATGTATGCATGTATTCTTTATTTTGTGTGTAAGCTATCCATACGATCCAAATAGGATTAAACCATTCGGCAATCTTTCGAAAAACAGTTATTTAATTGCTATCTTCTATACACTGTTATAAACCTCAATATGAGACACAAGGGCCGTGTAAAACTGATTCTATGCTACAAGTCATAGAAAGCTGTAATTTCAGTCGTGTCTCATTTGAGACTGGAATCTCAGACATAGGCTCCCTTCTAATCTGTAAAACCTATCGGCTGTAGACATGTTTTCGTATTGTGAACGTTTACGATAGCTCTAATTCACTTGACAGTAATGGCGACCAGGTTACAGAGAATACCATAGGTACATGTAAAACGCAGGGGTGTTACTGAGAGGAATAGAACCCCAGACCAATTTTTTTAGTGGTGGTAGGACCCTGTGCAGGGTCCGTCCGGATCGCTACCACCATCTTATCCATTAACCACCCGCCAAGCAACAGATACATTGTTGTTTTCCGGTCAGATAAGACAACCGGTAAAAATACTAGCATAGAGGGCTAGAGGCATTCCAACTTAGTTCTCAGGGTCGGCAACGCATTTGAGGTCTTAGGATTGCAGTCTTGAGAATTCAAATATTTATGGGTTTCGGATTCCACTTACCAATAGGCAACATAAAAAAAATATGGTTTCAGGCTTGCCCTAATCTTGCTTCAGGAGGTATGACCCATTGATGATTTTCTGTAGCCACTTTTTATGCCAATTAATTACAGTAGGATTTTCCTCTCACGGCGTTATATTTTTCATTCTTCATAAATTATGTATAGGTTCATGTCCTTCCTTGATAGAATTCATTCATGAACTTGGGTTTTTCCATATGTGGGGAAATGTGGCGTACGTATTATTACGTATTTATGTAGGAAATATAAGGTCAAAGGCGGAGAAGTGAGGAAACGTCATCCAAGGTGAAGGCTATCAATGTGTGTGTGGCGAAGAGTGTTGGTGAAATTTATAACGGGTCGGTGTGGTACTTATGCTTAAGGCATTTTTGGAAATTCATCCCTTAAGGCGTTAATAGGGGAACTAGCGGGAAACAAATTCTACGCGTACGAATTTGTGGGAAACCTCTATTATTACATTAAAGCTTTCCGTGAAAATGATTGTATTTCGTAACGGTGAAAATGTCATCAAAATCCGTTGTTTGGTTTAGTAGTTAGTGAATATACAGACAGAGAGACAAACAGACGCGGTAAGCGACTTTGTTTTATAACATGTAGAGATTGTAGAGATATGTGTTGATTTATTCATATATATTCATTGCATCCACGGTTTACAAATATCTTCTCATGATCTTCGGAGTAATTAAAGTGATGTGTTATCGGTCGCATCTGAAAAAACTTAGGTTCGTATGTACTTTTGACCAAATTATCATTTGGCAAACTATATCATTTTACAAACTTTCATTTCGCAAAGTGTTATTTGTGCTAAAACCATTACATATATGTTACATGGCCTTATTAAATATGTAAGGTTAGGTTACACTTGAGACCACCAAAATACAGCGTGAAGCTTCTTTAAGTATGTAAAATGATATAGTTTTATCAGACGGAATAGGTCGGTAAAGTACCTACAATTGCTGATAATTCACCCTTAATTGCTACACAATCAGTTCTGCTAAAACTCGTTCAGTTAGTATTACTGTCCTCTCTGTTTCTACATCACCACTCTAATTATAGTTATTATTATACAAACGTTTCCATTCAGTTTCCCAGTAATACGTCTTTCCGCTGACGGAAACAAATGCTATTACATTGGTAATTGAAGAACAAAGTGCCGCGTATATTATAAATGCTGTCATTAGAACTGGTTGTTGGAATTATCACTTTAGTTAATATTGTAAAAACAACTGGTGAAGTGCGTTACGAACACGCATTCGTTTTAAGTTCTCTGCCATTAGGGTAACCCATTATTTTAAAAGTGAAAAATCCACCGGGAATGTCAGAAATTTTCAGCGGGGCGAAGCCGCTAGCGAGCCGCTACTTTAAAATGAAAATCTCAATAAAATAACAGTACACAAATTATAATAATTTCAAGATGACACATTATCATAGGACGTTCGGCGCAATCTTAAATGATAAGATGGTGGTACCGATCTTTCCCATCCTACCGGTATCGATGACGGGTTTCTATTACATACTTGTCGTCTCCTAAGATGAACGAATGCAGAGATTAATACAGATTTAACAGTCTTCAGAATAATGTACTTATCGACGACACACTAGCCTAGTTGGTAGTGACCCTGCCTTCGAAGCTAGGGGTCCTAGGTTCAAATCCCGGTAAGGGCAGATGTTTTTGTGATGAGCACGAGTCTTTGTTCCTGAGTTTTCTATGTATTTAAGTATATATTTGCCTATATAAGTATGTTTATCGTTGTCTAGTACCCATAGTACAAGCCTAAAGCTTAGTTTGGGACTTGGTCAATTTGTGTGACATTGTCCTGCAATATTTATGGTGTTCAGTGAATTGAATATCGAACTCAATTTAACGCGTTATAAAGTTACATCACTACGCAAAAATACCTCTGTAATAATTCTTGGCAAGTATATATATTTGTCCCACTTACTGTATAATGAGGAAAATATAATAAAAAGTTAGCCGAAATACTGCACGTTTAATCATAAATATAGTTGTGAAGCTAATAAATTTCTGGGGACAATCTCTCACAAGCAGACCTAGTCCAAAACTAAGCTGTTGGCTTGTACTAGGGTTACTAGACAACGATAAACATACTTATATAGAGAAATACATACTTAAATACGTAGAAATAATTCAAGACTCAGGAACAAATATTCGCGCTCATCACACAATTAATTAGATTAAACGAGGACAAACGAGCACACAGAGCTGATGGTAATTTACTCACAAGACTAAACTCTTAAGACTGCTATCCTAAGACCGCAAATGCATTGCCACCCCTGAGGACCAAGGTGGAATGCCTCTACGCTAGTAATTTCACCGGTTGTCTTATCCCCACACCAGAACACAGCAATTCGAACATGGCTGCTTGACGGAGGTTAATGGATAAGATGGTGGTAGCTACGAGCTTGCACAAGGTCCTACCACAACTTAAATATAAACTATTTATCCTGAAAAAAAAATGTTGTCAAGGATAAATAAGTATAATTCAAGTCCAGTTTCAGGATTTCCTTGGAAAATGACAAAATATTTGCAATTTTTAGGGTTCGGCGCCCGAAGAGACCCTATTAATATTCCTACGCTGTCCGTCTATCCGTCCGTCGGTCCTAACTTTAAAGAACACTTTTCTTTGAATCGTAATGGAAAGCGGGTTGTATTTTTAGGGTCCGCACCCAAATGGTAAAAACGGGACCCTATTACTAAGAATTCACTGTCTATCTGTCACTAGACTGTGTCTCAAGATAACTAGACAGATGAAATTTTCACAAATTATGTTGGTATTTCTGTTGCTACAATAACAAATACGACTATGTATACCTGGGACAAGCGGTCCAGTTAGGTAGGTCCAACTTCGAGAAAGAGGTCACTCGTCGAATCCGACTCGGCTGGGCAGCGTTCGGGAAGCTTCGCAGTGTCTTTTCGTCCAAATTACCGCAGTGTTTGAAGTCAAAAGTCTTTGACCAGTGTGTGTTGCCGGTGATGACTTACGGATCTGAGACGTGGGCGCTAACGATGGGCCTCATAAGAAAGCTCAGAGTCACTCAGAGGGCTATGGAGAGAGCTATGCTCGGGGTTTCTCTGCGGGATAGAATCAGAAATGATGATATCCGCAGTAGAACTAAGGTTACCGACATAGCCCGAAGAATAGCGAAACTTAAGTGGCAGTGGGCGGGGCACATTGCTCGCAGGACTGATGGCCGATGGGGCCAGAAAGTTCTCGAATGGCGTCCACGGACCGGGAGACGAGCTGTTGGTAGGCCTCCAACAAGATGGAGCGACGACCTCGTAAGGATCGCGGGATCGCGATGGATGCGGAAGGCACAAGACCGGTCTAAGTGGAGAGCCTTGGGGGAGGCCTATGTCCAGCAGTGGACGTCTTTCGGCTGATATGATGATGATGATGATGACTATAACAAATACTAAAAACAAAATAAAATTAATATTGAAGGGGGCTCCCATACAGCAAACGTGTTTTTTGCTGTTTTTTGCTCGACCTTAATACAAATGCCGTGGTTGTATAGATAATGGTACGGAAGCCTTCGTGCGCGAGTTCAACTCGCACTTGGTCCGTTTTTTTAGATTTATTTGTATGTTAGTTCGCCTTTGTACATTCTTGTATATTGATTGTATTTTTTTTTGTTTTATTTTGTACAACAAAGTGTATAGATTTTTTTTCTTTAGAGTTTATTAATAATTCTTAAGAGTTTGTATTCATAATTTTACTTCAAACTCTAAGGAAAATAACAAAAACTAAAAATGATCAAGTGTTAGTTAGGCTCGCACTGATTCTGATTCGATTTAAAAGCGAATTCAAATCGGAATATAACATGGTGTTTAATCCGACTCGCACTTGGACTTGTTTTTATAGTATTTCCCAGTTTAATATTACTTCAGAATCGCCATTACAGATACCTTGTAATTTCTTGAGCCATTAAAATTATTTTAAACTGAGGCTTAGACGATGCAATCTTATGCTAATGCGAAGCCCTTTGCTGCACTTAGAAAAAATAACCTATGTGTCATAATGCTCCGGTTGCAAAAGCAACCTTATTAACAATGTTTTAGGTTAACTTTGCTTTGGGCATTAAGGTGGATGTACGTCCTTTAAAGTTAAGTGGCGGTGTGGTAATTGGATGAACCGTGCCATGCAGTCTGTCGGGGTTTCAACTTCTCTATTATGTATGACTAGCGACCCGCCAGCGGCTTCGCCCGCTGCATTTTTTTTTTCTTGACAATTTTTTTTTTTTTTTGTAATAAAAATACATATGTTACTTCTAGTACCTCCCAGAATATGTGTACAAAGTTTCATGATGATTCGTCAAGTAGTTTTTGCGTGAAAGCGTAACAAACATCCACGCTTTCACATTTATAATATTAGTAAGGATTAGGAATGCATATAATTTCATTTCCTTGTGGTATTTTTTTAAAACACTTGACCAAATCATTCGTTCTTTGCAAGGAGTTATACAAACATGTTTTTTTTATAGCATTTATGCGGAGTAGGTACTCGACCAAATCGAACGTGCCCTTTTTAAGTGGGTTTATTACAATTGTGAAAGTTCGTATGAATGTTTGTTTTTTTGGGCGTGGAGTAGGCAGACGAACAAACAGGCCACCTGATTTATGTGCACACAATAGTTACCGGGTAAGAGACCCCTGCAATACATACGGACGGACAGTCAAAGCGGTTCAAATTCCCCTTTCAGAACGGAACCTTAAGAGGCCGTATACGACGAAGTTTTGCCGATTTCGTTGATTTAGTGATTGTCCAGACGCGATTTTACAGTTGTAATACTTGAAGCGACACGAAAGATAATTTCGATTTTCAACGAATGTATGAGCTACTTTTTTGTTTTTATTATTTAATTTTTGTGAATTTTGCTGTAAGAGGTTTAGAATATCGCATTTACACGAATCGTTTTGACGTTTAAAAAGTATGAAATAAATACAATTTATTGCTGTAAAAGTCGTCTAAAAAATGTATGAGTATCTTTTTACCACTTTCATATAATTTTTTATAGAAAATGGGCAACAATTTGTTTATGATTTAGAACTTTCTCGATTACGAACTCTTTGATTTAAAACTAGTTCATAAAATTAAAACAAAAGCAATAAATATCAGTTTAAAACCAATAAGTTACCTTAAAAAAACATCCAGAAAATGAAAGAAAATTACTAATATAAAATGTTTTTTAACAACCTAAATCTATAAATAGATTCATGATTTGCATTAAAACTTATAGAAAAGCAGTATTTTAACTGTAAAATCACAAAAGGAAGCTAAACCGCTAAAATTTCGTAGACCTACGGCCACTTAAGTTCGTTCCACTCATTACTTGCAAATTAACGATTACATTTTGAAATAAGAACTAAATCCAAAATGGCGAAAAACAAACGAGTGTTTCTTTGTCTTGTCGTTTTCATGACATCACTCCGAAGTATAAACGAACTGACAAAGTATCAAACTTGTTAACGACCCATCATTTCCGAACTCCATTCATTTATTTGCTGTCAGGACAAGTACCAAGAACAAAAAAATCATTTATTACTGTATACGAATCACTCGAACTAAATTCCTCATTCGTCTTAACGGTAGTAACAATTGAAAGCCATTCTATTTAAAACCTTAACTCATTTAAGTCATGGTTGAAAGTTGTAAGGCAATTTCAGCGAGTTATTACCTTTATCAAAGTGAAAACGCTATGCAAATGGCGGTACTGTGAACAAAAAGTTTTCAAGCCGTTTTGCGTGACGCTTGTTGCCAGGCAGTACGCATGCGCGATTGTTGCCACCAGCGTTTAAAAGAGAATAAGCAAGTCCAACTTATATATAATTGAATTTACACTTTGTGCACCCGCCTTTAAATTCAATGTTGAATGCACTAGTTGTTGTACTTATATGTGTTTCTTTTTAAAACGTGTCGCTGCATAATGTGTCTTTTCTAGATTTTTTCCGTGCCGTGAACACCACTTGGTGTCTAAATTACTACGGATATTAAAAGGGTGGCACTAATGCTAGTGTGATGGCGTACGTCATTGGGTAATACAGTCATAATAGCGAACATGCATTTCTTTTAATCTTACGCTCTCTGGAAAGCGTTATGAAAGAGAGGAATAACTGTATACGCGAAATAATTGTCGTGTAATTTTTTCATAAGATATGAAGCTTTAAAAAGTCATAGTTCAGACCCCTGCAAAAATACTCTATACAAAATTGACGACAGGAATGACATCACCGCTGTCGTTCCATGTTTAAAATATAAGGACCTTGTAAAGAAATTTGCATTTATTTCGTAAATTACAATGTTTAAGCCAATATCGTTTTTTGAAATATTACGTACTAAATAAAATGAAAATGCCAAAAAAAAACAGTCTAAACATTAAAAGAAGTATTAAAACTTTAACAAGTTTTGATTCTATTGAAAATCTTAATAAACGGGTCAAAACTCAGTGTATTGCGTTTTATAATGCTTCTTTTTTACATTTTCTCCTAATTCGTATCAATGAAACTCAATTCTGAGGTTCACGCATGTTCTCTATTTTAAAAATTCATCCAAGCCTCCTTTCCTATTCTGTCTTGACCTAAATGTAAAAGGTATATCTTCAGCTTCGTTTTATTAAAAAGATTATATTAATCGGAAATAAGCCAATAGTGGCTAACTCATTAACCTCTTGAGGCCCACCATACTACAATCCGGTAGATTTTTGTGAATAGGAATTTGAATCTACCAGCAACGAAATAAAGTTCAATTACCTTTACACTTAAATTAAATTTTCAATTTTGAAACAAATAAAAATGAACTTTATGATACTTGAAATAAAGTTTAAATTGAATTGCCTAGATTATGTACTTACTCATAAACTGGATCGCCTATTCTTGCTATTATTATTAAGTAGCATTGTCGGCACTGTTGGGTGAGGTCCAACCAGTTTGACCATAGTCAACCATAGTTAACCGTAGTAGACCATACAAACAACGAAGTCAAAAACAGTTCCGTGGTTCGACTAAAATTATCCTAACCAATTTTTCTGGATAATTTTAAAATTTAGTCCTTACCCTGTTACGTTAATGATCGTTAAGCTTAAGAAAATTCCACTTTGCTTTTACCCTTAGTGGGTGTTCTAGTACTCTAACCCAGGGTCCGGACCCGCTTACCGTAACCCGGGGTTTTTAACGGGTTTTTATAACGCTGATTCTTATAAACCCTCACGTTCTGGTAACCGCTTAATCGAGTTGCACATTAAAAGGATAATTGATTGAGTTAATTTGACTTACCGCTTACCAGTATCAAAAGCCAGGAATGGGTTACCGCTTAAAATACTGACTGAATACCTTCAAGCAATTTCGGTTTTTAAACAAACGGTGTAAGACTTATGATTGCACGCGCGCTTCAAAGGATCAAAGGTCACAGTGGCACGAGTGGCGGCAAGGTCAATTAATGGATTGACATTCAGGTTTATGAATTGCTGCCGTCGTCGCCGCCATCATACAAAACTAAACCTACCTACCTAACCTACCTAGCGCGTACCTAATAGTTAGGTAGGTATCACTAATATAAGAACACATCCTGTCTTATCTAGCATCCTTTCCTCGTTATACTGTCTATCTGTAGTGAAGCCGGCCCGATACTGGCCGATACACAAAAAACAGCAGAGCGTGCGGGAAGGGAAAGGAGCGAAGGAGTTTCCTTAACCCGAACGGTAAGCAGTAAATTAAAAAAATACCAAACCCAACTGCATTCGGTAAGCGGTTACCTGTTAGGGTTTCCTACCTTAAAAGGGCTATCGTAACTGTTGGGTAAGCCGTTGAAGGGGTTACCGAAACTATTGGCTTATCGTATGAACGGGTAAGCCGTTCGAACGGATTAGGAACGGGTTTTCTGGTTCCTGCTCTAACCTCAAAGAGTGTTTAATCCTTTATAGGAATGGGATCGGTTAGCATTAAAAAAAACTCAATTCTGACGATTATCTCGCTGACTGTACATTTTATCAAAAATCTGTGAATGGTCAACACTCAAAAAGTTGGGAAAGGTCTCCTAAGATCATTTTCGCGTAGCAGCAAGGGATCAGGTAGCTGCCATCTCAACTTTTCACCCTGTATACACATACAGCGTAATTATAACCCCTCATCATTGTTCTAGATGCCCGTTCTAGGATGGGTCAGAAATTACAGTTCTAGACGTCGCGACATTGACCTAAACTTTTTTGTTTAATGACAGAACAAGCACACAAGCCTCCTGATAGTAAGTTTGGATTTAAGACCCATATTTAATTCCATTGAAAAGATAACAATCTTGAGACTGCTAATGCGTTACTACCCTGAGGGCTGAGTTGGAATGGCTCTATGCTAGTAACTTCATCAGTGATTTTTAAGACAAGGAGATGGCACACGAGCACTTAGGCCACCAACCCCCAAAAATTACTGTTTTTTCTATTTTTGTGTGAAAATCTCAATGCGGTTCACAGAATACATCTTCTTACCAAGTTACAACGGTATATTTTTTATAGTTTCGGAAAGAAGTGGATGTGACATACGGACAGACAGACAGACAGACATGACGAATCCATAAGGGTTCCGTTTTTTGCCATTTGGCTACGGAACCCTAAAAAGTGAAGAAACCTGCAAATTCTAACAGCTGAACGTGTAAGAGGGTAATTGCACAAAAGATCCTAAAGGGATACACTAGTAAACTTCTTGGCCTGATTGTGCAAAATGTGGTTACAGAATTATCAACAAGTCTGTTTAAGAGTTGTTGGTGTTTCTGTAGCTCTGCCTACCCCACTCTGGGAATGAAGGCGTGACGTTATGTATGTATGTATCCTAAAGGGGTCGATGTGTATCCTAAAAGCCCATCTGTAGGATAAGATAAGATGAGTTTAGGAGTTAAGATTTTAATGATTTATTTATTTATTTATCATAAAGTTCATTCGTAACTAACAGCTAAATGCCAAAACATTACAAACTTAAATCTAGATTATCATTATTAATTATCCAGTCGTCCATCTTCTAGCATTCGCTTACTTTCATCGATCACTGCTCCTGATCGTAATGCAAACAGATCGCAATATGGCGCTGCCCTGAGCACGGCGTGGAGAGCCAGCAGCCGAGGGTTGCGGAGCCTGGCGCGGCCGTCTGGCACAAATAGCCTCACTACTTCCCCCAGCAGCCGTCAATCAATCCCACTGCCAATTAAACCTAGTATAAATTTTATGAAGGCGAGTGACCTTCTTAGCTCCAGTGCCTCGTAGCCCAAGTGTCCCAACAAAAATAAGTAGGATACAGGTAGAGGTAATATCCAAACTCCTTCTTATATAAAGACCTTAAATATTTCTTTTGGAACTTTTCCAACAAAAATATATTTTGCCTCATGTGGTGCCCCTGCATTCGTTTCCAGTAACTTTGAACTAAGGCCGCATATAAAGTGCGGATAGCTGGTAAAGAGCGCTAACTTGCGGTACGTAGGTACACCTTTGCCTCCTTTGACTTATAATAGCTATAATTTGTGATTCTAAAAAAATTATACAACTTGAAGAATGGAACAAAACCATTTCAAAATGAGCTCAAGAGGAATAAATTAAGAATACAACATTCTATCACGCCTTCATTCCCAGAGTGGGGTAGGCAGAGCTACAGAAATACCAACAACTGTAAAAAGAGTGGTTGGTAATTGTGTAACCACATTTTGCATAAACAGGCTAAGATGTTTACCAGTGTATTAGTGACAGGTTGCAAGCCCATCGCCTAACAGTACTATAGGTCTACCAGAATCTGATGGCATTTTTAAAAGTAAAAAAACAGTGATTTTTATATGGCAACTGTCAACTGGCGGCAGTGTCAAATTGTTTGTTTACCGTTGCTAACATTTTGAAATTCGTTTCAACTATTGTTATCTGGTGAAAAAGTCGAGAAAACCGCTTAGATCTCAAGCGAGGAATATTGTTTACAATGTGTATAATAAAATACGCGAAGAAGGAGGTATAAATCAAACACAATCTTCGATTTTAAAGCGTGTTGTGGAGTTGACTTATTTTGAAACGAACTGTTTTGATACTTTTAGGGTTAGGTATATTTTGTCTTACATAAATGCTACTTAGTAGGTAAAGGGGTTCCCAGCACTACCATTCGTCGAATAATAACTGAGGGCACCTCTAATAATGGTAAATTGAAAACGATTTCATAAAGCAAGACAAAATAATTGAAATGTTAGAAGAGAGGTTTATCATAAATACTTCTCTCTCTTCATCGTCCTCAGCAGATGAAGAACAAGAAATTGAAGTAGAATTTTTGGAATCATTTTCTAGTTCTGGATGAGATTTTAAGTTATTTTTTATACTCAGTGTATTAAAATTTATGAGAAAGAATGGTGTGTTTATTATTTTATTTGTGAGCAATAATCTATCTGTTCACGAATTGAGCTAATAAGTTTGAGTCATGGTATGTATGAAATTGTCCTCAGATATATTAAATTATTATCATATACTGGGAGTTTAATGTAATAGACCTCTAGTGTACATACTCGTATTTTTTGTTGATAATCTTAAAAGCATAAGAAATAAAAATTCGTCGAACCTTAGTGCCGTATTAATAAACTCATCTTGAGTGTGATGCCGGTCACAAGATACGTCAAAGTAAACGTCAAACCATAGAACACTGTCATTTTTGATGCATCTCGAGACGAGCATTAGAGTTGAGATCAGTTTATTAATACGGCCCTTAAACTTCCTCATTTTTTTGAAGTCGGTTTAAAAATTACACAGTATCAATACCGTTTAGTCCAATTTCCCCAGTATTGCCATCTACAATTTTTTATTTCCCCATTTGCCATGAGATTCTGGTAGACCTATAGAAGCCCTCATTCCCTTAGTCGCCTCTTACGACATCCACGGGAAGATATGGAGTGGCACTATTCTAACCCGGCAACCACACGTGAATTAAGAATACAAAAAGTAAGAAATTCGCTGTGTAAGTACATATTATGTACACAGCGATATGCATTCACTTACTTGTTCTACTAATTCACCATTTATGTTTATTACGCACTCAGTCATATCCTCATTCTTCTCTATCACCATGACCTTGGTCTTGGCAACATTTACTTTAATCCCCTTTCGCTTAAAACCCACATTCATCACTGTCACCACCTCCTGCAACTCAAGTGCCGATGGAGCAAGTATAACTTGATCATCGGCATATAAGAGGCATTTGATAAGCAACTCTTGCATACGTAAACCGTTATCATACTCTTTCAAATCTCGCCAACGTCTTATCCCAGTGGCGAATATCGTCGTCTTACTTACACAAACTCATATCTGCATATTTTTTTTGCGGTTGGTAATTTCATTTTCGTTAGAAATACTTAGAGGCAATAAGTTTACCAACGGCAAACAAAATATGCAGATATGAGTTTGAGTAAGTAAGATGACGATATACTCGTGAGTATCTAAGGTTGTCCAACTATTCCACTCCCCAAGTAAAGTCAGCGCTCAGCAGCAATATGCAATATCACGAATTAGTTCCGGATATTATTACACCCCTCCCCTCCCCCCCGACTTCCATTTACCCCCGCTATCGCCCTAAGCATACTGCTGATAGAACACCCTATATTACTGCTTTGGCCGTCGTTTTTCTCTAAGTTCACAGTATATGGAAAATGTTGGAATCATGCGTTTTTATTTGTGAACCAACTCGAAAACCTTTTTGTTTTTTTCATTGAAATTAAACTATTAACTTTCTAAGTTAGCTGTAATTCACACGAATACTTTTTTACTTTATTAACAGTGACAATTAAAACAACATTAGAGTTAACTACCTTAAAATACAATGATGGTTGCCAGGTCAAAAGTAACAATCAATCCTAACGGGCAGTAATTAAAACAAAAAACAATAGACCAATATTAAACATGCCGTGAAAACACTTATGCGTCTTAATCATTTCGGCAGTACGCTTGTATAAGTGTGCGTACATGTACAGATAGAGGACAATCTCTGCGGACGTTCAGTCCCACAAAAACACCGTGGCTGTGTGCGTGAATTTTGTTCTGAATCATTGTTGCATTTGCTTCACCACTACACACAAACACCGCAATTTTTAAATGAGTTTCCTTTACAATACTTAACAAAATTTATAATATCCACCAGCGCGTTAAAACAAAAATCTAGTAAACATCCGCTATTGTCTTTAGAACAATATGGCATCGTTAAACGCAAGCGCATTTACGCAGTTAAACTATTTGTTTCCTTCTAATACCAAATAAAAGAAAGCGACAGGCTTATGTTAAGTTTCGTGTTATGTACAGGATGTATTTTTGTGAGCACTGACCACGACGAGAGGTTCGCCCGGCACGTTATGGCCTGATAGGCGGCCTCTACTGATTTTTATGGATTTTAATGTTCAACCCGTTGAAAAAGATTATTTATTGTTTGGAAGTTTTAGAAAGCTGTAGTATTTTTATTATCTAGAATCATAATCAAGCTATACGCTGAATACACAATATGTTACGGTAGGTTGTACAAACGAATATTAAAAGAAAATAATAATTTTGACATACACCAGAAAATTGATCCTTTCATGTTTATTGTTAAAATAATTATTCTTAATAAGTAATTCACCTACTCTATGTTTTTAATATAGATAGGTTTTAATTGTTTGTTGTAACTTTTTTTTATCAGTGGCTGAATATGGTGTATATTAAAGTAAATAAAGAAATGTAATAGTAGAATGCTGTGCATGGTAGTCATCGAGTTGCAAGCTTACAACTATGTAGTTTTATGTGATCCATTGTTATTTAACCGCTTGTGATTAGTTGCTGTGCCTAAAATAAATAAATATAATTTTCGCAGGATAAGTCTGAATTAACCGCATCCATACTTACCATCTAATAACCAATTAGGGTATTCGTGTAAGATCTCAAGGAAATATTTCTTATGCGTATTATTAATATTAGCATAAAAATGCATTTTAAGTGCAACCTACAAAATGTTAAATCCAACAGTGAACAAAGGAACTAAAACAAAGTTAATTCTTTTTAACCGCATTAAGGTCACTGTTGGATTTTACATGCGTACCTATTCATATGACATAAACAATAATTAATGAAAGTTCCCTGTACTAAAAATGACTTTTGTCAACAAACAAAAAGTTAAGTAATTGGTTATTTTAAATTTAAGACTGTTTCAAAATATAACAGGTAATCACGCTACTATTTTTTTTTTCAACTTAATAAAAACATGATTGATGCCCGTTTTGATCCTACACAATTTTAATAAAAGCCGGTTACAGTCAAAGGAGATTAACAACTTTAATCCCCAAATTCAACAAAGAAATCCGAAATTTACAGCCTCAATAAAATGTCGAAATTTCCCTTATACTGTGCCCTTCTCTTATTATACAGGGCGCTCATAAAATGCTACCTATTTTGCACTCGTAAATGTCACATAAATTGTCAGTCACAAACGCATCCCCGTGATAGGGCGAGGTTTGGCGATGATTGCCGAGCGCCCCCGAAGCTTATGGCGCGATAAGCTACTATGCGTGGTACCCTCGACGATTGATTGAAGGGAAAAGGTCGATAAGATTTGTCGACGTTCGATTTTATGTCCTTTGTATCGGAGATGGGCGGCTTTCGATTTAAATTGTCTTTTTTAGCGCTTTTTTATTGCTTTCATCAATGTGAAGAGATTTAGCGGACTGTTTAAGTGGGCCCGTAATCAAAGATCCAATCAATTTAGCAAAACATAAGTAGGTGTATGTTGAGAAAAATGTAATGCATAGCCATACTTACAGATGTTTAGTTCCAATTATGATTAGGGTGCAAGTTGAGTTATGCAATAATATTATATTATGCGACGTCGTAAATAATTTTTAACGTCTATGAATCATACATTGTCGCTATATTTACAATCTTCAATTTCAATACAATGTCCAATATAGCAGTTCTCAGAAATCTATTTCATGAAGAAATAAGGTTTGCTGTTACCAGTCGTTAAATATGATAGGTTTTATTAATGAAAGTGGCAAACAATGGGATAAAATGGACTTTTCACATCACCTATGGAAAGGGGACTTTTCATCTCTGCTAGGACGGATCAAAGTGGCACCTTTCTGTTCAAGGATAGTTGTTGTAAAATAGATTATGTGTATTGCTACCACAATTTTTCTTGGTAAATTTGATAATTTTAGCACTTTTAGAGTACGTGAATAATTAAATTTGTTTCATCATTAGGATCTTTTATTTTCCTCATGTGAAAGGCAGTAAGTGTATTATTTTCATCTTGGGCGTTAACACTTGAATCTTTAAATATACGCCCTCACCGTAAATATGTAATTTTTCTCCCTTGTGACACAAACTACCACTGAACGCTAATAAGTTAGAAATGAAATCATTCTGTCTTTTTGATCTATCGAGGTTTTTATTTTCTTATTATCAATAACCTCATGTTTTTTTTTATGTATAATAGGTATGTATTCACCTGCGTCACAGTTGTTTAATCCTTCCTACTAATATTATAAATGAGAAAGTTTGTATGGATGGATGAATGTGTGGATGTTTGTTACTCTTTCACGCTGCAACAGCCAAACGGATGTGGATGAAATTTGGAATGGAGATAGCTTATACCCTGAGTTAACACATACTTTGTATCTATAGTTTCTATATATGTGTGTGTATTCTTCAATACCGCGTGAATAACAAATGAATAATTTGCAAACTACTCCTTAAAAAATAAGTCAGTAAGGCACATTTTGCAACTTATTGAATTTGTTAGTTACGCGGCATTGCATTTTCATCGACGATTTGCAAATGGACGTGAGGCTTAGAGTCCACTTACCATTAGTTGGTTTGTGTTCTGGTTTACCTTCCCGCGCGTAATAGGGCCCGCTTTCTATGAGCGTCTACCCGCAGACGTAAAAAACGAATCTTCGGACGCAAAGTTTGGTCGACGACTTAAAAATCAGTTATTTACGAAATCACTATATTCTGTCAAAGAATATAGTGTACTGTTGATCGCTGTATTGTTGATTTGTTTTTTTTATTACTCTAATTTATATTCTGAATCGTGACATTTAATTTATTGTATTTTTTGCTATTTTCTGACTGTAGCATTTGAGCTACCTATATATTTTTTAGTTTTTTTTTATTTTAAAATTAAGTACTTTTTGCTTTTGTACACTTTGAAATTATTTGATTTTTACTTTATTTTTTTACACTGAAGATCTTATAATTCATTATAACTATGCGACATTGTAATAATGTAATTTCCAATACGAAATAAATGACTAAGTACCTACCTACCTACCTACCTTCTTGTAATAAAATCCCAAAGTATCGATAAACCCATCCCTGTCCCTTGCCTATTTAATCGTACCCTCACCACACACTGTTTTTAAGTTACGAGTATGGCGCTACACAATGGTGCGGAAACGCAGGCGCAGCTTCGGGGAATAAATTGAATTGTTTTTAGAACACGCTTTATGTAGCGTTGTTGAGATACAATCGATAATGTTTCGATTTTCTAGTTGAATAAATAGAGATTACTTCAAGCTACCTATTGGCTTACGTTTTTCCTATGTATAAGTATTTATAGTCATAGAAGAATTTATTAATAAGCAGTTAATATGTACAAAGAAATTGTTCAAAAACACGCTGTAATCGAATAAATATTATAATGCGGTACTAGTTCACAATACACTAGGTATGCATATCTACTTATGTAGATAAATAAATATGTACTTACGTAGAAAAAAACATTAAAGTCTCAAATCAATTATTTTGTGCCAATTACACAGTACCTATTTGCCATACCGGGGATTGAACCCGTCAATAGTTTACCTACTATGCACTATGCTAACGTGGATTACCACATTTAGTCAAGGATGAAGGTTTTTTTTTTTAATTTACCATTGTTTCTAGTAACCACGCTACCAACAACCATGTCCACAATTTTACCCACAAAACCAACCGAAAAGATTACATTAAAAACAATTTACTTTTACAAACACTTTACCCCGTAAAAATAAGTTTTGTAAAAAAACAAGTCGGCTTGCAGTGATAATTTTATTAATCAAAAGTCAACAATCGTGATAACGCCACGACAAGCGACAGCGCCCCAGAGAACTAAATTAAATTAATTTTAATCATGCTGTATCTCAACTCGACTACCTGACTTCTCAACGAAAATGAATCTAAAAAATCATCGCAAACTTTCCCCATTGAGAGCTACCCTCCGGGATCCCTCCATTCATTTACCCTCTCTGAATGAGGCTATAAACCAGTTACGAAGACCCACTTTAAACCAAAGACTAAAGCTTCACAGAGGGCGTTGAAAGACCAACGTAAACTGGTCGTGGGGCTGACCTTGAGGCATTTATACCCTAGGATCGATATCTAGATAAGCGTTCATGAGAGAACGCCGTAGAAAGTTTTGGGGTTATTATTTTCGTTTATCGTATCTATTTGGCTACTAGCTATCTACTTGAAGTTAGACAATTAGCAGTTACGATGTACATAATATGTATTTGGAATAAAGCGCGTCGCTATCGGTTTCTGTGAACAGCGGACCGAGCGACCGAACGAGCGAACCCGAACGCTACCGAGCGCGCCCGAGCGAGCCCGACGCCCGAGCCCGCCCCTCAGTCGCCGCGCGGCTCCCGCGAGCGAACACGAATTCACGTTCGTCGTGCGCTTGAATTTCGAACGAGCGTGACCTTGTATTGTTCCCTCGAATATAATATTTACTCGCCATTTCAAAGCTAAACTGACTTAAGTGCTATCGTGGACGTCATTACGAATCAGTCTTACGTGCTTTGGTTAAGATTGAAAATAGTAAATTAATTCACGCTATCTGTAAGGAGTTTTCAAAGTGTATTTATGAAAAGTGCGTCGACTTCTTTTCTATGTAAAACTTTTCGTATTTGGAAACTATCACGTGTGACCGAATCAGTTCGGTTGAATTCGGCGGCCATCTTGTTTGCTGTCAATGAAACGTCGAGATAATAACGCATAATTTTCACAATCAAAATTAATCATGGCTGATGTTGAATGGACGAATAGTTTAGTTATTCGTTTGATGAAAGAATACGCCAAAAGGCCTGAGCTGTGGGACTGCACGAACGAATTGTACAGGGTACAGACAGCGCGATATGAGGCGTGGGCGGACTTGGCGGGACTGTTCGAGTGTGATATCGCTGAATTACGAAAGAAACTGAATTCTGTGTTCGCTTCGCATAGGAGGGAGAAGGCGAAAGTGCGGATGGGAGGGAAGTCGACATGGTTTTTATATCAATACATGAAGTTCCTGCCGAATCATCTGCAACATGAAAATAATGACGCCGCGAACGAGGTAGTGTTATTAATACTACCTTTATTGTAGATCAATAGAGACAATGGTGTAAACAAACCTATTTGTCATAATGAGTTATTTACCTACAGTGCCATAGATCTTAATTCATAGCTTTGTACTTATTCCTCTCATTTGGTCAATACGTTCGTATGTTAGACTAACCGACTTAATCCAAACACAAAATACTTTTTAAGACCTCTTTCAATGTAGGTAGGATCCTACTAATATAAATCCTGTTGATGTTAAAGTTGGATGAATGGATGGATGCTAGTTTATGGATTTTTATGGATTTGAATTAAATGTGGCACACAGATAAATTATAGTCTGGAATGGGACATAGGCCAATTTTTGAAAGATCCCGATGGAATAGCGATGAACTACGTGGACGGAGTCGCACGCAAAATCTAGTACCTATTATAAATGCGAAAGGGTGTCTGTTTGTCTGTTACCTCTTCATTATTAAACTACTGAACCGATTTAAGTAGACAAAATTAGGAATGGAGATAGTTTCTGTCCAACGGAAGGACATTGGATAGTTTTTATCCCGGAAAATTGTACAGTTCCCAAGGGAGCAGCGATAAACGAGTTCACCGCGGACAGATTCGCGGGCAAAATCAAAAAATCACAGGACAATGTCACACAAATTGACCTAGTCGCAAACTATGCTCTAGGCTTGTACTTTGGGTACTAGACAACGATAAACTTACTTATATAGAGAAATATATAGGTACTTAAATACATAGAAAACATCCAAGACTCAGGAACAAATACTCATGCTCATCACACAAAATATCTGCCTCGTAGGTAGGTATTATGGCTGCAGTTTATTTGCAATACCAAATGTTATTCTCTCGTCTTTTTCACCCATAGATACCTATATTAATAGATACTAACGTAAAGATGTTCGTTTGTTACACTTTCACGGCTAAACGTCTAAACTGATTTTAATGAAATTTAGTATGGAAGCTTTAGTCCCAAGAAAACACCTAAAAATCTATCTGTGAATAATGGAATAGTCATAAATTACTTCTACGGGTAACGGCTGGTGTAGCTATATAATTAACAATAAAAGCAAATGGCAGTAGCTACTAGTATGCCATTACTAGTCAACAACTAGGGTGCAATTTCACCCCTAAATGGACACCCTTCCTAGTATAGTAATCACTGGATTCCCCTCACTTCATTACACCCGGGCTCACCCGGCCCTTGGGTGCTAAAACTTGACGCGTATTGCTATCCAGAATCCATAATTTCAAAGACAAGTTTCACAGGTCAATTTGCACAAATTTGCAACAGCTGTTTGGTTAGTAGATATAAGAAATAAATAAATCAATAATAACGAACGAAACTTACAAACTTACTAGAAACTGTACTAATCCAACAAACCGCTACCAGTGGGCATTGTTCCCAAAATTCTGGCAGAATTGCCACGTTGAATGACATTGTGGATGAATGACCCTCTGCGACAGACGTTTTTTTTGTTTTTAAAAGCCCATACACATGTTAACTTTAAATTTCACATGAAAATTGAATAATTATGCTATATACTTAATAAACAATACTTATCATAGACCGATTAGTATTTTTTCTATATTTTATCAAAAGTGACGTCTGACAGACTCCACCTCAGTAGAATGTTTCTAAAAAAGTCACCACAGTTGCAGAGGGTAAAAAGGCCAGCATTTTAGTCGACCAGGCGCTTAGAAAGATCTTTATTAAGGATTCGGATCCCAAAAGGCTCATACGTAGCTTCAATCAAGTTTACTTATTTGCGCCTTTTGACGGTTTCCGCTGACCCCGCCGCGAAACCAGCCCTAATACTTAAATAATAAATATCAGGGGACCATCTCACACAAATTGGCCTAGTCCCAAACTAAGCTCCAGGCTTGTACTATGGGTACTAGACAACGATAAACATACTTATATAGAGAAATACATACTTAGAAAACATACAAGACTCGGGAACAAATACGCGATCATCACACAAGTATCTGCTCTTACCGATTTGAACTCAGGACCGCAAGCTTCAGAGGCAGAGTCACTACCGCCTAGGCTAACGTGTCGTCAAAATACCAACTTGGTCTTATAGTTAGATGATGGTAGCGATCCAGACGGACCCAAAGTTCTTCCACCACTAAATAAATAAATATGGATATTTGTTATCGCAAAAAACTGGTTCACCGGGTACCATTTATTAATTACTTATCTTACCCACGTCATTACCGTCCACGCCCTCTTACATATCGTTAATATATTTAATTACCAGGGCCTCTATTCAACTGCGTTATAACGATATCGTTTTTGACCTGTTTCCGTATTGTCAACGTTTTGACAACTCTTATGTCATTTACAATAATGGCGACTGTGACATAAACGATTCTTAAACGTGTCAAACACGATATCGTTTTAACGCACCTGAATAGAGGCCCAGGTAATCTTAAGTATTGACGTATTGAACCAATAACTATTTGTTTTATACTGCCTTTCTAAACCGTAACATTAAAATACTATCTCAGATTTGGTTGACAAAGTAGATTGAACCCTCTTTAGTTAGAAATGAGGTTGTGATTGCAACAACTGTCTTATTTGAGATGCTCCTATTTGGCTTAACAGGACAGTGTATACTCTAATTTAAGTTATGATCCTTTGGTGCCGTTTCGTAGCCAATTTTCGTAGCTGGCGGCAAAATGGGAATCTAAAATTACCTGTTTTAACGGGTTGTTTCCAATTTCGAAGCTGGTTACCAACCGCAGTTACGAATCGGTAATGGAAAAGTCCCGTTTAGTAGCCATTTACAAAACGGGTTTTTTTCCCGTATCGAAGCTGGTTACTAACCGCAGTTACGAATCGGTAATGGAAAAGTCCCGTTTAGTAACTAGTTACAAAACGTTTTTTTCCCGTTTCGAAGCTGGTTACGAACATGATAGTTTAAACAAATAAAATCAAAATATTTACTTATTCAACTGCCACATGCGGGCTCTTTTACACGGTGATACGTAGCGAATCTACTAGCGCTTCGGACAAGACCATGCGGAGGAAATTTAAAACTTCAGCAGATGGTATTTTTTTCAATACAATAATACTTAAAAGTAAGTTACATTACAAAACTAGCACAATGAAAAACCATAATAAATGTAATGTCAATATCATTAAATTAAAAATAATTACTAGGAGAACAACACGACGAGGTCTTTACGACAAACTTAAAAGCTACGTTATAGACTGGTTGATAATGGTGCTTCGTGTAGTTGTTAGTTTATTGCTATTGTTAATGTACTGAGGGTGGTACAGTCGGTTGTAAAAGCAGCTGCATACTTTAGTTCCATGTCACTTTAACAGCATTGACAGATTGGTGCAGCGGTTCAAACATGACGTTAAAGTGGCAAAGTACTTGGTGTGCAGTCACTTATAAGGCATACGTTCAAATCCAGCTAGGGGTGTATGATGATCGAAAACAAAGGTTTGTTTTATGTCCAACTAGGACCATGATTCCGACTATTTCCGACAGCGTTGAAGTTAGGTATCTATCGATAGTAGAATAGAGATAGAATAGAAATCTTCATTGTCAGAATGTGAGTGCAGTTACAATAAGTATGATGTTATTAAACACGGTAAGAGCAACGGGTCACAATTAACCGCTTTCCGGCGTGCAGTATCTAATTTAATTATCCATATACAGATATTCCATTGTATTTGTAATATTTAACTTTAAATAAACAAATTTTTATTTATTTTATTTTATTTTTATATTTATATTCTTAATGCGAAAGTGTGTCTGTCTAGTGCTGTACCCGATTTAGATAAGATTCGGTATGGAGATAGAGTCCCGGGGAAGGACATAGAATAGTTTTTATCCCGGAAAATTGTACAGTTCCCGAGGGAGCAGTGATAAATGCAAAATAAAAATATCATCGTATTAAACTACGCAATGTAAAATACCTGAATTCAATGAAATCTCCATGATTTTAAAATATAATACCGTATAACATATTACTGCGGGAATAATATTATTTGTCGTGGTAACATTAAGTCTATTTCACTATCCTTATGTACCTATAGAGTTTCTTCGTTACTACGTGGAATAAGGACAAACCAGCAAAAGATTCGCATTCATAAATATTAAAAGAAAATCTAATTAGCATTGCTCACTACTACTAAATTAATATGGTTTATTAATTTATGGCTTTTGTTTGACAGATCGCTTTGGAAGAACATCTTGAAGAAGAACACTTAGAGCCCTTGACATCAGATGAGGAAAACCGCCAAGATGACGACGAGGAACAGCAAGAGGAACTCGTCCGTGAAGAGATCATCATTAAGACTGAACCAGAATTCTCTCCCAGACGACCGAGAAAACGGCTGAGATACACTGCTCATCAGACACATAAACCAAGACTTACCAAAGCTCCTAGAAAGGTAGTTAAGGAAAGTAACAATTTGGACAACAAGGTTTTAGAAACACTAAGTTTGCTTAGGAGGTCAGATTTGACGAGGAAAAAAGATGAATGTGATAGTTTCGGAGAATATATAGCTATATCGTTAAGGAAACACGATGATAGAACACAGTCAATGATCAAGCAAGCTATTAATAATATATTGTTTGAACAAGAGATGAAGAAATACAGCGTTGGTCAGTATGCTGTCGTTATTTCGGGAGTTGATGAAAACCCTTTGATTTTGGGTGATGACAAATAGCTAACAATTATTGTGAGTGATATCGAACTGCGAGCCTAATAGATGATTAAAACTGACATGTTTAGTTTTTAAAAAACATGTCTATTAGAATTGATAAGTGTAAAGTTGTTGATGATGTTCTGTATCTAAATGTTTCTCATTGTAAGATCGTTAATAAGAAGCCGATTTGCTATTAAAAATGTACAGTTCTCTGTGTGTTACTTTTATTATCTTACTGTAACTCAATAGGAAAAAAGAGAAGCTAAATCATTTGAATACCGATCCTCTTATCTATGTAAAGACCGATAGGGAAACTGCTACTTAAGATGCGCTGTTCTTCAAAGTCATTGATAACACGCTTCAAATCACGCAAACCAGTACCAGCCACGCATCAAGAAATGTTTCCATATTTTTTCCATCGCTCAGAAATCTAGTTCGACTTGTCTACGTGCACCACAGCACGGTGCACCTCTACTTAAAAAAAATAAAAGACTATCTTCACTTGCTCGCTATCCATTACTGTTATTCCTCCAATCACGATCATGCTTGCATATTGGAAGCAGTCTTGTACAATATTGTCTAACGTTAGCTCAATGTTTCTAATATTAACCGTTACCCTGCAATTTTATTCTAGTTTGTTAATAGTTTTAGTTTCTTTGTAATGTTTTATACCTATTGCCGCTCAGTTGAGAACAGTATAGTTAGATTGTTATGCATCCGCAGCAATAGGTATGACGTTAGTGGTTTAAATTGCAGCTTCATTGCATTTAATGGATGCAGTGGTAGTGGTTAAGTGGCGCATTAGCAGCCGACATCACGCCACCTCGCGTCATTAAAACTCCTGCAGTTTTTGTTGCAATCTGGCCAGTTTGTAGGCATTTAATTTTGCTTATATTGGTTATAACTTTTCCTTATAGTTTTTATGAGTATTTGCAACTTCCTTTGGCTTTTATCGTGAGAATTTTATTTAGATTTTTTTATTTCAATCAAAACCAAGATAAATGTCTAAATTTAGGTTTTTTAGGCCAGTTATTTATTTAGGTTAGCATAAAAGTGACATTAGCAAAAACTTATTACATTATTGTTTGATTGCCAGATCGGTTTACTTCTGCCACAACATGTTAACAAATTGGAACCTTGTTAAAACTATGTTATTACTCGTGGGAAACATAATATAGGTTGATTTCACGGTTCGTGACTACGAAGGGAAGGGACAGACTAACTAACAGCTGGGAAATTCTACGGGTATACTCAGAGCAAGCCCCATGAAATGGCAAAGTATATTATTATGCTGTGTTCGTAAAATAGAGACATTATAAGTAGAGAACTGGTAAATTATTATTTTCTGACTCACTGGTCCCAAAATACTGACAACACAGTCAATTTGTCAATTTAAATGAATTAAAAGTAAATACAACTTTGTTTCTTTTTAGTTAAACCAAAGTAGGTACAAAGAAAAAACAAGAACAATGTCTGAAGTCAGACTATCTAACAAAATTGTGGTTCAGTTTCATGGACATTCTCTGGAATTGGATGTCGCTTCAAAATCAAAGTAAACCAAATTACTAGATATCTTAAATAAAAAAAAATTGATCTTAACTCTCCCAACTTCTCAGGTTTTTACATTTATCCCATAAAATAGAATCAACATTATTTGCCCGGTATTCTCACAACTCGTGTAATGTTACGGATGTCATTATAGAAATACCTTACCCTTTCACTCGTAAAAATACGGAAGTGCATAAGAAAAAAACTTATTAGTGTAATTGGGAGGAATCTAAGTGTATTTGTATGATAACCAGTTTGCGGTTTATGGAAAGGTTTTCTCTTGTTCAATGCCGTTGGCTTTTAGAGACAAAACTTGTTAAGTTGATCTTGGTTTCAAGATTAGGTGACTTGGGATTCATTGTATTTTTTACAAAGGTCATTCAAAAATCATTGTAAGGAATAAATAGGCTATATTAGACTCAAATTCAATGCCCCTATTTATTTAATTTGTAAGGAAATCTGCAGTCAGTGCACATATTCTGTAAAAACTACTATTGTTTATCTGTTAAGGTTCAAACGATGCCCTTTAAAATTAGGTCAAACGAACGGACGGACAACGAAAGCTTATAGTAATAGGGCCCCGTTTGGCACCTTTTGAGTACGGCACCTAAGTAACGGTAAATCTTATACTGACCATTATATCATATTTATTTAAATCTTAGAACACACCCTTTTTTCGCTAGGGCCTATTTTAAACCAATTTTTTTCTTGTACAACTCGCAACCATTTTTTGCGCTTTATTCTCTCCTATGCCATAATAACTGCATCGACTGATGCAACATCATTACTGCAGACAAGCTGGCGGCACATAATGATGACTTAAATGACTCATAACACCAAGGTTATGGAATCGTACCATACTGCGGTCTAGGTTAGCAACAAATCCACTCACGCGCACTTGAACCTACCTATATTATAGAAAAGTTTTTGTTGCAGCTCTTAGTAATTATAATTACATATTGTTACGTATGTATGTAAACTTTATTGTTCAAAAGAAAAAATAAAAACATAAAGTTGTTCTTGTTATTTTTCATGTTTTGTTGATTGATACAATAAAAAAACAAGTTGTTTAATAATGCTTGTAATTTGTAAAGTATTGTCCTTAATTTATAATTATCAAAAAGATAAGGCTGTTTAAAATGTAATTTATTGGTTGGACGAATAATTCTTTAACTCTGGATGGTAACAAATAAGTATAAAATTCGACACTTCACATGCAACATCCCTTTTATTCGTCACTTTAGACTTAATCGAAGAAAAGATATGGAGTAATGGCGGTCAAACTCGCACATGTGTATGCTTTAATAACATAAATAATGCTAAAAAAACTTGCTACGTTTATCTGTCATAATAACATAATAATGAATACTTACGACTTATAAACCGTAATAGGTAAATAGAGGGTTTCTTTTCAAAATATCTGTTACTACAGCGAATTTCCAAACAATGAAAAAATAAGTAATAAAATGGGTTCCACTTAGAATAAACGTTTTTTTTTCCACTTTATTTATTTTGTTGTACGTATCGTAAAATAAAACAAACAATTAACATAAAACAAAACACCAATACAAAAAAAAATACAAGTGTCAGTTAAGCTCGGGCTGCTTCGATTTGAAATCGGATTCAGATCGGAATTTAATAATACCTACTGTATGGTGGTACAGAACCCTCGGTGCGTGAGTCTGACTCGCACTTAACCATTTTTTAAATTAATTCAATCTCAATTCAAATCTCTTTGTTTTTCATACATTGTTCAACTAGATGCATGTTGAGTCGACCTTGATACTTCTACCCTCATAAGTCAATAGGTGGTATCTCAAATTCAACAGCCAAAGCAGATGAAATCCTCTGCTATGGGCAATAAGGTTGCATTTGCTACAGGGATTTGGTCTGATATACCGTCATTTGTCATAGTAAGGTAGACTTGTTACTTGACTGCGCGTGGATAAAGTGTCAGCCACTCAGGCGCAACGTCAACATATAACCGCTTTGTTTCGTATTCCTATTCTATTGCATCTACAGTTTCATTGTATGAATCATAAGCTTATTGAATGGTAAATGAATTCGATAAGGTCATAGAAGGAACTGTAATATTCTCATGACATCTATTAAGCAGCTGATTTTGTAAAAATTATATTGAGACAAAAACGCCCTCATGACTTCCAAAACTAATTAACTTACTTTGATGTCGTTAATTGTTGTTTCTGTCGCGAAAAGGGTTCGCGATAAATAACCCTACCATATTGTACATAGCAACACTGATTGATTACCGGATGTCGACAGACTCCATATTACCTGTGGTAAGTGCACACAACTCAATGTAACGTTTAACTTGAAATAAGTTGTATCCAAAGTTATCAGTGAAAATAAATGTTCTTTGTGCCTGCTCCGCCGCCAGATGATAAAAGCTAAGTACCTAGAATAAGTAAAGATTATACTTTCATATCTATGTTGAATGAGTGGAGGTTGGGGCTCAGCGAAACTCTTTGAGCTGATTGAGCATTCAATTTCTATCTCGTTAATCTTATAAGTTTATGTGTAATCCACAACAATGTGCTATTATATGTTACTACCAAGTCAATTAACAAGGTTAATGAGCCACCACCAATTATATCTGGTGACTTCGAGAATCGACAGATTCACCTGTGCGTGTAGTATTGGCCAATTCTATTTAGCAAGGTATTAAGTGCTCTAAAGTGGTTGTACTCGTGGAGTATAACATTGTCTAGAAGACAAAAGTTAAGAGGTTGTGCTCGCTGAGTATAACAATGTCTGGTAAGACAAAAGTCAATGACAAGTGAGTCTTCAGGACTCGACCTGCTCTTTGAGGGGTTCCTAAGTTGGTGACATTAAATAGCATGTTAAGTCTAAAATTGTTGGTATATTACTTGTGTATTGAAGGTGTAGCTGGGTACTTAGAGAGTCTAACAGTTGATTCATTAATACCTTTCAAAAACAGGTGGAGCATAAAATCCTAAGATACTACTTATACATCTATGGCGGGCGTGGCTAGGCTGAGGAACTCATCTGATCATAAGGTAAGACAGTTGACACAGACACTCACAGTTTCAAGTCAGACAAAATTATAAGCTCTTGGTCACTCTACCTACTATGCTTGTTAGATATGAACTAAGTAAAACTTAAAGCGAAGCAGATCAAATTCTTACTAATAAGATATAGTTAAAACTCTTGAGTTATATTCCGAACCTGGGAGAGAGATATCAATGTGAAATCATTCTGTTTAGAATGCTTTTACAGTGGTATGAAAATTTGTCAATAATCTAGGGATTATCGCACCACAGATTTAGTGTATACTGAGATAGATTCGTGCATAGGTGCGGACAGATTGGTGAAGATGTGCTGGGATAGGAACAGACATAATATTAACAAATATCTAGCTTAGCAAGCATTTAAAGACTCAGTTGGTTTCATTAGACTTTTAGTACAAATTAAACCAAGTTCAACAAATAATAAATCTTATTTGATACCTATTCTGTGACCACAAAGAGCATAAGAAGAATACGTATGTTTTTATCAAATTGAAACTTGTGTCGGTCAGCTGTCTTATGAGCTAGATGTAATGAAATGAGTAACGACATCTGTAGTTAAATAGGAAAACTACGCAGTATAGTACGATTTGATATATATTCATAAGAAAATAATAAACATTGTTGTACTTTATTTGTGTAACCCTTAAATATAAGAAACGGACCCTAGTGTGCGTGTTAAATATTGTTTTACTTTAGTTGACTACTAAGGAAAGGAAAGTGGTCAAGCTTCAAAGTTGTTTATCTGCCTAGTATCCAATCATAGATGGCGTACCATGTTACTAAATATAAATAGTATTCGTTTCATAAAGAAGCATTACTATTGTATTAAAATATTAATTATTTACTTATGAGAATTATAACATATGACAAAATGATATTTCTTACGAATTGGAATAAAATTATTTAGATATTGTCAAACGCGAAAGTCAATTCAGTAGGTACTTAATTCGTTATCTGTTAATTCACCGGTATGTAGTCTGGATTTTGAGAAAATTCATATTGCAATTTAATTTAGTGAATTACTATCGAAGTTACGTTCTACTACTCTGAATACATTTGAATAATTACTTACTTATCAGGGTGGAACAAAAGAAAGAAAACAAAACAAAATGGCTAACGTGTGATCTGTGCTACCTTCTGTAAACAAACTTCGTACCGGCTCGGTTTAGAGGTTATTCTGCAATATACCTATATGAAACTTGAAATAAAGTCCAGATGAACGTAAATTAATTAATATCAACAGGTAAGAGTCAGAATATGTTATTTACGCTGTGTTTAAGCATAATTGCCTACAATTTATAAGGTTGACGACATTTTTGCCGGCTACCTAGAAGTGATTCACATTTTAACGAAATAAAGTGTTAATACATTACTAAAGGAGTCATATAATTAAAAAATGACCACGTAACACGATATTTTTACGATTTTGGATAGCATTACAATCAATTTTCTGTAAAGATGTAACTACAAAGCGAAAAAGTTTTATCTGAAAATACAATATTATTTCCAATGGGCACTTAGATATGATTACTGTTTATTAATAGGATCAACGGCGATAAGAGAACACTAGAGAACAAGGTCATCACATCACCTGTGAGCATAGTATATTATGGGAAACACCTAAGGGATAGGTATGTACCTAAGTACTCAGCAATTTCATGAGAAATTTACTATAATACATGAGTAAATAAGCACTTAAATGAGCACTTATTTGCTTAAGTGTTATCTTTGAGATATAAACTATTATTTGCAACATGAATTGAAACAAATTCCGAGTAATAACATTGTACAGTTTGATCATGAACTTGCATTATAACGCATCATGATCATGAGGTATAATATTCGAGTTTTTCATTGTAGGTACGAGTAAAACATGTTTGTAGCATTACAAACAAATCAATATAGTAATTACATAAGACAAATGGCAATAATTTGATAATTGTCTCATTTAAATACAAGTACTAAAGAATATAGTAAAGAAAAAAAAAAGGAGGAAAACGGTTTATTCAGTAAATAAATATTCATATTAATTCAAATAAATTACTGGATTACTTTTATGAATGACTAAACAAATAGCTTATATGTTTATTTTCTCACTGACTGACAGTAAAGAGTGGTAACAATTAATTTGTTTTAAGTTCATTTGAGTCATGGCGCTCTGATTAAACTTCAGTAGAAATAGAGTATGACTATCTACATTAGCACTGAAGGTTTGACTTAATATTATAAAAGGCAAGAAACATAACTTCATTGTTTGATTATTTATGTGAGATAAATATGTAAAAGAAGTTATTCTAAGACATAAAGGTTGCTTATTCCAATAATTAAAATTTCACATAATTTTACTTTATATACTACATATGTTGCAGAGTGCTTGCACTGTAATGCTGTAACAAGAGGTGTTCAACATTTACATACCATGTTAAGATCAAAGTTTACAGTCACTAATGATAAGTAATACCTACTGCCATACATATTAACAAATATCAACATCACATTTGTTTTAACTAAGTCAATCTATTGATAGTAAATACCTATTGTGGGACATTAAAGATAAAAACCAAATGATCTTAATAGTTCCATATAGTAAAATAAAAGGAGGCGCATGGTAGTGCGATAGTCAAGTTTAGGCAATGTACAAGAATTGCTCTAATTACTTATTCAATTTATTAGAACAAGAAATCACATACTAATATACAATTGATACTTTATAACAAAGTGGGCTAATGATAGTATAAGATATGTCATAATACCTATTTCAAAGGTAATAAGGTTACTAATGAGTATATACTAGAAGTGAACATGCTCCATGCAAAATAAACTCAACAATTCATTAAATAATAGATTAAATCAATAAGGTTAACGTTACTATGATAAATGTGGATAGTATAAACAGTTGCACTATAAGGCATTTATGACGATTTCAGATTTATACCTATACCATAATATTGTAACACCATGGAGGAAATATATTTAACTAGACTTATTAAATTTGTGGCAAATATTAAAAGCTTGTCAAGCAGCTCTCGTGTGCTTTGTGTTTCCAAGTCGTGGTCTTCTGAAGATGAAGAACAAGCAAGGATTCTATCATCAAAGTTACAAGCCGTACTTAATCGTTTCAACAACGAATTGTATCAATATTTCAACAGTTCCAAAAATCCTAATGCAGATGAAATATCTGATATGACAACTGAACAGCTGGAAGGAGACGAAGTGTTAGCTGAACTGAATGCTAGAATACAAGTCAGAAGAGTTAAGGCTGCTTCCTATTCTTCAAGCTCAAGTCAGTTGGTGAATAGAGGAAAATTACCGGAGTTGGTTTTACCTACTTTTTCGGGAGATGTTCTCCAATGGACTCAATTTTGGGACCAATTTTGTTCCATTATTGATCAAAGAGAGTTAAGAGATGTTGATAAACTACAATATCTAAAGGCTTCCTTGAGGGGTGAAGCTGTGACAATCTTAGAAGGTCTTGAGACCACTAATGACAACTATAAGATTGCCATAACAACTCTGTCAAATCGATATGGAAAAAGGATACAAATAATTGATGCGCATTACTCGTCACTCTACAAACTTAAAAGAGCAGAAAAACAAGAAGAGTGTAGAAAAACACTAGATGAAATTGAAAGACATCTTCGTGTATTAAGCTCTCTAGGAGAAAGTATTGAACATAATCACCTTCGATTCGTTATTATGGAAAAATTCCCAGAAGAGGTTATATACGAACTAAAGTTAAAATTAAGTTGTGAAACCGTAGGAGAAATCAGAAAACAACTTCATGTTGTAATCTCAGCTAGAGACGATGCTAAGAGGACATTTGAGAAATCAAGTAAGGAAGAATGTAGCTATACTACAGAAACGCTTCATGTAAAAGAAGAAAGAATCAAGAAGAGACCTAAGGTCCAAAAATTAAAACCCAAAGATACTGTGAAAGGACCAAATAAACGGTTTAAACCAAATGTAACTGCTTTCAATAAAACTCACACCACTAAAAGATTTTACAACTTTAAAGAAGAGAAGGATGGAAAAGGATCTAGCCAAAAGAAAAGAAGGCTCTACTGCATATTCTGCAAGGGTGATCATTTCAACGATGAATGCACGGATAGTAAAACTATAGAGCAAAGAAAATCAAAATTAAAGAACCGTTGCCATAATTGTCTTCGTGTAGGTCACACCTTAGACTCCTGTAGGTCAAAGTACAGAACTTGTTATCACTGTGGTAAAAAGGGTCTACATAACAGAGCACTGTGCCCTAATAAAGGATCACTTAAGAAGGAGTCCACTAGTGCACTACACGTTCATGGAAAGGAATCTACAATTTTACAAACAGCTGTTGTCAAGGTCGAAGGACTTAATAATAAAACCATGAAGTGTCGTGTACTATTGGATTCTGGTAGCATGAAGAGTTATGTTACACAGAACGTCGCTAAACACCTTGAATTGGAGTCAGAAGAAGACGGTCATCTTATGGTATTCACGTTTGGGTCAGACACACCTCAAGAACTGGATAGTTCAATAGTAAAGCTCCACATTAAGTCGAGGCTTAATAAGAGAAAGGTTCTGTATGCGAACGTCGTACCTTCCATTACACGTGGTATCTCATCTCATAGTGAAGAACTTAAGGAATGGAACCATCGGAAGAATTACCTACTGGCTGATGATGGATCTCTTATGGACAGAGTAGATATTCTGATCGGTAACGATTATTACCATTCTATTATGGCTGAAGAAAAGGTAAAGATACGAGAAAACCTCTATCTGGTAAATTCCGATCTAGGATGGATTCTTTCTGGCAGAACTAGAGACAAGCATAGAGACGAGTTGTCAGTACTCACATACTTTCAAGCATCATATGAAACTAAATTGAATGAACCTGATTTACCATTAGATCAAACATCTATGAAAGTCTTGTGGGATCTAGAATCAATCGGAATTACAGACTCTCCAAATACCAAGAGGGAAAAGGAAGCCATTAGGCAATTTAACAAGAATACCCTGTTTAAGGAAGGACGATATCACGTTAGTTGGCCTTGGAAGGAATATCCACCTGAGCTACCTACCAACTACGGGTTAGCATACGGTCGTTTAGTTGGATTGTTGAAGAGATTAGATTCGGAAACCTTATCAACCTATAACCAAACATTGAAGGATCAGCTACAAAATGGTATCATAGAAGTAATACCTGAAGGAATCAAGGAGGATCATCCTATTCATTTTTTAGCTCATCACGCAGTAGTGACACCTGGCAAATCTCTAAGAATCGTCTATGATGCTTCAGCAAAGACAAAAAACACTAAAAGCTTAAATGAGTGCTTATATTGCGGTCCTATGATGTTGGAAGATTTGACAGGATTACTTATTAAATTCAGATGCCATGCCATTGGAATAACGGCGGATGTAGAAAAGGCCTTTCTACAAATTGCTTTAAATGAAAATGATAGAGACGTTACAAGATTTCTTTGGTTAAAAGACATAAACAAACCCATAACTGAAGACAATCTGCTTCAATATAGATTCGCACGTGTACCCTTCGGTATAATTTGTAGTCCATTTCTTTTGAATGCTACAATTAAACATCACCTACAAAGATCAAATGGAAACTACGCTAAACAACTGGCTAATGACATATATGTAGACAACGTGCTTACAGGAGTAGAATCTGTTGAAGAAGCTTTAAACCTTTATAGGGAAGGAAAGAACGTCTTCGCTGAAATTTCAATGAACCTAAGAGAGTGGAGCTCTAATTCTAAAAAATTTGTAGAACAAATACCTGACATTGGTGAACAATCAACTGTCAAGACACTTGGTCTAAATTGGGATCTGCAAAACGATGTACTAAAGCTTAGAGGCAAGGTCAATGAAAACAACGCTAACACTAAGAGAGGAGTCCTTAGGACAATAGCAGCAATCTACGATCCTTGTGGATTCGGTGCACCTACCATACTACCAGCCAAACTGCTACTACAGCAACTATGGAAGGAACGTGTTAAATGGGACGCCGTGTTACCTGAAGATTTACTTCACAAGTGGAAGACAATCCTAAAAGAACTAAAACTAGTAGAGACCATATGCCTACCGAGAAGCATTATTGTACCCAATGAAAGGGAAGTACAAATACATTGTTTTACTGATTCATCGACAGTTGCTTGTTCAGCAGTGGTATACCTAGTACAGAGAAACACAGTCAACTTTATAATAGGAAAATCACGTCTTGTTCCTGTTAAGGATCAAGAAAATTTGAAAATACCGCGCTTAGAGTTATTGGGAATGCTCATAGGAAGTCGACTAATTAAATACGTACTCAAATTTTTACAATTAAACGTAACGTTGTTGACACTGTGGACAGACAGCCAAATAGTTATCGATTGGTATCATTCAGAAAAAATACTTGAACCATTTGTATCCAGGAGACTGGAAGAAATAAGACAGAACAAGAATCTGGTTGTGAGATATGTGCCGTCTTGCCTTAACCCTGCAGACGTAGCCACACGTCCGACTACCTCAGACGAGGAGAGAAATAGATGGTTGGCTGGACCCGATTTTTTAAAACAAGACCCGAAGCATTGGCCTAGAGGTCCGCCAAGAGATGTTTCTCTTCTGACGGGGGAGGGTGTGTTAAACACAGAAAAACAACTAAAAACAACATCATTAGATGAAGGTTTACAGGAAATAATAGAATTACAAAAAACAACATTTCCAGAAGAGTACAAAGGAAAGAAAACACATTTATCCAAAAACTTAGGATTGTTCGTTGACACCAATGGAATATTAAGATGTGAAGGAAGACTCACAAATTCAGATATATCCTATGACGCAAAGCATCCTATACTCTTACCTAAGTACAGCGAGTTGACGGAAAAAATCATCAAGGAAATCCATGAGAAAAATCTTCACGTAGGTGTATCTCACACTTTAAGTCTCGTACGACAGAAATTCTGGATTCCTCAGGGAAGAGCACAAATCCAAAGGATTCTGAGCAAGTGCGCAAGATGCGTTAAACACGGAGGAGGTCCGTACGAGCTACCCAAGACCCCGGCTTTGCCGGTTGAGAGAGTCAAATATACTGCAGCTTTTACGTACGTGGGAGCAGACTATTTCGGTCCAATGCTCATAAGAACAGAAAATGGCTTAAAAAAGAGATGGATCTGTCTTTTCACGTGTCTTGTAATACGAGCAATACACCTGGAGGTAGTTAAAGATCTAACCACGGACGAATGTCTCATGGCGTTCAGACGTTTCATCGCTACTAGAGGAACTCCATCGCTTATACTAACTGACAATGCACCTCAATTCAGACTGCTAGCTGAAGTGATATCAGAAGAAGGAGCGTTGACAGACAAGATAAAGTGGAAATTCATACCTCAATTGGCACCTTGGCATGGAGGCGTGTATGAACGACTTGTGGCCGTCGTGAAACACTGTCTAAAACGAACACTCCAAAAACATATGCTAGGTGAAAATCAGCTCTCGACAATCATCAAAGAAGTTGAAGCCGTAGTCAACACTCGACCACTCACATATGTTGGAGCCGATATAGATCACATCCTAAAACCAGCCGATTTTCTAACACCTGGGAGATGCTTGAACCTTCAAGTACTCATGGATCACTTACCAATTTCGGGTTCGATCATTAAGCAAGAACTTATCAAAGGATAGAAGAGAGGCAACAACATTATGAATGAGTATAAGGAAATGTTCATTAATCAATATTTACTTAGCTTAAGAGAAAGGTACAGAAACTCACCTAAACAGGCTAGAGTAAGAACTCATGACATTCCTAAAATAGGTGACGTAGTACAGATTAAAGGGGAGACAAAAAACCGTGAAAGTTGGAAGATAGGAAAAATAGTAGAAATAATAAAAGGAAGTGACAACTTATGTAGAGTAGCAAAAATAAAAGTTGGTGATAATATATTTACGCGTTCCATTTCACACCTCTATCCACTGGAAGTGGAAACTAAGGATTCAAGTGACAAAATTTTCAATCAAGATGAAACGAAAAACGAAGACGTCATTGTTGGTAGTTTGCTCCAAACACCATCTATAGAAAGTATGGATTTGAGAACTGATGATTCATCAGAAATGAATTATAACCAAATAAATGACGATGAGGCTAATCAAGAAAAGAGACACGGCTTAGCACGAGACACGAGAGAGAAACTAAATGAAACAAGCATAACAGACGACTCCGAGGTCGTACGAAATCAGATTCTGTATGATTCAGAAAACGATACAGAGAGTAATGAAGAATCTTGCAATCAATCAAATGAAGGAAAACAACAGCGAGCCGCAGCAGTCCAAGCACTGGAAAAAATTCGTGAATGGACTCGCGACTTGATGACAAAAATTTACTAAAATCCGCGAGGCGGGTGTGTCGCGAAAAGGGTTCGCGATAAATAACCCTACCATATTGTACATAGCAACACTGATTGATTACCGGATGTCGACAGACTCCATATTACCTGTGGTAAGTGCACACAACTCAATGTAACGTTTAACTTGAAATAAGTTGTATCCAAAGTTATCAGTGAAAATAAATGTTCTTTGTGCCTGCTCCGCCGCCAGATGATAAAAGCTAAGTACCTAGAATAAGTAAAGATTATACTTTCATATCTATGTTGAATGAGTGGAGGTTGGGGCTCAGCGAAACTCTTTGAGCTGATTGAGCATTCAATTTCTATCTCGTTAATCTTATAAGTTTATGTGTAATCCACAACAATGTGCTATTATATGTTACTACCAAGTCAATTAACAAGGTTAATGAGCCACCACCAATTATATCTGGTGACTTCGAGAATCGACAGATTCACCTGTGCGTGTAGTATTGGCCAATTCTATTTAGCAAGGTATTAAGTGCTCTAAAGTGGTTGTACTCGTGGAGTATAACATTGTCTAGAAGACAAAAGTTAAGAGGTTGTGCTCGCTGAGTATAACAATGTCTGGTAAGACAAAAGTCAATGACAAGTGAGTCTTCAGGACTCGACCTGCTCTTTGAGGGGTTCCTAAGTTGGTGACATTAAATAGCATGTTAAGTCTAAAATTGTTGGTATATTACTTGTGTATTGAAGGTGTAGCTGGGTACTTAGAGAGTCTAACAGTTGATTCATTAATACCTTTCAAAAACAGGTGGAGCATAAAATCCTAAGATACTACTTATACATCTATGGCGGGCGTGGCTAGGCTGAGGAACTCATCTGATCATAAGGTAAGACAGTTGACACAGACACTCACAGTTTCAAGTCAGACAAAATTATAAGCTCTTGGTCACTCTACCTACTATGCTTGTTAGATATGAACTAAGTAAAACTTAAAGCGAAGCAGATCAAATTCTTACTAATAAGATATAGTTAAAACTCTTGAGTTATATTCCGAACCTGGGAGAGAGATATCAATGTGAAATCATTCTGTTTAGAATGCTTTTACAGTGGTATGAAAATTTGTCAATAATCTAGGGATTATCGCACCACAGATTTAGTGTATACTGAGATAGATTCGTGCATAGGTGCGGACAGTTTCCTACTTATGCTTGGATAATAAAAGTAAATTAATAAATTCTGGCCCAAGTTTTGTCAAAAAACGACTTTGTTGGCTTCTCACTCCTTTGTTTTCCAAAATACACAATTTATTTACCCAATGAGCTCTAAAAACGATGCCCCACTTAATGGGTTAAGTCAAAAAAGAATCGCTTTAGCTGTGTGGGAGCCCCTTTTTTTATTAATTTAAGGATTACTGACCGATTATACATCATCATTACAATAAATGAGTTCTTACGCTAGTGTTAAACAGGACGCTTATCGAATTATAGGTATATCTAATTACAGCTAAACCCAGAGTATTAAAGAGGATTTACAGCATTACATAAACAAACATTAATAAGTATTAGTATTAATTTTGATAAACATAAACACGAAATTGTCCTTAGGAATCTTAATTACTAACAAAAACTTAAGACATACAATTTATATAAAGACAAATGTATAGCATGATGAGACACTTCACTCAACTTCTAAAAATATTTGTATGGCTTTGGGTTATCAAGATGCTTATACTGTGAAAATTTGAAGATGGTAGCTACAACCGTTTGGGAGTAAAACCTGCAAAAAAAAAGAAGTCAAATCAATGAAATTATGGAAGATCCTGTAGGATGAGAGAGACGCATTCTGCAGACATACTGTCAGAACAACTTTCTCTCTTTCCAAAAAAGAACACATTTGAATCGGTCTTCACTCGGCAGCTACGATGCCACATAGAGAGGTTCACAGGGAACATAGTAATTCTTCAGAGCAACACAGGCTGTTTCCATTCCATACAAGATTCACAGAATCATTTATAGGCCAGCCCAGAACCAGCCATTGTTCAATGTCATTAAATGTTACTCATGCTTCAGCTACATGTGTTTCCCGACAACAAACTAACCGATAAGGAAAAACTGAAGCTGATGCAATTTCCACTATCTATAACATTACTTGACCTGAGGATGATAGACTAAACAAATTACGTGCAGAGTTTAGGGAAAGTCAAGTAGAAACTATGTTGGTAACGAACCCGGAAGATCTAATTTATCAAAAGATGAAAATGTAACAATTCTGACAACAAATGCTAAGCTACCAATAGTCATTATGTTGCATGTTAAAGTTAAAAAGGCACATATGCTTAAGTCCATAGTGTTTCACAACCAGGATCTCAATATGCATAACGCCTATGAGCCTGTTCATCTATAGGTACGTACAAAAAGAAACTGACTGGGTGGCTGATCGATCAACGCCCAGCCGCCACTGGATCTAAGGACTTGAAATTTGTAGGGAATGATCCTACGATATCTTAGAAATAAGGGAGCGACAACACCGACGCGTAAAATACGGTGCCGTTGCCGTCAAACTAATTACATGTGTCAATTTTGACGGACCGTAATATACACACCGTTAAGCTCCGGTGTGGTTCTGGCAGAATTGTCCCACTGGACACTAGCCATATATATAAAAAAATTAACTTGAACTTGAACTTGAAGCTCCGGTGTGGTCGATCCCTTAAACCTCAATACCTACAAACATGACACCTGTTTTTATGGTAAGAACGCACACGAGCACTCAGGCAACCTGATGGTAAGTGGAACCTGAGACCCATAGACATTTGAATTCGTAAGACTATAATCCTAAGACCTCAAATGCGTTGCCAGCCCTGAGGACCAAGATGAAATGCCACTATGCTAGTACTTCGACCGGTTGTCTTATCCCCACACCGGAACACAACAATGCGAACACTTGCTTGGCGGGTGGTTAATAGATAAGATGGTGGTAGCGATCCGGCCGGACCCTGCACATGGTCCTACCACCTTCTTCGCATGTTTTTGTTGAATCTTCGAAATCCTTTCAATCTTGCTACTTTTGATTGAGTTGAGTAAGTAGGTACTTATTAGTTATTATAACTTCTCATTTCTAGTACCTTTTTTTTTTTTTGAGGGACCTTACGTAGTTAGCCTCTGATGGCTTTGACTACGTCGCCGGAGAGAGGGCGGTCTCCTGATGGGAGTCCACGCTATAAAAGGGTTTTTACACTAGCATGCCTAAGGGCGCCCCTATTGGGCCGACCTCGGACTTAGGACGCTAGGGGAGAATTTCAATCGAATTGGAGTTCTAGTACCTATCTAAACCATTTTGTTACAAGTGCTGTAATTTTAAAGTATACAGAAAATATTTTAATTTCACGCTGCGATCTTGGCGCGTGAAACCATCCCAATGACATGTTTTTCGACCGGAGAACGATGGTAAGTCGAATCTACCGACAATTTGTGTGTCCGATCAGGTGATCCGTTCAGCCTCTACAAGAGAAAGATGAACCATACAAAGGTAAGTAGATACAAACATACATATCGGTCAAAAACATTACCCTCATTGACATTCCACTGATACTGCTGCTGATGGATGTTAATCAATATGATGACGATAATAAAATGGTTCTCTATCGTTTAACCGAATTACATATGCAATAATTTCGTTTGCCCGAATTGAAATTCGGGCAAACGACATAATTTTATATGCCATAACAATCATGTGCCATAATATACATTTGCCATAAAGGCATTTTTTCTAAAACTGTGAACTATTCAGAATTGTGATAAAACAAACCTAACCTAACCTATACGATGGCATGTACAAAATACCTGAAAGGTTTACAATTTCAGAAAAAATGTCTTTATGGTAAATTAAATTATGGTAAGTTGTTCTTATAAATGAAGGGATACAAAGGGGTAAAATTGATGCAATTTTTAGACAGCATTTTTATTTTGTGTCCCTCCCCTATACGTAACGTGGGGATGTTTTTTTTCTCGTCTATATATAGTGTGGGGTATCGTTGGATAGGTCTGTCAAAAATATTACGGGTTTGTGACATCAAGTTTTCGATCAAGGGATCCGTTTAGGAAATATTAAATTAAGTTAAATTTAAAGCTCTAATATTTGATAGACTCCAGCGCAGCCTAAACTACAAATACTAAAAATCAGAAACTTAAATAAAAGCGCATATAACGAATTTAAAAGGAAAACTATCACGACTAAGTATTCAGTACATCATTGGTTTTTCAGATACAGGCAATTAATATTTTATACCTACTAAAATCATCTAAGACGGCACCATATGACTTTAAATAGAAAATTAGTTATTACTTGTTGATTTTTATGTTTGTAGTACTAAACAGCTTCGGAAACCTACACTGAGTATGGTCCGGCAAGCTCTTGCCCGTTTTTTTATTTGTATCAAAATTGAAAATGGCATTAAGGAGCAAAGGTACTTGAACTTTATTTCCTTGACGTTAGATTTTAATTTCCCTATTTGTAGAGAGACTCAAGAGTTTAAAAAAAAAATTGTCTTGCTATAATGGTAATTCCTGTTACATTCTCGTTGCTACCACTACATTCTGATTACGGTCACGCCTTTAAACTTGTTTCTCTACGTCAGAAGCAGTTTATCTTATAAACAAAGATAATTAAACAACTTTGTCACAGCAGTCAAAACATTATTAATTTTCTAGAAACAGTTATCCAAACAGACTCGACTTAGTCTCCACTCGAGGGATTCTCTTAAGTAATTGTTTTCTCTTAAATTAACTAAAAAAGAAAAGAAATAAAACAAAGATTTAGAATTTGAGTGAAAACCACAGTAAAAATGGGACACATTCAACACAGGTTAATATAGCTTAATACATATATACATACATAGCATCACGCCCTCACTCCCAAAGTGGGGTAGGCAGAGCCACAGAAATACCAACAACTCTAAAAAGACTTGGAGGTAATTCTGTAACCACTTTTCGCATATTCAGGCCAAGATGTTTACTAGTGTAACAGGTTGCAAGCCCATCGCCTAAAAATACTACAAGCCCTTATTCCCTTAGTCGCCTCTTACGACATCCACGGGAAGACATGGAGTTGCACTATTCTAACTCGGCAACCACTCGGGTCCAATAGGGTCCAATAGCTTAATAATAACTAATAAATACATAAAAGCATCCGAAATAAAGCTGAAGCAATGTTTTATAGGGCCCCTTTTCAATACAATGTGTGATTTGTTATTACGTATCGGTTTTACGAGTAGGTATTCTATTCTATTGTAAATATTTGCGACTCTAATTTTAGTGTGGATTCCTTCTAAACGACTACACGGATTTTTATCAATTGTAGCTTAAATACATCCCACTTAATTTAGTTTTCTATTTAAAAAAAATGCGATAGAATCTGTTCATTCGTTTAAGAGCTGCAGTGCTACAAACACACATATTATATACACGTTTATTAACTTCTAACACTGCTCTCTTTGAGGAAGTGCTCATGATAAATGATTACATTGTTATTGTTAAATAAATATTTTTTGATTGACATTATAATAGCACTAAAGTCAAAAATATCCGATTTTATACTTCCACGAATCATAAAGGCGTCTAGAAATATAAAACATAAAGTCAGACTACCTATGAAACTGATCATAAATGTTTTATTATTCCGCTTGGCGATGTCCCGTTAGACTCAATAATCATTGTACAAGACAAGTAATCACAAAGTGATCTTACCGACCCGGCAGACTTCGAGTCGCCTGCTAAATATAGAGCTTGCGTAAGCCACTCACATACATACTGTGAGACTGTGACATACAACAAACAACTGCCACAATACAAATTGCTTCTGCACTGGTCTTTACTACACACAATATTGAGATTATTTTCACATGCCCCGGTGATATATGGTTATCCTACGATTTGCCAGTATCAGTGTTTTGTTTTTCGATGCGTGCGAGTGCTCTTGCTCGAGAACTTTTACTGGATGTTTGTCTCTTTTTGGCAGGAGATTACCATGTTTATGCCAAGTTTATTAGCATGAGAGGCAAGATGCTAATGATAAAACTTTCTTTCGTTACTATCCGTAGAACTTTCCAGAATGTTAAAATCTTTTTGAAGATCTTGGTGTTGATGATCATAATAATATTAGATGGATAATGAGTGATAATCCTTTGCGACGTAGACATTACTATTCTAGAAAAGTATTCAAGGTTAGCTGTAGTTAATATATGTATAAGTAAAACAAGCGATTCATCCACAACATTTGAAGGCTTCAGCAAATGCTTGTTTTTTAACCTGATAAAGCGTTGAATAATTCTAACTTCTAAATAAAACATTCCACTCGTTATCACCAGGAAGCCAATCATATTGTTTTCCACTATATGACACATTTATATCGGACATTGTTTACCAGCTATCGACCTTCAGTTTATTTTTCATATTATGACATTTGGTAGCACCATCCGAAATCCTCTGAGCTCTGATCAACGTGAAACTTTCTTTCATCCGCAGGCCAAGTTTTTTTGGACATGTTAATCATGTTACGTGATAACAGGTAAATGGCGAATACGAAAACAATGTACCGTCAGAAGGTTATTTTCTTTTGATGAATATTGATAAGTAAAAGTTGAGATTAGTTACATTACTAACAATATTGACGGCTTTTTCCTTATTTCCTTGACGTTTCATACCTACTTATTAAGTAGATAATTGCTTAAGTCACTGTCCAGGGTCTCTGTTTTACTTTGTTATTACCCCTATCGCAATCGTATTATTAAGCCTTTACTGTCAATCAAGTTAATAAGAGCTATCATATCGTTAACAATGCAATTACAATAGGGGTAAATGTAGAATAGTTGAAGAAAACACGTTGAGAACTATTACAGAAATTGAATAACTGAAAAACCTGCATAACGCAGTATTCAAACGATGGCCTTGATGTTAATGTTCTCGTAAATGGCTAATCAATTAGCGAATTGCGATATTGGATAACAGATGTTTTGTTTTAAGGAAAAAGTACAGCTAGTACGATAATCACATTGCTTAAAACCAAGGTCCAAAGACTCTCTTTTTAAACAGTAATAAGTAATCTAATAATATTGATGTTTTTTTACCACTAAAGTTGTTTTATTGATTTATTATATAACGAAATCATATATAATAGATTAGCTGTTGCCCGCGACTCCGTCCGCGTAAAAAAATAATACATAACCTATGTTACTCAGTGATAATATAGCATTCTACTGGTGAAAGAGTTATTTAAATCGGTCCATTAGTTTCGGAGCCATTCAATGCAAACAAACAAACAAATCTTTCCTCCTTATAATTTTAGGATAGACTAGATTTTGCGCGCGACTCAATCCAATCCAAGTATAAGTAGTTTATTTAAAAATTAGTTGTTGTCCTAATCTGCGTGCTACTTTTCATCCATTCAGCCGGTCTGGCGTGATTGAGTAACAAACATCCATCCATCCAAACTTTCACATTTATATCAGTAGGACGGTAAACCCCGTAAACCATTACCAAAGTGATCATTATTGATAATTAATAGCGTTATCTTCCTAAAATTATATTATTTAAACAAAAAGATATGGTCTATATTATTGTTAAACAGATCAAGCTACTATTTTGATGGTCGCAATACTTCATCCCCAAAATCCCAAAATGCATTTAAAAACCACGACCGTAGCAAAAAACTGGAGATCGGGCAGGCCAAGGCAGCCCTGTGAAAATAACTCAATCATCGTACTATGAACTCTAAGTCCTTGAGTTTTGGTCTGTTTTCTGATTCCACTCTTGCGTACGTGCAAGAAAACATGGCGATCTCTCAGCAGGATATTTAAAGAAATGACGCGCCTCGAAAGTTCTTTGTTGTCGTTTTCTTAATTTCTTATTGTCTGCTTTATCTTTATTAGGCTCACCCATTTCCTTAGTTATAGTTTTAATGGCTATGGGTTATTGAGGTTTAATGAGGTTAAGCTTATCAGGTAGTTTTTCTATCTTTAATACTTTTGCTAATGAATAAACATTAGCAGTATCTTAGTCATTGTGTTATTAATGACCTTCTCTATATCATTTTACTTGTAAATGAGCATTTTAATTTGCTCACGGCTCTGTTTATGCAGATTAAGTTTAACAATAGACCCTAGGCTGTTTTTTTTGCTCAAAAGAGAGTGGTTTTTTTATTAAGTCTCCATTCAACTAGGATTTAGTGTTCTTCCTATTTGTATAGTATACTAGTTACCCGTCAGCGGCTTTGCAAATTTTTGGCTTTCCCGGTGTTTTTTTTTTGTTTTCTTTCTTATAACCTTCTGGCGACAACGAACAAACCAAAAAAAGAATTAGCGAAATCGGTACAGTCGTTCATGCGTGATGCCGTGACCAAGGGAAATGGGGATAATTTATATATATATATATGTATATAGATTATTAGACAGTATTCAGTGAGTAACTATTCTGTTGATGACTGGCTGACAAAGAGACTAAAGACCTTCTTTATTGGAGGTCAAAATATATGTATGTATTTTTAACGGGTGCATATTTACTTATATAAAATTGGTCCTTCGAATTCTTATACAAATAACGATTTGTGACAATACTCATAATTTCTCCGAAAAAATTTTGCTCGTATTTTTTTTGTTCTTAATTGTTTTAATCATCGCAACTCCTAAAGTGAATTTTTCTGAAACCGTTCTGATTTTAAGACGTTTATAAAATAAACCTAACCTAACCTTATTTACATGTTGTATATTTTTAAAATCCTGAAAATAAGCAGGTGTATGATTAATATTGATTATAAAGAGTGATCATTATGATGTAAAGATACATTTTCGTAGTTCCAATAATCTAATTTGCAATTTTATATTAACTTTGGCGCACCCATTTTTAACTGTATCAAGTGATAGGTCAATAAAATACGTATCACTACATAGTATAAAACAAAGTCGCTTTTTCTGTCCCTATATCCCTATGTATGCTTAAATCTTTAAAACTACGCAACGGATTTTGATGCGGTTTTTTTTAATAGATAGAGTGATTGAAGAGAAAGGTTTATATGTATAATACTTTAATCCGGAGCGAAGCGAGGGCGGGTCGCTATAGTCTTATATATTTAAAAGTGTTGCAATAACTGGTCAAAAATCATAAAATCATAGCCTAGTTGAAACATTATCGAATAATGCGTGTGGTTGCATCACGCCACGCGGTCCTTCACCTCGAGTGGCCCGCTCGCACTCGCTTGTTGTTCTCGTTCCGTCTCGCTCTGTAGTCGAGTACGTCGTCACGTACGCAAATCTTGGCTCGGAATAGTGGCAGCAATTTAGTTTAAACACATTTAGCTTTCTTTAGTAGATTAAATATTAGATTAGTCCAAGTGGGTATCCGTTTGAAACTCATAATATTGTTTGTCCTAATGTATTGTTCGACCAAAAATATTAAAAAAACTGGGCAAGAGCATGTCGGACCATGCTCAGTGTAGGGTTCCGAAGCCGTTAAGTACTGCACACATAGAGAACAACAAGTAATAACTAATTTTCTATTTTAAGTCAATTGGTGCCGTCTTAGATGATTTTAGGAGGTATAAACACTTTAATCGCCTGTATCACAAGAACTAATGATGCCTACTTAGTCGTGATAGTCATAGTCATAGTCATATACTTTATTGCTTAATGTTGTACAAAAGATCTTAAAAATATTACATGCTTCAACACTAACCCTGCAAGGGCATCGCAAATTTAATTTAATTTACCTACTTAATATCACTTAACTACAACCAATTACTATTAAACAGTTTACTTATTATTTAATTATCACTATCAAAGAATTCTTGTAAATTATAAAAGGAGTGTCATAATAAAAATTTATTTAACTCGTTCATAAATATTGTGTCCTTTTCTATGTTCTTAATTAAGTGTGGTATCTTGTTATAAATCTTTATGGCCATGTGATGGGTGCCCGCGCTTACAATTTTGAGACTAGTAGTATAAGAGCCAACAAGTTTATTTCTCTTTCTCATATTAGGTCGAACATGATCATCTCTTTCCCGTCCAAACAGGTCTTTGTGATTTCTCAGAAACTTGCAAATTTCGTAGATGTATATTGATACCAAAGTAAGAATATTTAGGCTTCGAAAATGTGGTCTACAACTGTGTCTATCGTTAATGTTTGCCAATATCCTAATGCATTTTTTTTGGAGCATAAAGAGGTCGTTTACTTGTGAGCTGTTGCCCCATAAAATGACTCCATAACTCAGCCATGAGTGGGCATATGCATAATATGCAGCAACAGCCGTTTTTATGTTCGTGCATCGTTTTAGTTGGTAAAGGGCATACGTGAATCTGGATATTTTCCCTGACATTTTATTTATGTGGACCTTCCAATTTACCTCGGAATCTATTTCTACTCCTAACAAACTACAAGATGAAACAGTTTCGATCTTATCATTATTGTAAAAAAAGTTAGTTTCGATTGGCGGTTTTTGTCGCGGTCTAATGTGAATTAGTTTTGTCTTATCAAGGTTTAGTTTTAAATTGTGATCATCCAACCAATCAGTTATTGATGAAAGAGTATTATGCCGTTGCTGCTTTAATTCTTTACTGTCTTTACATTCGAATACTACTGTTATATCATCTGCATATAGCACACAGTTATGATTTATAATTTTCGGTAGATCATTAATGTACAATAAAAACAATATACATCCCAAAACGCTACCCTGTGGGATTGAGTTTTTTACAATCTGCTTCTGGGACCTAATATTCATCAAGCAGCGTCTATTTAAGTGGTGATACCTACTCAATATCCACGAACTGTTCGCGATTCTTAAGGTATGACACAAACCATTCGAAAGCTATTCCTCTCACTCCTATTCCATATAATTTGTCTAAGAGAATGTCATGTGACACTCTATCGTAAGCTTTGCTCATATCCAGGAGCATTGCTACAGCATACTTCCGTTTATTAATTATTTCTAGAATTTTACTACAAAATTTGTACAAAGCGGAGGTTGTTGACCTTCCCTTCCGAAAACCATGCTGGCAGTCATCATATACATTTATTTTCTCGCAAAACGATTTCAACCTCGTTGACATCGCAGTCTCAAAGACTTTGGAAAATGACGACAACAATGCAATCGGACGAAACATTTTAGGATCATTTGTTACTTTAGTTTTAGGCACTGGTTTTATTACAGATGTTTTTAGTTTGTCAGGAAAAGTTGCTTCAGTGAAAGATTGGTTAATCAAATGTGTTAGAGGTGTAACTAACTCATCTTTGCATTTTTTAATCAGAATTGGAGGGAACTCATCAACTCCAAAGCTAGATTTATTTTTCATTTTTCCGATAATATTAGAAACTTCATTTTCAGTAACTGGGCTTAAGAACATCGATTGAAGAATGGGGGAGATGACTGGTCTGCCTTTTGGGGTATTAATTAATGAGCTACATCCTACCGATACAAAAAAATCATTTAAATTGTTAGCAATTTCATTTGGATGTTCAATGTTTATGTCATTAATTTTTAATGTTATATTTTTTATACTATTTTTATTTACTTTATTGGTCTGCTTTTTTATAACTTGCTACATAGTTTTTGTTTTATTCTTAGAGGTTTCCATTTTTTTAATAAATTGATTTCGTTTTGACACTTTCACTGCCCTCTTTAAAGTTTTTTCATAAGTTTTATAGTACTTATTCAAAATAGAACTTCTTGTTTGTGTTGTTAATAACTTTAAAAGCCGTTTATTTTTACATGAGATTTTTAACCCCACACTTAACCAAGGTTTTTTATTTTTCCTATTTAAACTCACTTTCTTTTTAGGTATACACTGGTTTAGGGTTGTTTCCATAATTCTATGAAATGAGTTATAGTTTTCCTTTAAAATTCGTAATATGCTCTAAAATTTAAGTTTTTTTTCAGATTTTTAGTATTTGTAGTTTTGGCTGAAAAATTTGCGCTTTAAAGCTTAATATTTCATAAACAGATTACTTTATCGAAAAACTGTTGTGACAAACACATAATGCTTTAGAAATACCTATCCAACGACACCCCACTTCCAACCCCAACCTTCCCAGCTTTCCCCTTCCCTCTTCCCAACTGGACTATTACAGCGTAAAATACCACTGTTTCTTTGCATCCGTTGATAAATTTAGTCCTTAACGATCTATAGCTACTTTTTTGGAAAACGCCTTATAACTAAATCTTAGCTTAATCAGAAACATACTCGCACACACACAAAAATAAACACGCGCACACACACACACTCTCACACACACACATCTCGTCGCCTGGCCTAATGAAAACCAGTGTCACATCATTTACCCTATCCTGTTACACAAGCAAGCTGAGAAGAAACCATTTTAGACACCATTGTAAATAATTAGTTGTAAGTTATTGCTTCTACTGTCTTTTATATTCGAATTTTTCACTGTTTAATGCGAACTGTATATGAGAATTTGTGTCCAAATAAAACATTATTAATATTTATTCTTATAAATTACAGTATTTAATAAACATCGAATGAGGAGATTAGTGAAGTAAGGTTACGAAGGTTTTTTATTTTAAAACTGTTTTATATCAAACGATATTCGACCAAAAAATACACTAGGACAATCAAAAAATATGTCACCCTATATAGACCACTAAAAGGGTGGAGATTCGATTTCAAAAAATATTAGAAACTAGTGTTCGCGACTTTGTTTAACCATCACAAAAAATATCCGTGTTTTAAAAATAAAAGCCTTCACTTCAGAGTACAAGTTTTCTCTATTCCAATATCGCTGAAATGTTTGCACCCCCCAGTTATTTGGTAGAGAATACCTAAAAGCATTAAGTCCACAATGTGCACTTACATTTTATACTTAACATCAAAGTAAGAATTAATTCATTATCATTCAAATCCTTCCAGTTTACGCGTAAAGGAGGAGAGAACAAACACACTAAAAGTCCGCGTTGAACCTATGGGACTAAATATTAATAATAAAATAAATAATAAATTAATAGGGAGCCTTTTTTTTTTCCTTACGCTCTCTGGTAAGTGCTATGAAAGAGAAGTATAACTGGACACGCGAAACAATGGTCGTGTTTATCACTACGTAGTATAAAGCAGTCGCTTTTTCTGTCCCTATATCCTATGTATGCTTAAATCTTTAAAACTACGCAACGGATTTTGATGCGGTTTTTTTAATAGATAGAGTGATTCAAGAGGAAGGTTTATATGTATAATACTTTAATCCGGAGCGAAGCGGCGGGTAGCTAGTGTTTTTATAAGATATATATTTTTTTTTTTAAAAGTGTCATTTCAGACCCCCTACAAACACTCTATACAAAATAGACAGGAATGACGTCACAGCTGTTGTTCCATGTTTAAAATATACGGACATTTAAAGAAATTGGCATTTATTTCAGAAATTACTGTTTCAGCCAAATAAAATGAAAATTTAAACAAGTTTTGATTGTACATAAAGTCTTAATAAACGGGTCAAAACTTAGTGTATTGCGTTTTATATGATTTTGTACGTATCGTATCAATGAAACTCAATTCTATTTTCCTTGCGTGTTCCCTATTATGAATATTGCTAACAATACTATCGAAAAACTCAATCCTATTATCCCCACGCTAGGGTTATCGAAGGGCCCATAACCGGTTTGGATGTGAACCCGGTCCGTGTCCCACGACTCGGCCGGGGCTATCTTTACCGTGCTGCCCTCTTAAGCCAAAATGCAGTATCTCTGATTCAATGCCCACAGCAGATTCAATCCTAAGCCGTTCGTAATAAGGTTACATTTGCTACAGAAGTTTTGTTTGAGATACTGCCTTTTATGTTAGCAGGGCAGCGTGGCAGCCGCCCAACTCATGACCTAACTCAACAGGAATAACTAAAGTTAATTACTATTTGTTACGTGTATATTTTATTGGGGGTTAGGGTCTTTTGCCGTAAAATGAATACCCATAGCAATCCTACTAATATCGCACCTTCGGCAGGACAAGGGCACAATTTCCCCTTTAGTAACATTGTACATTGTGTCTTTGTTCTACCGGACAAGAGCACAATTTCCCCTTTAGTCACATTGTACATTGTGCCCTTGTTCTACCACTTCTACCGAAGGTGCGATATTATAAACGCGAAAGTTTGTAAGTATGGATGTGTGTTACTCTTTCACGCAAAAACTACTGGACGGATTTAGGTGAAATTTGGAATGAAAACAGCTTATACCTTGGATTAACACATAGGGTACCTTTCATATCGCTTTTTCCTCGGAAACTGATTTATACACATACGAAGTCGCAGGCGGTAGCTAGTATACCAATATCGTCACTACTTTGAAAAAACCTCATATGTCAAGTTTCGTGATGTACAATTTTAAACTTGTTGTTCTTCATGTTTAAGTTTAAAATCGTACATCACGAAATGTGAGATACGAGGTTTTTTCAAAGTAGTGACGATATGTACTAGCTGTTGCCCGCGACTCCATCCGTAGCAAAATAAATGTTTTAGAAAACATAAAACCGCCTGAAAAACGCAAAAAAAAACGTTTTTTAAAACATTTATTTTATTTTATTTTATACTTTTTAATGCTCATACGCTGATCAGTAGTAGGTACCACTTATTTTATTAGTGTATGTATATGAAACTTTAAGTTTAGCAAGCAAGCAACGCCGCCGGAAAGTCATAGTCATATTTCAACAAGTAAAAATTCTTCGTTGCAGTCGCTCAACTATCCTTATTGCGATATCTTATCACCACCCTTGAAATAGGTACCGTTGAGGAGTTCCGATGGCCATCTGTGGTCTTCATCATCAGTTCCACTTCCCCAAGTCATACTTTCTGAATGCAAATGCTAGATTTGTTACTAAAAATACTAAAATCGCTATTTTTTTTCTTCTCTACCCAATAGTGTGGGGTGTCGTTGGATAGGTCTTTCAAAAATATTACGGGTTGCTCAAAACATTTTTTTGATTAAGGGATCTGTTTAGGAAATCCAAAGAATTAAAGCGCTTATTTTTGTCAAGTGTCGTACCAATCTGCAAAACAAATGTGTCTTTAAAGGGTACCTACTAGAGTACAAGGGTATGGGACCCTATTACTAAAACTCCACTGTCCGTCTGTCTGTCACCAGGCTGTATATCGAACCGTGATAGCTACGACCCCCCCCCCCCCCCCTCCTACGGCCAAAACTACAAATAGGTACGAAAAATCAGAAAAAAATCTTAATTGAAAACGCATATAACGAATTTAAAAGGAAAACTATCACGAGTAAGTAGGTGAAATTACTAGAAAGAAGCATTCCATCTTAGTCCTCAAGGTTGGCAACGCATTTTAGGTCTTAGGATTATAGTCTTGAAAATTCAAATGTCTATGGGTCTCAGAATCCACTTACCTTCGATGGCCTGAGTGCTCGTGTGCCTTCTCATTAACATAAAAAAAGACATCATCGGTTCTTGAGATACCTACAGGCGATTGAAGTGTTTATACCTACTAAAATCATCTAAGACGGAACAAAATGACTTTGAATAGAAAATTAGTTATTACTTGTAGATTTTTTTGTTTGTAGTACTTAACGGCTTCGGAACACTACACTTGCCCGGTTTCGTTTATCTACAAGATAGGTAGAAGATAGATTATGTATGTATACAAGCAGCAACAAACAGCAATCCTAAGACTTCAAATGAGTTGGTATCCCTGAGGACTTAGATGTTCTATGCTAATAGTCATATTACCAATTGTCTTACACCCGCACTGGAACACAATAAAGCAGGCACTGAGGATGATTCTCTCAACACAGCGCTCCGTCGATCTTAATGGTGAAGTTTTATCTGGCAAGTTTAAGAAGTCCCGTCCGAGCGTACAAAACACATTCTAGCGCGTGCCTTCTCAACTAGGCAGCAGGCAGCTCAGTCGAGTTCAGTGTCGTATAAAGCTGCCTAATTGAGAAGGCATGCGCTAGAATGTGTTTTGTACGCTCCGACGGGACTTCTTAAACTTGCCAGATATAAACTTCTGCTGTTTGGCTGCAAGTGGTAGTGATCCGGACGTATACTGCACGAGATCTTTCCACCAATAAAAAAATAATAATAACTATCTACGTATCTAGGTAAGCATACACCGTTTTCGACCCCATTGTCACAAACTTACTAGTAACCTACCTGCCCCTTGCTCACCATCCTGACAGGTGACTGGTGAAATTTAAGTAAACATGGCGCAGCTTACACCGAACCCAGTAATTTGAATTTTCTTAACTTTTTAATGCATACCGAATTGTCACCTGTCACCTTTCATTGTCAGGATGATTAAATAGGCGGCTGATGTTATGATAAATTTGCACACCTACTAAAAAAAGTTATTTGCTTTATTTTTGCCTCTGTTTAAAATACACATGCAAATTCAAGTTTTCACAATAACGTGCTAATATGTTAATTCAATTCGCTCATACATAACCTCCAGCTGTTTGTTTGTCTGTCTTAAATGTGACCGCTCAAGTAAATACCTAAACGAGAGGTTACTTTAACGAATGTGCCCACGACGCGATCTAGATTCACTCTTGTATAAGAATTAACTTCCGGGCGCTGAAATGTTGAAAAAGCGTTTTCAAACACGTGAATGGGTCTATTTTAAATATTTTTTGTTAGTTGTTTTTCGTTTGTTCAGTTAAGGTTAAAAGTATGGATTTTCCAAATAAAACAAAAATAACAAAAGTTTTGTTCTTTACATGGTATTTATTTTTATTATATGTTTTTGGTATTGGTATTTTTATATTACATACAAACTCAAACTCACAATAATTATATGACCAACACTACACTGCATTCTGCAACACTACAAACATAATCCAAAAAAAATAACGGAAAACAAAACCATAAGGTAAAATAATAAACTAGAGACATTGCATTTTAGTGTGAGGTTTTTTTTTTGGAGCACGCCTGGAGAAGTCGTGGAGGGATCTATAATACCTGTAGGTACTCCCTTAATGAGTTTACCTGATATCATATACCAAGAAACAATTCCATTTGAGAATGAACTAGAACCATAATGTTTATCTATTGTTTACTAATTGCTTTACGATCTCAGCTTTTCAAATTGGCACGTGGCGGTATTACCCACGGCGAAGGAAAGGCCTAAAGCCAAGAAGTAATATAGGGACCCAAAAAAATGAAACTTTTTTTCATTTCGTGATATTAACGCATACTTTTCCGAGCATGATTGAGAAAAGAACATTACATACTTTTCATTCCTACACTCATACAGATAAGGTAAAACAAAGTGGAATAAAGACATAATTCGACAAGTCAACCGCTTCGCAACTGAAAACTGAGTAAAGTGTTAATTTGTGGCTGCAATTTGAACATACAATTATGTTATATTTGTAGTTCCATTTATCGGTTTCTCGCTGGTACGAAAACAACTGTTTATAAATATGCCACTCTAGAGATCGGGTTTCGTCTAAATATTATTTTGTATCAAGAATATGATATTTTTTAGATTAAACGTTAAGTAATAAACTAAGTTTTGATTTTCTTTAAATAAGTCTAATAACCTCTATAGTATAATAATAATCCTCTCAAAACTTTTAAAGTACGAAATAGATTTTGATGCGGTTCAAAATCGATAAAATAATGTCTTCCGAAAGTTAATAAAGTTAATCCAGACAAAGCTAGGGCGGGTCTGAATTGTTATAAAACCTTAGTTTTCCTCGTGTGTAAAGTTTTCTAGTCCATTTCAGATCCGGGGGTGATTCTCTCAACACAGCGCTGCGTCGATCTTAAAAGTGAAGTTTTATCCGGCAAGTTTAAGAAGTCCCGTCAGAGCGTACAAAACACATTTTAGCGCGTGCCTTCTCAATTTGAGATATATTTTCAACTCAGTAGGATCTTTTGTCGGTACTCCAACATTTCATTAAATTGTATAATTTCATCGAATTCAATTTTATCGAGCGCTAGTTTCTGCTAAAACAACGATGTTTTCAGGATATCTTAAACGTTAATAACATACATACATAACATCACGCCTTCATTCCCAGAGTGGGGTAAGCAGAGAGCTACAGAAATACCAACAACTCTAAAAAGACATGATCATAATTCTGTAACCACATTTCGCGCAATCAGGCCAAGAAGTTTACCAGTGTATTAGTGACAGGAGGTGACAGGTTGCAAGCCCATCGCCTAAAACAGTACTAGAAACCCTTATTCCCTTAGTCGCCTCCTACGACATCCACGGGAAGACATGGAGTGGCACTATTCTAACCCGGCAACCACACGACCCCAAGATCAGGTACTAAGCAATAAGGTTCGCACTTTGTTTACAAAAACCGTTTTTATGGATCCCTAAAATCGGATCCTTCTTGGCTTTAAAAGCAGAAGCCGTTGGTTTTTTGTTAGCTTACGCAAAATATGATGGAGTCACGACCGCGAGTTCAAATTTGTTTAAACCTGTTTTTGCACGTTCAAATGATAATAATTAATATGTTTATTCAAAAGAAAGATAGTTTTTAAATGGTTTTGTAATATTTGTCTAATATTTATGAGTTTAGATACGGAGTTGACATTGTTAACTTAATCCTGCGACTAGGTATATTTGCTTTTTAAGCCATAAGACAACAAACAAACAAACGATTACGATTAGAATGTATGATTTTAATTAGTTATAGGTATTCCACTTTGGATTAATCTTTATAGTAATTTATTTATTTACCTCATTGCGCAAAATTAAATTAGTGTCGAAAGGCGGACTTAATGCTACAGGTATTCCCTACGGGTCGACCTAAATGTGAAAAATAATTCAAAAAGTAGGTGCAATAAAATGACTGATGTGATTGACTGGTGATTTACTTAAGTAAAAAAAGCGGCCAAGTGCGAGTCGGACTCGCCCATGAAGGGTTCCGTAGCAGCAAGTAACATAATATAAAAGTTCGTTGTAGCTTTGAGCAACGTTTTTATGACGTATTAAAAAAAACTACTTACTAGATCTCGTTCAAACCAATTTTCGGTGGAAGTTTGCATGGTATGTACATCATATATTTTTTTTTGTTCTATCATTCTCTTATTTTAGAAGTTACAGGGGGGACACACACATTTCAACACTTTGGAAGTGTCTCTCGCGCAAACTGTTCAGTTTAGAAAAAAAATATGTTAGTAACCTCAATATCATTTTTGAAGACCTATCCATGTATGGGGAACCCCCAAAATTTATGGTTTTTTTCTTTATTTTTGTGTGAAAATCTTAATGCGGTTCACAGAATACATCTAGGTACTTACCAAGTTTCAACAGTGTAGTTTTTATAGTTTCGGAAAAAAGTGACTGTGACATACGGACGGACAGACAGACAGACATGACGAATCTATAAGGGTTCCGTTTTTTGCCATTTGGCTACGGAACCCTAACAAGAAAAAAGAACTTTAATTGAGTAGGTATTGCATTTCATTTCATTATAGGTAGGTACCTACCATGTTTTTTTAATAAACAAGTTCGACTAAAATAAGGTAATAAATAATCCAGATTCAGTAAACAACAGCAAACTGAAACAAAAATAGGTCAAGGAAAAAGAACACAAATTATTTTATTTATTTATTGGAATGCAAATACAAAATCACAAAATCATAATACAGGACCTATAAGTCCTTGGGTCTGCTTCTTCCTGGTGAAATACTGCCCTGCTATCACAAATGGCTGTATCTCAGACTAAACTCCTGTAGAAAATGCAACCTTATTGCCAATGAGATAGGATTGACTCTGCTTTGGCTATTTAATTTGCGATACTGCTTATTGGCACAGGAGGGTAGAACTGCCATCAACCCAGTACGCAAAAAAGGCGCAAAAAGTCGTCAAGTTGCGGAAACCAACCCGCTAATACCTATAAGGGGATCCTATCATTTAATAACCAACGTTTCACAAATGATTCATTTCACAAACATATCATTTGTCAACCCGCGTTTATTTCCCAATCTGTAAATAATTCTGGATTTATTTCAGGACATCGTGCAGAATCCTATAGGTTAGGTTAGTTTTATAAAAATCCTGAAATATTTGTAGGTACAGAATAAAAGCGGGATGGCAAATTAATAGGTTGCGAACGATGCAATTGTCAAAGATTTGTCGTCAAAAAGGCGGATCACCACCTATAAGTCATTGCCGTCCGATTGACTAACAGAACCGTCTCCAAACCCTGAACCCGTCACTATCAGGCTGATCACCTGTGGCTGCAGCATCATCGCTCTTTCCTTTGGCATACTTCTCAGCAACGAAGCAATATATTTACCAAAATTGTCGTAATAGTCTTCATTCTTCGCTTCAGTCATAGCCTCTACTTTATTAGAAATGTCTCTTATCATTATATATAAGTCATCTCTAGCCCTTTTAGAGGAAGGGAGAGAGTTCATGTGTCGCTTCTTTCCTCTGTCAGATTTCTGGCAATCATCAGAGTGAAGGCTTTCACAACGATCTATGATTGGATAACCTGGTTCTGGTAGACTGTCTTCGCTAGGGTCGATCGATTCTGATTCTTCATCTGGAATCTCGATTTTAATCTTCTCTTCCATTTCAAGCTCGTTGACATGCTGAAAAAACATTAATTATGATGATTCTGGACCTTCTAAATAATATCACAAAAACTATCCACGTCTCAAACCAAGGCTTAGGCTTGTACTATGGGTGCGGTACACCTACTCGTACAGGAAAAAACCTACTTATAAAGTTAAATGCATACTTAAATACTTGGAACAAAACATCCTAAATTGAGGATCAAGTTTAATACTCGTGCTCATCAGTACTCATCACACATAATTGACGAAACGTTGGCCTAGTTGGGAGTGACCCTGCCTCCGAAGCCTGCGGTCCTGGGCTCAAATCTCGGTAAGGGCAGATATTTGTGTGATGAGCGCGAATAATTTTGTTCCTTAGTGTTAATTTTTTTCTATGTATTTAAGTATGCGTTGCTCTATTTAAGTATGTTTATCGTTGTCTAGTACCCATAGTACAAAGAGCTTAGTTTAGGACTAGGCCAATTTGTGTGACATTGTCCCCTGATATTTATTTATTTTATTATAATTAGTTGCCGTTATCGGAAATCTAATCCGGCCGCTTGGTAGGCAGCTTTATAAAACAGTTGGGAATATCGGGGAACTATTCGGAGTAAGTAGGTATATAAATTAGCAATTTTTTTTCATTAAATATTAATATTAATATTAAATGTTAATATTAACATTGACAGCTTTCAATTGACTACCTATGGTCGCATAATTAATACAAAAAATAAAACCGAAAGATGTGACGCTCCCGTTAAGTCCCGTATTAGCTGTAAAGCCCCGCGTACTGTAGAAAAAAATGTCAGGTAGTAAGTACCTACTTATATCAAACACGTGGTATTATTATTTCTAACAGCGTTGAGTCCGCTGTACTATTCACCGAACCAGTGTATTTTAACCCTTGGAATTTTAGCAAATAAAGTCCTATATTTCTTAACGAATGTGATTTTTTTATCGCGTATTTTTAGAGTTTTTAATGGACTAGGGGGTCAAATCTGAAAATAGGGCCTGGTAAAACCACAATAAAGCCTTTGACGTGTTATGGTATTGTTTTTAACTCGGCCGCCATTACTGTCAAGTAAATAAGAGCTATCAAAACGTTAACAGGACGATAACACGTAAAAAGAAATATAGTTTTGGTTCGTAAAAGAAGTCCTGATTATTTTCAATACAAATAATGAACATAGATTAAAATTAAAACAAATAAAAGTTACCTAAACTACTTTACACGTGTGATACTTCAATACCGCGTAACTAAAAAAAATCAGGTGCAAAATACACCTTAGCAAGTAAGTCAGTAAGGTCAATTTTGCAACTTATTGGATTTGTAAGATACGTGGAATTGGAGTATCACGAATCACGATATGTCGATTCAGCAAATCAAGGTTACTCACCAAGGCCGGAAATGAACCGCGGGCCGGTTGCAAGTGCGGCCGTAAAAACGAATCCATCTTCGAAAACCAGAACACCTTAGGCTTATAAGCCTCATCCTCATTCAACCCCAGGTTCACGCTAGCTGCTATCTTCTTTAACTCCTGACAGTACGAGTTCCTCAAGTTCTTAAACTTAATAACGACATGGCGGGCTTCAAAGAATTTTATATTCAACTTCTCCGCTATCCGCTCGGTCGCGGCTTGCCTCTTCCCTCGGCTCTTGTACTCTGGCGACAGCGTGTTCCACAAACAATCCTCTTTCTCATACAAATCCAACAATTGCAGAGTTTTCTCGTCGCTGATGCGAAGAATTGAGTTCTGAGTTTGTGTCGTACCGTAAGACATCACGTTGCGGTGTTTGAGTGTAGTTGTGTGTACACAACGATTAATTCAAAACAAAACGCGTCCGACAATATGACTCAATCTTCACGTTTTCTCACACATGGGCACGCGCAAGTTTTAAGTGATTTAGCTCGTGCAGAGTGTCACGTCCGTGCTTCAGCGTGGCCACGGCTAACTGACAATGGCAGCCGTACCAACGCGCGCTAGGGCTGCGCCCGCGTCGATGTTCACGCGCAGTTTTTTGCCGCCTTTTGCCGTCCGCGTGGCGTTTTTTCGTAGCCATGCCGTATTACGTAACGGCCACGGTCGGTTGGATATTGTTTGTGTGGGTCTGTGAGTTATCTTATCGTTTCCTACAACCAGGGTGTTATTCACCACAAAACATTGACAGGCTTGCCAACGTTTCACAAACATGTTCGAGCGTGACTTCAATTATTCTCATGTGTTATCTCTACCAAGGTCACATGTATCTAACGCTGCATAATTCCTACGCGCGTACAGCGCCTCTATTCGACTGGCTAAAAACGACATTGCCTTTGACGTGTTATCATATTGCAACTTTTTGATATTTCTTATTTACTTAATAGTCATGGCGGCCGAGTTAAATACATTACCAAAACACGTCAAAGGCATAGTTTTTGAAAACAGAGGCCTAAGTTAAATTATGATTGTTGTAGTGAACGTCAAACAAGCTGTTAAAAAGAATACATTTTTAAAGTTTGAATGTCCTAATTTACATAAGTATTCAAAGATGTTTTATACATTGTAGGAGTTGTATTAGAATGATAATGGCTTGTTATCGACAACTATCTTCAACGTTAGCGAATATAATTATGATTTTGAATAGGTACTTACTTTATCACCTTTAGGGACCTTTTTAACTTACCTTTATAGGTACTCTTCATGCCAAACAGTAAAAAACACAATCTAACGGAGTCTTTAGGTAATTCTCTTTCAACTCACCTTTGAGTTCGTTGATGAAATAAAATCGTGAGATGAAATGAGTCACCCTGTCACAGCATAAAGTAGATTTTGTTGAATTGTTCTTATCACATGTTTGGCTATTTCTATAAATTTGATTTAACTATATCAACTATTATTATTAGTGACGGGCCTATGAAGCTAGCTGTCCCGGGTTCCAATCCCGGTAAGGGCAGATATTTTGTGTGATGAGCGTTAGTATTTGTTACCGAGTCTTGGGTGTTTCACCTTTTGAGTGCCACAGTCGTACGCAGTACACTGGCGCACAATCATCAGCAAAAGTAGGCGATCATTTTAGTACCTTGTCACTTTCACTACTTTGTAACATCCCAATTGTCGCAGTACTGTTACGTTAGTGCGACGAAGTACTAAAATGATCATCTACTTTTGCTGTCGACAGAGCACGACACTTCATTCAAAGTGTGGCGGTAAAGAGGTTGATAAAATAAGTGTATAACGATATATATTTCTCTATATACAAGTAAGTTTATCGTTGCCTAGTACCCATAGTACAAGCCTAGAGCTTAGTTTGGGACTAGATCAATTGTATGACATTGTCCCGTGATATTTATTCTTAATCTGTAGGTAACGTTTTTTACAATAAATACAAAGATATAAAATGTAAATAACAATACTCATTATCAAAATAAATATTATGAAAAACCAAGCTACCGGTGGTTAGGGCTATAGAGAGAGGAACCTCCTCACAACGCGTGCCGTGTCGAGGAGCACTCCTTCCTGTATCTGGCCCTTGATCCAGCCACCTAGCGAGACTTTTCGCTATAAGACCGCTCACCGAAACAACTATCGGGACAATGATCGTCGTATCAACAAACCGCTCACCTCGAGAGCCAAGTCAAGGTACTTGCTGAGCTTGTCCTTCTCATCCTTCACGAGGTCCTCGTCATGTGAGATGGTGACGTCACTGAGCACTGCTCGGCATACATTTATTATGGGTGTCTATCATTTCATCGAAACACAGGATATCTTTCATCTTTTCAGGGTATCTTAAACATCTAACCTAACCTAACCTACGTAATTAATGTTTACCCTGAAAACATAATGGTTTCAGCTAAAAAATAGCGTTCGATGAAATGAAATTCGATGAAATGATACATTTGAAGAAGTCAAATCCGATAAAGTGATGTGTTACCATTTATTATATTATTATTATCAAAAAAATGTACCTACGCAAAATGCAAGGGTTCCACCCTCTTGGCACCCGGCTTTGTCCGTCAAAGGGGGACGATTACAACAAAGGTTTGAAAAGTAATAATATTTTCCCCGCTACGGCTATTCAATTACCTGTAATTATTAGCTTAGCCAAAATTTTAACTTACGACCCTCTGCTCGAGTGTTGTCAGTCAGGCCACTGCTGGGTCATACACACTTAAAAACAAAAGTTGTCTCTCCTGTGGTCAATAGTTAAAAGCTTGTGTCTTATGCAGTCCTGGTATGGGCTTAGCTAGAAAATTAGGCCTTAAAAACGTTAACTTCCTGCGTGTCCACAGGAAAGACGATAACCTAAATCTGTGTATGACCCTGATGCACTGGTCCTTTATTCTTCTTTTTTGTGCCTACCTTGCTTTCATGCATCCATACTAATATAATAAATGCGAAAGTGCGTTTGTTTGCTTGTCCTTCTTTCACGACTAAGCCGCGGAACCAATTTCGATGAAATTTGGTATGGAGATAACTAAAGTCCCGAGGAATTAAAAAGGATACTTTTTATCCCGGAAAATTGGTCAGTTCCCGAGGGAATAGCCATAAAAGATTTCTACGCGGACAACTGTATCGAAATAATAAAAACAAAAGAATTACTTTTATTTTACTTACTACTTATACTTAAATAGAAACGTGATGAAATTGATGGATGGGTAGAGAAAAACCGAAAAAGGTTTGGATGGATTCTGCGATGCATGACATGTGTATGAAATGTGTGAGTACAGAGTTAACAGCGGATAGAGGAGAGTGGAAGAAGCACCAAGATGAGCCGACCCATCGGATCGCTACCACCATCTTATCCATTAACCACCCGCCAAGCAACAGTGTTCTCATTGTTGTGTTTCGGTGTGGGGATAAGACAACCGGTGAAATTACAAGCATAGAGGCATTCCATCTTAGTCCTCAGGGTTGGCAACGCATTTGAGGTCTTAGGATTATCGTCTTGAGAATTCAAATGTCTATGGGTCTCAGATTCCACTTACCATCAGGTGGCCTGAGTGCTCGTGTGCCTTCTCCTTAACATAATAAAAAAGAGGATGATGATTTATTACTGTTATACCTATTTTAGTGATTGAAACAATTACCTTCTGCTCGAGTTTCTTGCGGCGTTTCTTCTCAGCAGTGATTTCCTCTTGGTAGATTTTTGATGTGTAAAAGTAGTATTCACCTTTAAACTTATTTAATTTTATCTCATGTCTGAAGTTAAACGGATTTCAACGGACCTTCAACGAAGACGTCGCCGAAGTACATCAACTTTGACACCCTCATAACTTTTTTCGGTAACGCAGGAGACAGGCGATCATGTTTTGTTAGAAAACGTATTACTTGACATTCTTATACTGTATGATTCCTTTTATAAACTGTTTAATATGGTAATAGCAAGCTCTGTTTAAGTATAAATTAATGTGGAAGTTGATCCGATCGTGACCCAGGAGACAGATGTTGTGCGGGTGAAAATGTTGATTCCCCCAAATTCGAATCTTTCAATGACCACGGCTGATGCAACCTCGCCGAAACGTTGAAAAATAATATAACTAGCGACCCGCCCTCGCTTCGCTGAAGCGAAATACTGAAGTGATTTTATGTTAACACACGAACATAAACCATAACTGACCTACATAAATACCTTCCGTGAAAAATTATCTAATACACAAACAAGACAGACAGACGCGGTGAGCTACTTCGTTTTGTACTATGTGAAGATGAAATAAAATAAAATAAAAATGTAAATATTGACCTTGTTGTACCGTGTTAAGACCAGTTTAACTTTAGAATAAAACTCGTTGTTTCTCTGGGCCTCTATTCAGGTGCGTTAAAACGATATCGTGTTTGACACGTTTAAGAATCGTTTATGTCACAGTCGCCATTATTGTAAATGACATAAGAGTTATGAAACCGTTGACATACACACGTCAAATACGATATCGTTATTACCGTGTAGAATGCCAGCCCGGGGCCTTTATTTCACTTGTTCTTAACCATACCGTTATCAATTTGCTAATGTTTGCAGCTCCATAACTTGAATATAACGTTTCACTCTCCTTTAATCTACTCCGATTATGTAAATCTTTGAATATGCCGTAGATATTATGAAAAACTAGGTCGATACGTTTTCTTTTTAAGAAAATATTTAGTGACAAGAAACAAAATAAAAAGAAGTAATGGAAACCTACAAGCCATGTTTTTCATAATAACTACAACATATTATGTAGGTATTAAAAAATGTTGGAAATCAGACTTGATTTAGGGTTGAGAAACGTTATCGCCCAGAGATAAAATTGTATTGGATTTTTTTCACAGCTACACGATTGAAGCGTCGCTCCACACACCCCTTAATACATACACACATACATAACATCACGCCTTAATTCCCAGAGTGGGGTAGGCAGAGCTACAGAAATATCAACAAATCTAAAAAGAGTTGTTGATAATTCTATAACCACATTTTGCACAAGTAGGCTAAGATGTTTACTAGTGTATTAGTGACAGGTTGCAAGCCCATCGCCTAACAGTACTACAAGCCCTTATTCCCTTAGTCGCCTCTTACGACATCCACAGGAAGACATGGAGTGGCACTATTCTAACCCGGAAACCACACGGGTCTTATACATTTAACTCTTAATACATTTAGATCAATATATAGTGAAATAGAGCCTCTTGGATTTCTTTTTAACCTTACTTACTGTACGAAGTCCCCACCTGCATTCCTATTGTGTAAGTTGCTTTAACTTCCTTATAGGTAAATCTAATTTTTATATAACTTACCAGGGCCTCTATTCAACTGCGTTATAACGATATCGTTTTTGACCTGTTTCCGTATTGTTAACGTTTTGATAACTCTTATGTCATTTACAATAATGGCGACTGTGACATAAACGATTCTTAAACGTGTCAAACACGATATCGTTTTAACGCACCTGAATAGAGGCCCTGTTTTTCTTGGATATACGAGAGCCTTCGACTTAGTAAGTGAGAATGTAGGTGGTAAACCAGATTTAGTTCTTGACTTCAAACAGGTATTATCGGGGACCGAACCCGTGATCCATGTCTTTATCCTCGTGTTCCGTCGTGTACATAATCAAGGCAATTTAGTTAACTTTATTTAAACGAATATAAAGTTTATTTTACCATATTTTTGTTCTGATTTTTAGTGATGGTATAAAGGTGCAGGGTCCGTCCGGATTGCTACCACCATCTTATTCATTATCCTACCGCCAAGCAGCAGTTTCCGCATTGATGTGTTCCGGTGTGGGGATATTATGACCTCTGGTGAAATTACTAGCTTAGAGGCATTCCATCTTAGTCATCATCTTTAGACCAATCGCGTCACTGATAGTTCACATCATGACGTTTAAAACCAAAACGAATAGACACGTTAGTTAGGATACGCATCTTGGCTATGGCCTCAGAAATTATGAGTGATCTTGTTTACGAGTGGGCGGGAACTCGTATTTGATATCATAGGCGGGACAATTTCAGTTAGATTTTAAAATAAAGAGTTCCTGAATTCATTACGAATCAGGCATCGGCTTTGGTCACAGTCTGAGATGAAAAATCGAGCGCCCAACGTTTTTATGAACGATGACTATTGCAATTTTTATAACTTTTAATTGGTGGTTCTTCACTTTAACTGCAACCGGTCAAAGTAAAATCCTTTGAAACTGAATTATTTAATTCAAATACAAAATAATTCCAAATTCTAAACAATTTACTAATGATAACCGAGAACTTAATACTTAATATCGGTTCTGACATTTAAATATAAGACAAAAATGTAATAATAAGCAAGTTTAGATTGTTTTTAATCACAAGTCGTTAGAAGAACATTGTAATAAGTGGATAGAAACCCTACTTAAAAAAAAAAGGGAATAGGTAGCCGTGACTTAGTAACGAACACCGGATTGACGGGAGCAAAAATTTACCAGTGCTAGTGATCGATTACATATCGACTAAGATTATCGACAACTATTTCGTGACATATGGGTTTTACATTTCTTGCAAAAGTAAGTCGTACCTTTATCTTCTTTATCTGAATGATTAGCTTTCCATGACGGTAAACGATATTTTTTCTTGAGAGGCATTTTTAACTGTCTTAAAAACAAAAAGGTTCTTAATTGGTCGGAATGCTACTATAATACATAAATCACGCCTTTTCCCAGAGGGGTAGGCAGAGACCACTTCTTTCCACCTGCTACGATCCTGACAAATATCTTTCGCTTCTTCCACATTCATACATCGAGTCATACATGCACGTCGGTTTCGGGTAGTTAAGATTCGGCCCTTTTCCAGTATTTCCCCGATTTGATTCAAAAAAGTACGCCTAGGGCGGCTCCTTCCGACCCTTCCACTCACTATCGCACTGTATATTTCTTTCGTCAATCGAATCAAATAACATTGTTGTACTGAATTGATTGTCATTCAATGTCATTTCAATGGTTGTCAAAAGTGACTCGAGTTCAGAGTCAATGTCAGATAAGTAAAGATAAAAGAGGTTTGCACATAATTAAACTTGGCCATTAGTTATTATAATGATGGACCCTGTGCAGGGTCCGTCCGGATCGCTACCACCATCTTATCCATTAACCACCCGCCAAGCAATAGTGTTCGCATTGTTGTGTTCCGGTGTGGGGATAAGACAACCGGTGAAATTACTAGCATAGAGGCATTCCATCTTAGTCCTCAGGGTTGGCAACGCATTTGAGGTCTTAGGATTATAGACTTGAGAATTCAAATGCCTATGGGTCTCAGATTCCACTTACCATCAGGTGGCCTGAGTGCTCGTGTGCCTTCACCTTGTCATAAAAAAAAAAAAAAAAAAAAAAAAAAAAATGTCGATAAACTTAGTCGAAGTATTTAATGAATCACTAACACTGGTATTTTTTTTTCCCATCAATCCGGGGTTTGCTTATTAAACGTACTTATTACATAATTTACCTAAAATGACCACCTGTAAAACTACTAGCATAGAGGCGTTCCAAGTCCTCAGGGTTGGCAACGCATTAGCAGTCTTAAGATTGTATGGATATCGCATTCCTTTTCTGCCCTGCTAACACAAATGGCAGTATCTCGGGAAAAACTCCTGTAGTAAATGAAACCTTATTACCAACAGGTTAGGATTAAATCTGCTTTGGCCATTGAATTTGAGATACTGCGTTTTGGCTTCGGAGGGCAGACTTACCATTAGGTGTCATGTTGCCACTAACAAATTAATAGAAGAAAAATTATACCAACTACTTAATATTACAATAATAGTTCAGTAATTTTATCTTGTAACTCTTTCCTTTCTTCGTCGGTAACTCTTTGTAACCTGGCTCCCACAAACCTCAGGAAGGTAAGTAGCGCTGGGTCCGGATCTTGCAGCAGAACCTGATTTTTCAGTATACCTATTATCTCACGCTGGGTGCTCAGCATTTTGCTCATAAAAAACTCAGGTAATAGACATGGGTCTTTTGTGTCCGCTTCTTTTCCAACTTTGCTCTGTTCAACCGAAATAGGTTGGACTGTTATCTCAGGTGGATTAAAAAAGTTTTCTGAAGCTGCCTCCATTCTTATTTTCTTGCTGCTGCTAGCGATTTCTTCGTCGTGACGCCGCTTCATCGCCAGTTGTTCTTCTGGGTCGATTTCTTCTTTAACGATGTCTTCGTCTATTTCTTCCTTGATGATTATTGTTGAGCCCAGATCCTCTTCGGGCTCTTCTTCAGGATTTTCGCTGGAGTCCTGTAACAACAAAGCCGTTTTAACTTTTTGGAATTGGAATGCAATTATTTCTGGTCTGATTTTTTAGGCACGTATACATAAAACTTTAAAGTAAAAAAAATACGCGTGTCGCACCGTAAACATGAAAGAAGTTAAAGTCCTTAAAATTTAACTATAAAAGAGTTAGTGTGTGTGTGTGTGTGTGTGTGTATGTGACAGAGAGAGATTATCTCAAAAGAAAAACAACAACACAAAATTCTGTATGAAAAATATAATTTTAATTCACTAGGATATTCAATAAAAAGCACATTTATACGAAACAGCGGTCTGGGCCTGTATTCTGCTACGTTATAAACGATATCGTTTTTGCCGTTACTGACCGGTAAATAAGAGTTATCAAAACGTTAACAACACGGAAACACGTCAAAGGCAAATATCGTTTTTACCGTGTAGAATCTCAGCCCGGAATGTCATTTGCACCAGGGATCGTTACCGGTATTCTGACTACCGGTTTTAAATGAGGTATTACCGGTTATAATTGACTTTCACTATTTATACCGCTAAAGCTCTGATTAGCGGTATAATGAATACCGGTATTCAAGTTTATTATCGGTTTAGACAATTGACAACAATACCCCTTTTTGATACTTTACCCCTAAAAACCATAACCACTAATAACCAGTAATACCTGTCAGTGTCAATATTCTCGTTTATTTTTAAATGTAAATGTTTTCGGTGCTCTTACAAAAAACTTAGACTCGCCTTAGACAAGTCTGAAATTACAGTTTATTAAAGTCTAATTGACATCTCACTTATCAGGTACAATGAATAGCGGTATTGAATACAGGTATTTAATACTGTTAATAGTGAATACATAGCGATAAAAACAAAAGCGAATTGACAACATTACCTCTAATTCGAATATAGGTATTATTTTTTAGCGGTAATAATTTGACAATGTAAATACAGGTATTAAATTAAACCGGTTTTACAATCCCTGATTTGCACTATCATAAACAGACCTCGGACAGGGTGAGCTGTTTTAAGAGTTTGCATAATATGGACATACCTACGTAGTCATTCAATGGTAGATGTGATGTAATTGAATAACGAATGAAATTATTCTATTTAGATCTTTACATAACTAGCAAAACAAATTAATTGTATAGCAAGCCTCTTTCAATGATAAGCATATCCATATGAAAGAAATTAACTGATATGATATCATACCTCTTTAGATAGACAATAACTCTATTAACGATGCCATATTTAACATTGAAATATCATGACAAAGTCATTAATGTCATTATTCTAATGTTATGTTGTGTTATTTTAATTTGCGAGCAATTTGAGTTTGCTAATAAAATATAAATAATTATTACAATAACCAATAACAAAGAAAAATTAGAATAAATAAATAATACCTACTCGTTTTGTACATAATGCACTGTCATTTTAGTTTAATTATAATTCATGAATTCTTTTTAATATTTCATCTTCAGGTATATCTATATTAACATCTACACTTGACATTAATGACGTAAAAATGGCTCAGCCTGTCCGAGGTCTGATCATAAACTGTCATTTAAGTTACACTTTTACTGACATTGGTCGTAGGACATAACAGGAGCACGTGTAGAACGCCATTGTGCTTCTGTATAGACAGTAATAAAATTGTCGCCGCGTGGGATATCCATAGACGTTTTTCTCTAATAAATACGTCAGTTCGGAATTGTCTATAAATAACTCGAAATTGGCGAAATAAAACTTAACAAGAGTGAAACTATTAATAAAAAAAATTGGTAGTAGTATTGCGATGAGACAAGCTAAGAACAGATATTTCACGAATTATCACACAATGGAGATCATGCATGAAAATCAGAATCGAGTTCAATTGATACGATTTAGGAGAAAATATAAAAAAAGCAATACACTAGTTTCGGCCCGTTTATTAAATTTTATATAGAATCAAAATTTTAAAACTTATTTTATTTTTTTTACTGTTTTTTTATATTGGCTTAAACATAGTAATTTGCGAAATGAATGCAAATTTCTTTATAAAGTCCTGTCGCCATTTTGTCTAGAGTGTTTTTAGGGGGTCTAAACTATGACATTTTAAAGCTTCATATCTCATGAAAAAATATGCATGTTCCGTATTGTCAAGACACTGTTTCAAGGTCAGGAAGTGGGTGGTGGCTCGCCAACATGTCCGTAAGGTCGTTTCCACTCCGCACTGTTAATGCTTCCACGTTGAATGCTTCTTATGTTTCTTCACCGACGTGTAAATAAGTTGTTTCGACGATGCTGCAACTGTCATGATTATGGGATAAACACAAGTGTACAATCAAATTACAGAGTATAGATATCGTCGCTACTTTAAAAAAAACCTCGTATCTCATATTTCGTGGTGTACGATTTTGAACTTAATACGCTTCGTGTTTAAGTTTGAAATCGTACATCACGAAATATGAGATACGCGATTTTGTCAAAGTACGTTACGTTCCTAGTAAATTGCGTTTGACAATAGTCGCAGTTGTCTAAGATCCGAATTAGAAACGACTAGGAAATGCAAATAACCGGTTAAAACCGGTTTTTAACCGTCTTTTGCATACTGAATTCGGTTATTTGCATTCCCTAGAAACTGTTTAATGGATAAAAAGCACGTTATATGAAATTTTGTATGTTAAATAATTATTTCGATTGGGCTGGCTAAAATAATCCAGGCCAGGCTGTTTTAATCAAAAATTAAAAAAATATTTCTGGTTAAACATTGCACTAATGAGTTTAACAATTTAATTTAATATCTACCGATTTGTTTTTCCCTTCTATTAGTTATTTTCACCCAAATGTTTTAATAAATATATCTAGTATCAAAATAAGCGCGACTTCATTGCGATCACAATGATAATAGGGTAGTGTGTGAGAAATCTGATTTGTATGACAGTTGAATATGTAAAATTTTGATCCGAATGGAATCTTGCGACAAAGAGGTCCGATTTATCCTGTGCGATAGAAGAGGACGCAGCATTGTAGATTCGCGCGGCACGATGAAAGAGTAGGTACGCATGCTATTTGTTCATGCAATAGAAAAGACGAGCGACACAATACTGAGCAATATTTTGGAGCAACTGGTAGTAGGTAAACTTGAAAAGGAAAAGAAAGACAACGCGACTTTCGGTTTGTATTCAATTGTTTCGTTAAACTCATGAGTAGTGATGTGTTTAATACAAATAAAGTATTTTTTCAATAAGTAAATAAATGTCAGGGAACAATCTCGTGTAAATTGACCTAGTCCCAAACTAAGCTCTAGGCTTGAACTATGGGTAGGTACTATGCAAAGATAAATATAGTTATGGGTTATTTGTAAAATACGAACAACCTCTCAGAGTTAAATTATTTACATCATAAACAACAACATTTGTTCGGAGACTTTTTACAAAACGTAATACATTTCCCAAAAAAATACTTTCAATTTTTTGTTGTACTATAAACCACCCAGTAGTCAGCCAGAATCGTGTAGTCGGCCTGTGCCTATTCTTTGTATGAGTGGCAGGAGTATGAAAGATATATTTTCCACTCTTCACACTCATGTAAGGCCGACTACAGGTCTCTGGCTGACTACTGGGTGGTTTACCATCTGATACCTTTTTAGACCTGTAATTTTATTACATAAATAATTATTTTTAGAAAGGGGGTTCTTTGCGCTCACTTCACATTCCACGGCTTCATTTCTTGTTAAGGCTTGTTTACACTCTGTGAAAAGTCAAGGTAAGAACTACAGGTGTAAAGTGACAAGTAAAATCAATCAATTTATTGTCTAGCGGTATTCTTTGGCTACCGTAGAGGTTTTACATTTAGAGTGATCAATTGAATTAATATATTTTTTGTACGAAAGTAAGATATGATGAAATTTAAGAATGTGTTAAAAGTCACAGAACAAAAGTTGGTGCTTATGATGTAAATAAATAAACCCTGAGAGGTTGTCAGTGTTTTACGAATAACCCTGTATAGAGAAATCATTAGACATACATCCAAGACACCGGAACAAATACTCGCGCTCATCACTATTTGCCCTTACAAGGTGTTAGTTTCGAAGGCAGGGTAACTACCAACTAGGCTAACGCGTCGTCAAATTTTTAACATACTAAATTTGATATAAGGTTGTTTAAAAAAATGTACGTAAGGCTTACAAAAACAAAATCACGATCGTGTCCTTTGTGTAACGAATGTTAGTCATACAAACTATATGGGTAACGAATCAATAAGTTTTGTTTTATAATTAAAGCCCTTAATTATGTTTTTTTTTTTGAAAATGTCCTTTAATATACTTCTCATCCATTAAACAGATAGGCTAAGGTCGTTTCTAATTCGGATCCTCTACCTACTAACAGTAGCATGTAGCTACGTTCACTGGTTTCGTTTACGATAGACAGATACAGAAAACAAAAGAGTAAGAGAGATACATATCTATTAATAATTGCGCTTCTAAGTAGTGCCGCCGCGCCGGGAGGATAGATTATGAAAGAACAGAATGGACATTGCTACGGAGCAAATTAGGCATGTAACAGAAATAAAACAGGTTTTTATAATAGTAAAGGTATTTATTCAAGTTCACTTTTACGAATATAATAATAAAAGTGCAATACTGTCGTGAAACAGTGTTTTTTTTTAATTTATTGTGGTTCGAGTTTAACCGAGACACTTATTCCTTTTAACTGTTAGTTAGACGCAAAATCCACGTATCTTAAAGTTTTTTTTAAATGTTTTTGCATAGCTGGAACACTCCAAGCCGTCGCTTGTCATTCGACGTTTACGTGCGCGCCAAAAAACCACGCTCATCTTTGCTTTCGCGAGACCCTACCACCATCGCTACCACCATCTTATCCATTAACCACCCGCCAAGCAACAGTGTTCGCATTGTTGTGTTCCGGCGTGGGGATAAGACAACCGGTGAAATTGCTAGCATAGAGGCATTCTATCTTAGTCCTCAGGGTTGGCGACGCATTTGAGGTCTTAGGATTATAGTCTTGAGAATTCAAATGTCTATGGGTCTCAGATTCCACTTACCATCAGGTGGCCTGAGTACTCGTGTGCCTTCTCCTTAACATAAAAAAAAAAAAAAAAAAAGTAAGGATTTTCAGGGTGTTTTTCGTTAGAATATGGGAAAACACAAGAGAAAACATAAGGATAATGAGTTATACAAAACATTTTTTTTCCAATGTTCTCTGTACATACCTTTATTATAGGAATAGCATCTTTTTTAAGTAGTGTTCGGCCTCTTTCCGAAATATAATTATCTTCAGTTTTGAAGTGAACACTGCATATTTTGCTACTGTTCGAGGGTACCCAATCAAATTGGTATCGTTGTTTACGAACAACAGCGGTCCATTCTTTTTTTCTGACGTCGTCAGAAGGAAATCTATAAAACGAATTAAATAGTTGATAGTACTTTATTATATGCATCGGCAACACTCCACTGCATTCATGCCTTTCATACGCGCTCTTAGTTCACAATTCATATTAACTATCAATTGCAGTCGAGACAACGGAAGATGTGACGTACATATAAAATAATAATTGGAACTAATACGCGCTAATTATGTCCCATAATTAGCCTGGATATCATCAATAACTACGATGTCACATCTAAACTTTTAATCTATGTATCCATCCTTGTCATACGCGTGCTACATTCAAATTGCTATCGCTTTTCTTCACTTGAGCACGTATATTATTCACAAATATTTTAAAATTAACTAAAATACGTAGTGAAAAGCAATTTTTTGTAAACTTACGAGTGATATGAGATCCCTTGCGCTTTACTCATTTTAATTTGATAATTTCTGCACATCCGAAACACACACGACGGCATTTTAACTATTTTAGGTCTACGTCACTTTGACAATCGTCACAGGCACACACGACACTCTCGTCGACTTGTTCGCGGTGAACTGAGTTGACTGACGCGTGAGTGGTTAATTGGGTCTTTTATGAATCCTCAATTGGGGCGTGGCAGTAACATCGCACTTCCTGTTTATAAGCAGGGTTGGGCACTATTTGAATTACTTGTAATTAAAATACGTAATTGAAATGCAAATTATACGTATTTGGTGGTTTGGTTTCAATTACTTGCTTAAAATGTAATTTGAATTTCAAAACCTGACGCCGAGGTATTTTGTAGTTATTATTTAAATTATAAATACTTATGGTTTCGAAATACATTTTAACATAAATACATTTACCTAACTTTCATTTAGCGATCTTAGTAATTGGTGCATTCTGAAGAAATTAGCGCTCGATAGTTTTCGTAAACAAAATGGCGACCGCTAAATATGTCGATCTTTAGAGTTGGTTATACTGCATCTGTTTACTGCACGTCAAGTATCAGGTCAATTGTCGTTTCCATTCTATTACGGGTTTTTTTTCACGGAATAATTAAAGCTTATGACTTGTATTGTTTTATTGTATTATATAATACAGTTTAAAGAATTATAAACAAGTCTTTCTAGAGTTGTTGGTATTTCTGTAGGTCTGTCTACCCCACTCTGGGATGAAGGCGTGAATGGCGTGATGTTATGTAAATATGTATGTATGTGTGTAATAAAGTTTATTGGTACGAATATAATTTGTATGTTGTATTTTAATTTTAAATAAAAATAGCTTAAATACTGTATTTTGTATTTTATAAAGATATTTTGTTTTTCGTATTTTAAATCAAAATACCTATACTGTATTTTATGTTTCAAATACATAACGTAAAGATATTTGGTATTTTGTACTTTAAATAATGATTAGATAGTATTTGTAATTTGTATTTCAATTAAAGCAAAGCATGCGTTTTGCCCAGCCCTTGGCCTCTATTCAAATACGATATCGTATTTGGCGTGTTTCCGTATGGTCAACGTTTTTATAACTCTTATGTCATTTACAATAATGGCGACTGTGACATAAACGATTCTTAAACGAGTCGAACACGATATCGTTTTAACGCACCTGAATATAGGCCCAATATATGTAATAAATATCATTGTGTACAATCAAGTAATTACAACCACAGAACTATATAGAGATAGAAGGAAAGAGTTCGTCGATTTATATGAGAACGGAGCGTGCTATTTTGCGTTGGTGGTGAACACTATTGATATAAATATATACTTAGCACTTTATGCTCAAGAATATTGTGACGTATAAATGTACCTACCAATCCTACCATACATTGTTGTCTACCATAGTTTGACATTGGCGCTACATCTATAGTCGGATAAGCTGTACTGATTATTCGCCGGAACTTTGATGGGCCACTAATGTTATCATTGTGAAAATGTATGGAACACATCCGGCTATGTTTTGTAGGAAGCCAGTTTTTGCGACCCGTTGCTTCAATCCATATTTTTCTTATAAGAGGATTTTTCGGAAAACTGAAACAAAAGGGCAATAAAGTAACTATATTTTTAAACTTTCGATCTACTTAACTACCTATCATTATTATCTTTTCGTTAATAATTCATTTTAGTACTTCATCGCACGGCTACAATAATAGTAGGGTTATAAACAAAATATACATTTGTTTTCAAAATTGATTTTAATCTACTAAGGAATAGGCATTGAAAACACTTATCTTTACTGCAAAAATGAGAGATCAACCTTGAACGCGTATCGACAAGTGCTCGACAGTTTGGATTGTGTTATTTTCGTTACTGGTTTTCAACGCATGCCAAGTCTGGCGCGTCAAATTAAAGGCGCAATGGAAAAGTAGCATTAAACACAGAGTCGCCCGCTACTGGTTATATGAATTTAATACTGAGCAACAAAATAAATTGTTTTATAAATAAACGAGTACTCACCGATGAAAGGAAATAATGTTTTGTTTTATAGCTCCAACATTTTTGGTGGTGTTTGAACAGTATTTTACCGAGCAAGGGGCCATTTTGTTTTTACACTTGAACGTCACACGCGGAATGCGGTCGAGAGCGGACTGATCGACTCGACCATCGCGGCGAGGGCGAGCAATGACGATCTATCGCCGTTTCGGCACGCGAGTTCCATACAAAGGTGAGTGCGTACTAGGCAAAATGCGTCTTCCATAATGAGTAAAACGGGCTATTTTAGTACGCGTCTGTATTGGCGCCCGTCGTTAAGTTGACGCGAAGTAACCCGAAATAATCCGAACGAGACGGAGTATACCTACTGAAGGATTCGGCGGTCGCGGTCGGCGCGGCGCCTTAAAGTGAGTTGCGCGCCCGATTGGACGTTGAAAGTCACCGTACTCCTTAATCCTCATACGCTATAATGCGGCCGCGTGGGAACGCGTACGTATGAGTACACGATAAGACCTGTTCCAGTAAATACGTCTCACCTCTAACATACACTCTTTCCTTATATCATGATATAAGTAGTTCCGTACCAGGGACCGGAACCGCTTAGCATTAAAGGGGTTTTCGATAGGGTATTTGATAGACTTGTTTTTACAAACCCCAAGGATGAGCTAAGCCTATCGTTGACATAGTCCAATGAAAGGGCAACCAAGCGATACAATTAATTCGACTAAGCGCTAACCCATTCCCAATACCCTATCATCTATTACCCTTTTTAAACTTAATCGAACGGTTTTAAGCTTTTTTAATCTCTATGCGCAAGTGTTTCGACTTATTATTGCACTACCTAACCTTATGCAATAATAGACTCTCTATCAACGATGTAAGCGCTTCCATGCGCGCATTATTAATTGTATCGTGCTATAAAACGGTTAATATTGATAAATATTAAATATTTGTAAAATACGAAGTAGCTTTTTAGGGTTCCGTAGTCAAACTAGGAACCCTTATAGTTTCGCCATGTCCGTCCGTCCGTCCGTCCGTCCGCAGCCTAGCTCAGATACTCTTTATACTAGAAAGCTGTAATTTGGCATGAATATACATATTAGTCACGCCAACAAAGTGGTAAAATAAAATCTTGAAAAACATTTTTTTTTAGTGTACCTCTCCTACACGTCACGTGGGAATGATTTTTTTTCTCGTCTACTCCATAGTGTGGAGAGTCGTTGGAAAGGTCTTTCAAAAATATTGCGGGTTTGTAAAACAATTTTTCGATTCAGGGATCCGTTTATGAAATATTCAGCTTTAATGCGCTAATTTTTGTTAGAGTCAAATGTTAACCATTATTTAGCCATTGTTCTTTTCGAGACTGTTGAGGAAATAAAAATGATTTACATACGTTTTGTACGCTGTAAATCACTATTTACCTATTGTTATATTATACCCCCCTTACTTATGAACGTGAAATAAGCTTGGAATAGTTTATACCATGCTTTGTCACTTTCTGTCAGATGCAAATGTCACAATTACAGATAAGGACAAAGCATGGCATAAACTATTCCAAGCTTATTCCACGTTCATAAGTAAGGGGGGTACGAGTATAGGGTTAATTAAACCATCACTGCGATCTAAATAATTTACTTACATGTTTTTAAAGTGTAAGCAAGCCATTATTTACTAATTGTTCCATATATAAGGTCGATTATTTAATGAGACTGGTTTATAGTTTCATATTTTTAGTGTAATTATGTACTAATTGTTCAATATAAGGTCAATTGTTTAATGAGACTGTTGATGATCAAAATTATTTATTTATTTTTCATATTTTTACAGTTTACCTATTGTTATATATAAGGTTAATTATTAAATGAAACTAGCTGTGATCAAAATTATATTGTAATGTAGAAGGTTAATTATTTAATGAAACTATTGTTGAGATCAAAATTATTTAGGTAGGTAAGTACTTATTTACTTATATATTTATACAGTGTAAATCATTATTTACTTAAGTACAATTTTTTAAAGTGCATCCATTCAGCAGTCCATTATTAAACCAATGTTTTAAAAAAACCGGGCAAGAGCATGTCGGACCATGCTCAGGTAGGGTTCCGACGCCGCTTATACTACAAACACCAAAAACTATCTCTAAATACAACAAGTATGAACTATTTTACTATTTAAAGTTATTTGGTGCCATCTTAGCTAATTTTAGTAGGTATAAACACTTTAGTCGCCTGTATCTCAAGAACCAATCATGTTACTTAGTAGTGATAGTTTTCCTTAAAAATTCGTTATATGCGTTTCCATGTTAAAAATACTTTCAAATCAAACAAAATTTATTATTTAAAAGTCAACTCGCGTACACTTATAATAATAAAATAGCTTGCACTTTTTGCAGTAGGTACTTGCACAAGCAGCCATCCGTCACGCAGCCAAACGTCTGTATTATTCCGGCGGGAACATGAACTAAGAATTATTAAACAACATTTTCATCTCAATCCCGTCCCGACACGAACTTAAATAAAGTAGGCAAGTAACGTCAGGCTAGACAGAAATCGCCCAAATGCGCAAAAAAGAGAGGCGATCAATGGGGTAAAACCCAGTTAGTGCTAAGCGCTTCAATATTAAACTACCGAAACCCTAATGAAATTGGTAAGCTCTATGGAAGTGGTTAACTAGTTCAAAGGGGTTCCCCTAACGTTAAGGTAACACAATCATAGGGTAACCACATCGATTGGGTAGCCAAATGATAGGCTTACCCTATCGATAGGGTTAATCAAATGAAGGGGTTTTCCGGTCCCTGTCCCGTACTTACAATACCTCTTTATAAATAAATGTAATAGCTGGTACCTACTTTTAATTGCAAATTACGTGCCTATTTTTCTAATCCCTGGATTATAAACTACCTGATAGTAGCAGATGCCGCTTTACTTTTCTTCGCGTTTAAAAATTTATAGAATTGACATAACGATTCTATAGAAAACAGAATCGCTAGCAGCGTTTGCTGTTTGCGTTAGGAAGGCACATTTCTCGTCAGTAAAACTGGCGTTTGAAGATAAATGATAAAAATTGTTTATTCAGTAAGTAGGCCGCACGGGCACTTTTATACGTCAAATTCTACCAGCGCTTCCCAAGAGGAGACCAATGCTGGGAAGAAACGCGGCAAGAAACTCAGCAGTCAGTAATTTTTTAGGGTTCCGTGGTCAAACTAAGAACCCTGATAGTTTCACCATGTCCGCCCGTCCGTCTGTCCGCAGCCTAGCGCAGAGACTCTTAGTACTAGAAAGCTGTAATTTTGCATGAAAATACATATTAGTCATGCCAACAAAGTTGAACAAAGTGGCTTAATACAATGTTATTTTTTTACGGTACCTCCCCTACAAGTACCTAACGTAGAGATGTTATTTTTTCTCGTCTACCCCATAGCGTCGTTGGTCTTTCAAAAATATTGTAGGTTTCTAAAACAACTTTTCGATCAAAAGCGATCCGTTTATGAAATAATAAGCTTAAATCGCTAATTTTTGATACAGTCAAGTGTCCCCCTGCATAAAACCAAAACTACAATTATTAAAATTATGAAAAATTTGTTAAATGAAAGCGCATATAACGAATTTAAAAGGATAACTAGGTATAACAACTAAGTAGACATCATTGGTTCTTGAGATACAGGCGATTAAAGTGTTTATACCTACTAAAATCACCTACGACGGCACCAAATGACTTTAAGTAGAAAATTAGTTATTAGTCGTTGATTTTTATGTTTAGTAAGTACTAAGGCTTCGGAACCCTACTCTGAGCATGTTCCGACATGCTCTTGCTCGGTTTTGTCTGTTAGATAATCCGTGTGGTTGCCGTTTAGAACAGTGCCACTCCATTTCTTCCCGTGGATGTTGTAAGAGGCGACTAAGGGAATAAAGGCTTAGGTATATGTAGTATTGTCAGGCTTGCAACGTGTCACTAATACACTGGTAATCTTAGCCTGATTGTGCAAAATGTGGTTACAGAATTATCAACAAGTCTTTTTAGAGCTGTTGGTATTTCTGTAGTTCTGCCTTATGTTTGTAATAATCCTAAGAATCAAAATCTTTGGTTTCTCGTGCGGAACTTACTCGTGCGCGATGCGCTTGAGTTACCACGTTTTTTTTGACAGGTTTTCTGTTTCTAAGTAAATTTCTTCGGATTGTTTTTACAGAGCATCAAACTCTTCGGCGAATACACAAACCCTGGGTTCCAAGTTCCAACTCGTATATTCAAAACGTCTCGTTAAAATTTTACATATTTTGTATGTAACAAGTACCAAATTTTAACGAGACGTCACATTTTAGGGGTTTAAAAAAAATAGCGAACCTTTTTTCTTCTTATTTTGGAAAAACATATACGTTGGGAGGGACTATCATTCCGAACAGGAATAATAAAATTCCTGTGTCCCCAAAAAGATGTTACCTAAATCCAATACATTTCTTGCTAAAATAAACGGGTTTTTTTTTGGGAGTTTATTACTGTTTATCCATATTTGCTTATATATTTATTAACGAGCTTAGTTTTATGTAAATAGTTAACCTAAGTAGTCAATGTGATCTCTCCATGTCTGACCACGGGTGAGCTCAAACTCAGCTAAGCTGTGCTCACGCCCTTTTCATTACCACTATCTATGCACTATCAGTATAGCGACACTTCTAAATGTAATGAAATAAATGAATTTGATTTGATTTCATAGATTTTTCTGGGGATATACCAAGAATTCTATTTATCTTGATCAGAATGATGGTGAAAAGTAAAGGTGTGCTATTTTTTGAAACTCCCCTTTAACGAGACGTTTTGGATACAGGAACCCAAGGTAAGCGGTGTGGACGGATGCTTCGTATAAGTATGAAGCATCCTCTCGAGCGGTGGAGCCTGGACAGCTCGCGGCGGTTGCGGGCGCGGCTGCTCCTCCGGCGGGCCCCCGGCCTTGTACCGAGCAACCCTAATCAAAATGGGTAAATGTAAAAGTTGATAATTTTTCACTGCTTAATACAAACTGCCATATATCATTCTATGTAAATGTGTGTCCAAATAAACCATTCTTATTCTTATAAAAAAATATCTATGCATTTGCTCTGCACCTAGAAAAGTTGATTTTTTAAAAACCATGCAGTTTATTTAATTATTTGAAAGAAAGAAAAAAAAACGTAGTTAGCCTCTGATGGCTTTGACTACTTCGCCGGAGAGAGGGCGGACTCCTGATGGGAGTCCACGCGGTAAAGGGTTTTTACACTAGCATGCCTAAGGGCGCCCCTATTGGGCCGACCTCGGACTTAGGACGCTAGGGGAGAATTTCAATCGTATTGGAAAAAAAAAAATCTTGTAATCTGTAATGTTGCCGTGTTAAAAACCACACTAAGTTGGCATTGTCATCGTGTTTATATTATAATGTGATCCAAGTTGAGATCTTCCTTAGTTTGTTTATAAACGTGATGGTCCTAGCCCGCGGTGTTATAACGTTATATCGCTGCTTGTTGACCGTTCTATAGCGAGCGAGGTCGCACGAGCGATAATACCCAACCCAATACCTCCGACGAGTTGGAAAGTGAGTATTGAGACAATCTTAGCTGTTCTCAACGAGTGAAGATTGCATTATTACGTTATGTATAATGCCTTTAAAGATACGTCCACTGTGCAGTACATTACTGTCAATGTAAATATAGTTCAGAAAAAAAAGGTTGTTTTATTAATATTTTATTTATTGTTGCCATACAATTTAGATACACTTGTTTTTAACACGTACATATATAACATCACGCCATCATTCCCAGAGGGGTAGGCAGAGCTACAGAAATACCACCAACTCTAAAAAGACTTGTTTATAATAACCACATTTTGCACAGAGGCCAAGAAGTTTAGTAGTGTATTAGTGACAGGTTGCAAGTCCATCGCCTACTGTACTATAAGCCTGCCTTATGTATGTTTAACTATTTTTATGATACCGCACATAAAAATCCCCTAATCATTCCACATAATACAAAAAACGCCCTATTAACACATATTCTGCAAAAAAAAACCCGCTATCTATCATTGCACTGTTCACAAGTTCTTTAAAGTTAGGACGAGCGCACGAACGTACGGACAGCGCAGGCGTACAAATAGGCTCTCGTCGGGCTCCTTCTGGGTACGGAACCCTCAAAATTGACGTCAATTTATCCACAAACCTCTGACGTCCCAGGCCATCGAACCTGGACTCTCGCGTCCTTCAAACTCCCCGACGGAACTTCACTGTAGCTCGGGAGATTGATCGACGGTACAGCATCAGGTCGGAGTCTCTTGTTTTTCCACATTTCACGTGAGAAGTGTGAGGAACAAACGTAGTACTTCGTCCGACCAGATTTTTCTAGAAGATCGTAGCGGCGTATCCGATCGACCCATTCCTTTTTTCTGAAAAATAATAATTACTGGTATTTGTGTGATGAGCTGGTATTTGATCCTGAGTCTCAGAGAGATCAGTTTCTATGTATTTAAGTATTATGTCAGTGTATCGTTGCTTTGTCTAGTACCCATAGTGCAAGTCTAGAGCTTAGTTTGGGACTAGAACAATTAGTGCGACATTGTCCTGTGATATTTTTTTTTTCAAATTAATGTACCAAATCTAGTAGCCATCTAGCCTAGTTGGTTGGTGGTGGGTTGGATGGTTGTAGACTTTGTCTACATAACTAGGTGGTTCCGGGTTCATCAGGGCATCTCTGCTCTAATCTTTTTAATGATACATTTTTTGTTTTTCTCTTAAACTAACATATATTTCTTGGTTTGGTTTATATTTGTTAAATACTGGGAATCGAACCCGGCACCGCTAGCTTCGTAGCCATGATCACTACCTACCTACTAAGCTATCCATTGTATTAAAATACAAAATACCATCACTTACCTCGCTTCTTCTTTTGGAACAACAAAATAAGTAAGTTCCGGCTGCTTTCTTGAGTTATTTGAACACCCTAATACACCGCAGTAAGACGCGCCCGGTGTCATAATGGTTGTTTGAACACGGTGATAATAAAACTGTAATGGCGGCGTGCGATCGGCGCGGGGGCACGTCCCTGACTGAATGTCGGCTCGGCCGACGCGACGCAGCGGCGACCGCTAAAGCGACGATCGCACCCGCGATTTTAATACGTATACGTCAATTTTTTTTTCTTTTTTTATTAAGGAATACCAACAAGTGATACCTATATGGTACATTAAATGATCTTAAACAAAAAACAGTGCAATGTTGTAACTAACGCATAATGCTCACTCAATTACCGGTATCCACTACTGATAATATCACTAAAGTACTATTATTTATTAACTTGCTAGATATAAAACTAAATTATATTATGTTGTACCAAACTACCATAGCAATGCAATCCAAAACACTTAATAATAAACAAAAAAATAAGGTAAATACAGAAGAACTAAATATTAAATTGGATATTACATTTATATTATACTATGCTAGGCGCAAACGGCTTCGTAAGATAATCTCAGTAATTACATTGAGATATCCAAGCAACTTGCTTTTGAATTAGCCTGCTGAGTCATGAACAATATCTACAGCAGAGGATTCTGGCAAACCATTATACATATGGGTTGCTCGAGTTACGGCCCAAATTGGTATTGTGCACGGACTCCCCGAACAATCGGCGTGTATTTTTGCGTGGTAGTTTACTAGGAGCATAAAACTTAATCTTTGCCAGTAATTGACTAGATTTAATCTTTTGACTAATTATACCTCGCAAGAAGTTTAAATCTAGCATCTTCCTCTATGCCTATGCTATGCTGAGGCCCTGCCCAGCTACCAGCTGAGCTGGTTAGCCTTTCGGCTTTAGTACCTAATATTTGTTTCTTTGTTGTTGTTTTATAATAGTCTACCTAGTGCATAGTATATTTCTTTGTAATTCATTATTTAATTGTAATTGTATTTTAGCCGAATAATTCTTTCTTTCTTTCTTTCTTTCTTTCTATGTGCAAGCAAGGTAAACTAAACTATTCGCGCTAGTAACGTTTTTATATTTATGGATGTCGAAAAATACTAATTCATACTAACATTATAAATGGGAAAGTTTATGTCTTAGTTTGTTATAACATTCTCTGTTATATTCCGTGATAAATAAATATTAGTAAAAAATAGTACTATTAACTTTTTTTTTATGTTGAGGAGAAGGCACCACCACCACCATCTTATCCTTTAACCAACCGCCAAGCAACAGTATTTCGCATTGTTGTGTTCCGGTGTGATAAGACAACCGGTATACTCCATTTCATATACCATGGCCCGATGCACTTGAAGCTTAACAATAGGGCTCATAATGTTTGCCTTTTGTTATCTAATTAGGAGCACTTCAAAATGGCACGCGTCGGTCCAACCTGCATACCACGCCGCAAAAGGGTCTGGCCAGGTATCTTTTGTTATCACTAATCCTATTGTTAACGCCTAATGACCGTCTCAAGTGCATCGGGCCATGGTATATGAAATGGAGTTATACCATTACTTACTAGCATAGAGGCATTCCATCTTAGTCCTCAGGGTTGGCAACGCATTTGAGGTCGTAGGGTTGCAGTCTTAAGACTACAGCCTTGAGAATTTACATGTCTATGGGTCTCAGATTCCACTTACCATCAGGTAGCCTGAGTGCTCGTGTGCAATAAGCCCGACTTAATACATAATTATTGTTTTTTAAGTAGGTATTATGTCATCGTTTTCCCTTTAGTAGACTATAACAAATGACATTCCTCAATCAATCTAAATATAGTATTTTTACGCATATACATGTATGTTTATATTATTTTATCTGTTTTTTTCTATTTTATTTTTACACTTTGTTGTCTGTTCTTTTGCCTCTATTACCTGTTAATAAACAATTTTATTGTATTATTGCTTATTTATGTATTACATAAACTTTACTAGTTGCGTTTTAATATAAATTAAATAATAACAAAGAGTATACATGTGTATGTTCCTGTGTCCATTCTATCTTAACTGAATAAAAAACTGGTGGAAAGTGCCATTTTACCCTTAGTAATTATATTCTTAATTATCTTTTATTTTTATTTTAATGGTCCATTAACGAATTTAATACATAAAAGTGAAATAAATTTAGGGGTTCTATTTCGTTAGGCAAAAATATTTTTTGGTCAAATGTTTTATTTCCCTAATTTTCATTTGCGAACCCGCTTTGTTTTCTGTTACCGTAAATATTTCAGCATTTTATAAGAGCTTACCTAACCTAACCTACCCTATAGGGTTTTACACGATGGTACTAAAGTAAATTCTGAAAAATGTATCTATACAACATTGGTTTGGCAAATGAAACATACAAATAAGTATTGGGCAAGTTATATCTATAACCAATCTTAGTTATCCTGATGTCTGTAACGAGAAAGTGTCCCGAACAGATGGTATTGTGCACCGACGGAACGCAGTTTTTTTCTTCCAGTAGCTTCAATCCACTTTAACTTGCAACCTTCTTCCTTCGGGTAACTTAAAAAATCGATCGGAGGAACAAGAATTTACTTCAAGCGCTCTTTTTAATATTAAATAAAAAAAAAATGCAGGCGAGTGGCGCGCGGCGAGCCACCGAGAGTCGGTCTTTTGACCGTGCTCAAAGGCACCTCAGAGCGCGTGCCTCGCGAAAATTGTACGTGTCGTCGAGCGTGCCGCGGGCAGAACAAGTTCTAACTTGTCTGTGGGCGAGGCGCGTACAAATTTTATAAAGTTGCTGAACCGTTTCACCACCGAGGCGATTTCTTCTTCTTTTTGTTAATAATTCGGGAAGTATGATAAACGCAGCTGCGGCTGTCATCGTGTCCGACGCCATTTTGAAATGTCACCCGCGCGCATGTTTTTGTACATCAATTTGGCTCGCGAGCAGCTCGCCGCGCGGGGCGAGCATGCCTCAGGCTGAGCCGCTCAGATTCGTACCCAGGTTTAAACCACACGTTCTTGAACTCGACGCATCAATATGAACCGGGGGAGATGAAGTTGTCCCGTTAGAGTGTAAAAATCAGGAGCCCGTTGTCTCCCATATTTTTTATGGTCATAATGTCATTGTTGACATAATTATTGACACTTAGTCATTACTTTTTATATCGCTGAAACCGTAAACATTTCAGAAATTCTTAAATGTAACGTGTAGACAAGGTTAAGTTAGGTTAGCCTCTTAAAAAAACGTATTTGCGATAATTACAATACAATACAATACAAATTGGTACTGACGCTGTCTTCGAAGCTAGCGGTCCTGGGTTCAAATCTAATACAAAGAAAATATCAAGACCCAGAAACAAATACTGACCCTCATCACACAAATATCTGCCCTTACCGGGATATAAACCCGGCACCGCTAATAGCTTCGTAGGCATGGTCACTAGCAACAAGGCTAAAGGTGTGTGGGAATCTGATTATTTCTGTAAAACAGTGCAATACTTTTTAAACTTTCCTTCTTAACTTAATTAGTAATTTAATTGAGTAAATAAAAATAAAAACAGGCGTCCACTTACGTCTCGTTTTTTTCTCTTCTCCCTAGTACAAGTGAATTCTGATGAAGTAGATGCCAATCCCTTCTCTTCTTCTAATAAGATACGTTGTACAGTTTTTTTTGAAACACCAGCAGCCTCGGCTGTTCGCCGTAGTATATCGCATAAGTGAGACGAATCACAGTTAGGTTCCATGCGTGTTTTCGTGAATTCATACTCATCTCGCAAGAAACGATAAATGCTAGCGATCATGCTTCGGCCCTAAAACAAAACCGGATCGAAATAGCTGCGAGCGAAAATCGCTGTTATTATGTAGGTAGTAGGTGTTACCCGGTCTTCCCGCAACTGTCAAATTTTCCGGGATAAAAGTTACTCTTTGTGCTATCTTAATGTTCATTGGTTGAAGAGTGATTGAGTAGCAAAAAACCTAACATGAAAACCTTCTCATTTATAATTATTTCATATTCTATTTCTCTAAGGTCAATTTTAGATATAAGACCATTGAAATAAAGTTTGAAATCCTATAAAAAAAACAGCGATTTTTGCAGGCGAAGTGATATGTAATTATACATTACTCTACAAAAACACTTTATTGCACAAATATTACAGAAAACTAAACAATCTGACATTATTTGAAGAATTGTTACAATTTTAACTCCCGTAATTCTAAAAGGTACGATTTGACCGCTGTCAACACGGTAAAAATATTTATATGTGGATGTGTTTAATCCAGTTAAGACAAGAAGCTTATGTACTATGAAGAAAGCAGAGCAAACTTTAGACGCAACAACATATAACCTTGAATTACGTCACGTATGTTTTGCATCTCTTTTCTTAGGAATGAAGAAGGAGATGCAAAAGATACCTGAAGTAATTCAAGGGCATTATTCTTAACTTCGCGCTTCGATTGTTTTTATAAGCTTTTTGGTTAAATGCTTGTTTATTATATTGTTTACTGTGGCAGTCGTCAAATCGGTTTTTTTAGAACGACGGGACTACAGCCGTTTTGTAAAGCTACAAATTACAAGCGGAAGTCTCTTTCTAGCAAAAGGAGTTAGAAAGAGACTTCCTCTTGTAATTTGTAGCTCAATAAACAAGGGTCCTGGTGGTCATTTTCAGGTATTAAATGGATTTTTGAACGTTATAATGTAAGTGTGCGTCCAAAAATCGTTTTCTTAACTTGATTAAAAACATATTTTTTTTTCTATACAGTTAATTGATAAAAATGTAATGTGAAAACCTATCACAAAAAACTAAGTAAATAATATTGAAAACGTCAAGAAATAAGCGAAGAAACAGACAGACCTATTTACAAAATACATACATTGTTAATAAGTTTAAAAAAATTACCTGACTACTTTTACGTTTAGTTGCCATGCTGGCGTTACTCCGTGAAACAATTTTACGCGGCCTGAGGGCACAAGTGACCCGGACCGCGTCCCGATCGTGACTGAGCGCTCTCGAGGTTACGCACACTAAAACATGTGCGTGTGTACGCTTGACAACATTCACAGCCATACGGAATTCATGACATAGAATATTCTGCACACATACACCGGTCCGGCCGCTTGAGTCCGCGCCATTTTGTTTTACGGAGTAGGTAACAATTACCAAAAAAACTCATCCGCATTCTAGTAAACATAGAAAATACAGATAGTTGTAATTTCCAGGAACATTAAATACTAAGCCTACCGTGCATATACATCCTTGAGATGTGTAAAGTTAGGAAATATCCTGATTACTATACTATAAGAAACGACAAGACTTGCCCACAACTCATTTCCTAAGACACGGAGATAAGTTAATGTTACCTCAGTCAAAACGCAAGATGTGCTCAGACGGTACTTATACAATAATGTCAATGAAAATATATAACAAATTACCAAATAAAATAAACACTGAAAAAAAAAGAAAATTTACAAAGCTCCTAAAGGAATTTCTTATAAGCAAAAGTTACGATAAATATGTACTTGGAAAGCAAACAATAAATAAAGTCATAACTTACACACAAATAATAAATAGAGACATCGATAAATAATTAAAATTAATAAATATTATTATATTAAGAAAATAGGAAATTATTATTTTATTATGTGATAAATAAATAATACGATATTATATACAGTAATACATAACGTAATTGAAAGTATAATTCATGTGCAATATAATTAGTAAATATATTTTAAGACACAGCCCCCCTCTCCTAACGTTGCTATGCCCAACAGGGTCCATAATTAAGTTATTGTTAATGATTACTGTATTACCTTAAGTTAGCATAACATCTGTAAACTAACACTAAGGAATAAACATTTGAGTAAATGCGTATTGGGTAACATCAGCATGGCAAATAAAGGTGGAAGAGTTATCCATAGTGAAATAATATTTTTTTTAAATTTGAAGCTCTAACGTCTGTTCTCTAAATTATACCATATTGTAAATCAAAGAGCTCTGCGTCGAATTACTCCGCTTAAGATGTTGGCTTCGTTCAATCATCGTGATATAAATTAATTGAGTCTCTTACATCTGTCGTCATGTTTGTATTAAAGGTATCGGGATTGGGTATGGTTTCAATACATTCATCGCAAAACTTTCCCGGAACAAAACAAAGTATTTGTCAAGTGAGTCCTGTGAGTTTGATTTACGGGTTGCTATTTTATCGATGAGTTTACACCGGTCAATAATATTTGCAGGTTCTAAATCCATTTTTACTATTGCTTGTCTTGCGTTATTGACGTTATCATTTCAACTTCGTTTTCTGGATTTGTTAAATTATTTTCACAAAAGCATTTTTTTGTAGAAGGAAACTTTCACAACGCGTTCTTTCATTAAATAATGCTATATAAAATTTCACTGCATGAAGAAAAGCGATTAATAAAATTGACGATTATGAATTCAAAATGGGAAAATCATCTTGAAATCATTACGATCAGAAACCGCTTATAAAAGGAATCCTATGGAATAAAAACTTAATAAAAACATTATAAAATACTTTGTTTGACATTATCGCTTGTCTCCCGCATTTTCGGACAAAATGATGTGGGTTTAGAGTTGATTGACACACTCGCCGAATGAAGCGCAATTTTACCCGTATTTGTGCAGTAAAGTGCTTCTGTATTATATTCTAAAATTAGAAGACGCCCGCGTTTTCGTACACGTAGAATTAGTTTCTCGCTGCTCCCCTATTTTAACTCCTTAGGAGATGAATTTCCAGAAATTCTTTCTTAGTGCACCCCTGGACCTCATAAGGAACCCACGTGCCAAATTTGGAATCTCTAGACCCAGTGGTTGGGACTGTGCGTTGATATATCAGTCAGTCAGTCAGTCAGTCACTCAGTCAGTTTCATCTTTCATATACTTATTTAGATTAAACTACTTACCTATTTCGATTTGTTTTTGTTTTAGCGCCGAAGCATGACACTCGTAGCTAGCGTTTATTTCCTGCGAAAATGTTTGAATTTGCAAAAAGCACATGGAACCTGTGATTTATGCTATTTACGCGATACAATACGGCATATAGCAGATGCTGCTGGTGTTTCAACAGTCACTGTCCAACGATGTCAAAAGAAGAGACCCCTTCTCTTCTTTTGACATACGTTGGACTTTCACTTAACGAAAACTCACGTCTCCTATGGAGGAAAAAGCGAAAAAAGATACATACATACATAATTCACGCCTGTTTCCCAGAAGGGTAGGCAGAGACCACTTCTTTTCACCTGCTACGATCCTGACAAAGCTCTTTCGCTTCTTCCACATTCATACATCGAGTCATGCATGCACGTCGGTTTCGGGTACTTAAGATTCAGCCCTTTTCCAGTATTTCCCTGATTTGATTAAAAAAAGTACGCCTAGGGCGCCCCCTTCCGACCCTTCCACTCACTTTAGCACTGTATATTTCTTTCGTCAGTCGTTTTTAATCCATCCTTTCCAAATGACCGAACCATCGAAGCATACCTTTGCGAAAAAAGATAGAAATAGATCAATTTACAGCTGATGTTGTTCAGAGTACAAATTATATTTCGTTCTTAAAGAAACATTGGCTGAATTAAGAACGGTATTAAATAAAAAATAAAAACAATTGAATTAGCAGGTTGTTTACGCCAGGCCACGAGATTAGGCGAAGATTTGCGTTAGCCTCTCTTTTTTGCTATAATAATGAAAAGGAGGTTAACGGGAACTATCGCCGAATCCCGAAAGTGTGGCTGTAGCATTAGAAACTGCTCGCAAGTTATTTTACTCGTATTACCTGGAGTCAGGTTACAAGTAGCTTAAAACAAAGAACAACCGTTACGTTTTAACGGAGCGTCGTCCATGACACGGCATACAAACATGGCGTTTTTTTATATAGATGTACGAATTTTGCACTCAAGGTCGACCAATTATTTACAACCAATGAAAGTAATGCTTGTGACACAAGTGTAAAATCAATACATGGGGTTCATTATACTCGGTAAAATAATAGCTTTTGACATGCAACTAAAACTCAAATGCTATTGAAAATATTTGGGGGATTGTAAAAAAAAAATCGCATTAAAGAATATCAAGCAAAAAATGTTAAACTGTGCTGGTTTGCCATCTTTATTCTTTGAAAAAAGCTCGGAAAGTCTGATCAATAACGTAAGCTTGGATCGATAGCGAAACGTGGAAAAAAAACTATAAATCATTTGGAAACCTTTGTATTTATTTATGTTGTGTTTATTTAATCAAATGCAACGTAATGATAAACCAACGATTTTATGATCGATTTTGTATTCGATTCTTTTATTGATTATACTTCAAATTAAAAGACAGGAAAGATAAAGCGCGCAGAGGAATGAGGCAAAGAAATAAGAAGGAATATACATAGGTAACCATTTCAGTAAAGTGATCATAATTTTATGTGAAGGTAAACGTTATTATCTTATATATAAATGAATCCCTATTTCCCTTGGTCACGGCATCATGCAGGAACGGCTGGACCGACCGACTTTAATTATTTTTTTATTGCCGTGTTCGTTATCTTCAGGAGAAGGTTCTTATGAAAGAAAAAAAATGTAAAATTCACCGGGAAAGTCAAAAATTTGCAGCGGGGCGAAGCCACTGACGGGTACCTACGCGTTATGTACTTATGTACCAATTCAAATTTACCCGTCCATTTTGAGTTTGGTGGATTTATTGCAATAATTTTAGTAAATGTTTGGGTAAGGAGCAAAAAGTTGGCCACGCTAACTCACTCAATTAAATTTTCTATGAAACTTTTCCGTTTGGACACGAAAATTAGCCATACATTTGTCGGGATAATTTTCATGTCACGACGGAACTTTTGTCACTTTTGTTGTTTGTATGGTTAACTACGCTTAATTTATGGTCCAACTCTTTGGTCCTCACCCGTTTGTGATATTCAACCGGTATAGAAACATGTAAGCAGTTTTTTTTTTTCTAACCTCTCTTTTAGTCATCCTCTGAAGTATATTTATGGTCGGAATTGCTAATTTGGATAATCGGCGTCGCTTGTTTGTTCCACGGAAGAAATCTTCACTGAAATGTATGGAGCATATCCTGCTATGTTGGGTAGGGAACCAATTTTTAGTTCCCGTCGCATCAATCCATTTTCGTTTAAGTATTGAATCACTTGGAAAACTGAAATGTTTACTTTAAGGTGAATAATCATTATAATACCTAATTTTATAATGCAATGCAATACAAAATTATTTTTATCAGTAGTCAGTCACCAAAATGGATTTTACAGTGATAGTGATTATAAAAGCGGCTGTACAATACAACTTGAATGTATACGAAAGTATCGTTTGTTTCACTATCCATTGCGGGCTAAGAATAAGATGCCTTAATTGTTACAAAGTAGAAGCCGCAATGGATGACGTCCTTGAGAAATAAACTGTTTTCAATTATTTTAATAGAAAATAGTTGATTGTGCATTAAATAAGGTGAATTTTAACAACAAAATTACTTACCTATGAAAGGAAACATCGCCATGCCCTCGATTAACTATTTTTGTCGAATTTGAACAATTAATTATGGCGCAATGCGGCATTTTGCAGCGTTGCAACAAACGTCCTACTTCTATAACGGTTTGAGCGCGACTGCGCAGAGTTCGGTGTCCGACACCGATAAGACTCCCGCAGTACGAGGACATGTGCGTCTAGTGATGTGCAAGATCATTTCGTCATTTTCGACGCGACGATAGCGAATCGGAATTGAAATCGGAATTTTCATGTTCGTAACACAGTGATCAAAAATGCTGAAAGTGTCCTATTTGTTTTGTTTGCGGTTTGAAGTACCTAATGAATATATATGAGAGTTCCGTAGCCAAATGGCAAAAAACGGAACCCTTATGGATTCGTCATGTTTGTCTGTCTGTCTGCCTGTCCGTATGTTACAGCCACTTTTTACCGAAACTATAAAAACTTTACTGTTGAAACTTGGTAAGTAATGTATTCTGTAAACCGCATTAAGACTTTCACACAAAAATAGAAAATAAAAACAAAAAAAAATTGGGACTAAAACTAAAACTGAAATATATTTTTCCATCTAACCCATGGTATGTGTATGTTTGTTTTTGTATTTTCGAGGTTAATCTTAAACACAGTTGGATCATATCATATATCTTTTTGGGGCATTTACCGAATCTTCATACTTTAAAATAATTTTCATAACCCGCGGCGTTTCTTGTGTCAAGCTTGAAATATTCTTAAAATTTTCACATGTTAACGGTACCAGTAGGTACTCGACAAAGGACCAATGTTCGACACAGACTCTTATTCAAAGAAAATAGAAGTTATTCATTTGTTTTGCATCAATTTATAACCCTAAGATCTTTGAATCAAAATCTTCTGTCCATGATTGGTGCATGCCAGCTAAAAGTGTCGAACACTGGTGTTGTTACCTTGCCAATGGCTCAAAGGAATAACATTTTTTTAAGTCGGTTAAAAATCATAGTGTAAGTATTGTTATCTGGTTATGCCGGGAGTCATGCCCTAGTGACAAATAGACAAAGCCCAGAGAAACAAAGGCTACGAATACAAAACAACCCTCTTTATTTTATTTTTTATAAAGTGCGTTAGGGGAAATACGAAAATGGGGATATTCCGTAAATTACCAATTACTACTATTGTTTCTATCTATGTATGTAGGTATATATGTATGTATGTATGTTTGTTCCACTCTAGCGCCGTTCCTAATGAACCCATTTTGACAAATGAGGTGTCTATCGAATTTAATTTTTTTGTGCGATGTGTATAGGCTATTTTGTTTTATTATAAATAAAAAATGGCGGCTGTAAATTATAGAAATATAATTAATAGACTTCGAGGACCATCGGGCAATTGCAGTCAGGTTTTTTTTCTGTTAGTATTTGTTTAGATTGTCATTTTTAAATTCGTAATTTCTTTTAAATGGAATGCCCGATTTGAATAATTCAAAAAGTAATCTACAGGCATTGACATAGACTAGAATATGAAACGATTCATTTGGATAAGGATTGATACAAAGGATAACATGGTCTGATTTTGGTCGGCGTTTCTATCAATTTTGAAAATGTTAAATATCAGTTATAGTGACATAGTAACTATAATAGTTGGACATATTATGGTATCACCAAGTTTTTTTGTAGATATTGATATGTTGTTCAATATTATTGAAGTTTTTTTTGTTCTATCATCAATAATTTCCACAGCGCATGCGATTAAAGACACTTAATGGTAATTTTTTTACACCGTGGGTTACATTATTGAAGTGTTAGTATAGCTTTAATTTTTTTTCTAATAAATATGGCGTATGTTACTTAGGGATAATGTAACATTCTAATGGTGAAAGAACTTTTGAAATAGATCCAATGATTTTTGAGTTTACTTATTCGTTACTTATTCGAGTATACCTATGTTAGGTACAAAAAATACAAATCTTTCCTCTTTATCTTTATTTGCATAAGGCACTAATAGCGAGCATTTGGTTCTGAGTCTTGGATGTTTTATTTGTACTTCACATTTTCACCAAGTAGGTAAGTACAGTCACGGACGTTAATTGTTATGCCACTTGCCACTGTTCGTATTTTAGCCGTGTAATACAAATCGGGTTCAGTCGGGTGTACTCGTATATCGAGATAAGGAAATTCACACGTCTTCGTATAATAGAAGAACAAAATGACATGCAACATTAACGATTGGCTAACCTGAGACCCAAGTCTACCAGACCACAGAGTGAATTCACCCAAAGTAAAATTGCATGTCTAGTTGCTATGGTTACATTTAAACAACAGCCACTATTGGTGATATAGAATAAAAAATTGGCATCCATGACAATGTGATAACTGTTGCAAATATCTGAATACATATAAATAACCGTCAAAACCCACCATCTTGAAAAGAGTTGATTAGTCAGCGTGTAAGTCGAAAGACTAATCGTGGCAATAAATAGTCAAACTTTTAAAAATATTTATTCTAGTGTTACTAGATATTAAATTTAAAAATGATTAAATATTCTAGTTCTTTTAGTCTCTTTCTGCATAACTATGGCTGATTGAAGCATTACAGTCATTACTTTAATTGTTATGCCACTGTAGAACCCTGTCATAAAGACAGCGTCAAACCACATGACAGAAATTACGCCAAAATTAATGATTAACGTTATGCGGCAGGGTTCCATATTTGCATAACAATTAAAGTCCTTGACTGCCTCACAAGTAGCGTAAAAATTAATAAAATAAAAACGTAAAATACATTACATAATGTTTTAATCGGTCAATAAATTATAAAATACAGGTTTAAGTAGTGTATATTCCGCAGATAGTTGAGAAGAAGCAGCATGAAAGAAATCCAGCAATGCGTTTGCACGATTTTGTCAGATTTTTTGCGTCGGGCTGTTAACGACCACCTTTTTATATGTTAAACCGCAACAAGAAAAAGCAAACATTTAGATCTAAAAAACATTTGGGGAGTAATGGTGCAAAGACAGGAATGTCATTTCCACATGAATTCGAATTCCTCATGGATTCCATCATCACAACAGGATTTTGAAAAAAACTAAACCAATTTGAAAGTCAACAAAAAATCTCCTCTAAAAAAACAAATCTTTCCCCTGAGTGAAAAACTTACAGCGGAATTGAGAACCTTCTCCTATTTTTTAAGGCGATATACTCGAAACCGACATTACACTCGCCTAATATCGTGTATATGCACCTTCGTTATCTATGACAGCTTGAAGCCGTGACCACATAGATTGACATATTAAGCATAAATCACTGTTCCTGTTCACGGTCGATGGCAAAATTACTAATTCTATGCGGACGAAGTCGCGGGCAGAAACTCGTCATAATAAATATAGAAACCAACCCACCGATATTAACAACTGTCTTGCTATTGCTCGCAAACTTAGCCCTTCTTGGTGCAAAGTCACAATCATGTGACGAGTTTCCCTAGAAATTGCTGGTGGCATCTTATTTTCTTTAAATTTGCTTATTTATAATAATGACGTCTTAACTTGATCTGTATGTCATTATGACAACGATCCTGCAATATTTCTAAAATGCCAGTTGTCAATATTTTAATCACGTTTAACTATTATGTAGTTCCCGCGGTTATTTTTCATATCCCTAAGTACCTAATGTAAAAAAAAAATTGCAGCGGGTGGAGCCGCTGGCGGGTCGCTAGTTTATTATAAAACTAGCGACCCGCCCTCGCTTCGCTCCGGATTAAAGTATTATACATATAAACCTTCCTCTTCAATCACTCTATCTATAAAAGAAAACCGCATCAAACTCCGTTGCGTAGTTTTAAAGATTTAAGCATACATAGGGATATAGGGACAGAAAAAGCGACTTTGTTTTATACCACGAGTATGTAGTGATAAGTGGAAAAGACGAGAAAATATTTTTTAAATTAATGCTTGATGACTCATGACGATGACACCGCTGTATTGTTTACAACTTTACAAGAATCATGCCACATTTTATTAATTCATTTGCGGTTTACACCCACGGCTAAAGTTAATAGAGAGAAGTAATTAACGTTAATATTATATTACAGTCATAATTTTTTTCTTATTGCTAGTGACCGACCGAAACATGTTATTTTGCCGAAACCGAAACCGAACCTTTTATAAAAAAAAAGTCCTTAAAAAGTCGAAAAAATGTTAGTAAGTCCGTGTTTTTCTAAAATTAATATCTCGCCGACCTATAATTACAGGTTTCTACTTTCAAAGATTTATCACAATGAAATTTCAGCACAGTTACAGAGGTTCTGTTTGAAAATTTAACTACCCTATAAAGTGAAAAAAATACATATATACAACACAACACGTATTGACACGTCTACACGAGCAAAGCGCACTGATTTAGGTAGTTGCCGGCGGAGTTAGGCGAGCGACCGACGCCATATTGCCAGCCGTGCCGAGCGCGCCCGACGTTAGCCGAGCGCGACCCGAAGGTACGATGTTGTAAGTTTCGGCGCGGCCGAAGGGTTCGGCCGTTTTTGGCCGAAACCGAAACTCGGGCCGAAACTTGATTTTTTGGCCGAAACTGGCCGAAACCGAAACCGAAACCGAAATTTCGGTCGGACACTACTTATTGTAATTCACTTCATATACATGGTCACAAGTCTAACCTAACTTAACCTACTTAAGTAATTAGTGCTTAAGATATGCCTTAATCATTATGTTCTCAGCAGAAAATAGCGTTCAATGAAAAAAAAATCGATGAAACTGAGTTCCCATGAGTAAGGTGGTTCCCAGGGTCCGTCTGGATCGCTACCACCATCTTACCTACCGCCAAGCAGCTTCGCATTATTGCTTTCCGGTGTGGGATTAAGACTAGCGGTGAAACAACTAGCATTATTGCATTATTTCTTAGTCCGGTTGGCAACGCATTTGAGGTCTTACGATTGCAGTTTTGAGAATTCAAATGTCTATCAGTTTCAGATGGCCTGAGTAGCCCTTTGATACCGTGGGGGTGATTCTCTCAACACAGCGCTGCGTCCACAGAACTATATCGAGATAGAAGGAAAGAGTTCGTCGATTTATTTGAGAACCGAGCGTGTAACATTTTGCGTAGGCACTTTGACGTCACGTAGTGATGTGTACAACAAACACAAAATCGTTTCTAATCTGTGGTGTCATCGATCGCAAGTCGCAACGGAAGAGCGTCAGCGAGCCAACAGACTTCGACGGGAGAGGAAGCGCGCGCTGGTCTTACGACGCGCCCGCTCGCTATTCTACCGAGTGTACCGAGTAGGTAAGTTCATAATGACTATATATATTTTAAAAGAATATCACACACACACACGCACGCACGCGCGCACGCACACACACACTCATTGTGACGTATAAATGTAGGTACCTTTTCATTATTTGACATTATCACTACATCTATAGTCGGATAAGCTGTACTGATTATTCGCCGGTACTTTGATTGGCCAGTGAAGGTATCCTTGTGAAAATGTACAGAACAAATCCGGCTGTATTTTGTAGGAAACCAGTTTTTTCGACCCGTTGCTTTTATCCATCTATTTTTTATAATAGGATCTTTTGGAAAACTGAAACAAAATTGCAAACTATACTTAATTATTATCCTTTTGGCAAAAATATTTCATTTTGACTACTACCTCATCTCACGGCTACATAATAGTAAAAAAAACATTTTTGGGACAAGTTTTTGTTGCCGACTGTACTTTTTGTTGCAAAATCTTTATCTGCTTATCGAGACAAAACTATTGAGTCCTAACACGGTGGGTCTACGTTAAGAATAGCGGAGATCCTGTCGCCACCTTCCGACTCCATCATCAGATCATCTCTTAGATACCATAATATTGCATTGTCATTGAGTTTACATATTTGGTCCAAATTTCAGCCCATTCCGTTAACGGGAAGTGGGTCAAATTTAATTTGCAAGATTTGACCCATACATACATACATACTTACATACGCATACATACATTGCAAGTGAAATAAACGCTTGTAAAAATAATTATATTTTTTTCTGTTTTCCAAATTGATTTTAATCGACTAAGAAATCGGCATTGAAAATCGCCGGGTACAACACTATATCTTACTTTTGACAGAAAAATGAGAAATCAACCTTGAACGCGACTCGACAAGTGCTCGACAGTTTCGTTGGTTTATTTTCTTTGCTGGTTTTCAATGCATGCCAAGTCTGGCGCGTCAAATTAAAGCCGCAATGGAAAAGTAGCACTAGACACGGACTCGCCCGTTACTGTTTATATGAAATTAATACTATGCAACCAAATAAATTGTTTTATAAATAATAACGGATATTTTAGGGAAAAGAGTACTTACCTATGAAAAGAAATATCTTGATTCACAGCTCCTTCCTTTTTGGTGGTGTTTAAACAGTTTATTATCGAGCAACAGGGCATTTTGTTTTTAAATTCGAACGTCACACACGGAAAGCGGTCGAGAGCGGACTGACTGAGCATCGCGGCGAGCAATGCAGTACTCAGAACCTCATTTCGGCACGCGAGGTACATACACTCGCGAGCAAAAGTATCGAATCACTTTGCATTTTTTCATGTGCATCCAATATCTTTGTAATTTCCCACCCGAATCTGAAAATTATGGTACCAAATAAAAGCTAATTTAATGTAACGCATTGGAAAATGTGCTAATTTAATATTCAAGGCCCAAAGGCTGAAAAAAAAACGCGAATAACGGAAGTAGCCTGAAAATACGCTAAAAATAAACAAGGCAAACTTGGAATAAAAGGCTCGTTTAACATACAATACGATTTATTATTATTAAATTAGTACCGGGTATTGCCACCCCTAGCCTTGCTGACACAGTTTAAGCGATTTTTCATCGATCTAATTAATTATACAATACAATACAATACAAATACTCTTTATTGAACACCAAAAATAAAAAATAAAAACAGAACATGGAACAGTACATTTAAATCATAGGTATACAACAGGCGGTCTTACCGCTAACTAGCGATCTCTTCCAGACAACCTTGTAAGAGAAATAACTGAGGATACATATTAATTAATTATCTAACATAGTCTTGAGGAATAGCATCCCATTCCTCCAGTACTCGTCGCACCTCACGCAGACGCTGCTGGATGGTAACTCCAGTCTGGTGACGATCTCGGAGAGATATTGAGACAATGAAGCGGTCGTCGCGCTCTGATGTGCACCTTCTGCGGCCGATTCTTGGTCTTGAAGTAAAAGACCCAGTTTGGTGGAACCTCTGGTAAAGTTTACAAACTGTAGATTAGCTCAGATTCACCTCGGCAGCTACTGAACGTTGACTACGCCCTTCTTACAGAAGCTGGACGACTACAGCGACTTGAGCTTCAGTGGCTTCCATTTTTTCCAGGTGTTCTGCACAGGATAATTTGCGGAGATGTGTACCGGTCGACTTCTGATAAGTGACTGATAAGGAACCCCCCTCTACCCCCGTTATATAGGGGTCAAGGGTAGTGCAAGTCGTGCACGTCGTATCGAGTAAAGGCTCACAAACCGGGAAATTGCCCATAATCTGAAAAATTCTGGGCCAATTTTTATGTTTCATAGCTTTTTATAAAGCTAATATTTCAAGAAACGTAGTTACATTTAAGTAATTTAGAAAAATAAACCAATTTACAAAGATATTGGGTTCACATGAAAAAATGCAAAGTGATTCGATACTTTTGCTCGCGAGTGTACACTCTTTCCTTCTATCTCGATATAGTTCTGTGGCTGCGTCGATCTCAAAGGCGAAGTTTTATCCGGCAAGTTTAAGAAGTCCCGTCGGAGCGTACAAAACACATTTTAGCGCGTGCCTTCTTAATTAGGCAGCTTTATGCGACACTGAATTCGACTTACCTGCCTGCTGCCTAATTGAGAAGGCACGCGCTAACATGTATTTTGTATGCTCCGACGGGACTTCTTAAACTTGCCCGATAAAACTTCATCTTTGAGATCGATGCAGCGCTGTGTTGAGAGAATTACCCCCCTGGTTACAGTCAGCATCAAAAGTAGGTCCCTAGCTAAGCAGAATAACATCAAAACGATCTAGACATGACGTATTCTCTTGACAATAGAGTCGAGTGCAGATCATTTTGAGCTGTTCGGTTGCGTAGCTACTTCTGCTGCTGACTGTACTGCCGTGCTAAAGCAAATGGCAGTATCTCAGACAAAGCTCCCGTAGCAAATGCAACCTTATTGCTAACGACGTAGGATTGAATCTGCTTTGGTTATTCAATTTGAGATACTGCCTATTGAGGTATGAGGGCAGTGTACGGGTCCGGAGCAAGTAAATGCTAGGTTAAGTTCTATCATTGTCATAAGCAATAAATATTAAAAAAATACTGACTGTTGAGTTTTTGGCGGCGCTTCTTCTCAGCATTGGTCTCCTCTTGGGAAGCGCTGGTAGAATTCTGACGTGTAAAAGTGCCCGTGCGGCCTACTTACTGAATTAACAACTTTTTTTTTGTTTACTTACTTGTGTGAGAGACATGCTCCCGTCATTAACTTCCAACGGGAAAAAAAACCTTGGATCCAGTACACCATCATTCTGTGACGAGACCTAGAATTAAGATGCATAACATAACGCCACGCCTTCAGTCCCAGAGTGGTGTAGGCAGAGCTACAGAATACCAACAACTTTAAACTGGTTTATAATTCTGTAACCACATTTTGCACGATCAGGCTAAGATGTTTACCAGTGAATTAGTGAGTACATTAGAATTAAGGTAAAGATTAATTAAAACTAGATGTTAAGGAGAAGGCAAACGAGCACTCAGGCCACCTGATGGTAAGTGGAATCTGAGACCCATACACATTTGAATTCTCAAGACTATAATCCCAAGACCTCGAATGCGTTGCCAACCCTGAGGACTAAGATGGAATGCCTCTATGCTAGTAATTTCACCGGTTGTCTTATCCCCACACCGAAACACAACAATGCGAACACTGTTGCTTGGCGGGTGGTTAATGGATAAGATGGTGGTAGCGATCCGGACGGACCCTGCACAGGGTCCTACCACCACTGAAACTAATTAAGATAGTTCTATGTTATCGTGATTTATAGTCTAATTAATTACTAGCGGCTTGACCCAAGTTTCCTGACTCCTGAGGCCCAACGAAAAATTCAGCATGTACTCGTAGTCACTAGGGACCGTAGTCCTACCAGTAGTACTATTGTTTTATACTCATTCAGACCCAAGTACTTAAAAGAGTTTTTTTGAAATGTTATTGTACTTGTGTAGACATAACGTACGACGGTCCTACCGGTAGGATTTCTATAAGTCCTACTGGTAGGACCGTCGTACGCTATGACTACACAACTGTCGAAGTAGCTAAGTCTGAATGAAAAAGTTAATAAGTACTATGGGTAGGATCATGGACCTTAGGAGGCAAGATATTTATAAGCATCTGTGTAACACTGAACCTTTCCATGGTTTTTTTATCATCTTATCTCACAGGCGGGCCCATTCGACACTTCGATCCCTATAGAATGTTTTGCGCAATTACTCTTACACACTCAGTTGTTCGAATGTGCAGGTTTCCTCACGATGTTTTTCACCGTAAGAGCTTCGAGTAATGTACTTATGTTAGAAAAACTCATTAGATCATGGTGACAGCGGGGATTTGAACTCAGTACCTTACGATCATGAGTCGAGTAGGTACGATATATATATATCGGGGGACAATGTCACACAAATTGACCTAGTCCCAAACTAAGCTCTAAGCTTGTACTATGGGTACTAGACAACGATAAACATACTTATATAGAGAAATACATACTTAAACACATAGAAAAAATCCAAGACTCAGGAACAAATATTCGCGCTCATCACACAAATATCTGCCCTTACCGGGATTTGAACCCAGGACCGCTGGCTTCGGAGGCAGGGTCACTCCCAACTAGGCCACCGTGTCGTGTTTCTATTGTTAAAGTTAAAGCTTGCGCATTTTTTATTTTGTTTTATATACATATTCATTAACACACCTCCAGCACCCTATTTAACCATGCTGACATTAATAGGTGACAGGTTTAAATTCGGTATACATTGCAAAGTTAACTAGATTTCACATTACTAGAATTCATATAAGCTGCGACATGTACCTACACTAAAATGTCACCTGTCACCTATCATTATCGGGATGGTGAAATAAAGTTATATTGTTCGGTGCAAAATACTTCTATAACGCATTTAAATAAGATTGTAACGTGTGCAAAATAAAATTAAAAAATGACCATCTTGACGACGACGCGATAAAACCTCGCGATCCGGGGTTCGATTCCCGGTATGGGTTGTTCCTTAGTCTTGGATGTTTTCTGTGTAGGTATTTAAGTATTTATTTCTCTATAAGTACTTTATAAGCATGTCTATCGTTGTCTAGTACCCCATAGCACAAGCCTTGAGTTTTTTTTTTTTTATGTTAAATAGATGGCACACGAGCACTCAGGCCACCTGATGGTAAGTGGAATCTGAGACCCATAGACATTTGAATTCTCAAGACTATAATCCTAAGACCTCAAATTAATGCGTTGCCAACCCTGAGGACTAAGATGGAATGCCTCTATGCTAGTAATTTCACCGGTTGTCTTATCCCCACACCGGAACACAACAATGCGAACACTGTTGCTTGGCGGGTGGTTAATAGATAAGATGGTGGTAGCGATCCGGACGGACCCTGCACAGGGTCCTACCACCACTTAAGAGTATGTTTTATAGAGTATGTTTGGGACTGGGTCAATTCGTGTGAGATTGTACCGTTATATTTATTTATTAATTTTATTTACTACATAGATAATTGGTATATTATAGAAATAGTATTATTTACATGAAATGCACTGCATTGAGACAGGAAAGTACATTGCAAAATGATTACAATTGATTCAATCCTTAAACATTTTTGACTTGTTTAACAGCGTGGTTAAATTAATTAGGTAATCACTTCCATTAAAAGTAACAATACGTACCACACTTGGTAGGTGAAGAGTTGGAATGGCATTTGCCACTAACTGACGATTTTTGTTTTTGTTGTGTTTAAAACATTCCGGTTTAAAATGGCGGGAGCAGATCACGCTGAATGGTGATGGGAACCAATTGGCGGGTCGTTTGGTCGCTTCAATCCAAATTTCCTTTATTTTTGGACACTTTGGGAATCTTTAACATAAAACAGTATATATTTATTTAATGATATGGTCAACGTAACATAGTTCTTAAGACTCCGGTGAAAATTTCTGTGATGTCAAAGAAACTTCTTCAGAAGATAAGATTTAAAGATATCCTCTATAACCAGTATTTTTAATCGCTGATTTATAAAAAACACTACTTATATTTCATGCCAAATATCCCTTTCCCCGCTCGCTAAATACCCCTGTGACTTCCCGCTGACATTAATTCATTCCGTAAAATCATAATAAATAGTTGGAATTTAAAAAGCCGTAGGTACTTTGACTCTGCAAACAGAGTAACGAAAAGCAAGAAACCCCGCTCTACGGGCGTTAAAACGGTATCCCTTTGAAACGCATTTAATTGTTGTTCTAATGTAGGTAGGTATTGTTTGGTCTAAAATCCTTTCGTCTAACATCATTTTAGGCTGAAATGAGAGAATTTAATTAGCATCTATGGTGTCGATTAGTTAATTTCGTTTTTATTACAACTAAACAAACTATTTCAATTGTAAAAGCCGTTTTCAACCAAACACTACATAAGACCTAACAATGATTATGCCATTCTATATGAATTTGAAAATGAATATGAAAATAAGTAGTTTATTTCACAATTAAAGTTGTTACACAATAAGTTGGGGTTGGAACAATAACGATGCAAGTACATACATTAGAAATAAAGAGTAATTAATACGAGTTATAATTTTAAAATAAGATAGGCTTAACAATCAAGTGTGTGTGTGTGTGTGTGTGTGTGTGTTAGCTGTAATTTACCTCTTTTAAAAATTCAAAATATACGATTAATTCCCTAAACTCCATCGTCTCCCGCCGACACGAATTCTCAATTATCTGTAAACTAAGGCGGGAACTAGCAAGTAATTGAACCACGATTACAAAATGCAAAATTACGTTAAATCGTTAAATCTAGCCGGTGCTATACTTCGTTTTTTTTAAGATGTGAATAATAACGGTCAAATTCGCAAGCGTTTTTTTATAACGTAGCCAATATGAGAAATGTTTGTGCAAATATTCTAATTCTTGTTAGTAATTAGGTAATTAAAGTAGAGACGACTGTTTTTAATTTTGACTTCGTTAAAAGCAAAAAGGGGTGCGAAATACGGGCACTTTCTTATTCTCATCTTAAATAAAACGAAGTATAGAAATGAAACGTTTATCAATCGTCGCATGAAATACAGTGACAGATAAAACAAGGCTCCGTTAATTCACAAACTTAAATTTAAAAAGACTAACCTGTGATATCCAATGCCATCTGTCTTTAAAGTCGATATTTTACTGTTCCTCCCACACAGTTTTATTGCGCAATATAGCATTTTGAATTTGTTTTTCACTTGACGCTCCGGTAAACGCACCGACGCGGTCCGCGGTCGAACCCGGAATGAATGTAACGGGACGGGGCGTGGCGCCCGCTATAGTTATTTCACTCAACCTACGGCTCGAGACGGAGCAATTTATACCCTATTCAAATGTTTTAAGGTGGAAAAGCGTATGCATGCGCTTATGGATTTTTATTATTTCTTTCATTGTCAGTTAGCGTCAGTTCAATGAAGCTAAGAACCATTTTTTAGCGGTGGTAGGACCCTGTGCAGGGTCCGTCTGGATCGCTACCACCATCTTATCCATAGGGTTGGCGACGCATCTGAGGTCTTAAGATTATATTGAGAATTCAAATATCAGATTCCACTTACCATCAGGTGGCCTGAGTGCTCGTTTGCCTTCTCCTTAACATCAAAAAAAAAAGAATGAACTTACTTGCAAACTGCGCTCTTTTTGGTCAGGGGTTGAAAAGAACACTCTTGTTCTATTAGTGGTAGTTGAAATAATAACAACTAATCATTTAAAAGTAATCAACATAATTTTCTTGATCACTCGCGAGTATATTTATAGTGGTTAAGACTGCTTTATCTACATACATATTTTAAACAACAAAACAAACTAAATGAATATTTGCGACAAGACAAATACAACGTCAAAAATGGCGGCAACCGTAGTTTTTTTTTAATTTAGAGAAACTAGAAGCGGCCTCTTCTATCGCATCGTTCGATATCAAGTGACATGCGAGATTAAAATTTGTCAAAATTGTATGTAATTAACAATACAATACAATACAAATACTCTTTATTGAACACCAAAAATTAAAAAAATTAAAACAGAACATGGAACGGTACATTTAAATCATAGGTATACAACAGGCGGTCTTACCGCTAAATAGCGAAACACATAAATAAACAAATAAAAATACATTAAATAGCGATTAACATTTCTTTTCGAATAAAATGTCATCTCGAGTGACATTAGAATTGAGGTCAAATAAAATTGCTTTGTTTTTCAAAGATGTACGGAATTTGAATGCAATAATGATACTTATGTTACTATTAAGCAATAATAACATTTTCACAGATAAGAAATTGGTTTTAACAAAACTGTTTAAATCTTTATGCTTGTCGTAATTTGCGGTTTTGCTTCATAGAGGGTTTATGATATGTGTGTAGATAAAATTGATATATTTTACAAAGAAGCTATCCATTTGGTTGGATTTTTTTTAAATGATAATAAGGATTAGGCATACGAACGCTCAGGCCACCTGAAGCCCGTTTCACGAAGCTACAAGTTACAAATTACAAGCGGGAGTCTCTTTCTAACTCCTTTTGCTAGAAAGAGTACCACTTGTAACTTGTAACTTGTAGCTTCGTGCAACGGGCCACTGATGTTAAGTGGAATCAGAGACCCATAGACATTTGAATTCACAAGACTATATCCTAAGACCTCAAATGCGTTGCCAACCCTGAGGACTAAGATGGAATGCCTCTACGCTAGTAATTTCACTGGTTCTCTTATCCCCACACCGGAACACAACAATGCGAACATTGTCGCTTGGCGGTTGGTTAATGGATAAGATGGTGGTAGCGATCAGATGAGTGAGATCTAATTATTAACTGTATCAATGTTTGAGTTAAAACAGCAACTTATGTTATTTTTGAAGGTACCTACTCTTATTTTTTGCGGATAGATTTGACAGTCCTGTGCTGTGGAAACTAATTAAAATGACTAAGTCTGTGTTACTTCATAAATATTAACCTACCGTAAGTTTAATAACAATGTATGGACCACTTTGTTGTCTGAATAAATACTTTTTTATTTTTGAATACGAACAAAACCAATTTTGTAATTTAGTATGGCAATGCATAAACCCAATCGAAAAGACATAAATTACTTTTTATAGCACACAACGATAATTTAGTATTAGAAAAGAGAATAACGGAAAAAAAAATCTAAATTACTTTAATATAAGTATACTTTTAGTAGCATTTAGCATTTATAAGTAACGTTAGAGGATCGATTTTTCGTTAGCTATTCATATGCACTTAAGCCTTTTTATCTGTCCAGTTTTAACCACATGATGTCAGGAAATTACTATCGACCGATAAGTGAAAATGGCGTAATGTCACTTACTATCGATTTCTGTTACGTTGCAGGCTGTTACGGCAAAATTGCTAGGAAAAGTTGGTAAATATAATATGTGGATTTCCTTGTTAGAAAATGTAATATAGTTCTGTATAATGTGAATTGGTTGACTGTTACGAAGACAGTGTAAAGATAAATCTTTATTTATAACTTTATTCGCTACTAAAATATTTTAAAAAAATAAAAAATAAATCAAAGGACAATCTCACACAAATTGACCTAGTCCCAAACTAAACTCTAGGCTTTTACTATGAGTACTAGACAACGATAAAAATACATAGAAAACATCCAAGACTCAAAACAAATATTCGCGATCATCACACAAATAACTGCCCTTACAGGGATTTGAACCCAGGACCGCTGGCTTCAGAGGCAGGGGCACTCCCAACTAGGCCAACGGGTTGATTTTGACTCTCACTTGACTCTTATGTTATAATAAATAAAACGTGTTTACACGTAACTTGGGGATGTATACCTATGTATGCCTCGTCTACCCTATAGTGTGCGGTGTCGTAGGATAGGTGTTTCAAAAATATTATGGGTTTGTGAAAACAGTTTTTTGTTTAAGTTATCCGTTTATGAAATAATAATCTTTAAAGCGCTAATTTTTCTTAGAGTCAAGTGTTCCTCCCCCTACCCTCCTACAGCCAAAACTACAAATACTAAAAATTTGAAAAAAAACCTAAATTAAAGAACATATACGAATACGAATTTTAAAGGAAAACTATCACGACTCAGTAGACATCATTGGTTCTTGTGATACAGGCGATTAAAGTGTTTATACCTACTTAAATCATCTAAGACGGCACCAATTGACTATAAATAGAAAATTAGTTATTATTTGTTGAATTCAGAACCCTACACTGAGCATGGTCCGACATGCCCTTGCCCGGTTGTTTTCAACTCCGATTTACATATTGTAATAATGAAAAAATATACATGTAGCAAATATTATTTGGAAAACTATTTTTCACATACAAAACTGACGTAATGCTATTCAACATCAGAAAATCCATTCGGTGGACTTCTGGAACCTTCGGGGAGGGAAGATGGCCGACTGAAAGATGTCCGGCTTTTGATTTTGATTTATTCTGTTTACTGATTTACTCTACTCACTTGACATTAGCGAAATCACAGCGGAATATCGCGGTGGACCGCTATTAATAAAATAGAAGAAGGAAATCCAATCATCCAATACGTCACTTTTGGTCGGAAATTCTACAAACAATAATGATACACGTCATTGTTCGTATTATAATGGCCCAAGGTTTAACACAGGTTGATTCACGCACATTTTTTTTTAATTTACCTATTAACTTATACAATATACAATCTGTGGTTATGGTTTATGGCAAGTGAGTCAGGTGCAAGGACATTGATTTGTCTTTGACATGTTTTAGTGGTTAATTGTAATTATGTTGGAAACCGACTTTTTTTTTAATAGCCTGAATTAGTGGCCAACTGCTGGGCAAAGGCGTCTCCCTCGGATTTCCATCCCAGTCTGTCCGTAGCAATTTGTGACCAATCGCTTCGAAATGCATCTAAGTCATCCCGCCACCTTCTCCTTGGTGTACCACGGCGCCGGTAGCCGTCTTGTGGCACCCACTCAGATGCTATCTGTGCCTACTTGGGTGCATTCGGCAAACGTGACCGGCCCAATCCCTGTTTAACCTGGCGGTTTTTCCGCCAACATCAGCTATGCTAGTTTTGGAGCGCAGCGTGGTGTTATAATGGCACAAGGTTTAATACACAGGTTGATTCACGCACATTTTTTTTTTCATTTACTGTTCTTTTAACACCCAAAATGCTGCGCTCCATTGCTCTTTGGCTAACCTTCAACCTGAACTTCTGAATCTCGGTTGGTGACCACGATTGGGCGTAGGTTAGGATAGGCAGTATAAAAGAAACCGAAACCGAGATATTTCCTTAAAATAAATAAATAAGAGGTGTCACGAACGAGCTACAAAGGGGCGTCAAAAGTGTTAAACCTGTGTGTTTCTGTGTCTTCGTCAATCATTCACCACTTTTGCAATGTTAACTCAAGGCCATTATGTACATTATACCTCGTTACATCTAAGAGCGCACTGGCTATAATATTATGATATGACTGTCTCTTGTCCCGGCTTTTAAAGCTTTTTGTGTCACATTATCATCATGTAGCCATTTATCCTACCTGTTAAATTTCAGCCATTTTTAGTGAAATATAGGAGGATGAGAGCATGTATTTACATGATTAAAATTATATCGTATAGCTCTAAAAGAAGCATGAAACATGGTGTCACAGAGTTACGAAAGTCATGTAATTAGCCGAGTTTACCCTACTCGTCTTTTTCTGACTATTCCAATTAGACAATCGAGTCGTCATGTGCTAACCGTGCAGGATCGTAGAGGGTGGCCAGAAGTGGTCTCTGCCTACCCCTCTGGGAAACAGGCGTGATTTAACGCATTCACTGCCAGGGCCCTGTTTTGTAAAGCTACAAATTACAAATTACGAGCGGAAGACTCTTTCTAACTCCTTTTGCTACAAAGGGAGTTCCGATTGTAATTTGTAACTTGTAGTTTTATAATAAAGGGCCCAAGCGTGGCCTAGGAGCAAACTTGTATGACAGTGAACGCATGTATGCGTCGGTGGCAGTGAATGCGTTAATGTATGTATGAGTAGAATCGCTGTTACATACAGCTTCCATTTTTGCAGCCACTCGTATCACAAAATTCGTTAGCAAATATTATTCCCGCAACATAAAATAAGTGTTACCAAAATAGGGGGTGTAAAGGTTCGTAATAACTCCTGTCACCGCTTATATTGAGTGCGGGGCCACCTGCGCCCCCTATATTGAGGGGGGAGGATGGATTGCCAGAAATTGGCAGAGTTGACAGCCCTTGGCGGGTTACAGATGGTTTTGATAAGGTGAATGCACAGTTTGATACCCTGAAAATAAGGTTTCAGCATGAAATAGCGTTCGATGAAATGAAATTCAATGAAAAGATACATTCGATGAAAGGTGTTTCAATGAAATGACAAACTTGCTCCATCGATCCAATTTTTTTTTCTATTGCAAACTCATTTGCAATTGGCAAACTAATCGCGACCTATGTCAATGTATGGAGACAACAGTTTTTCAACGGCAAAGTCAACCAACCAACCTCAATCTGTCAACCTCTCTAAATGTTGATGGAATTATTTTGATAATTAAATAACCATTTCTATTAATAAATTGTGTTAAAATATCACTTCATAGTATAAAACAAAGTCGCTTCCCGCTGTTTGTCTGTCCCTCTGTATGCTTAGATCGGTGCACTGACGTTTCGCACAAAAACGTTTTCCAAACTGATTCCAAAAACACTATTTGGGCAAACGCTATTTTTTCCGAAACTGTTAATATTTCAGGATTTATTTCAGCACCATCGTGTAGAACTCTATAGGTTAGGTTAGGTTAGGTTAGATTTGGCGATGCTGCGGCTACCTTGGCGGTGTAGCGCGTCTGGCATGTTTGCCGTGAACGGAGTGGATGACTTCTTCGCCGTGTTGCGGAAAAGACTTTGGTCATTTAATGCGAGGCTGAGCGGGTCGGGCAACAGTATTGTTAAGGCGTGCACGAATTTCTAAAGAATCATTTTTTTTTTTTTAATTTTTTTTTTTTACAAAAATCTGAAACGTTTACAGTTTTGGAAAAGTAAGCGTTTGCCCAAATGATATGTTTGGACAATTACTCGGTTTGGGAAACGTTCTTTAAGCAAACATTAGTAAACCGCTTAAATCTTTAAAACTATGCAACGAATTTTGATGCGGTTTTATTAATAGAGTGATTCAAGAGAAAGGTTAATATGTATAATACTTTAACCCGCAGCGTAGCGAGGGCGGGTCGCTAGTTATAAAATAAAACCCTCCATTCCTATAGTAGGTAAGTAATAATCGAGCTAACTGCAGAACTTATTAAAATAAATCCCATTAAGTTTATGTATTTGTCAATTATAGTTATTGATATAATAATATTTTACAAGATTATTCTAGATTGCATCAACCTTCACTAATGACCAGGTGGCCTACGTGATATCTAACGCGTTAACAGTTCATTTCATTTTATTTATTTTTACGATTATTCCATCTGTAAATTTCTATGTTAAGTATTTTATTTTCTGTGTTAACTCAAATATAAATAAAATAATGATTATACATAGTTACATTTTTTTTTCTAGAATTTAGCTAAAGGTATTTTTTTATTTCAATTTCATTTCAATTAATAATTTTGTACATATTATCACGCCTTCATTCCCAGAGTGGGGTAGGCAGAGCTGCAGAAATACCAACAACAAAACAAGAGTTGTTGGCAATTCTGTAACCACACTTTGCACAAACAGGCTAAGATGTTTACCAGTGTATTAGTGACAGGTTGCAAGCCCATCGCCTAACAGTACTAGAAGCCCTCATTCCCTTAATAATTTTTTATTTATATAAATAAACATGATAATTATATTGTATTGGTACAAAAGAAATACCTTGAAATTCTTATTTTGAAAAGAAAATCTTGTTTTGGACAATAAAGCAATTTTCTTACATAACTTAATTAAAACTATAATTAAGTTGATTGTCAATTCAATAGGTATGTTAATAGTGATTTTAATCACAAAGCTATTAATGTGATGTAACTGTATTGGTGAGTTTGATCACGCGAGGTGAGCTAAGTGATTAACATATACACATTGATCGCTCGAAATATCACTATCGAATTAATAGAAGACGCCCGAGACTTTGTATGTGAAGAATTAGTTTCTACTCCGCCAAGCAACAATGTTCGCATTGGCGTAGCGATAAGACAACCGGTGAAATTATTCGTTTACAGGCATTCCATCTTAGTCCCCAGGATTGGCAACGCATGTGAGGTTTTAGGATTGCATTTATTATAGTCTTGAGAATTGAAATGTCTACGATTGACTTAACCGATTAAAACAATTTTGCCTACAAATATAGCAAGGTAATTTTGCTACGAGAATAGTCTATCTATTTCCAAGTGTTGGATACAACAACCTGACAAAGTAGAAAACTATTGGTTTTGTTTTTAAACTTAACGCCGTTGACTTGCTATTAACCTTTCAAGATCCGACAGAAAAAAGACATAGCTATACAGGGTAGTTTTTTTATCAGTGCACAAATTTTAACATATGATTTTGTATCGTTAATATAATAAATTACGACTATAAAACGAGATAAAAAAAAAAACATTTTTTGTTGCAAATTATCCTTCTTTTACCTTCTCGTGTGGACACAAAGTCACACTAGAAATGATGACATGGGTTGTCAAGCTGTAGGTACAGTCAAGGGCAAAACTATGTATACACTTTAGTACCTTGTCTATTTAACGTCAGGTTTAAGCTGTCATATGAAATTGTGACAGCGATTAAAGCGGCAAGGTACTAAAGTGTATACATATTTTTGCCCTTGACTGTATGCGTTACACTGTATAAATATTCGAAATTTGAAATTTCATGTCCACCTTATCAGACAACAAGCCCCTCTCCTACTGATATCCTAAATTTGAAATTTCATTTATTAACGTACTTAACAACACTCCCCTTTCCTCGCACCCTTGCATTAGAGGGTCCATGAATATCGTTAAGTTAGTGGAATCATTGAATCGGCAATATCTCTAATATTTTTTAAGCTAGAGTAAAAATAACACAACATGTGTTATTGATTAACAATAGCGAAGCAAATATTAAAATTTGTACACCTATTAAAAAATTACCCTGTATATCATATAACGGTATCCCTCACTACCTGAAATTGTGATGATTGATGATATAATGCGGACTTGACATTAAATTCGCAACGTTTGAAACGGATCTGACCAGAGTGGAACAGGGTTATTGCAACATGAACTCATGACCAAGTTTAGTCATAATTTTACATCCTTATTCTTCAACAATGACGGAAAATAACCCTGTTATTCTTTACTGTTTAGGTCAGGGTTAAATCCTCTCACCGGACATCAAAATACGTTGAGTTTAAGTAAATTAATCGTTGCACTGTTAAAATTAGTTCGCTGTACCTGAAGTAAAGTGTGGGAGGAAGAATGTAGTACAATTAGTTCGTATTGTTGTGTTTCGGTGTGGAGATAAGACAACCGGTGGCATTCCATCTTAGTCCTCAGGGTTGGCAACGCATTTGAGCTCTTAGGATCATAGTCTGGAGAATTCAAAAGTCTATGGGTCTCAGACTCCACTTACCATCAGGTGGCCTGAGCGCTCGTGTGCCTAACATAAAAAAAACATGACGTGTAAAATGGTGTTAAGCTATAATTACAAAAAAGCACGTAGGTCTGTGACGTGGGGATGGCAAGATTGAACACGTCTGGAGCTGCGTCGGTCACGTCTCATACATTGAATGATCTTTGTTATAGAACTCATGAGTCATCGAGTTAGAAGTCTTTCATTAAATAAATAACAAAGTGAATATCAGGCCAATTATAGTCGTTGTGTAGTGACAAACTAAGCTGGTACTAGACAACGTTAAACATACTTAAATAGAGAAATACATACTTAAATATATATAGAAAACATCTCTCAGGAACAAATATTCGCGCTCATCAAACAAATATCTGCCCTTACCGGGATTTGAACCCAGGACCGTTGGCTTCGGAGGCAGGGTCGCTCCCAACTAGGCCAACGTGTCTTCAAATCTTACGCCAATTGACATAGTTCCAAACTAAGCTCGGTATGTACTATGGGTACAAGACGATTATACATACACACATAACATCACGCCTTCATTCCCAGAGTGGGGTAGGCAGAGCTACAGAAATACCAACAACTCTAAAACGACTTATTGATGATTCTGTAACCCTATTCAGAATCAGAATCAGAATAATCTTTATTCAAGTAGGTTTACAAATTATAAACTCTTTTGAAACAAGTAGTATTTTGCACAAGTAGGCTAAGATGTTTACCAGTGTATTAGTGACAGGTTAAGACAATTATAAACATAATTAAATACATAAACGGGCGTTTTCCAAAAGTTAAGAAAATGTAACTTTTTCCATTTCGTCACGAAAATTAGCCATACATTTACATACGTTAATTTTCGTGACGAATTGGAAAAGTTAAATTTTCTTAACTTTTGTCTTTAACGATGTACACTTTTTTTGGAAAACGCCCAAATACGAAAACAACTAAGACTCGGGAAAATTATACTTGGGCTCATTAGTATCTTATTACACAAGTTTGTCCTTACTGGAAATCGAACCCGGACCCGCTTGCTTCACTACCGACTCGACTAACGTTTTTAGGGTTCCGTAGTCAAACTAGGAACTCTTATAGTTTCGCAATGTCCGACCTCCGTCCGTCCGTCCGTCCGTCCGTCCGCAGCCTAGCGCAGAGAAATTTAATACTAGAATACTGTAATTTGGCATGAATATGCATATTAGTCACGTCAACAAAGTGGTACAATAAAATGTACACATTACGTGGGGATGTGTTTTTTTTTTCTCGTCTACCCTATAGTGTGGGGTGTCGTTGGATATGTCTTTCAAAAATATTACGGGATTGTGTAAACGGGTCGATTAAGTAATCGGTTTATGAAATATTAAGCTTTAAAGCGCTAATTTTTGCTAGACTCAAGTGTCCCCCCCCCCCCACAGCAAAAACTACAAAAAAAACAACTAAAAATCTGAATAAATACTTAAATGAAAGATCATATAACAAATTTTAAAGGAAAACTATCACGACTAAGTAGACATCATTGGTTATTGAGATTCAACCAATTAACTTTAAATAGAAAATTAGTTATTACTTGTTGTTTTTTATGTTTGTAGTACTTAACGGCTTCGAATTCCGACACTGAGCATGGTCCGACATGCTCTTGCCCAGTTTTTAATTATAATTTTTAAAGTAACGCTATTGTGGTCGGTATATCCTAGAGAAGTTTTAAAAGGAAGTATTAAAATTCGACTAAGTATATTTGGAATATTTTTGCGTAACGAATCATGTCAATACGAACGTTGTTTCTTATTGTAATTGTTAATTATAGACCATCATGAAAATTTAAAAATTTAACGCAAAAGTACTTGACGGATGGTTTGATTTTTTCTGAATAAAATCTGTCGGTTTAGCATTTTTAGGGTTCCGTACCCAAAGGGTAAAAACGGTAACAATTACTAAGACTCCGCTGTCGGTCTGTCTGTCTGTCCGCCTGTCACCAGGCTGTATCTCATGAACCGTGATAGCTAGACAGTTAAAATTTTCACAGATAATGTATTTCTATTGCCGATATAACAACAAATACTAAAAACAGAATAAAATTTATATTTAAGGGGGCTCCCATACAACAAACGTGATATTTGCGGTTTTTTTTGCTCTACTATAATTAAAATAAAATTAATAAACAAATATTTAAGGGGGGCTCCGGTAAAACAAACGTGTTTTTTTGCCGTTTTTGGCTCGATCTTAATACAACGCCGCGGTTGTATAGATAATGGTACGGAACCCTTCGTGCGTGAGTTCGACTCGCACTTGGCCGGTTTTTTTTTGTTTCGAAGTCAAATAGCAAAAATCTGTGTGTCAGTCTGTCTGTGTTGCACCCATTTTACGCGGAAATGTATTTTATGAATTGCTTAACAATTTTAAGGCACCGTTATTACATACATACATAACATCACGCCTTCATTCCCAGAGTGGGGTAGGCAGAGCTACAGAAACACCAACAACTTTAAAACAGCTTGTTAATAATTCTGTAACCACATTTTGCACAATCGGGCCAAGAAGTTTACTAGTATAGGCACCGTTATTATAAACCTCTTTTACATTTGAACAAATACTTCTTCGAACGATTGCACGATAAAATAATAATGTAAGCTAATATTGAACTACACAAAGGACAAGGGTCATACACAGATTTAGGTTACCGTCTTTCCTGTGGACACACCGAAAGTCAACGTTTTCTGGCTAAGCCCATTCCCGCATAAACGGCGTCAGGACTGCTTTAGACCTATCATATTAAAACATAACTTATATGCACACAAGCTATTTAACTATTGACCACAGGAGAGACAACTTTTGTTTTTAAGAGTGTGTGTCCCATAATGGGAAGAATACTAAGCTTAGAGCTTAGTTTGGGACTAGGTTAATTTGTATCAGATTGTCCCGCGATATTTATTAAATTTATAAGTTAGGTCATACAACAGGGTGATTAAAACAAATGCCGTTTACATCAATGTTAATTTTCACCATATTACACTTCCAGATGATTCGAACACGTGTTGTGACGTCACATGCGCACGCGCTGAGTCACTGACAGCGCTGTTGCCAAGCGGCTCGGCGAAACGTAACGTGCTCGGCGACAGTTACAATAATGAGTCATTTACTGTGTAATTTGTTTACTATTCAATGTGCTCGATTTTTAATAAGAGTAGCGACATCGAGGCTGGTTTTGGTGTCGGTTTTGCTTTAGGTAACCAGTTCAGTCCAGTCAATTTTAACGGGTTTGTTTTATAATTGATTTTGACGACACGCTAGCCTAGTTGGGAGTGACCCTGCCTTCGAAGCTAAGGGTCCTGGGTTCAAATCCCGGTAAGGGCAGATATTTGTGTGATGAGCACGAGTATTTGTTCCCGAGTCTTGGATGTTTTCTATGTATTTAAGTATATATTTCTCTATATAAGTAAGTTTATCGTTGTCTAGTACCCATAGTACAAGCCTAGAGCTTAGTTTGGGACTAGGTCAATTTGTGTGACATTGTCCTGTGATTATTATTATTATTATTATTATTATAATGAGGGAAAAAATCTAGGAACAATCTCACATAAATTGACCTAATCCCAAAGCTAGCAAGCTAGACTTGTACTATGTGTACTAGGCAACGATAGATTTTATACAGGTTCTCTGCCTTTTCGCCGATTCTTTTGCCAACCCGCTATTTTTTCTGTAACTACAAATATCCCAGGATTTTTATTAAACTAACCTAACCTAACCTATAGGATTCTACACGATAGTCCTGGGGGGTTATCATGACCTTACTATGCAGTAACAGTTATATAGCTCTGTCCTTTTCTCTGAGCGTAAACAGAACTGCATCGTTAGGTCATGATATCCCCCCTGAAATAAATACTTACAGATTTTTTTCATGTTAAGGAGAAGGCACCCGAGCACTCAAGCCACCTGATGTTAAGTGGAATCTGAGACCCATAGACATTTGAATTCTCAAGACTATAATCCTAAGACCTCAAATGCGTTGCCAACCCTGAGGACTAAGATGGAATGCCTCTATGCTAGTAATTTTAGTAATTATTTACAGTTGCGGAAAAAAACGCGGGTTGTCAAATGATATGTTTGTGAAATGAATCATTTGTGAAACATTGGTACCTAATGAAATGATAGGATCCCACTTATACAAGCTTCTGCCCGCGACTCCGTCCGGTAAATATAGACTATCGTCATTCACTCGGGAAATTTTCGGAAGTACATTGCAAAACATCCAAGTCTTAGAAACAAAATCGGGCTCATCACACAAATATTTGCCCTTCCTAAGAATCGAACCCAGAACCGCCTATTAATAAAGTGTGTGACCTTAATCTGCTCTCGGCCTATATTCGGCTTTTATCTACTTAGATGCGATGTCGCAACCGTTTCGTCTCTTTATTTCCGACAAAGAAAGTTTAAGATGTAAAAAAATATAGTAACCAATCGCAGGTAGTTGATTTTACCTGTTTTAATCAGGTAATTATTGAACAATTGAAATAAAGCACGATTTCAATCACTTACTTACCTACCTACCCTATGTCCATCCCCGGGACTCAAACTATATATCTACCAAATTTCGTCTACCTAAATCGATTCAGCGGTTTACCCATGAAATCTTACCTAATTACCCAATAGGGAGTATGGATCCATATTGCAAATAAAATAATTAATTTAGTAATTAAAAAAATGTGGTTTTAACTAACAGCACAGCCCACGTGTAACCTAAATCGGCTATTTTAAGTTCCAAATAGTGAACTGTTAACCTTTAGATCTTTAACATATTAATAGATCTCTCCCAAGTTTTCTAGTTACAAATATACCTAATTACTTGGCACAACGAAGTTTGCCGATTCGAATTAGGTCAATTTTAAAGGTCATTCGATAATAACATTAATAACGGAAGCTGATTAGGCTCGGTGAAAAGACCTCCACTTGTGCCTACAAAAGGGTGACATGTCGTTACTAGTTAGAAATTGTGTAAAGAGTCACACCTTCCTAAATGAGTCACAAGAGGGACGCCGCATTAAATACGTATCCAATAATTAAAATAGGTACCTAATACACAGGACAATACAACATAAATTGACCTAGTCCCAAACTAAGCTCTATGCTTGTACTATGGGTACTAGACAACAATAAACCTACTTATGGTCATACAATACTCGCACTTCTCACACAAATTGGCTATCGTCCTTATCGGAAAGCTACACGCGTTATAAACTAAAATACCTAATAAGAATACAGAAAACATAGCTTTTATACGGTACCTATAACACTATTTAGGAGACACTAAATAGAAACCCAACCGTCCTTTAAAATATTACTAATACCTACAAAATGTAAGTCACACGCGTTTTATCGGACGACCACTTGTGCAGACAATTCGACGACATGTCGCAACTGGTTGGTATCAGCATAGCGACGTCAGAACGACACGTTCGTCTGTTGCTACGCCGGCTGACGACATTTCCCGCGTTTAAAAAATGATATGGTGAAATCCTGAATAGTGACTAAGCGTGTGCCTACTTCGTTTTTTCTTGTTTGATTAGAATAATAACGGACAAATAGAAAAAAGGATTTGGTATTGTTAACGGACTTTAAGTTACTTTATGATTTACTAGCGACCCGCCCTCGCTTCGCTCCGGATTAAAGTATTATACTTATAAACCTTCCTTTTCAATCACTCTATCTATTAAAAAAAACCGCATCAAAATCCGTTGCGTAGTTTTAAAGATTTAAGCATACATAGGGATATAGGGACAGAACAAGCGACTTTGTTTTAACTATACTATGTAGTGACAGTGACAAAGGAAGTTTGTTGATTTGCTTGATACATGTAGCTGCAACAAATTTTAATACCTTGTCGCTTTCACGCCTTTGTGAGTGGTCGAATGGTAGTGGTTTGTAACGTTTGTGACAGTTCTCTGCCTTTTCGCCGACAAATCTTTGACAAATGCATCGTTTCGCAACCAGATTTTTATTAAACTAACTAACTTGTGAAAGCTTAGTCAGTACAATATTATGTAATCTAATGATAGGTCAACTTCTAAGCACCATGGGCTTAATATTGTTATCCATAGCTCTGCTCATTTTGAAAAAAGTATTCTTTTCATGTCTGCCAAAATCTTTAATAATTTGCCAAATGACTTGAAATCCTTGGATTGCCAAGGTTTCAAACCCAAATTGTTTAAGTGGTGCCTACAACGAATGTACTACCTACTCTGATAATGAACCTTTTATGACCACCAATACCTAATCAATATTTGTTATGTTTAATTATTATTAGTATTTTTACATTGACATTCAAAAATGGTTTAGGTACCTATTAAGTTATAAATCATTTTTGAATGGCAAATGCAGTTTACCACTTTTCTATATGCATGACATTAATGTATTATTTAAATATTTTTATTCTCCTCAAAACTTATTTTTAGTCTGACATTATTAAATACATACTTAATTTACATTAGGTTTTAATGACATGCATATTTAATAACAAAATATGGTGCGCCAAATTCTGGCTGATTGCGATGTACCAAATACTAACTGGTAGGGTTAGTATTTATAACCACTCACATTCAAACAATAAATAATGTTGTATTTTGTAACCTAACCTAACCTATAGGGTTCTAACTTCTACAAGATAGTCTTGAAATAAATCCAGAATTATTTACAGTTTCGGAAAAAAACGCGGGTTGTCAAATGATATGTTTGTGAAATGAATCATTTATGAAAGGTTGGTTATGGTTACGAAATGATAGGATCCCGTTTGTGACTGTTTGATTGATGTTCTGTAAGATGGGTAATTCTCAAGACTATAGACTATATCCTAAGACCTCAAATACGTTGCCAACCCTGAGGACTAAGATGGAATGCCTCTATGCTAGTAATTTGACCGGTTGTCTTATCCCACAGCGAAATACAGCAACTGTTGCTTAGCAGGTGGTTAATGGATAAGATGGTGGTAGCGTTCCGGTCGGAAACAGTATTGTAGTATTGTATTGTAGGACATCTAATAAAAAAATGAGTCATCTATATATACCTTTATTGCACAAGTATCGGTGGTTTTAATTGTGCCCAGGTGGCATGAGTGAGTCAAGTTTAATTTTACAATACCTACTTGACATGAGTGTCAAGTAGAAGTAGGATAAATGAGTCATTGTCCCAACAGTATAATAACCGATTACAATAGCAATTTTAAGTTCAATATAATACGATAATCGCTCAAGACAATTTAAGTACCTATCCAATGCTTAGTACCAATTTCACCATACGATTTTAACCACTTAATAGACGATTAGGGCGTTAAACGTTGTCAAAATGTATGAAATAACAGTCGATTAACATTGATTAAATTTAACATCGTATGGTGAAATTGGTACTTAGTTTTATATAAATCGTCGGTGATAGTTCAATACGCGTATCGAACAAATTAGGTAAGGTGCAAAATACACCTTAAACAGTACGAGGTAAGGTACATTTTGCATTTTAATGAATTTGTTTATTACGCGGTATGGCAGTATTACCGACGAAAAGCAAAAATGTTTTTTTTTTCGCTGTTACAGTTTACCACCTTAACCGATAGCTACGTGACTAGTAAGAGATAGTTTATAGTCTGTGATCATAGATACCCTTGTCTCAGATGATTTGACAGTTTCCATGGAAACCAAGTATCAACCATCTTTTCTTATTGGTGGTGCCTTACGAACACTTCGACCCTAAGGGGTCTTTTGTGTAATTAACCCTCTATGGAAACCTAACAAGTATCAAGAACATAAAAATGTACAACATTACCTATTTAAAATGTTAATAAGTTATTTTATGTGTGTTCACATATATTCATGTCGGTAGCACTACTCATTCATTTGACATAGGTACCGAATGAGAGATAGACTCTGACGGCCGCGTCGCCGATGGTGAGTGCTGTCAACGACTAAAAACGATAATGTATTGCCTTAATACGATCTTTAAGGTGTCTTTTTATTCATTTCAACAGAAACAATGCAACACACAAACAAATGAATGCGGCACGTTCACTTGCGATATATAGTGCCAGCCGATAATAAGCGTGTGCCCGCGAAGTAGCGTGCGCGTGCGACCCGGGCACAGCGTGGCAGCCACTGAACAGTACCCGGGATACGGGTAACCGGCATGTACTTGTAGCGATGAACGTAAATCGCGTAGTGAGCCGCGCCTGAACGGCTAGCATTAGATAGAAAGAGAAGATCTGAGCGACAAACTAGTCGCGGACAACTTCTGCTAGCCCTCCTGGTATAGGAGAAGTAGTTCAGGGCTGGGATTCTACACGGTAATAACGATATCGTATTTGACGTGTTTCCGTATTGTCAACGTTTTCATAACTCTTATGTCATTTATAATAATGGCGACTGTGACATAAACGATTCTAAAACACGATATCGTTATAACGCAGTTGAATAGAGGCCCTGTACTTACTTATACTTTGACATTGGCGACTGATGGCATGGATTACGCCATCTCAAATTAGCAAATTGCGTTGCCAACCCTAAAACTAGTCACGCTTAGTAAGCGAATTAAAGAAAACACAACTTACATGATGAGACCAAGAAGTTTCTCTGCGACAAATACGTTCGGTAGACAAAGATGAAGTTTCATCGTCTCTCGCCTCTTTAATAATACTTTGAGGAAGGTTTATAGTTGGGACAGCAGTTTGCTTTAAATTCTTCCTTGAGTACATCCGACATTCGAAGTGTAAGCTACACACGGTTTTATAGGTCAACGCCTTTTCTGTATGGAATAACAAATCTTGTCTATCGCTTGCTTGAATCCACAAAAGGCGTCTGTAAAAGCCAATAAGAATATATGTAGCACCTGAAAGACCGAGCGTCGCGCGGGTTAAAAAACGAATTTTCCCGAAGATGGCCACTTAACAAATCGATTTTTCGGCCCCCTTTTGTTGAAAATTTTATTAAAACCCTTACACCCATTGTCGAGAACGTGATTACAAATATTGCTCGTTTAATAGCAAGAAGATTATATACCTATGACACTGGAGACTGCAAGGCTAACAACCGCCTTGAAGCGATGAAAAGTGACCGTCGCTTATGTTTTTAAAACTCAGGATCACGCTAAAGGGGTTCGCCGTGCAATCGCCAGTGTCATATATAAGAAGTTCTGTTCTATATGGTGCATTGGTTTTAAAAACAATCAAATCCAAGTTACTTACCTTATCTTGTCCATTGGTAGACGGAAAAACCGCAAATCTTTGTCTCTATACGATGAAGATCGACAGCCACTCACTATACACGTTGTTAAAACCATTTTATCAGCTTTAAAAAGGCGTGCGCGCTCGAGCGAAGCGGTTGAGCTACTGACTATTATTACCACGTCACACTGTCGCTGTGGTAACTTTCCATTCCCCGCAGAGACAGCGGGAACGGGGCGGGGGGCTCGCCCTGACCGCGCGTAAGGTTATCGATCGTCGCGAATACGATAGATACTTGGGATTTAAAGAATGTTACGAGTGTTAAGAGAAGATTTTATTTGAGAAGATTATAATGCTGCTGGCTAGCATTTAATCTGCAGTGTTTAATTAGAAATTTAAAAAACCCGCGACTAAATAAATATTCTGTAAAAAGTAAAAAATAATAAGTAGTGGCCCTAAAGGGTGATTGTTTGATAAGTAGATACTTAACTGAACACTGACACTAACTAAACTGACACGGGTTTAGTGGTGGTAGGACCATGTGCAGGGTCCGTCCGGATCGCTACCACCATCTTATCCATTAACCACCCGCCAAGCAACAGTGTTCGCATTGTTGTGTTCCGGTGTGGGGATAAGACAACCGGTGCAATTACTAGCATAGAGGCATTCCATCTTAGTCCTCAGGGCTGGCAACGCATTTGAGGTCTTAGGATTATAGTGTTGATGAAACTTGTTTAAGAACCACCGCTAAAAAACCTGCTTTCATATGAAAAAAACCGTATTCGAATCGGTTCACCCATTTAGAACTACGGTGTCACAGACAGACACACACACACACACACACACACACACATTGGTTAAAAATAAGGATCAGTATAGGTAGGTATAGTGAGAATATGATTTCAAAAAGTAAACAATAGCTGTTTAATGTTTGTTCAATTAAAATGGTATGGTTAAGACTAACTAGTCAAATATGCCCCCTATTTCACCATCTTAACAATGCCACGTGACATGTGACAATTCGGTTTAGATAGCAAAGTTAACGCGTTGTTACAGCACGGGGTTTTATATAAGCTGCGGGATGTGCACTGAAATGTCACCTATCATTGTCAGGATGGAGAAATGGGCTGCTTGCTGCATACAAATTTGTAAGTTTTTTATTTATAGGGTGTCTTTGCCGAAACCAATCGTTATAAATATACCTATATTCGTCAAAAAAAGCAAAACGCAAACTTCCAGTCATGTATAAAAAAGAGAACCGTATAATGAACTAAGTTAAGTTAGTTTTTGCACAGTTTTTGCGCTTAAGCGGCAGTTCCTGACCTTTATTTCGTTCCTAAATTGACATAATCAATTATATCTAGATTTCAGAGGTTTTTGCTTCCCGTCTACTGTTGCTTGCCTTGTAAATAATCAAACAGTGACTAGTCAATATCGTCGTATGACAATGATATTGATATCTTAATTTAACCACAATAATTGAAGTGAGTCGGATATCATTTATTTATCAGGGACGGTTTCATTAGATAATTTTGAGGAGTCTCTATTGTTTGACCGAATTACATATGTAATAATTTTACTTGCCCGAATTTTATATGCCATAACGATAATGTGCTATAATATTCATTTGCAATAAAGCCATTTTTTCTGAAACCGTGAACTATTCAGAATTGTAATAAAACAAACCTAACCTCTAATCTATTCAAGGATTATGAATTCAGAAAAAAAATCTTTATGGCAAACGAAGTTATGGTATGTGATATTAGGGAAAATGAAGATTATAGCCAGTGACCATTATGGCAAATGAAAAATTAAGGGATATCAGTTTTTAGGATTCCGTAGTAGTATTCGCTAATAGCTAGATAAATGTAATCAGAGTATAGTTAATATTGGCCATTAAACAAATAATAAAATTATATAAAGTTAAAATTTAAAGGGACACCATAAACCTACGTGTTTGAATCCGATTCGCACATAGACGGTTTTTTTTTTTTATTAACATTTATACCGGGTGTACAATCCAAATGGGTCAGTATGGAGAAGTCGGAAACTATGAGAGATAGCGAGATCTGTTCTTGGGAACCATGACGTCGATTTTAGATTTAATAATAATTGCATTCAAACTTTTTTATTAACTCTCATACGTAACTGGGAATCGAACCTGGTCAAAATCAATGTGTATAAATTCTGCAAGTCGCAAGAAGCACAACAAAATGTAAATATTAAAAATATATATTAAATATACATTTTTATTTTTATTTTTATTATTATTTAAGCCATTTTTTTAACATGCAATGCCAATGATTTTGATATGTTTGCAAGTCGATGGTCTGGTGTGTTTTCAGTGTCTTAGTTTCTGTGAGAGGATGGATGGAAGTGGACATTTTTAACGAAAACTAGAACTGTTTGTTGTAATATAGTAGTATTAAGTTTCTCAGTGCATTGTTTGCTACTGTAATGCTGTGAAATTCATTTGTACAAATACTGACATAGAGGCATTCCAACTAAGTCTTCAAGGTTGGTTGACAATGTCACACAAATTGACCTAGCCCCAAACTAAGCTCTAGGCTTGTACTATGGGTACTGAACAACGATAAACTATAGATAAATATCAACGATAGATAAATATATACTTAAATACATAGAAAACATCCAAGAACAAATACTCGTGCTCATCACACAAATATCTGCCCCTATTTGAACCCAGGACCCCTAGCTTCGAAGGCAGGGGCACTAACAACTAGGCTAGCGTGTCTTAAGAATGCATGTCTATGGTCTCAGATCCCATTTACCATCATTGTGGTCTGTATGCTTGTTTGCCTTTTCCTTGGCATATATTAAACTTTGTTTTAAACTCGCTATACAAATAACATGTTTTCTATTAACTTATCCCGGAACCCATTTGTCTGTAATCAAAGTGTTAACAAACTATTATGTTCCAACAACTTCAATTGTAAACAGTAAACTAAGTTGGGTAATGTTTGGGGTACGATTTCCCACACTTTTCCCACTCTATATATGATTAACGGGCACGTCTGTTTGGCAGTTGCGCTCTAAAACCATGTACAAACAAACATACGCCCACGTCTGGAAATAAGTGTAAAGATGTAGCGGTTAAATGGGGTGTAAGTCGATTAAAAACAACATGAGACAAACTCACACTACTACTATTACTTAACTCGTCGAAATATAAGCATCAGGCAACAATAAACATATTTATTTATTAGATATAAGCGCTAATATTATAGAAAACCACCAAAACTCAATAACAAATGAGAATCGAATCCGGGACAAGCTAGTTTTAAAGGCAGGGTCACTACCAAAAAGGTTTACCGCGTCAGATCACGAATTGGTGCCGCGACCAGGATAAATCAATTGTTTAAAATTTATTTTTTTGGTCTTGAAAAGTGTACTATTGCAATTTCTCGAAATGGGCAATTCCATGGCAGAGGGTAACGTAAGTTACCAATTTCTAGCATTATGCTTGTTGTTTTAGTAGTATAACAAAATGTAAGAATTCATTTATTTTTATACGTGTTAAATTTCATATCCTGAAAAATATTGGATTAAAAGTTAAAAAGAAACATGCATTGGTAACCACTGGTCTTACCCTAATTAAAAATCAATGAAAAAATTATTATTAATTGAAATCTAGATTTAATAATTTCGAACTTACCCACCCTGACCTATTTTGATTATGACAACTTGTTTCAGAAATAAAAAACACTAATAAGTTTATCACCATGACACACAACCACAATCACACAATCAAAATCACCGTAACCACTAATCATCGTACCAAGTTAAAAAAAAACTCGAACGCAATATCGAGTTCTGAGAAACAAAAGCCCAAATCTCATTAACTTAAAAGGCTTTAACTTGGGCCGTCTCCCTCGAGCTTCCGTTTGACTTCTCATACAAAGTTTTACTGCTTAATTATAACTATGAATAGCCAGTTAAATTTACAGAATCAAGGGTTCGCCTTCCAATTGTACGATAGTACTTTGCTTTAATAGCTTTGAAGTTTGGACACAGATTCAAGGGGTTATTCCCACCTGTTACCACTTGTAACTACTGGGAATAAAAATTCCCACTTGTTACCGAGGTAACAGTTGGGGAAAGAAATCCTAGCTGTTACTAGTGGTAACATCTCAAGATCTTAAATATCCAGGGGCGATAAAGGTTCAGACTTACCTTTAAAAGGCTTTCCTAAAGGCATAAAAATGAGTTTGAAGTAATGACCAAATTAAACAGTCATTCTCGGAGTGTCGCGACTGCCCGTTGCATTTCTAATTGTAATTACCGTTTTTATGATAAGGAGAAGGCACACGAACATTCCACCTAGTATTAGGAGGAATCTAAGACCCATAGACATTTTGAATTCACAAGACTATACTCCTAAGTCCTCAAATACGTTGCCAACCCTGAGGACCAAGATGGAATGCCTCTATGCTAGTAATTTCACCGGTTGTCCTATCCCCACAGTGGAACACTACAATGCGAACACTGTTGCTTGGCGGTTGGTTATTGGCGATAGGGACAATCCATTAATTTGAATGCTTATATCCATAGAGCGGAATTCTTCATAGCAAAAATCAAACTGTCAGAGGGATTGACCTAACTGTTTTATCGACTTATCGATGTTACGGAATAATATCGCATTAGGTATCCATAATCAACTTAAAAGATTATTCTGTAACATTTGACCTCTTTGATAAGCAACTTGCATCTCCATATTAAAGTAAATCATGTCAGCGTCACATAATTATGTCATTTATGTCACTTGAGTTTTCATGAGTGATTTCCGTGCCGTGCTACTAAAATGGTTAATCCTAAAAGAAAAACAATAAAAAAATGGATACAGAAAGATTCTTCTCTTAGTTTCAAAGAAGATTCTTCCACAATATATTGCTCTAAATGTGACGTTCATTTACATCAGCTAAAGAAACATTGTGTTGAAAGTCATTTAGTGAGTAAAACTTATTCGTCACAATGCTCAAAAAGTACGAGTTCAGACACATTCTATATAGATTTAATCATATTTTTAGTTTCGTGCAATATTCCATGGAAAAAGATTAACAATCCACAGTTTATAACAAAATTCCAAAAATATATTTGTTGTTCCTGTACATCAAAATCACTTCCGGATGAATCATTGCTGAGTAAAGTATACTTAGATATAGTTTACCAACGCTTATTCAGACAAATTTGTCCATCCGTACCATTGCCTCCAAAACCTATTATAACTAGGTGGGGCACATGGCTTAATGCAGCTATATATTATGCAGAAAATTTGGAATGCATTACAGAAGTAATTTCAAACTTAAATTCAAAAGAGTCGGCTGCAATAAGAGAAGCTAAAAGAGTACCTACTTAAGCACAATAATTTGAGAAATTATCTGTTGTACATAAAATAAAGTTATGGCATTTTACGTGACGCAATAATCAAATTACATCCAACGAAGGCCTGTATTTTCTATAAGTAGTATAGAATGGGGTTCTATGTAAAGTTTCAATTAAATATATCTTGACAATGGTGACACGGTAATTAGTAGTGAGACGGGCGGTTGCAATACTCTTTTTTTTAATTTATTTTTCCCAATTTATAAATAAACCTTGATTACGAGCTTATCGGCATCATTTTATCCAACTGTAATAGACAACTCGATCCGTCAACCTTTTTCGACTCGAACGGTAATTGGGCACGGAACCCACTGCTCATTGACTAGGCTTAAGCGTGGATAATCGAAACATGATAGTTACAACCTATTTTAAAGGAACATGAACCTTATTGAAGGTACAGTTGGGTCGACTTTAAGCTAGCTAACTCAAGTTTTAGTTAACAGTATCGATAGTTATTAAAGAGAACAGCCTATTGACTTTGCACAATTGGAAAATAAATTTAATATAAGTATCTCGAATAATTTACAGACCGAATAATTTGTTACTGTAGCATGAGTCATGAATTAATTTATTATTTATACCGCTTGTTTCTAGTTAGCTTAGTAGAATTTACGAAAAACATGACTAGAGTAGTAGACAAAGTGCGTATACAAGGGTATTTATTGAGGTGGGACATTGCTCCAAGCTATTTTTAGAAACAACTTACTCCAGCTAACTGTTTTTATATTCATATCTTGCCCAAGTTTTGACAACAAAAGTATAGGTAGGTAGTACTTACCCGTTTTTAAAGAAACAAAAGATATGCATACTCTTCATAGATCTGTTTACATAAATCTAATCTTGTCTAAGAAGCAGTCTGAAGACACGTCAAAGTTAACGCCAAATCATTATCAAAATGTTATTTCTGTTGTGCCTTAAGACGGGTATCTGATTATTGCGTTTAACGTGTTTTATTAATCGTTTTCACTTGGCTGCCATTATTGTAAAGTAAATAAGAGTTGTCAAAACGTTGACAGTACGGACACATGTAAAAGGCAATATCGTTTTACCGTTTAGAATCTCAAGCCAGTTTATTAACACGATAATACTTATGAGTAACGCTAATAAAAGCAAGTTGAAAAAACCGCACGTGTTTCCCCACAGCAAAGTCTGTTCCCCCTGGCTCCATCGATCGAATCAAAATGGCTGCAACAATAACTGTCAGCTGTCCACCCCTAGTAACTACTGACCTTGAAATCTCTATTCAAAAATACACCTTACCTCCAACAGTTAAAGTTCCAATTAAATTCTGATTCAACATTCTACTTTTCTTACCTCTGAGTGTCGACTGTAAGTAGTGGCGTTAAGGTTGGTTTTCGATTGAGTTTGTCCGCATAGTAACAGAGGGTGATTCGTGTTTTGTTCTTTCTATGGATAGTTATTTGCGAAAGGTTATTTTGTACTAATAGAAATAAAAAATGGTCACGTTTTATACTAGCGAAATGATTAAGGTAATAATACCTATTGAATAGATAAAAACCTTGATGTAATAGCGACTCCTACTTCCAAAGATATCTTTTAAACCTAGTTAATTACAACCGTGGAAAAACTAAATTGCTTAAAAAAACGCATGCTAATCGGTATATCCGTTTGCTAGCTACGATGCCATAGATACACATAAGTACACACGATTTTCAAACACCTCTTTGTCAAAAAAATAGGTTATGAGTTGGACTCACAGGCGAGTACAGTTAAGGTTATATATGTATACACTTTAGTACCTTGTCACTTTAACCGCTGTGACAATTTCATATGGCAGTTTAAACATGACGTTAAATAGACAAGGTACTAAAGTGTATACATATTTATAACCTTGAATGTACCTATAGTAACTTTCGTCGATGAAATTACAATACCACGTAACTAACAAATTCAATAAGTTGTAAAATGTGCCTTACTGACTTACTAGTTAAGGAGTATTTTCCAACTTATCCAATTTGTTAGTTACGTGGTATTGCAGTTTCACCGACGCTTTGTACCTTTAGGATTATCTCGAAATCTTCTGCACCTACCGATTTATGTAGTCCTAGTACTTCTGAGATGCTATTTAACCCCGAAGCCAAACGAGGGGTGTTATAAGGTCAACATGTGTATCTGTGTGTTTGTCTGCGGCACTGTGTATAGCCTCCATACGGATGAACTGATTTGAATGCGATTTTTTTGTAAAAGAAAAAAAAAACTTTATTAAACACCACATAGAGTAACAGCACGGAAAGTAAATACAAAGATTTTTTTTACAAAGTGAGTCAACAGGCGGTCGTATCTTATCGCGATCTCTTTCGTATAACCTTACAAAGAGAAGCAGCAAAAACAAATCTACGTATTGTTATTATGCTCGTGGCAAACAAGCCAGCGCGTCACCTGATGATAGAAAGTGATCAAATCACCATTGCTAATGGAGCTAGCAACAAAGCGGCTACCACGTCATGTAATTTCTCGCTTGCCGATTGGCGCCTCTATCGTTCCAGAACTTCAAGACTAAGAAAGGAATATCCGAGAAAAAGTCACAGAAAACTTTAACCTAAGTAGTAAAAATGTGTACATCTGTATGTAGGTATTCAAAAAAATCAGCTTTGCAACTAAATATTACTAAATATTAACAAATATCAAGAAGACTCGGGCGCGATTTTTATTTTTTTATGAAATAAGAACTTAATGAGTCCACTACTTAGGTTCAGATTCGATTGCGTTAGTATTCAGAGGAATATTCTTTAGGTAGCGGGAAGGAAAGAGAAAAATATTTTACATGTAAAAAGTCGTGACAATTACCTGGTAAAATATAAAATGGTAGCCCTCTTACTACTAAAACATGTCTTGTCCTTATCTGTCATTGTGACATTTGCATCTGACAGAATATGACAAAGCAAACTTTTACTAAAATAGGTTTATATTGCGTTTGCGAACAAATGGATAGGACTTAAGAGTAGTCTAGATTTGTTAGCTTGATGTTATAAATTACAAGAAACATCTTAAAAAAAGCTTCTGCTTCTTCTATAATAGAAGAATATCTTAAGTTTTACAAATACATAATAAAAAATACAACCATTCCATTTAACATTTTCTACAGTCTTTAACACCAAAAAAAAAATATATATTTCAATTGGCTCAACGTCGTTATTATCTAAAAGCTTGGGCTCCCAACGTTTTATAACCCCCCCATAGTTTTGCATAAGCTATAACTTGGCGTTGATAAGTGCTGGTGGGTTATACGGTCATAAAACAACCAATCTCGCGCCAGCTCAGGCGTGAAAAATAAAAATAAAAAACACATCTGTCCCCAATGTCCCCATCGTTTGTAAAGCTTGTTAGACACAAAGCTATACAATTTTTTAACGCAATGAACACCATACAAGTTTAGTTTTATATTAATTTACCCTCCTCCGTTTGCAACAGTTTCTGTTCCACCGGGTTCTGAAGGGCGACGATTATGTGCACCTGTGTCTTGCGCTTGTGGTAACATTAATATAACCTGCGTACATGACCGCTTTTGTTTCAGAAAAGGGATGACCTCAAGTCCCAGCCACCAGCGGCCATATTCTCTAATTACAGCAACGGTGTCCTATCATGCACTCAGTGTGGGCGTACGTTTGCGTTTGGTTTTGCTTATTCGATAAAGAATTGTGTGTACATCTGTGAAGATAGAACTTGGTGATACAAGCTTAATAATTGTAACAACCCTATACCCAAATTTCATACACAATAAAGATTTATGATTTATGATTTATGATTTAAAAGTTGTCTACGATAGCCATTGGAGGGCACACCAGAGAGCTGCTCCATCTGGCTTGGCAGCATTTCAGTTTGTGAAGCGTCGCTGTTGCCATAAACGGCATGATGGCATAGTTTAATTTATTTCTCTAGGATTATTCTATGGCAAATGATTTTATTTTCATAGATAATAAGTGATTTAAGGACAAAATAATGAAGTGATAGTCAAATTGTTATTCCTCAGCATTAGCGTACATATCAGGTATCATGCTTTATGGTGTGTTTTCTCCGTACCTTTAAAATTGATTTCTAATACAACATGATCACTAGTTTTATTATTAATCACAAGTAGTCAACACATAAATTAATAAACGCTTACAAACCACTCACTTTAATCAGCGTCAACAAAATTCCCCCCTCGCTCTCATAGTGCAACACAAGCTTTAGGTATTCCATAACACCCCAAGTTCCCCAATCAGCAAACAGCGTCATTGAGTCAAGCAAGGGGGACCGGGTGATATTGAAATTGTTCAACACTTTGAATTGCGGGCACAAATTTTAGTTTGGCGTTTAACGTTTGACGTCTAGAAGTATATAATTTGAAAAGCAATATTTGTTATTTAACTGTACTCAAAAAACTTTTAGCAAATATCAAGAAGTCTCGAACGCGATTTATACAAAAAGAACTTAGAGGGACTATAACTTCAGATTCGATTGCGTTAGTACCTACCACCAGCCTGCCGGCGTCGGTGACCTAGTTTTTAAGAGTTATCGATGGTTTAAAGGTAAGAAAAAATCTGTGGCATGTGTTCGCCTTTCCCATACCATAAAACAACAAAAATTACAACAGCTATGTGTATAATTGACTGGATCGCATAATGTGTTTCAGACTAATATTTTTTCGCATAATTGTTTTCGCATAATTTGTATTGGCATAATTGTACTGTCGCATAATAATACTTTAGCATACTCCTTTTTTAGCATATTAGGCTATTAGAATAATTTTAATTGGACTAATTTGTATTTGACTAATACACATTATGCATATTATTGTTTGGGCTAATAATTATTAGATACTTAAGGTTAAATTAGGTCACGTTAGGAACATTAGGTTAGGTTAGGTTAGTATGATATCCATTTTGTAATGATGCCAATTAATTATTATGACTTTTTGCAATTATGCTATTTGACGTCAGTCTTGATGACAATTATGCTTACTGTATTTATGCTTTTTAATGTTATGCGTAAAGATGATTATGCACATCATTATTTCGGCTAAAAGCAATTATGCGTAACACTATTATTACAAATACTTTTATGCCATCCAATAGAGAATCACTATTTCGCACGTTTATTTCGAGAGTGACACTATGCAAAAAAAGGATTTCATTCAGAAGTAAATTATTTTTAAACACAATAGTGTCACTATTGAAATGGTTTTGTTTTTAGTTTTTAGTACGCGATAAGACCCCAGTTGGTTTTCGAAGCTGACAGTCCCTTGTTCGATCTCAGTTAGGAACATATTTTTTATGATAAACACGAATAATTCACTTTTTTTTCTTCAGGGGTTTGTCTCAAAAGGATACTTTTCTTTTTAAAAAAAAAAAAACAGTTTTTGCTATGTAGCCGGAACCACGTCATTTTGTTTGTAACCGCGTTTTGTTTTATTTAAATCTACCACTAGCTGTGACGTAGAAAATACCCTGTGGCTTAATGAACAAAAAAAAAGTACTTTTGAGCCAATCCTCTAAAAGCATGATTTCGTCGATGCTACTCTAAATACCGCGTAAGTAACAAATTGAGTATGTTGCAAACTACACCTTAACATGTAAGTCAGTAAGGTACACTTTTCAACTTATTTAATTGGTTAGTTACGCGGTATTGCTGTATCACCAACGATTTTATTTCGAACACGTTTTAAAAAAGTCCCTGTTGTTCATTGTTGAATCTATGTTATAATAATAACAATATCTTTGATATTCAGTCAGCTTTGTCACAGCACAAATATAGTATAAACAGTATAAATACAATTTTATACTGTGACAGTACCCTCCTGCCCATATCGATCTCCCACCCCATAATAACCGGCTATAAATCAAACCAAATGGCCCGAAATAGTTATAATTCCGTACATAACGTAATTATTGTAAAAGCAAGGTAAATTATGATCATGCGATGAAAAACTTATAAATACTAGGCTTTGCCCGCGTCTTCGCCTTTGTAGAACTCCTCGTGTTTTAAAGTTTAAAGAAAAGTCACTCGTTCCTATTTAACAAGCTTGTTTATCTTGCAATGTATGTATGTCAGTTATTGGCTTTATACCAACATCATAACCGATTTTATAATTATGTTTGACAAGCATTACAAATATTGTTATCTGTGGTCGTGGTGGTTGGGTGTACTGACGGCTGTAACGTAATGTTCTTATAACTCAAATTAAAAGGGCCCGAATTCTTGTGTTAGTTGAAATTAAAATGTAATCAATACGAAACTTAGCACCAGGTAGCACTGGTAGCAATGCTGGACAACTGCCTTCAGATTCTTAATCCAAGTTAGAGTACTTATTATGTGTGTAGTTAAAATAATGTTTGCAACTGTACACAATTAGGCCTTAAAACACTTGTGATCTTAATATAAATATATAAATATCAATCGGAACAATGCCACACAAATTGAATTAGTTCCAAACTAAGCTCTAGGCTTCTATGGGTACTAGACAACGATAAAACACTTAGATAGAGAAATAAATACTTAAACACATAGGAAATCGTCCAAGACTGGTACAAATACTCGTGCTCGTCACACAAATATCTGCCCTTACCGGGATTTGAACCCGGGACCGCTGGCTTCGGAGGCAGGGTCACTCCCAACTAGGCCAACGTGTCTTCATTATGAAACACCACACTCGTGTTTTAAGAGACTCATTATGTATCAGTTACATAAACTGCTATAAGTGACCTTGTATTGCTAACCTAAAAATACTTACTTCTTGATACACTAGGCGTAGTTTCAGCGACGGAACAGAATACGGGTGGAGTCGTCGAGGTCGCGATCTTTGCAAAAAGTCTTTTTCCTTGAAGTGATCCGAGCAAATCGTGCTGTGCTTCCGAGGGATCCATTCTGCTGATCTTCCTGTTGCTATTACCCACTTTTCCCTAGTAGCTGGGTCAGTTGGAAACCTGAAACAGTAAAAAATAGAGTCGGTATACCTTAATTTTTCATAGTTTCATTTGCACTAATTTCATTTGCCATAGTGGTCACTGGCTGTAACTTTCATTTTCCCTAATATCACATACCATAATTTAATTTGCCATAAAGGCATTTTTTCTGAATTCGTCAACCTTTCAGGTAATTTTTATATGCCATCGTATAGAGCCCAATAGGTTAGGTTAGGTTTGTTTTATTACAATTCTGAATAGTTCACGGTTTCAGAAAAAATGCCTTTAATGCCTGGTAAATGATCGTTATGGCATATAAAATTAATTAATACAAAATCGACGACAGGAATGACGTCACAGCTGTTGTTCAATGTTTAAAATATAGAGAGATATGCATTTCAGAAATTACTATGTTTAAATTCATTGATTTAAAATAATGTTACGTAAATAAAATAAGAAAAGAAGTTTTAAAAAAATAACAAGTTTGTATACTTAAAGTCTCAATAAACGGGTCAAAACTTAGCCCCTTATTAATAAACTTGTCTCGGTTTAAATGCCTGTCTTAAGATACGTCAAAGTAAACGTCAAACCATTGAAAACTGTCATTTAGACGTATCTCGAGACGGGCATTGAAACCGAGATCAGTTTATTAATACAGGCCTTAGTGTATTGCGTTTTGTACTTTTTTCATTGTCTCCTATTTTGTATCAATGAAACTCAATTCAATTATTCATATGTATGTTAAAATTTAATATCTCAATACCGGATCCCTAAAACGAGAAATCGTTTGCACAGACCCGCAATATTTTTGAAAGACCTATCCAATGATATCCCACACTATGGGGAAGACGAGAAAAAACCATCCCTACTGTACGTGTAGTAATATACAATATTATTTTTTAATATTTTATTTTACCACTTTGTGGCCTGACTAATATGTATATCTATGCTAAATAACAGGTGTCTGAGCTAAGCTGCGGACGGACGGGCGGACGGACAGACATGGTGAAACTATAAGAGTTCCTAGTTTGACTACAGAACCCCAAAAACGTCAATTTGGGGCCAAAGATGAGGAGAAACCTTCAACATTTGTTTTCTTTTTCGTTGATACTTAGAAAGTAAACTACTACGGTTACACTAGTAGTTTTATCTACGTTACTTTTCTAACCCCTGTTTCAAGTCAACGATTAAAGGGACTATAAAAGGGGTGGGAGGGCCAGCGGCCTCTACGGGCCGGGGCTGGCTCGCGGGCTTTAGTTAGCCCACCCCTAAACTACCTAATTACTATGCAATGGATTTGATTTTTCTCGTAATCGAATAAATGCAAGCTAATCTCACTATATTATCATAGGGTGAATCAACTTTTAAGGTACTCCCCAATTTTCGACATGTCTCACTATGTCACCTTAATTTGGTAGAATGCAATTTTATTTTTTGATGTGGTCAATATATTGAATAAATCAGACAATTAAACTTACTTTCTAACTGACAATTTTAAAAAATCTTCTATGATTTACACGAATATATCAGGTAACGCAGGGGACGACGTTGTCCCCGGGTTTTGTATGAAAAACGTGCATTTTCCACTGCGTTACCATGTTTTTACAAAATTATAGAATTGGTTTATGATTATGAATAGTGAAATCCGAAAATCTGATTATCCAATTTTAACATGTGTAAACCATTATCAATCTCACATATTCTAGTAAGTTTTTATTAGCGTGTAGAAAAGGAGGACTTTAAAAGTTGATTCACCCATAATTGTGTTTTTTCTCCAATGTTTGTAATAAAATCATAACAAATTTGCATGCAAAAAAACTTGAAACCCCTTTATATTTTATAATTTTTAATGTTGTTTATTTGTTAGTAAACCCACCATAATAGGACAAATTCTGAAAAAAAAAAACAGCTATCACATAAGAATGGGCAACAAACTTCGTCAACGTAACTAAAAATGCCTAACTAACATGCTAAATCTCACCAATGATATGAAACGCCACCATTCTGTAAGCTTTGTGTCGGGCTTCGGTTTTTACACACTTGTACGCTACAAAGTGGCATGCTGCTTACAAACGGAGCACTTGCCTCGCCAACGATCGCGACGCGACTGAGTCAACAAGATGGCGCCCTCGTTCGCCAGTAAGCGCATTTTGTACATACGCGGTCGCGCGGTTAAGAGGACCCAGGGTGTCCAGCGGCGCCCCCATTACAATATTTTCTTGAAATGTGAGGGTTTTTTGTACAATTTAAAAGAAATAATTATGACGTAATTTAATGACATACCATCACGCCTTCATTCCCAGAGTGGGGTAGGCAGAGGTACAGAAATACCAACAACTGTAAAAATACTTGTTGATTCTGTATCCGCATTTTGCACAAGTAGGTAAGTTTACCGTTGTATTAGTGACAGGATGCAAGCCCATCGCCTAACAGTACTACATGCCCTTATTCCCTTAGTCACCATCCACGGGAAGACATGGAGTGGCACTATTCTAACCCGGCAACCACACGGGGTTCAATAACAATTAAACTAAATTCGAGTGAGTAAGTTAACGGAAAAAAGTGGCCAACTTTTTCCGTTAATTGAAATACACGGTTAAAGGTTAATACATTTGTCATAATTTATATGCCAGCTATATACATTGAGTATTAATTTGAACAACAAAAAATGATCTTTTAATTTCCTCCGGTCCTCTTAATTAGGATATTAGCTGTTAATTTATTGACTCAGTTGGCGCGGCGCCCTTCCATAGATAAAGTAAAGATGTAGTTTTTTTTTTTATTTGACCTCGATGGACCAAGGTTGTGAGAAAGATATAATGACGTCATAATCTACAATTATAAGTACACAATTTGACCGGTTTGCATTTGGCACACATGTGTATAATCCGACTATGAAAAAGTGCCCGGTCGGTGACATAGACACAATATGGAAATCTTTTCTTTTTTCTCTTACAGGAATCGCAATAAGGCCATCTTTCTCTATCAAAGCGTGTCAGGCCCTTGCGCTCTTCCAATTTAGATCGTGATTTAGGCAATTGCCTTCCATTTGCAATGGACTGGCCATGAATGAACAACCTTACCGGTGGATCTGGTTAATTGATTTATTCATCATCATCATCATCATATCAGCCGAAAGACGTCCACTGCTGGACATAGGCCTCCCCCAAGGCTCTCCACTTAGACCGGTCTTGTGCCTTCCGCATCCATCGCGATTGATTTATTATATTATAGTAATTCTTAATTAAGATTAGAGGTTGGAGGTGGTGGTAGGACCCTGTGCAGGGTCCGTCCGGATCGCTACTACCATCTTATCCATTAACCAACCGCCAAGCAACAGTGTTCGCATTGTTGTGTTCCGGTGTGGGGATAAGACAACCGGTGAAATTACTAGCATAGAGGCTTTCCATCTTAGTCCTCAGGGTTGGCAACGCATTTGAGGTCTTAGGATTATAGTCTTGAGAATTCAAATGTCTATGGGTCTCAGATTCCACTTACCATTTTAGACCATTTCTATCTCTCTCTTGTTTGAGCCATCGGAGGCAAGCCAAACACGAATATAAATTGGTATGCAATTAATTATAAATGCAAAAATGACGTATATACATAGGTACATATAAAAATCTGTATCATGCATTAATTTATTACCGCATTTCCGTTGTTTGTGTTTTGTTCGCTAAAAGCAACAAACATGTTGTTGTAAAATTTAGATGAATAATCACAAAATATTGCTTTAATTCATTATTTTGTCAAATAGTTTAATAATTGTGGTGACGTAACTAATATTCAACACATTGAAGATATAACTTTACCTTTTTAGGGTTGCAAAAGGCAAAAAACGAGTTATATGTTCATACTCATATTTATTTATTACTAGTTGTTTCCGCGACTCTGTCAGAGTAGGTAGGAACCGTCGAATTTTTCGGAATAAAAATTACCTTATGTCATTTCGTTACATTCAACAGTTTCCGAGATAGTGAATTTTACGTAAGCGGCGTCTACCCCAGATGCGATCACAGATTATGACGTCATTTACTAGCAGCGGTGTGCGTTCCTAAACGATTCAGTAACCGGTTAAGATTCTCAGATTATGTCTTACTGTAAACTGTATCGGGCTTAATAATAAATCTTATCCTAAAGGGGTTCCCATACAAGAAACTTAGATTTTACAGTGATAGTAACTCTAAGACGGCTTCTGATTTAGGTTTTAAATTGAACTTTTTTAAATACTTTTAGTTTACTAACAAATATGATAAAACTGTTATATTTTTGTTAAAAATAACTTCGATGTGTCTACAGACGGACAGACAGACATATTCATAATTAACAAGTTTTTTAGTGGTAGGTAATTCTGTAGCTCTGCCTACCCCACTATGGGAATTTATGGGGTAAAGTTATGTATGTATGTATTATTATAAAATGTAATCAATGGATTAAATCTGCTATAAAGTTGAACCTAATCCATATTTTAAGTATGTCACGTGCGGCATTCAGAATATGTACTAACATAAACTTTATATAAAGTCTATCGTTATAATGGTAATTTAATTACCTATAGCGTGAAAACTTCACAATTTTCCTTGCTGTAACCAGCCATCTATCGATAGTCGATAGAAATCACGGCCACATCCTTACGCTCGGAAATCTATACCTTTGATATTCATTTAAAAGTCAAATAAGTAATAAAATTAAACTTACTGGTGGTATGTAACGCCGCTTAATTTTACCACACTTCGATTTCTGCACACTTTCACGCTACAAACAGTCATTTTACCATTTATACGGAGCTCGTGTATTATCAGCGATCGATGCGCGACTGAGGCGGCGCGTGGCGGGGCTCGCTGCGATATGTCAATTTTGACCTTACCAAGGCGTCACGAACCACGCCCCCATACCATCTCCCGTCCCGTTCGGACGCGTTGGTCTGTGTCGTCGCTACAGATCGATAAGTTTCCTCTACACGGCTATAAAAATAGCAGCTGTATTTTTTCGCTCAGTGCGTCTCTATCGTTACAGTCTAAATAGAAAGGGATCGGAGAGAATATGTCGCGGACAACATAACGTGCTAGCCCTCCCGGTTTGCCTGCGAGTTCGGAGTTCAGTACCACTACCATGAGTTGTTATCGAAAAGTGATATTACGTTCTACAGTTGATAGCGAGTAAACGATCTTGGAACAGTTTTCGGTTAAACGCGTAACATGAAATTGACGAAACGAATAAAATTGTCCTAGGGACTTCCGAACGATGTAAATTTATCGATAAATTGTACTTTTTTCGATACACCGTAACTCAAAACTTAAAAGTGGCATGAACACAACGATGAAAATAAATGATTATCTATCTACAATATTTTTAGTTTGAGTCCTTTCCATACATTTTCCAATAACTGAGTTGGCAAGGATTATATCACAATGTCATACAATTTACCTTAATATGCCTTTTTGTTTGCTCTCAGTTAATTTTGTATGGAAATCGACTGAGTAGCATTAAAAGAAGTTATTGTGTAAGAAACCCATCGATGAAATGTCACATTAATATCGGAAGGAAGTCCCTAGTTAATTGACGTTCCTGCCACAACGTTGCAAGTCAGTGACGTTGACTACGACATGACGCTGGCTAATCAATAGGGATAGCCAAAAAAAAAAAAAAAAAAACCATGACTACTCTCGCTAATGTTAAGTCGTCATTTGGTGTAGACTGTAGTTATTGTTACGTCAAGGACTAACGTGCCTAACTTCACACCAAGAAGCTGTCTCTTTATAACTATACTTAAAAGACTAAGTACCTAAGGATGATATTGGGCAAAAGTATCCACGCCTTCCTTTTAAAATACGACGCGCGACGACACGATGACCTAGTTGGGAGTGACCCTGCCGAAGCCAGCGGTCCCGGGTTCAAATCCCAGTAAGGGCAGATATTTGTGTGATGAGCGCTAATTTTTGTTTCTGAGCCTTGGATGTTTTCTATGTATTTTAGTATGTATTTCTCTATATAAGTATGTTTATCGTTGTTAGTTGATATGAAACTTTAAGTTTGAAGCGCGCCGCAAGCAATGCTGCCAGAAAGTCATAGTCATATTTCTTCTCTCTTCTATTATTTTTATTTTAAGTATAAGTAAATATTCTTCGTTGTAGTCGCTCAACTATTTTAATTGAGATATATTATCGCCACCCTTGAAGTACCGTTGAAGAGTTCCGATGGCGATCATCATCGGTGGTCTTCGTCATCAGTTCCACTTCCCCAAGTGATACTTTCTGAATGCAAATGCTAGACTTGTTACTAAAAATACTAAAATCGCTATATCTTTGCCTACAATTAAGGAGTTCCCTCAATCCCTCACTGATCCCCTCATCAGATTCAGATTTGGGGACAATGGGACCACCTCGAAAGTATAATGAAACCAAAAAAAAATTACAATGGAACGTATAATCTCCTCCTTTTTTTGAAGTCGGTTAAAAATGGTGACTGGTACCGATTCGACCAAAACATTATTCGCTATCGCTTAGATTTCGATAGGTAATTTACGGTTGGACTCGTGCGATCTTTAGATCTATAAGTGACCGGTAGAGGCGCGTACAATTCTACATACAAATCATTTACGCCGTAAGGTCGTATGTTGGACGATTGTAGCAACAGCTAACAATTAGATTTGTCCGTCTGTATGTAGGTATGTACGACAGAGTTATTTTACTTAGAGACTTGGGATGATTTCAATGAAATTTGACGGGTAAATTGTGATAAATTTTAATGTTTGTATTTTAGTAAAAATAGACATTAAATAATTTTCGTGTAATTTTGTCATAAGATATAATCTTTAAAAAGTCATAGTTCAGACTCCCTGCAAAAGCACAATACAAAATCGACGACAGGAATGACATCACAGCTGTTGTTCCATGTTTTAAATATAAGAACCTTTAGAGCTTAAATATTAAATTAATTTACTTATTCTTAAAATGAAAATACAACTAAATATTCTGTGAATATTTGAAGTGTACCTTTTGCAATTATTAATATCGAGCAAAAAACGACAAAAAGAATCATGTTTGTTGTATGGGAGCCCCCCGTAAATAATTATTTTAGTTTGTTTTTCGTATTTGTTGTTATAGCGGCAACAATACATAATTTGTGAAAATTTCAACTGTCTAGCTATCGCGGTTCTTGAGATACAGCCTGGTGACAGACAGACGGACGGACAGCGTAGTCTTAGTAAAAGGGTCCCGTTTTAGGGTTCCGTAGTCAAACTAGGAACCCTTATACTTTGCCATGTCTGTCCGTCCGTCCGTCCATCCGCAGCCTAGCGCAGAGACTCTTAGTAGGTACTAGAAAGCTATAATTTGGCATGAATATGCATATTAGTCACGCCAAGAAAGTGGTACAACAAAATGTACAAAAATGTTTTTTTTATGGTACATTACGTCCCCTAGACGTAACGTGGGGATGTATTTTTTTCTCGTCTATCCTATTAGTGTGGGGTGTCGTTGGATACTTAGGTCTTTCAATTATTATGGGTTTGTCAAATCATTTTTTAGATTAAGTACTCCGTCTATGAAATATTAAGCTTTAAAGCGCTAATTTTTGTTAGACTCAAGTGTCCGTCCCCCCCCCCCCCCCCCTACAGCCAAAACTACAGATACTAGAAATCTAAAAAAAAACTAAAATGAAAGAGCATATAACGAATTTTAAAGGAAAACTATCACGACTCAGTAGACATCATTGGTTCTTGAGATACAGGCGATTAAAGTGTTTATACCTACTAAAATCATCTAAGTCGGCTCCAATTGACTTTAAATAGAAAATCAGTTATTACTTGTTGATTTTTATGTTTGTTGTACTTAACGGCTTCGGAACCCTACACTGAGCATGGTCCGACACGCTCTTGCCCGGTTTTTTACCCTTTGGGTACGGAACCCTAAAAAACAATAAATGACAACTTATTCAACCAAATACGATTTTGGTTGTTATAAACTACTCATGTAGGTATTAGTAATTTGATTTGGTTTCCAGGATTTCTAGCAATAAACCTCTTTTTAACCAATCGTTATCTCATGGAGAACACTACTAACGCCATCTACCGGGGTTTACAAAACTACGCTGTTACCGTTCCGTGCCGGGTTCCATTATTTACATGCACCGAAGACTCACAAGCGTAGACGTTGGGTTTGGTACGGTTGGACTTAAGTAGCTGCAAAATTTAGTGCTTTGTCACTTTAACGTCATGTTTGAACTGCTGCCCTAATTTATTGAAGGCGTTAAAGCGACAAGGAACAAAAGTGTGCAGTTACTTAAAATGCTGACTATAGTTACTACACTATGGACGTTGCAATGAGAATATGAACCAAACGAAAATGTAAAACTTGTTTCAGTTTTATTCCTTCCATCTTAAAATCAAAACTCACCATTTTGTAAATTAGGTATTTTTCCATTAGAATACTAACTTTTGTCCTAGACAAACCATCTGTAACTTTTCTATTAATTTACTAGAGCGGAAGGGACAGATGCTCTGCTAAGACAAAAGGCAGTATCTCAGACAAAACTCTTGTAGCAAATGCATCCTTATAACTAACGTGATAGGATTGATTCTGCTTTGGCCATTGAGTTTGAGATACTGCCTATTCGCTTAAATGAGGGCAGTGAATTAAGTAGTAAGCTTTTTTACGTTTACTTACCTCTTCTATGAAGAATACTTACATTAATCATAGTCTTCTCACTCTCAATCTAGTCTATAAATGGGTGGTTTTTTAACATTTAAGTTTTAATAATAAATTAGGCTGCCAACTGTGCTTCATACACTGATGAGTGATCTACTCGGTATTAAAAGACGAGTCTACCGGTCCCAAACCCGATAGCCCTGCTGTTTGCCATTGAGGAGTTCCAATGGCCACCGCCCCAATCATCATACCAGGTGCTAGTTCCATATTGATCACACTGTCATCACAATTACATAAATATGCAAAATTTAAAGTCATCCTGACTCCTAAAATTTGATTAAAATGAACTTCCTACATTTTATTACATAGTTACAAGTGAAGCTAAATTATAAAATCTAACTCTCTATAAATACAAAATAAATCACAAAGCAGCTGAAGCTTCTAAACATCCGCACACAGAAAAATCCCAGATGGGATTAAAAGGGACTCAAAATTGGAACCAACTAGACACCATTTCTTCATCGCACCAAAGAATACAAACACGGAAGCAGTTTCTAAGCCATTTAAATAATGCGTGTATGTGTGTATTAGCATAGAAATCGTCTAATGTTTTGTTTGGAGTAACCGGACCGTACTCGCCCAAGGGTTCGTTCTTTGTTCCACTTCAGGGGTTTGGTTTTATTTTAACGCTCGTAATTTTACATAATAAATTTAAAAACCGCCACTGTTTTATAGAAACTACTATTAAAAACATAAAAGCAATTTATAGAGCATCAGATGCTCGTATAATTTAGAATTAAACAGAATTAAAATAAACTATACAATGAAATGTGCATGGATGTGGATTTGTATAGCAAATCGTTTGTATTATTTAGGGATTGTGTAAAACGTTTACTCCGTAGGTTAGGTCTTTAACAACTATTACTTTTTTATGGTTAGGTACATACATGCATACATTACATCAAGCCGTCATTCCCAGAGTGGGGTAGGCAGAGCTACAGAAATACCAACAACCCCAAAAAAACTTGTTGATGGTTAAAATGTAATATATCTGTGCTTACTTTATGTAGTTTTTATACATGTGTTGATTTTAAATTGTAGATAACTGCATTTACTTTTCTATAGCTTTAGTTAAATGTAGGTAACTATTGGTCTGTTTTGTAAAAGATATAATTTTTGTAAGACTGTTTGTTGCTAAATAAAAAAAAAAGAAAATAACACTCGTCAGTCAGGGCGTGTCGCTACGAGTAGTGGATCATAAAAATATGATTAACAAACAGACAGATTATTAAGTTGTAAGTAACTATTATTGGTAGAGATATGAAACAGGAGAATGAAGCAGAGCCTGATCAGTTAGACCTAACTTTTGGCTACGTGTGTGTAACGCCGTAAATAAGAAGACGATAGTTTATTTAATCATAAATAAATGATCTTTATTCTCATACTGACTTTATGACGTATGCGAGTCAATATTGTTCTGAATCCTCGGTGAACTGACCTTACCTTTGATACATATTGCTTCAATTCTAATAACATGTACGCTCTTTATTGAAAGCCTTTGTTATAGACATAATTATCAGAACTTTTTAGTACTATTAAGACTGACTCAACTCATGTGATCTACGTCAAATGATACAAAAACTATTAGAGCACGTTAAAAAGTAAGAATATAGGTAGGAATAATGTCTTGAAACACCATTTGTATCAAGTAACATGCACAGTGTTGAGTTCGTAACAAATCTATTGTTAGATGTACCCTTGTTATCCAAAAAAGCACATCTGCTTTAAATCTCCTTTAGATTAGCAACTTTATTACTAACAGAAAAAGGACTGAAGTACTTTGGTACTCTTGCTACTGGCTCACAAATGTTTTGACTTGTAACTTACAAGGGCCAATATGATTCTGAACTCTTTTATTGGATACTTACGCTTCATTTTCCAGTCTTTAATTAGAACCACCAAAGCATCAATCTAAATATAGATCCAAATGGGTCAGCAGATTAAAGCTAGTTATGAGACCCAGGCGTCAAGTGGAGACAATATATTTCAAATTATCTAAATGACTGTTCCACTATCGCCTAAAGATACGTTGGCATACATTTAAATTGATAATGTAATACTGATAACCTACAATATTAAAAGTTATCCAAGGTCTCCAGTTGTCAAATAAAACCACAATTATTTTAATAGCTTTTATTTTAAAACACATCAGTTTAATTATAACCATGAGTTAAATTATAAAGGAGGACAACATCAAAACACATAAAGCACATGAAAACAATAGACGACACGTGTGCCTCTAACTAAGGAACTCGACACAAACAAAGCAAATTTAAAATTGCTAATAAGAGGTTGTCTTAACTTGGCACAACGTTAACACGAGTCTTGAATACTGATCATGGCCAACATTTGCCATGGAAATGAGCTAACCGACCGAACACAAATGATCCTAAACACCACCTGACTGCTAACACAGAGCAGACTTTACAACAATATGGTGCTATACAGAATATTCGAACCAATGTTTGTGAATCGCCTAGATGACTACTGAATAAATATTAGCCTAACTCATAACAGAATGAAGCAATTGTAGGTGATGTTTAATTCAGTGAATTCATTACGGCCTAAAATCATTTTTCAAATTGTTTTCAAAGTGGTAGATGTAGGATCGATCTATGTTGCTCGTCTATAGATTGAATCTTAAAGAATAATACCAAGTCGGGCGGGTCGTGACGTGTTCGGGCAAGATGACACGAGAAGGGACGCGAGTTTCTTGTTGCTAAATGTAATTTTACAAAAGGATGCTACCTGCCCCAAGACCCATTGTCAAGAACTTTATTGCAGGTCTTATTATAAATCCAACTGACCTTTTTTTTCAGAAAAAAACGTTGAATATAAACGACGTATGTGGATTATAAATATAGATTATGATAGGTTTACAAATTTCACGCTTGACAAGGTAACGTGAATTGGACATACATGTGTTTTTTGTCACTCATTTAACGCACTTGCCAAGAATTATTCTTAATGCTAATAACCTGCAGAAATATGACTTGGCTGGATACCATCGGCTCTTTATCCGAATGATAATAAAGTTGTCACAGCTTGCTATTCTTGTACAATGGTTGTTTGCATTATTATATCATAAAGAAAACAATCGGGCCGACATTAAATGATATCATGATAGCAAAAATTATTGTTCCTTCAGACGGCTTTATCGCTTCGTATTTACATTCACACAAATAAAGTAAGTATATTCAATGATTAATTTATCTTCATTAACATTCAAATACCTAGAGTGAGTCAAAATAAGTCTCAGCGTAAAATTGCAAATGAGTTTGGAAATTCGGCAAGTAAACAACATTTATATACAGAGAGAAACAATGGCCTGAGGACACTGAAAACCTTTGACCGAGTTGTTAAATGTTGCCGAATCCAGCACCGGAAATTAAGCAACGCTTTGCAAATAAATACATAATTTCAATCAGTTGAGTTGAACATTTTGTACAATCCCTTTGTTAACATTTTAAATAGTTTTGTAGAGGCTTAGACAAAGGGCGCGCCCATGAGATTGGGCCGTCACGGTTTTTACCTGAAGTCCATTACGTAACTACACATATCGATTTCCTTTGTTCCCTAAGTCAATCACGAAACCCTCTTTCTCATCAAAAAAAGCTACCGGTAATCGTAAGCTACTTTGACTTAAAACTTAGCCAAGTAAATCTATTTAATGTTTAAGAACATACTATCAAAGTGCAATTTTACATGTTTAGTACGAGGATGCGAAATCGGGTCAACTTTGTACAGAACGCAGGAAGTTAGTGTGCTAAGTGTTAGACGTAATCATATTGTCTCAAAATTCTGTGAGGTTAATGATTTCCAAAATACTTTTTGTCACTTAAACTATTTTTTGGCGTAAAATATCGTTTTTAGTTTCACTGAACATCATGATTCAAGTCACGTAACGTACTTACTAGAGTAACAGCATAACGACCGCTTTGTTCTCATTTTAATAACAAACTCCCTATTTCTCTCACAAATATGACCCTGAAACGATTCTCTGGATTGTGTTAACGCAGCTGCTATTTTAGGATCGGCCAGTTTTGGTTTATTTAACTACCACTTTATCGGTTTCTTATCAAGCTGGACGGTAAGTGGCCAGATAAAGCGATTTTATTCGGATTCGCCATTATCCCGTTTCAACTTGGAAATGAGTTTCGTAAACTTTTCGTTCTGTTACTATGTGTTAGACTATACATCAACGTCATCCATATTTTCATTTTTACATTCTATAAGCTCATTTTGTTCAGTGTTAATATGGATTTTTAAATCATCATGAAAATCGGTTTGTTCAATGCTAATATTGGATCGTATGATATTGTTTTTTTATGCCGTAAAGGTATTGTTATTGAAATCACGACCGGCCCGTCTGAGTCATCCGAGCCGAGCCGGCCGGCGCGGCATAGCAACACAGGCATTTCTCCTTTTTATTACACCTTTTTGCTACCGTTTCTATGATTGCTCGTTTATATAACCCATAAGATTTTATCGTGATTAACTATTGTTTTTCAGTAATTACCTGAAATTGCATACTTCTCAAGGTCCTTTCAATAAACTGTTACTAACCGATTTAATGTTTTCAACAAAGATAAGAATTCTTCTCGAACATTGTTTCACCTCGGAAGTTTCTGGAAGGGCGTTCTATTCGGTTCAATTTAAGTTTAATGGATTGGATTTTTTTTGAGGGTTCGGAATCGAAGAATCTAGAATGATCCGGAGCGCTGATGCAATTTAACGATAAAATTACAAACTTTCTGGTTTCCTTTCGAGCCTTACTTTTTAACACTTTCGGTTATTTTTAAACTTTTCGAAAGTCGTTTAAGATTTCTAACTTTATAACTTGCTAACTTTGGTACTTACGTGTGGCCATTTGAAATACCGATTAAAACACAACATTTACCTTTTCGAATATCCTAAATTCAACACTTTACATGGTCTGATAAGTCTGTTAAAGATTTTTAACAGTATGCAGCTACGTAAACTAAATCTTATCATTAATGTCGCACACGATATGACAAATAACGTTTACAGTGAATTCGAAAGAAGTTTCAGGAACTTTACAGATAAGGATTACAACTTTATCTATTACCTGCATTATAAGTTAACAACCTTACACATCTCGGGTTTCTTAGAACACAGGTTATGCTAACGACATTGTTACTTATAATAAATACAATTCTTATTAAATTAGCGAGTCAAGTGTACAAAATATCACGTCCTAAGACACTGAACATTTGATTAGCGATAACATTATCTGTGTTGAGCGTCAAGCCAGTCGGATCGACGCCGCTGTTATCAAACAGTAATCCCTGATAGTCTAGAACAACATCCTATGACAGAACATACCTAAATCTTAAGCCTACTTACAAGTCACTTTAGATCTAAAACTTTAGAACAGTCCTTAAACACTTTTGGGGATGATATACTTGGTGGGGAACACTAGGGTTAGGGTTGGAGAGGTGGTTTCGGGTACCGGCGTTAGTAGAACAAAGAAGCCGGCCGGCTTGCGACCGGCCGTGACGCGGACGACCGACGCTGCCGGCGGACGGGCGCTACTGGCGCGCGGGGCCCCCGCGGCCGCCCGCGCCGGTCCCCCCGCCACCCCGCCCGCGGCCTTCTATATAAACGCGCGCTCCTCCCGGTTTCATCAGTCCGTCAAACACAGCGACAGGGTCGGGTGGGTCAAACAGTGAGCCGAGGGCGAGTGACGAAGCCCTGTGGTTACGAGATCAGATCTGATGCAGTCGTGATAGCCTTGGACGTTAACAGTTTCCCATCGATCTCTAGACTACTAGTCGGAGTTGTTCAGTGCGCATTCGCAGTACAAAAGAGACTTGTGATATTTTTCTAGTACCTATAAGTTCCGGAACGGAACGCTTTAGTTTTTCGTATTAAAAAGTGTACAATATAAGTAAAAATTTGGAAAACATGGAGGTACTGCCGGTCACGAATCAGTTTGGAGGCGTGTTCAACAGTGAAAAAGGTGAGGATGACTTTCTATTCTGCCGGTAGTGGCTTTCTAAACGCTCAGCTGTTGCTAGGCGGCGCGCGCAACCGCGGCGCAGGGCGCGATCAGCTGACGCGACAGCTGTTTCGCCGCGATGCGCTTCCTTGCCTTTAAGGTCTTTTAAATTTGCGAATCTTCCGATAACTTATATTATTATTACACTGCAATTTTAATTAATAAAACCTGTTGTGATAGAATCTAATAAGAATATTAAAACTCAATTTTTTATAAGTGCTTTTCTATTGTTATAGCTTGGAATGGGCCGACATGGCGGGACGCGCCGATGCCGGTGCCGACGGAAGCGGCGCTGGCCCAACGGCTGGAGCGCGAGCTTCGAGCCGCGAAAGGAGCCAGCGAACTAGCGGCGGCGGAGGTGCTGGTCCCGGCGGAGCTGCTAGCGCGAGCGGCGCGCCAGCTGCTAGTGCTGGCGGAGGGCGAGCCCTGTGGCTCGCGCGGCGCGGCCGTCATCGTCGACGTCGCCGGCCGCCGGCTCGCAGCCTTCAAAATAGACCCCAACACGCTCACCACGCACGAAATACATCTGCATCTGGAACACGATGCCACGAACTGGACTAGCCTGTTGCCGCAATTTCTAAAGTAAGTTTCAAATCAACTCAATTAACCAAACTCGTAATCTCTTTGGTTCTTTTATCTCGATAAAGTAACCAGGTTAAGACTCGGTGATGCGGAACTAACGGCCCTTTCCTATTGTTACAGAAATTTAACGCGAGGCGGTGCCATCATAATCAGCCCCCAGTTCACGATAGAAAAACAAAAGCTCTTCCGAAGCGGAGCGGAGTGAAGCAAGTGATGCGAGTCGACTGACTGCCCTCCTCGATATCTACGTATCGTTATTTTAACAAATATCAATATTATTATATGTATATTAATTATTATATATTTTTAATAAGAGAAAAAAAAGCACAGCGTGATATGTAATGTATAGTTGTAGTGTAAGCGCGCAGGGGAGCGCAGAGTAGTTTGGCAGGCGAGGCAGCGTCGGCGCCGCTAGCCGCGTCGGCGCCGCTAGGCGCTCGGCGCTCGGCGCTCGGCGCGCTCGCCCGCCGCCCCCACCGCTGCCGCTCCCCGCGGGCCGTACTTACGTTATCTTCGTGCGATCGTTGTTGTGTGTCCGAGGAAGGCTGCGCGAGCGCGGCGGCCGGTGCGCCCCGATCTCAGGCGTCGCCGCGCGTGTGATAATGATGCCCTGAACGATTTAGTCTTAGGTATTATTTTTTGTTTCGAGTTCGATTCTATTCTGAAGTTGCGTAGAATTTCGTGTATCGTATTTATTAGAGGCGATCTCCGAGGAGGTCAGATATGTGTACGTTTTTCGTAATTGTACTAGTTCGTACATTTGTTTGTGATACTACTTTTGTAATGTATAAAATTTAAAGAGAAAGATACTTTTATGAATGAGAGCACGCATGCAGATTATGATGTTAGGGGTGTGTTATGATGCCGAGAGTGAACGGGGCAGCAAGAGAGCCGGCGCGGCAGCGGCGCGCGCGCCGATCGGAGCCCCGTGGGGCGGGGCGCCGGTCCGAGGAGACCGCTAGTGCGGTCGGCGCGTGCACTGCTGCCAAGCTAAATATATTGCAAAGATCTCACGTTATATTATAGTTATTATTAAAAGTATTAAGTTATTTAAGTTAATATAAAAAGATTGTAATTTTTGTAAGTTCGTTCCCTATCGCCTCACGAAGCTCGTCCAGTGGTGGGAGAATGTAGACGCAGTCGATGCATTTTCTTCATCCAGTGTAATTACATTTAATGTAAATCAATAGCCTTACAGTTTTAATGGAATCTGAATGTTTGTAGGGTCCAGTGTTCGCGCACAATATCATAGCACTAGAGTTCACTTTCGTCTAAAACATTTTAAATGCTACAAAAAAGTTTTACTTCTAAACTTGAAATGTCGACATATATACAAAACTAACAATATTAATAAATGTATCAATTGTTTATGATTGATATTAATTTGATAGACCGTAAAAGAAAATGTAGAAATTATTGAAAAGAAAATACATAGTTTCAATAATGGGAAATAAAATGGTTTCAATAACTCTCCCAACCCAAACTTCCCCTACCTATTTCAACCGACTTCAAAAAAAGGTTATTTAGCCCGCATAAAACCTATTTGAAATTGGTCAATTGATTTTTGAATACTAAATATCAACTAGTATCAACTATAAAAAACAGTCACAATCATGCGATGACATCATTAGCAAACAAAGCTAAAATGAAAAACAAAAGCTAGAGAAAAGTAAAATGGCCGCCGTCCATTTGCATTAAGCATAGGCATGAGATGTAAAAGATTCTGTAACCGGTTCGAACCGGTTAGGACTGGATGGGCGGCGAACCGGTCCCCTACAGGCCTAGTAACTGGTTGAAGAGATACAAACAAAGCTATTAAATTTACCAGTTTTGTAGACTATATTTATTGACGAAAGATACCACATGGCTTGGCTCACGCTACCAAGTCTCCTCCAAAGCAAAAAGACGGTATACGCACAAATAGTTTATATTATTATAGTACCTTTTTCTTTTGGAGGGCAGTAGTGTACACATACGTATAGATGTATCATATTGAGAACAAACAAAGCAAGTGGTAGGAACCTACCTAAATACTACTAGGTACAAAATGGCATCGAGTAATAAAAAGTTTCTCGAAGAATCTATTGATTTATCGATTGAAGTTTCGGTCACAACATGCTTACAATACAATAAAAAACAATACAATAATTAGTTTTTATCAAGGAACGGATGTACAAAAAATAATATACATGGAGAGACAACAGGCGATCTTATCACTAATTATCGATCTCTTCCAGACAACCTTACAAAGAAGAGATGTTTGAAGTTGTTATACTAAGTAGAGTACCTATTAATATTAGGCTCTGAACCTAGAATACCCTGTACGTATGTGAACTAACTAAATTGTTTACAATGCAAAAACCAATGTTCGGCCCGTACAGCCTGTCACCGGAAATTATACATTATTTTACTAGAGGCATAAGAACATATTAGATGTATTTAAGCGCCTTGTTGGATAATAATATGTTGTTGTAATTGACTGTACGTACAAGGTTATTGGTTACCTATTTAATGCATTGAACATTAAAAGAGGAGTCAGGAAAACCTATAAAAATTGTACCTAGTTCAATAATCAACGGCCTTAGCAAGACGCATTCACCAAAAACACCGGGCACGAGCATGTCGGACGATGCTCAGTGTAGGGTTCCGAAGCTGTTAAGTACTACACACATAAAAATCAACAAGTAATAACCAATTTTGTACTAAAAGTCAATTGGTGCCGTCTTAGATGATTTTAGTAGGTATAAACACTTTAATCGTCTGTATCTCAAGAACCAATAATGTCTACTTAGTCGTGATAGTTTTCCTTTAAAATTCGTTATATATGCTCTTTCATTTAAGATTTTTTTTCTGATTTTTAGTACTTATTTTTAGTTTTGGCTGTAGGGACGACGACGACGGGACACTTGACTCTAAAAAAAATCAATTTAAAAAACACCACTTTGTTGGCGTGAATTCATGCTAAATTACAGCTTTCTAGTAATAAGTCTCTGAGCTAGGCTGCGGACGGACGGACGGACATGGCGAAACTATAAGGGTTGCTAGTTTGACTACGGAACCCTAAAAACAAATTGATTTACGTAAGCTAGGTACCAGAAGGTCGCTTTGGAATTTTGGATACATAAATATCTATTTCGGACATTTTGACACACTTAAAAGGTCCTTAGCTATCGTAGAATGCAATATATCTAGGTCCCCAGCAGTTTTTCTAAAATTAAACATTAAATTTTAAAAAGTCTAAATTTTGGTAATGTGCTTTTGATTTTGCGTTTGTCAATGCGAAAGGTAATATTTCCAATTCAAACGAAGTTGTGTCCATTGAAAGGCCACCCATTCAGCAACATACACATACGCACATTTATACAAAGCGTTATAATACCCCTCTTGGTCCCATATCAATAATCCCCAATGCCCCACCATATTTAATTAAGTTTGAAAACGTTTAGATCCGTGAATAACCTTGAAGGCAGGTCGCATAGACCCATAATGCGTTGTAAGGATGACGTCACAAATTTAGGGGGACTAAATACTTACCGAACCCTTCAGCTCCGGCCACTGCGGGAGGGTTCTCTAACTACGCAGTTCGTAACTTCAGAAGCCCTGTCTCGCTCTATTGCATTAGTGGATAGTGGGAGTGAAGGAAACAGAGCTACTGTTTCTATAGCTATACTTTTGAAGAGATAAACATAAGCTGACCTGAAAATGAGAGTTAATTATACAAAGTAACTAAATTGTCTTGGGTTTTCAAAATTACACGAATTTTTTTGTTTAAAATTTACTGATCCTGCCTATTTGAAGCTATACACCGTGTTTTTTTTGATTTACGATAACTTTAAGGGCACGTTCTTCAAGTCAAATTAAGTTAATTTCCCGAAGACAGACATATGATAACTCGTACGGTTATAAAGATATTCAATTATTAAAATTAATCAGTTAATCACGTTAAAGGCTTCATTTGTTAGTGTATTGTATGTTTTCAAATACTGAGTTTATTTATGTGTGGTGTGAAACTGTGTGATAGAGTAAGGAATGAAAACATCAGAGAGAAGTGTGGTTTGAAAGAAGACGTAGTGACTAAAATTGAAAAGGGCATGCTTCGATGGTTCGGTCATTTGGAAAGGATGGATGAAAAAAGATTGACGAAAGAAATTTACAGTGCTAAAGTGAGTGGAAGGTTCGGAAGGGGGCGCCCTAGGCGTACTTTTTTGAATCAAATCGGGGAAATACTGGAAAAGGGCCGAATCTTAAGTACCCGAAACCGACGTGCATGCATGACTCGATGTATGAATGTGGAAGAAGCGAAAGTGCTTTGTCAGGATTGTAGCAGGTGGAAAGAAGTGGTCTCTGCCTACCCCTCTGGGAAACAGGCGTGATTTATGTATGTATGTATATGTAAGTTTATTGGTGTTATTGGTGCAACACTGTCCCTTGATGTTAATTTATTTTTATTGCTAAAAAGTTAGCCCATTTTCAAATTGAATTCGTACACGCGAAAGTAAGGTCCCAATAGCCAGCAGTCGAGGTAAAATTTCAATTTACGATTTGCGCCAATCGTTCGCTACGAGGGAAAATGAGCCAACCGTGCTACTATTGAATCTCGAATCAAACTCACTTCGTAGCAGTTAACGCCGATATTTTCTAGGATTGTGGTTTTAATGTTCCCGAAAACGGAAAAAAATATAGGAGATGGTTTTTTGAAACTAGAATCAGGTGAATAATTATTTAAAAAAAAAACATGATATCGTATTTGTGTTTGAGAAGCTATTCTTTGATTTCTTACTCGATATTGTGTAACACCCGCCAAGTAGCAGTGTTCGCATTGTTGTGTGCCGGTGAAGGATAAGAGAACCGGTGAAATTACAGGCATTCCATCTTAGACCTCAATGTCGGCACCGCATTTTGAAATTAGAAATGAGAAATTATGCATTTGTGCATTTGCGGTCTTAGGATTGCAGTATTGAATGTAGTCTTAAATAAGTTTATTATATTTCAATCACTCAAAACATTCATAATCGGTAGATTCCTTAAAGACCAAATTTTAAAAGTCAAATTAGAAAAAAAAGCGTTGTAGTGGTGGTAAGACCCTGTGCAGGGTCCGTCTGCTACCACCATCTTATCCATTAACCTACCGCCAAGCAACAATATTCGCATTGTTGTGTTCCGGTGTGGGGATAAGACAACCGGTAAAATTACTAGTATAGAGGCATTCAAGAGTCCTCAGGTGCAACGCATTTGAGGTCTTAGAATTACATTGTTGAGAATAAAAATATCTATGGGTCACAAATCCCACTTAGGCCATGAAATTGGTGATATAAAAAAAATATTAAAAGTTAGCAATGGTCACTTATAGAGCATTTCTCAATTTTTCTGCCGCTTTAAGAGACATCTTCATATTAAAAAAAAATGCAGTTAGGTAGAGAACATCAAATTATGCAAGAATTAAATATTATTCTAACTAAAGTATCCCAAAACATTTGTGTTACCGATATTCATAAGTTTTTGGTAACACAAAAGGACCTTTCCATGCAAATGTTTTGGGACAAATATTACAATATTATTTGCATTTTTTTTTAATCCTGAATAGGTCACTCAAAGTGGCAAAATAAATGAGAAATGCTCTGCGTGATGGGCAAGGGTACAGTGCCTTTATTAAACCCCCTCAAGTTTCATCTTGCATAATACAATTTAATACTATAAAAGATTATCATTATAGAATACTGCAAAATATATTTCGTTCACAGAGTGACTCATTCCCTTTGTAGGTATCTCAATTATTTCATGAAAACGAAATAGCGCTGTGAAAAAAACTTCTAACAAGATTATGCCATAATTGGTTAGGGTTGGGTTTTGTTGAATGATTAAAAAAAAACCCAATTCAATTGTTTAAGCAAACAATACTATGACGTTTCAAAAGAGTTTATTATTTGTAAACCTACTTGAATAAAGATTATTCTGATTCTGATTCTGATTCTGATTCAATAACTTAAGTAACGAAAAAAGAAATTTAAATAACACTTCCTTGCCGTACCCAAGTCTCAGTAAAAAACAAGTCCATTTTCGTATCCTCACTATCTAAACAATGGGCTGTGTTATAAGTTCCGCTTGAAGTATTTCAAATTGAAATGACGGTAAAAAACCGGCTAAATGCGAGTCGGACTCGCACCCGAAGGGTTTCGTACAATATTCAACACTACATGCGCCCTTAGCCGAAAACGTGTTGCTTGTATGAGAACCCCTTTTAATTTTAAACTTTTTTATTAAATTGTTGCCTTACGTAGTACACTCTGATTATTTAGAGTCTAGCTGTTAGGGTGGAAAAAAACAGCCCTGTAACCAAGACTTGAAACCGGTAATCATTACAATACCGATAACATGCACATGATTTTTCTTACGCTCTCTGGAAAGTTCTATAAAAGAGAAGAATAAATGTAACTATACGCGAAATAATTGCCGCGTATTTTTTTTCATAAAATATGAAGCTTTAAAAAGTCATATTTTAGAGCCCCTATACAAAATCGACGGCAGGAATGACCCCACACCCATAGCTGTTGTTCCATGTTTTAAATATAAGGACCTTATAAAGAAATTTGCATGCTTAAGGCAATATCGTTGAAATAAAATATTACTTAAATAAAATGTGGATGCCGAAAAACAATCTAAACATTAAAATAAGTTTTTATATGTTAACAAGTTTTGATTCTATATAAAATCTTAATAAACAGGTCTAAACTTAGTGTATTGCGTTTTATATTCTCTTTTTGGTATTTTTCTCCTAAATCGTATCAGTGAAACTCAATTCTGATTTTCATGCATGTTCTCTATTGAAGCATCTTCCTTAATTCGCAATATTTCATTGATATTTTCGATTATAATTTAGGTAATTACACTATACAATTATATGTAATCATTGAAGAACAAAAATATTCAATAAAATGAAATATTCAGTATAGATTTAGAATTTTGAACGTTGCGATACGGAACCCTAAAAATCGGTGGATGCGTCATTGATCGTAATGAAGAGGCACGAGGGCCAAGATCATTAGATCAATCAAAAGATTAAAGAACGTACAAAAAGATGGATGGTATGAACTTTGCACCTAGGTATTTTAGAAAGAGTTGTGTATACTAGTGTCTGTTTTATGGGAATGTGTGGCTACTATAATATGGTGGTGATATATTCTAATTAAATGATGACTATGATGAGGTCGAATTCGTGTTTTCAATGTTTTTTGATTTTAATTATAATACGTCAGTACCCACTGCGACTGACGTGACGTCTATCAGACACCGCCAAATAAAATAGCCTTATAGAGTTAAATAGCTCTGTATCGCTCAGTAACTTCTTCTAAATACTCGGACATTATAAGTTAATCTATGTGGAAAATTCCTGTTTTACCTTACCTATTCAAGTTTAACACATTTTTTTTAAAGCTTATTTATTCATGTTAATTATAAATTCCACATGAAAATTGAATAATCATGCTATACTAAATAAACAATACTTATCATTGACCCATTAGTACTTTTTCTGTTTTATCAAAAATGACGTCTGACAGACTTCACCTCTGGGCCTATATTCTACTGCGTAATAACGATATCGCGTTTGACGTGTTTTAGAATCGTTTATGTCACAGTCGCCATTATTGTAAATGATATAAAAGTTATCAAAACGTTGACAATACGGAAACAGGTCAAAGACTATATCGTTATTACAGTGTAGAATCCCAGCCCAGGAGAATGTTTCAAAAAAAGTCACCTCAGTTGCAGAGGGAATGAATGAATGAATGTATGAACTTTTGAATGAGCTATACCGAAGCGTGACCGCATTTAGTAAGTATATGAAATTGGTATATTTAAAGAACGAACTCTTGTCATTTGATTTTGTAAGTCATGATAATCTAAATGTGGGTCATTAATTTATTCAACGGACCTCATGTCACCTTAGTTCTTTACAAAAAAGTATTTGACACGGTCAAAGGTGGAATTATCACCGCAATAATGCATAGCTAATTGTTTCAATTTTAATATATGAATATAATGATAGGTTAAGTTCTATTGTCATAAGCAATATTAATTATAAAAAAATGACTGACTGTTTAGTTTCTTGTGGCGCTTCTTCACAGCAGTGGTCGCCTCTTGAGAAGACTTACTGAATAAACTATATTTTTTTAAATAAAAACAATCTTTTAGTGAGCCTTCTGAATTATGTTCTCTGTGATATTTATAGCGCTCTAAATAGAGTTAGTTATATTGGGATCCCATTAATAATGTTTCAAAAAGTTGTTTGTTTGTTAGGTTGTTGAAGAGAATCAATCGGACCATGACGAGACGGTTTCTTCGGTTGGACTGATTTACCATTAGTTTTCATTAGTATTATTCTGTCGTTTATTCATACTATCTATCTCGTTTATAAATAGACTGTTTGAGAATGACATCATAGCTTATCTAAGATAAATACTTTCCATCAACTCTTATTGTGGTTTAGTGTTAATGTTGTTGTATTTTCAGCAATTTTAATACATTTCTACGTAGGAAACGGGGTTTTAAGTTTAACGTGTGTCTACGTATGTGTGTCTGTCTGTCGGTGTTAGCTCCCAAACAGATAAACCAATTTACACGCGTTTTTTTTTAGTAAAGCTTAGTTTCAACGGCATTTCGGGTTAAGCTGTTAAAGTTTTATAAACTTTGATAGTAATTATCGCTTAATTCAAGAGTGAAACTACCTCTAACACAAGTTGGTTTTTCTCGTTTGAAGCTCAGAGCGACGAACAAGTCGAAACAACTTACGCTAGCCCTCCTCTGATGACACTTGACGTAAAAAGTTAGTAAAATGCTACTAAAGCCAGGCAAAACTTTAAACAATATGGTTATACTGTATGGGGAACGTATCATAATATATAAAGTTCAAAACACATAATGGGTCATAATACATAATGGTCATAATATATAATGGTCATAATACATAATGGTCATAATACATAATGGTCATAATACATAATGGTCATAATACATATTGGTCATAATACATAATGGTCATAATACATAATGGTCATAATACATAATGGTCATAATATATAATGGTCATAATACATAATGGTCATAATATATAATGGTCATAATATATAATGGTTTTATTTCAGAATCCGGAAAGTTTTCAGGGCTGGGATTCTACACGGTAATAACGATATCGTATTTGACGTGTTTCCGTATTGTCAACGTTTTGATAACTCAGTCATTTACAATAATGGCGACTGTGACATAAACGATTCTAAAACACGTCAAACACGATATCGTTATAACGCAGTTGAATAGAGGCCCAGTGGTGCTAGACAAGTTGCATCCGACAATCGTTAGCGATTATGTTTCGATTGAAAAATGGAATTGACGTAAGTGTCGCGTTACTATCTCGGTGACTTACGTCAATTCCATACATTTATCAATCGAAACATAATCGCTAACGATTGTCGAATGCAACTTGTCTAGCACCACCGGATTGTTATAAAACAAACCTAACCTAAATGGGTTCTATGTAATGACCTTTTAAAAAACATTGCCCCATGATTTTGTTTTTATTTTTTATAACTGTGTTTTTGCTTATATTTTGCTAGTAAAACCATATTGATCGCAGTATGTACCCGTTATTAGAGTTAAATATGTTGTCGGTAACCAACAATAAGAAAGTAACATACAGGAACGTACCAATGGTAACGCAGCAGAATAGAATGTTACGACATTCAGAAAATGAGTTTTCGGCTCATATTGGCTCGACTAATCTAGTTAAGTATGGTTTATTCCACTTCCTACTAACAATTGGGGTAACGTACATATTATGCAGAACATACAATTTATATTTGTACTGGTTTAGTTGGCTGATATACAGTGTGTTACTGGCATGAGGGCTTCTGCTTTAACTAACGATAATATGTTGTTTAAGTAACTATTTGCAGGTATAATTAAGTCGAAGTTAACTAACGTAACGCTGCAATTTAACTTCTTAGATTTGAACTATCATCAACGTACTGGAGCTATGTGCAAGTATCGTAATCAATATCGTTATTACTTGGTACAAGGCATACATTGGTACAGGGGCAGGACATAGAGAGTTATTAATACTCCTTGAATTTGTCAGATTTGAGAAACTAAAATGACAGAAAATAATCGTTGTCAAATACCCTTCTAATCTGTGGTTGTCAAACTTGAACGAAAGTCATTCCTCTCGTAATAATTTAATGTTTAATAAATAGTGAGTTTAACTAATGGCTTACGACACTCGTGAAATGTGCGACATGATTTTGTTGTACGGCGAAACACACGGCAACGCAGCAAAAGCGTTGAGGTTGTATCGTGAAAGATACCCGAACAGGCGACATCCTCACAATCCCAGATCCATATTAGAAGCCCTGCAACGAGTTCAGACGTCAAATGGGGTTGCTATGGTTACTTATAAACAAGTCTTAGTTTGGTCACGTGACTTTATTAATTAACTTTAACGCACAGTGTACATTGCTTGCAATTTATTTTTTGTTAGAAAACAAGCGTGTACTGTTTTATCTTGTTTTAATTAAAATAAACATGTAGGTACATTAAGGAGTTGCCCATTGTTACTCTATATCAAGGAAAGCCCTCATGCCGGTAACACACTGTAGTATGGAAATATGTAATTGGACTGCATGAATTAATACCGATGTGAACCTAGGTATAATTTTGATCGAAGTCCCCTTCAGCTTGTGGTAAATTACTATTCAAATAATGGTTATTCTTTTCTATTTTCTGAGTCGAAAAGTATGAGAAAGTTACACGCATGATATGATACCTGAGGCTCAAGTTATCACAATACCAAATTTATTAGACAAACTGTATTTTGAATGTTATTTAGTAAGAATACAAAAGTCCAATTATTCAAGTCTATAATGGTCGTGAACACTGACTGCATACTTTATTAGATATTAGATTAGACAGGTAAAGGGAGACGCTGAAATACGACATAATTCATACCCGAATTATCTACGGCTATCTTTCCGTTACACTGAAAAGCACTTAGTTACGAGGCATATTCCCAACCTTCAATTAACTAGTCATAAAGCATTTCAACGTTTGTATCATTAACATTTCAGTTATAAAATAGAACCGATTTTGTAATTCATATTTGAACAATCAAAAAATATCTGGTTTTTTTTTGGTAACGAGCAAGTTTGTAAGGAACAATCCCACACAAATTGAACTAGTCCCAAACTAAGCTCTAGCCTTGTACTATGGATACTAAACAACGATAAACATACGTATATAGAGAAATACATACAAACATCCAAGACTCCGGAACAAATACACAAATATCTGTTCTTACCGGGATTTGAACCCAGGACCGCTGGCTTCGGAGGCAGGGTCACTCCCAACTAGGCCAATGTGTATACAAAGCACCAACTTTCTTTGTTACGAAAATATCAGCGGTGGTTAGATTTGAGACTACTAGCGCCATCTACCGGCGGGAGGCGACGTTAAACCTGTTACTAGGCGGCTTGTATCGTTGGCAGTTCTGATTTGAGCCAAGGTATTGATTTGCAAATTTTGCAAGAGAAGATTTGTACTTCAGCGGAAATGGTTACGTATTGGTTATTATCAGTTCTGCTGTCACAAAGTGTAACATTTGGTGGTGGTAGGACCCTGTGCAGGATCCATCCGGATCGCTACCACCATCTTATCCATTAACCTACCGCTAAACAGCAGTGTTCGCATTGTTGTGTTCCGGTGTGGGGATAAGACAACCGGTGAATCAGGGTTAATAACTCATTTGAGGTCTTAGGATTAGTTCTAAGATTATAGTCTTGAGAATCAATATGTATGATACCATCAGGTGGCGTGAGTGCTCGGGTGCCTTGGAAAAGGAAAAGTTTTTTAATGGTTGTTTGATACAATTAATGTAATAAATGCAAGTGGTATTTGATTATTTGAGATATAATTATGTTATTTTTAATTTCTATTGTAGAATAAACACGAATATGTGTGTATTACTTATACATAAGTAGGTAGTATTTTTCCTCTATCCAACTAAGTACAGTCAAGGTAATAAATATGTATACACTTTAGTACCTTGGCACTTTAATCGCTGTGACAATTTCATATGACAGTTTAAACATGACGTTAAATAGACAAGGTACTAAAGTGTATACATATTTATGACCTTGACTGTACCTTTATATATTTAGTTCCGTGTTGTTTAAAGAATTAGATAAATCTTTAGGACACCAGGATAAAATTAAGACCTCATGTAATATTGGTCGAGCTTAAACCTTTGTTTACCGTCAAAGAATAGTAAAGAGACGGTAAAAATAGAAGGTTACTTACCTATGTTTCAAATAATAAGGGATAAGAAAACCGTTTGTACCTATAACGGTCCAATATAGTTCAAACTTTCCTTTAACAGTTATACATACATACATATCTTCACGCCTGTCTCCCAATGGGGTAGGCAGAGACTATGGAACGCCAGGTGCACCGATCCAAACATACAACCTTCGCTTCCTCCACATTCATCAATCTCTTCATGCACGTACGTCGGTTTCGGGTGCTTTTGATTCGGCCCTTATTCAGTACCTCGCGAATCTGATCACTGTACAACACACAACACACACACGCAGTACACAACATACACACACACACACACACAGTAGTTTAACAGTTATTAAGGAGTTATTAAGGGGTACACCTTTGCATCTCTGGCTAATAAAAATTGCTTTAATTTGTAATTCTATAACTTGGTATCCTTATAAACGTAGCAATGTATAAAATATAAGTATTCAAAATAAATCCATACTTTCTGAACCACTAAAGCATTTTTAAGGTTCCGTAGTCAAACTAGGAACCCTAACAGTTTCGCCGTGTCCGTCCGTCCTTCCGTCTAGCCTAGCTCAGAGACTCTTAGTACTAGAAAGCTATTATTTGGCATTAATATACATATAACTTGCCTAACTAACCAGCAAAGTGGTACAATAAAAATTTTAAAAATTTTTTTTTAGTGCATCTCCCCTACTCTTAACGTGGGGATGTAATTTTTTTTTCTCGTCTTCCGTATAGTGTGGGGTGTCGTTGGATGGGTATTTCAAAACTATGCGTGTTTTTGGTAGGTAACCATTTTTCGATTTAGGGATCTGTTTATGAAATATTAAGCTTTAAAGAGAGAGTCAAGTGTCCCCCCCCACTCTACAGCCAAAACTAAAAATACTAAAAATCTGAAAATAATCTCAAATGAAAGCGCATATAACGAATTTATAAGAAAATCTATCACGACTAAGTAGACATTATTGGTTTTTGAGATACAGGCGATTAAAATGTTTATACTCGTACCTACTAAAATCATCTAAGACGGCACCAAATAACTATTTATAAACAGAAAATTTCTTGTTACTTGTTGTTTTTTATGTTTGTATTACTAAACGGCTTTGGAACCCTACACTGAGCATGATCCGACATGCTCATGCCCGGTTTGTTCGTTTTTCATTTAACAACTTTGAAACTACGCACTGAATAAAATTTCTTTAGGTACACCAAGGTGGCATAGGCACAAAGGTTGGCGTTGTTAATCAAAGCTTCTTTACTTTTAAGCAACCTAATTTAGGTTAAATTTCGTACCCGGGTCATACACACTCTTAAAAACAAAAGTTGTCTCTCCTTTGGCCAATAGTTGAAAGCTTGTGTGCATATAAGTTATGTTTTTACATGATAGGTCTAAAGCAGTCCTGACGGCGTTTTTGCGGAAATGGCTTAGCCAGAAAATTAGGCCTTAAAAAAGTTGACTTTCGGTGTGTCCACAGGAAATACGGTAACCTAAATCTGTATGACCCATCCATCCCAAACTTTATTTTACCTGACTGTCACTAAAGATACGATACTTTAAAAAAAATAGCTAAGGCTATTTGACTAAATTATAAGTTCTATCTTCTCACTACTTATCCATACTTCCATAGTAATATTACAAATGTCAAAGTAACTTTGTCTGTGTGTCTGTTTGTTACGCTTTCACGGATAAACCGCTGAACCGATATAGATGAAATTAAATATAGAGATAGTTCGAGTATCGGGGAAAGGTATAGGGACTATACCAAAAATTCCCTATACTATAGGGTAACCTAACAGTGGAATAATCCTTCGTTAGATTGATTATCGTTCTCCAGTGCCTATAGTTGAAGCTTAGAGCTTAGTTTGGGACAAGGTCAATTTGAATGAGATGACCCCTAATATTATTAATTAGAGACGGCATTGCACGGAATAAATTATAATCAAATTAAATCAACTATCGATCTACAGATGCGAAGAAATCGAGCGTTCTTTCGTAATAGGGTTAGATGGGCAATTCCGGTAGATATCCGTGTCATATAAAGATGTTTAAATTAGATTAAAAAATTAAGTCCATATCGACGGCTAACCGCCAATCCCTCCTATCTCAATTAATATGTTAAAACTTTACTGTAGACACAAAAACTTAACTACTTTTACTTAACTTTAGATTTGATCAGGACCTGATGGGAGATGGGCATTAACCGATCAACTTTTTAATCAACTAATTAATCGATTAAACAATCAATCGTCACAAAATTAATCACGATTAATTTAATCACGATTAAATTAATCGACAGAGTACACGAATAACGATTAATTAATCGTCATTTTTATCGACTAAATTTGACGATTAAATCTCGATTAAAAATTGGAACACGCACGGTACAAAAATTCAATATGTTGAAAACAGGGACCGGAACCGCTTAGCATTAAAGGGGTTTTCGATAGGGTATTTGATAGACTTGTTTTTACAAACCCCAAGGATGAGCTAAGCCTATCGTTGACATAGTCCAATGAAAGGGCAACCAAGCGATACAATTAATTCGACTAAGCGCTAACCCTTTCCCAATACCCTATCATCTGTTACCCTTTTTAAACTTAATCGAACGGTTTCAAGCTTTTTTAATCTCTATGCGCAAGTGTTTCGACTTATTATTGCACTACCTAACAATTGAATGGGTAGCGGCGGCAGGTGAGTAGCGCATGCGAGACGGCGAGGTGAGCGAGCCGAAATGTGCCGAAGGCGGCCGAGGCTTTGTCATAGAGTCGCACTGTTCGCTACGTCAAACAATAGTAAACCTAATTATCGTTCGCACAAAATGTACATTGTTGTGTTTGGGACTTGCTTTGAACTTGTTTTTTTTTTTAAGGCTGTAGGTTCAACTGACTTTGGTGGATTTTGGCGTAAAGTGTTTGTTTACTTTCAGAAATGAGTGATCAGGGTCGATTAAATAAATTGTATACTACCTACGTAGGTAGTATACAATTTATTTAATCTTAGCTAACTACGTAGTTAGCTAAGTTCTTAGTTCCATCTGAAATATTAGATATTTTTTAAATAAAATCGTCAGTTAAAAAGTTTCGCCGACGAATTTTCAAAGAAAACAAAATGGAAAGCTTGCTTTGCGCCGGCAAATTACGATGTTATAGGTGGGCGCAATTAATATGGCGCGCGGATTATGCAATAATAGACTCTCTATCAACGGTGTAAGCGCTTCCATACGCGCATTATTAATTGTGTCGTGCTATAAACACGGTTAATATTAATAAATATTAAATATTTGTAAAATGAGAAGTAGCTTTTTAGGGTTCCGTAGTCAAACTAGGAACCCTTATAGTTTCGCCATGTCCGTCCGTCCGTCCGTCCGTCCGTCCGTCCGTCCGCAGCCTAGCTCAGATACTCTTTATACTAGAAAGCTGTAATTTGGCATGAATATACATATTAGTCACGCCAACAAAGTGGTAAAATAAAATCTTGAAAAACATTTTTTTTAGTGTACCTCTCCTACACGTAACGTGGGGATGATTTTTTTTTCTCGTCTACCCCATAGTGTGGAGTGTCGTTGGATAGGTCTTTCAAAAATATTGCGGGTTTGTAAAAACAGTTTTCCGATTAAGTGATCCGTTTATGAAATATTCAGCTTTAAAGCGCTAATTTTTGTTAGAGTCAAATGTTAACCATTATTTAGCCTTTGTTCTTTTCGAGACTGTTGAGGAAATCAAAATGATTTACATACATTTTGTACGCTGTAAATCACTATTTACCTATTGTTATATTATACGAGTATAGGGTTAATTAAACCATCACTGCGATCTAAGTAATTTACTTACGTTTTTAAAGTGTAAGCAAGCCATTATTCACAAATTGTTTCATATATAAGGTCGATTATTTAATGAGACTGGTTTATAGTTAAGTACATATTTTTAGTGTAATTATGTACTAATTGTTCAATATAAGGTCAATTGTTTAATGAGACTGTTGATGATCAAAATGATTAATTTATTTTTCATATTTTTACAGTTTACCTATTGTTATATATAAGGTTAATTATTATTAAATGAAACTAGCTGTGATCAAAATTATATTGTAATGTAGAAGGTTAATTAATTAATGAAACTATTGTTGAGATCAAAATTATTTAGGTAGGTACTTATTTACTTATATATTTATACAGTGTAAATCATTATTTACTTAAGTACAATTTTTTAAAGTGCATCCATTCAGCAGTCCATTATTAAACCAATGTTTTAAAAAAACCGGGTAAGAGCATGTCGGACCATGCTCAGGTAGGGTTCCGACGCCGCTTATAAATACTACAAACACCAAAAACTATCTCTAAAAACGACAAGTATGAACTATTTTACTATTTAAAGTTATTTGGTGCCGTCTTAGCTAATTTTCGTAGGTAAACACTAGTCGCCTGTATCTCAAGAACCAATCATGTCTACTTAGTGGTGATAGTTTTCCTTAAAAATTCGTTATATGCGCTTTCATTCACGATTTTTTTCAGATTTTTATTATTTGTAGTTTTGGCTGTAGGGGCGGGGGGAGGGCGACACTTGACTCTAACAAAAATTAGCGCATTAAAGCTTTAAATTTCATAAACAGATCCCTTAATCGAAAAACTGTTTTCACAAACCCACAATATTTTTGAAAGACCTACCCAACAACATGCCACACTATAGGGTTGACGAAAAATAAAAAATCATCCCCACGTTACGTGTAGGGGAGGTAAGTACACCAAAAAAAAATTCTTTTAAGATTTTATTTCACCACTTTGCTGACGTGACTAATAATGTATATTCATGCCAAATTACAGCTTTCCAGTACTAAGAGTCTCTGAGCTAGGCTGCGGACGGACGGAAATGATCAAAAATGTAATTATTTACCTAACGTTCAAATTAACAAGACATTAAATAGGTATTTACGTTTTAAAGCTTGCTTGATATATTTTTTTAGTTCTTCTTGAGAATCGTCCTGGTACGTTTCCATGTTAAAAATACTTTCAAATCAAACAAAATTTATTATTTAAAAGTCAACCAGCTCTCGCGTACACTTATAATAATAAAATAGCTTGCACTTTTTGCAGTAGGTACTTGCACAAGCAGCCATCCGTCACGCAGCCAAACGTCTTTATTATTCCGGCGGGAACATGAACTAAGAATTATTAAACAACATTATCATCTCAATCCCGTCCCGTCCCGACACGAACTTAAATAAAGTAGGCAAGTAACGTCAGGCTAGACAGAAATCGCCCAAATGCGCAAAAAAGAGAGAGGCGATCAATGGGGTAAAACCCAGTTAATGCTAAGCGCTTCAATATTAAACTACCGAAACCCAAATGAAATTGGTAAGCTCTATGGAAGTGGTTAACTAGTTCAAAGGGGTTCCCCTAACGTTAAGGTAACACAATCATAGGGTAACCACATCGATTGGGTAGCCAAATGATAGGCTTACCCTATCGATAGGGTTAATCAAATGAAGGGGTTTTCCGGTCCCTGGTTGAAAATGATGTTTTACTGATGTAAGCTGTTAAGCTGTATCAATCTGTCAACGTAACTCGAAACTTAAACTTACGAAAGAAACGATTTATTCCTAATATTAATCGAAAGAAAATTAATCTAATTAATTAATTGATTAACAATTTAGTCGCCGTTAATGAATCGGCGATTAATTTAATCGTAACTAAATTAATCGAAACTCCTACGTCTAAGATTAATCAATCGCCATTTATAATCGTTAATCGTTAGTCGATTATATTTTGCCCATCACTGGATCAGGTATTGCTAGAAAAAAAAAACCACGAAAATTCTTTATTTAAAATAGGAGATATTTCTATTGTGTGCGTTAGATGGTATTTGTCACGAATTGCGAAAAAAAAGTTGTTTGACCAAAAATTACAGTTAATAGGTATTGGTGGTCAATCGTCGATATGTGTATTAAAATTAAATCAATTGATTTCTCTTTGAAGCATAATATTAAGTAAAAAAATCCCAATACTCATAATATTACTAGCATAGAGGCATTCCATCTTATTCCTCATGGTTAGCAAAGCATTAACGGTCTTAGGATTACCGTCTTGAGAGTTCAAATGTCTATGGTCTCAGACACTTACCATTAAGATACCTGAGTGCTCGTGTGCCTATTCTTTGCCATAAAAAAAGTTAGTAATTTAACTCGGTCGCGACTTTGAGATCTCCAGATTACGACAACAACAAAAAACAACAACAAAAAATTTACCTCATAAATAAATAAATAATAACACGGGGCAAGGTCCCACAAATTGACCTAGTCCCAAACTAAGGTCTACGCTTGTACTACACAATGATTAATATACTTATATAGAGAAATGTATACTTAAATACGTGGAAAGCATCCAAGGCTCTGGAACAAATAAATAAATAAATAGTTAGCACGGGACAATGTCACTCAAATTGACCTAGTCCCAAACTAAGCTCTAGGCTTGTACTAAACAATGATAAATATACTTATATAGAGAAATATATACTTAAATATGTAGAAAAAATCCAAGGCTCAGAAATAAATAAATAAATAAATAAAATAAATAAAACGATCATTTTATTTAATGAGTAACAATCGCGGAAATCGAAGGCAACATTAAATAAAATAAATATCAGGGGACAATGTCCTACAAATTGACCTAGTTAGTCCCAAACTAAGCTCTAGACTTGTACTATGGTAACTAAACAATGACAAACATACTTACTTAGAGAAATACATATAAAACTTCCAACACTCAGGAACAAATACTCGTGCTCATCACACAAATATCTGCCCTACCGGGATTTGAACCCAGGACCGCTAGCTTCGAAGGCAGGGTCACTACCAACTAGGCCAACGTGTCGTCAAAGTAGAAAACAGCCTAGCCCCTGTATATGTTTTCGTGTTTTTACAGTCACGGGTGGCATATAAAATAATAATTCGTGTACATGTTGTAACGTCTGCTCGATAACTCTTTGGCTGCCGCTATCAGGCTTGATAAGAGGCTGATAAGCCGGTGGTTGCTCCCACCTGTGTCCCTAACCCGGCGGTTTTTATCCGATACACGTTTACAATGCTTTTATATGACTTAGAGCCTTATTACTTAGGATTATATGTATTTATAGCGACCTGCCGTCGCTTTGCTTCGGTTTATGAGAGTTTATTATACATTTAAACCTTCCAAGTGGTTTAGGAGTTAGCCAGAAGATATACAGACAGACAAAAAAACAGAAAGACAGACAAACGCGGAAAGTGAGTTTGTTTTATACTTTGTAATAATAATGATATTGTCCGTGTATTTGCCGGGTTAGAATAGTGCCACTCCATGTCTACCCGTGGATGTCGTAAGAGGCGACTAACGGCCGAACCCTATATTCAAACCGCGGATAATAAGGATAGGGGTTACTTCGGGTTGAAATTTGACATTTGCCCATACAAAATGTGTCAAATTTTAATCCGAAGTAAGGCTATCTGTCCGCGGTTTGAATATAGGGTTCGGCCGTAAGGGAATAAGGGCTTGTAGTACTGTTAGGCGATGGGCTTGCAACCTGTCACTAATACACTAGTAAACTTCTTGGCCTGTTTGTGCAAAATGTAGTTACTGAATTATAAACAAGTATTTTTTGAGGTGTTGGTATTTCTGTAGCTCTGCCTATCCCGCTCTGGGAATGAAGGCGTGATGTTATGTATGTATGTATGTAATAATAAAATAATAGAATATAATAAAGATTAAGATTAGCGCCTACCCCCCCTACACGTAACGTGGAGATGTATTTTTTTCTCGTCTACCCATAGTGTGGGTGTCGTTGGATAGCTCTTTCAAAAATATTGTGGGATCCGTTTATGAAATATTAAGCTTTAAAGCGCTAATTTTTGTTAGAGTCAAGTGTCCCCCCCCTACAGCCAAAACTACAAATGCTAAAAATCTGAAAAAAACCTTAAACTAAGTAGACATTATCATTTCTTGAGACACAGGCAATCAAAGTGTTTATACCTACTTAAATCTTCTAAGATAGCACCAAATGATTTTAAAGAAAGAAATGGTTTATTCGGTGTTAAAATAAAATGAACAAAAACAACAACAAAACATATCAAAAAAAGAGTAATACGAACTTAGAGTAGGTACTTAATCTTCTAAAAGTAACACCGAAATGGTTGCCACTCAGCAAGGTGTCCAGGCTTACTAGCCTTGACGCTTTTAAATAGAAAATTAGTTATTACTTGTTGTTTTTTATGTTTGTAGTACTTAACGGCTTCGGAACCCTGCACTGAGCATGCTCCGACATGCCCTTGCCCGGTTTTGTTGAAAAAATAATACTTGTGAAGGTTCCCGGACCGAAACATAGTTGACTAGCGACCTGCCCCCGCTTCGCTTTGGTTTATGTGAGTTTTTTGTAACACCCGCACGTAAACCTGTGTTATCCTAAACAACCTTCCGTAAAAAATATCTTATTGATGGCGTAAGATAGATGGCGTAGTTTAGGAAAACTTAGTGTATATACAGACAGACAGACGCAAAAAGTGTCTTGGTTTTATAATAGTTATACCGAAGATAAAGATAAGGAGAATGTGCTTGTACACGTGGAATAGTCAGATTTTTTGGAAGCTTCCCAAATTTTTATCAAAATTAAAGTGAGGTCAAATAGAAGACACATTTTAACGTAACTGCGCTGTGCCAAACTCAACTGCGTCTGACCATACACAGTAACTATGCTGTTTATTTTACGATCGCCCCTATCAAACGTCACAAATGATCACTGTAGCACTATGTCGCTTCCGACAGTATCACGAATTCATATGACGGTTCTCTCAGGACCTTAAAACGACAAAATACTTAAATGAGCAGTTAGTTGCCGACTGTTTTTATGACCCAGGATGCGCTCCCATACGGGTTCCGTCGCGGAAAGAACAATTAGTTTCTTCGGAGCAGTTTAAAAAGTAATGTCTGTTCTTTGCCTCCGGGCATACAAAAATATTGCATTCTCGTAATTGGTCTTATATTTTTAGACATGATTGCAGACTATGGAAGACGTAGGTATAAATACGGGTTATGTATATCATAATGCACTTGCGGTCAAATAATACGGGTCAGGATGCGTTTTTCATACAAACGTGGCTATTTCGAAGCCTTGGTTTCTGGCCAGGGATTTTTGTAGTGAGGTTTAATGGTGGATACTCCGAGGGTCAATAGAGGAGGTCAAAACTTCTCAAGTACCTAACTGATCGCACAATCAGTTAACACCACAGCGAGAGTTTGGGTCAGCATTTGGATTTCCTTACATTTTCTTGCCATTTTAGATGTTTTATTGAACATGCACAATTCCGGCGTTAACCGCAGATTCATTCAATTGGGTGTCCTAGGAACTCTGGAAGTCCTGTATCGATGCTCGAGGTATCCATCATCAGATGTCACTAAAAGCATCCCCTGGCGAGGAACCAAGGCTTCGAAATAGCCTCTTTAGTATGAAAAACGCGTTCAGAACCGTATTACTTGACGCGAGTACATAAAGTTCCAAAAACAATTGTCGTGATAACATGTAATGGTTATTTTTCATAAGTCGTAATCTTTTTGGAATTATTATAAAACAAACTTTGCCCTTTTAAAAAGTCCTAAAATGTTTACTGTTTCAGAAATAAAATCAATATAATATTATGACCATAATGTATTATAACTAGACCCAGTTATTGGAGGTGCCATTTGGTAGCTGGTCGTTCTTAGGCATGGGTAAAAATATTTATGGTATCGATATTAATATTTACATCAGTGATTCTGTACAAGTAAAAACCAAGTGCCACTCCATGTCGCATCTGTAGAATTATAGTGACCTAATCCAAATATTTTGAATTTCGACTTAGGTCTCTATAGTACTAAATTTATGACTCGAAATCGAAAGCTGAAAATGTTTGAATTAGGTCACTATAATTCTAAAAGTGCGATGTCTTCCCGTGGATGTCGTAAGAGGCGACTAAGGGAATAAGGGCTTGTAGTACTGTTAGGCGATGGGCTTGCAACCTGTCACTAATACACTGGTAAACTTCTTGGCCTGATTGTGCAAAATGTGGTTACAGAATTATCAACAAGTCTTTTTAGATTTGTTGGTATTTCTGTAGCTCTGCCTACCCCACTCTGGGAATAAAGGCGTGATGTTATGTATGTATGTATGTAAAAAAAAATTAACATCAAGCAGAAATCCGCTATCAGTAGAATAAAAACACTATGGTGGCTATTTCTCAATTGTTCAAAATTCCAATTTAATTTTTTTTAATGTTTCGAGGTGCAGGCCAGTGCTAGAACATCCAAGACAATCATTATGGTAAAGAAATACTATCGACATAGCTATATTTCAAAATTAATTTTACCCTAACGGGGTCTAATTATGAACCATTATGTATTTTAAACTTCATATATTTTGTATGATGCGGTCCTATAAAGACGTATTAAGGAGATTTATGTGCATTGTGAATAGAAAAAAGAAAATAAAAATAATGAAATGGATGAAGTGCAATTGAAAGCGACCCAATTAAACAAAAACGCCCCCAAATAATTAATACCTTAATTTCAAACCTGATACGAGTACGTTTTAGACTATCCAACTGATTTTCACCAAACTACGTCCATAAAAAACTGTGTCGAAATCTTTTAATTTATTGGACACTACGTTGTCACAGACTGATACATACACAAACATAATATGTTATATTATAACAACCCTATGTTTGCGTTAGGGTTTAAAAATTCAAGATGTATAAGTGTAGTGTACCCAGTACTGCCCGACTGAAATTAGTTTTTGGTTTTAGTTTCGGCCGAAACTGAAACCAAATTTCGGCTTTGGTTTCAGTTTCGGCCGAAACCAAAACCAAATCTTGCATTTAAAAATAAATAAAGTCAACATTATCATACAAAATTGAACTAAAACATGCAACTGACGCAACTTCCAGCAAATTCAGTCTGACACTAGGTAGCGAGGTTCTTGTCTTTCCGTGTCATAAAAAATACTAATCTCTTATGATAACTAATCGCGACCTAGCTCTGCATAATTATCGTTATTCTATTACCAAATTAATCTTTTAAGTAATATTTTATGGCATTTTAATGCCTCTTTAACGACTGGCCCTAATGATCAGAACGAAGGGCTAACTATTATATCTAAATTGCTCAGGCGTTGCGTCTACGCACTTGTACCTTGTTGCTAGGGAACCTAATTACGAAAGTAGCTTAATTTTTTGAAACCCGGTGACAATGCAATATTATGGTATCCAAGAGCTGATGATGGAGTCGGATGGTGGCGACAGGATCTCAGCTATACTTCACGTAGACCAACCATGTTGGGATTCATTAGTTTTGGCTTGATAAGCAGATAAAGACTTTGCCAATAAAAGTACAGTCGGCAGCAAAAGCTTGTCCTAAATATAATTTTTGACAGAAACTTACTTTATTCGGTCTATAGATAAACTTGTGCCAGTCATGTTAAGGCCGCTCTAGCTCTGTCACTTACATTCACACTAAAACCACTGAGCTGAATCCTCGCTGATCGATGCCCAAGGATGTAAGACCACAGAGTAGCAATATCGTTATCTGGTCGCAACCGCAGATCCGGTGCACAAAAGCACTTTGCAGGTGCGCGCGCGCAGCGATGCGCGCAGTAAACAACGCGCAGTATGACATAGGACGTTAATACAACACGCATTTATAAATATCTAACGTGTGCGGCTTTATTATTAAACTCGTGTTATCTATTTATCTGTGACTTGTGCGACTATTTTTAACCACGTATTATATGTTTTTTGGTTCTTATATTGCAGATTTAGAAGGTGTTCAAATGAAATGGTGGTTAATTCTTTATTTTTGCTTACATATGAGCGTTACACAGTAGAATCACTAATAATATTTCGGTTGGTAATTTTATTTTTAACTGGTTAATTCAAGTTTAAAGTATTTACTTAAATCTTACATAAAATTACATTTATTTACCAACCACCAACTTTATATATAATGCCATTAGTTAAGATATTTTAAACAGCACTCCGGATACAGATTCTTTAATAATAGAAACATAACCATATCTTTTGCTTTACACATACTATAGAAAGTGGTCAGTTACCGCGGGGTGGCAAATTTTAAACAATTTACCCTATTTCTTTTATTTTAAACTTCAAAACCCAGCGAAATGACTAGCATAGAAGAGTTACACTTAGATTTACGTTAGCGTCTTTCCTGTGGACATGCCGGAAGTTAACGTTTTTAAGGCATAAGGCCTTCTGGCTAAGCCCATTCCCGCATAAACGGCGTCAGGACTGCTTTAGATCTATCGTATAAAAACAAAACATATGCACACAAGCTTTTAACTATTGACCACAGGAAAGAAAAAAAATTGTTTTTAAGAGTGTGTTTCCTTTCATATGATAAAAAAGAAAGCGTTAACCTTAACTGGCAGAAAGCATTTGTCAGTATATTGTAAAGTAGGCCCTTAGGATTGCAGTTTTCAATTTGCAGTGCTTTCTTCAGGTGACCTTTGAGGTCACTATGCCATAAATTTGGTTTACCCTTATTTTGTCGACGCTTACTTCATAGAACGTATCACTTCGCAGATTATTCATCTAATTGACTGGCTTTAAGCGTCACTTTAAACGTTTTGCGATAGCCAGAAGTCTAACCTTACCTACGTGTATAATTATTATTATAGATATAAATATCCGGTGACCTACATACATACATACTATCACGCCTTTATTCCCAGAGTTGAGTAGGCAGAGCTACAGAAATACCAACTACCCAAAAAAGCTTTGTTTATAATTCATTCTGTAACCATATTTTTCACAATGACTCCAATAAGTTTACTATTGAATTAGTGACAGGTTGCAAGCCCATAGCCTAATACTACAATAGTGGTTATGATTACTGATCACAAATTCACTGTGGCTCAACAAGAGTGTTAACTGTTTTTAATGTGTAAAGTATTCAAACTATTTTGGGGAGAATACTTATAATTATAATAATTTTATTACATTTTTATCTGATGAAACAAATGCGTGGCAACAATACCCCGGTGGTAAACCGGTAATTATGCCATATCCTATGAGGGGAGGGCAGCTGCGTGACAGATCAGCTGTTCCATTCATAATTTATGCGCATGGGCAACTTTACTACAGTTCGGAGGCAAGAAAGTAGTTTATTGATAGTTATAGCGTTTTAGTTCAGCGTTAAGAAAAAGATGTTTATTTCTGCATAAAAATAAAGCTGTTTCAGATGTGGGGGACTACCATGAACGTGGATGTAACTCTCTCGTTGTCAAAATATTCAACGACCAACGTAGAAAGAGCTCCGCTTTGCATACATTTTGTATAGCCCGGTCAGGTCAAAAACACTTGTGTATTGAGCGCTGATGTTTTTCCACTTAGTGAATATATAAGTCTGTTTATCGTTGTCTAGTACCCATAGTACAAGCCCAGAGCTCAGTTTTGGACGAGGTCAAGCTGTGTTCGATTGACCCCTGATATGTATTATTCATTTATTTATTACTAGCTGTTTCCCATTATTCCGTCTGCGTAGAAGTCAGGAACCGTCAGTTTTTTCGGGATAAAAAGTACTCTATGTCCTTCCCCGGGAATCAAAGGTTAAGGTTAAGGTTAAGCGGTATATCCGTAAAAGCGTAACAGACAAAGTTACTGTAATTCTATTTTCAGCTTGACAATGGGTTTGCTCTGGACCCTAGTCGAGACCAGAGAGTCAGGATAGGGTCGACGATAAAGCGAGCTTACCCAGAAAGCACCTATTAATCCTATTTTTGAAGGATACGGACGTCGGCAGGGTGTTTCAAATCCAAGACAATATAAGAATACCAAATAAATAATACACACACACATAGCATTACGCCTTCATTCCCAGATTGGGGAAGGCAGAGCTACAGAAATACCAACAACTGTTAAAAGACTTGTTTATAATTCTGTAGCCACATTTTGCACAATCAGGCCAAGAAGTTTACTAGTGTAATAGTGACAGGTTGCAAGCCCATCGCCTAACAGTACTACAAGCCCTTATTCCCTTAGTCACCTCCTAAGACATCCACGGGAAAACATGGAGTGGCACTATTCTAACTCGGCAACCACACGGGGGATAAAATAAATAAATATACTAAATAGGGTACCTACCAAAGTGTTCAAGGTACTGAATTTTCTTTAGGGTAATATACTTAGATGATATCATCATCAAGAATCTATTTAAAAAAAAACTACGATCAAAATAGCCTTCATTCAGACCTCAAACCCAAATAAACAGAGCGACCTTCTCTATTTTGTACATTACATTAATACTTTAAACAAAAAGGTATCATATACAATTAATTTGCTGATAAATTTTCAATCCTATCCTGTTATTATGAGGTTCAATGTGGAGTAGGAGTTGTTAAGATGTGCTCTTTTGGGTCAGAAGAGTACGATAGTGGACAAAAGCTTTATATAAGATCGTACGTCACGCCACGTGTACTAAACACCTGTTACAGCACACAGACTCTAAACAGTAACCTCATCATCACCAGCTTATATAAGTCCACTATTGGTCATGTCATGAGTCTCTCCCAAAGACTGCTTGTAAGAAAATATTAATTAAATCCAATAGTAGATAAAAAAATATGAATTTGACACGAACACCGCCAAGCTGTTCGGATCGTTGCGTTCGAGTGTGGGGAAAAGACAACCGGTGAAATTATTAGCAAAGAGTCATTCCATCTTAGTCCTCAGGGTTGGCAACGCATTTGAGGTCTTAGGATGGCAGTCTAGTCTTGAGAATTAAAATGTCTATGGGTCTCAGATTCCACTTACTATCAAGTGGCCTGAGTGCTCGTGTGCCTGCTCCTTGCTATAAAAAAACCACTAAAACTATAGTGATGTTTTTTTTAAACAGACTTATATTTACAGTTACGTAATACTTAAAAACAGCATAATATAAATAAAAAATATTAACAAAATAGCCCAGGGCATGTCGATACCAGCACTGGGTATATCATTCACACACGGTGCTGGGTGGCCATCGACTTCAGGCACCGTGCGGCTGTCACCAGCATCCTCGGTTGCAATTGGGAGAACTATTCCAGGGTAGAGTCGAAGAGCAGGATGTTGTTAATGTGCGTAAGGGCAAGGTTACAGGTAAATTTAGTCCATTACTCACTTCATATTCAGAGCTGTCGTTACGTCAAGGGTGACTACGATATCAAATCAAAACCATGAGCAAACTAAAGAAAAATAAAGACCTAAAGCGATCTTCTTCCTGTTTTTTGCATGCATAGCTTATATTTACCTCTTTGACCTCTCTACAGAGGCGGCTTACCTTAACTTTTTTTACCACCTTGTCTTCTTGTACTCTGGGGGGTGATTCTCTTAACACAGCGCTGCGTCGATCTTACAGGCGAAGTTTTATCTGGCAAGTTTAAGAAGTCCCGTCGGAGCGTACAAAACACATTTCAGCGCGTGCCTTCTCAATTAGGCAGTAGGCAGTGAGTCAAATTCAGTGTCGTATAAAGCTGCCTAATTAAGTAGTCACGCGCTAAAATGTGTTTTGTACGCTCCGACGGGACTTCTTAAACTTGCCGGATAATACTTCACCTTTAAGTTCGACGCAGCGCTGTGTTGAGAGAATTACCACCCTGGGCCAGTCTGGGCCTCTATTGTAATGCGTTAAAACGATTGTGATTGACGTGTATTAATATCGTTTTTAACTCGGTCGCCATTACTGTCAAGAACCCAAGAATTATCAAAACCTTGACAATGTGGAAACACGTCAAAGACGATATAGTTTTTACTGTGTAGAATTGAGATTCTAAAGCCCAATGCCCAATGTTAATAAATAAATGTCAAAGGACAAACACACACATGTCCAATTCGATTGAAATTCTCCCCTAGCGTCCTAAGTCCGATGTCGGCCCAATAGGGGCGCCCTTAGGCATGCTAGTGTAAAAAACCTTTTACAGCGTGGACTCCCATCAGGAGTCCGCCCTCTCTCCGGCGAAGTAGTCAAAACTATCAAAGGCTAACTACGTAGATCGCTTTAAAAAAAAAAACACACACACATGAATTGACAGAAGCGCGTGGAGCTAACTATGTGCTTCTGTTTAGTCCACAACAGAATAAACTATTTTCCCGAACAATTGTCCTCGCGAGTGTTATCCATGGATTTATTTCTCTAATAAGTCCATGGTGATTGTATAAAACTCGACATTGGCGAAATATAACTATAACTAACTCCAAACTAAGCAATAGCCTTGTATTGTAAATTGTTACTATACTCGGTAACAAATATAGATTGAACCCAGAATAGCTAGCATCGAAGGCAGGGTCACTACTAGAATGATCGATTTATTTCAGTCTACTATGCGTTGTTAAGTATTATGGTGCGCTCGTACTGTTTCTAAGTTGATTTGTGCGCCCGCGCAGTGTATACGCGATCCATGTCAAGGTTCCTCGTACATGAACTCGCGCTCAGCCCGCCTTATGTATAATATCAATCTTAGTTAATACATACTGTTACGTTTACAATCAGGTCTATGTTGGCAATAGTGCGTTTACCTTCATTTTTTACTTCATATACCTAAATAAATATACCATTATCTGTATGGAGAGTGAATCACCACTCGTTGCACTTTTCTTGCATTTGTATAACTATGAAATGCGAAAAGTAAATGGGGGAAAAGTTCTTGTTTTAATGCCTGATCGTGCTGCCTACGAAACTACCCGTACCTGGGTTGAATCAAATAATACATAAGTAGACATACCTACGAGAATATTTAGATAAATACGTTAAATATGTATGTAAATATATTATTATTTATTTTGTATGTGTTAAGTATGTAAATTCTCTAAGTAAGTATGTTTATCGGTGTCTAGTATTCATAGTACAAGCCTGGAGTTAAGTTAGAGATTATATTTAATTAAATTTATTTATAATTGTTTAAAAAATCTACTCATACGAATTGTCAACATGGGGTTCACTGGACAAGCCTCATCAAACGTCAACATTACATTAGTGTTATATTCAAATAAGCAAACTGTTGATGTGGAGCCATATTTCTTCTATATCGTAATTTATTACTGACATTATGGTACTTAGATCTTATTTACTTGACAGCAAGAACTACCGTAACTTCAACACTATGATGGCGATATAGAAATAAGATAGCTAGATACTTCTAGAAAGTGGAATAGAGACCCAGATAGGCTAGATAGTTACTGCGCATATTTTTATCTAAATTATTTGATGTGATTTTCGCAATATAACTAAGTGTTTTTTTGTACAATTGTTCGCTTGTGAAAGTGCTTAAAGGAATAAGTTCGCCTTTGTACAACGTGTTACAAAATAATCCGTAAAAAATAAATTACAAAAGTAGTGTCAACCCTTATTAAATAACCTCAGTTATCTTAGGTATTCGGTATACTAGGGTTGACACTACTTTCGTAATTTTTGTTTTTTACGGATTATTTTGTAACACGTTGTATATGTTTGCTTTCTGTTATATTGCAAGTGATTTATATAATATATTCTATTTATGGTATAATAAAGAGAATACATTCAAACATACAAAATTCGCTTTAACGAGCTTATATATTAGGTTTAGAGATGCTTTATTTACTCATAAGAACAATACAGTTCACTTAAAATGAGCTTACATACTAGAATTCCTTATAATTAAAACATGTTTAGCGTGATCGCTAGAGATTTGTTATACAGTTTTATATATGTGTTCTTTCAATTTGGTTTTAAATACACTGAGGGACTCACAATCTTTCACATTGTTTGGTAATTCATTATACATCCGAGCCCCCTCATACATTATGCTACTTTTACCGTAACCGGTTCTATTTTCTCGCAGTTCTAACTTATTTGTATTTCTTAAACAGTGTTTGAATTTTCGTTGTGTGAAATAGATGTCTGAATGTATTTTACTTGTTAGAATGTTTCTTATAAAAATGCATGTTGTGTAGGTGTATAGTTGCTTTAAGTTTAATAGTTCTACTTTCTTATACAGTAATTGAGTGTTCATTAGTCATATTTAAATAGTGTTTTTATTGATTTATTTTGAGATCTTTGTAGCTTTAGCAGGTTTGTTTTGGCAGCACTTCCCCATATCTCGATCAAATAATCTAAGTGTGATTTAATTAGCGAGTTATATATTGTCAAGCGCGCTTTGTGAGGGATGCAAGATGCAATTCTTCGTAGTATGCCTGTGACAGAGGATAACTTAGATCGAACATGTTGTATATGATCTTTCCAGCTTAATTTGTCATCTAAGTGCAGCCCAAGATATTTTTCATGATGGGAAAGATTTAGTGGTTGGCTACTAATTGTAAGGTTGATGTGTGACGGGACGAATTTATTTTTAGCTTTAAATATCATGTATGCGGTTTTCTTTGTATTAATAGTAAGTAGATTACATTGACACCAGCAGTTAAAGAGATTAAGATCGTTTTGTGCTTGATGGATAAGATTTTCCAAATTACGGCCGAAATAGAAAAGACAAGTGTCATCCGCGTATAAAGTTATGTGTCCTGATAGTCCAATCGTTGTCACATTGTTAATATATATAGAGAAAAGCAACGGGCCTAAAATCGATCCCTGAGGGATTCCACATGATACCAAAGTCGGGTTACTGCTGTTGTCCCCTATCTTAACAAGTTGTTGTCTATCAGTAAGGTAAGATTTAAATATCTTATGTGCGGTACCTGTGATACCCAAGTTCCAAAGTTTCTGTAAGAGCAAAGTGTGGCTAACAGTATCAAACGCCTTTTTTAAATCTATGAAAACCCCTAAGCCAAAGTTTTTGTCATCAATATTCAGTTGTATAACTTTATTTCTTAATTTAAATTGTATTTTTTTTACATAAACATTTTATCTTATCAAGTCAGCCGTATACAAAAATATGTTTTCGTAAACAAAATGGTTTAAGATAAAGTAGATTAAAAAAAATTGCAATCAATAATCCAAATAATAACTGTTGTTATTGAACACGAGTAAACTATAATTTGTAATCAGTTTACAACAACTGGAACCCTTAATTGGCATTAAAAATGTTGTTTAACTTATCAGTCACTTATCAAACATGTAATGCTTGACCTATTATGCCTCTAAGGAAATAATTAATCATTTACAACACAATTATATTCCTTTGTTTTTATTATGTAATTTAATTCTTTATCTGTAAAAAGGCAAACGTGCTGTTGGTCACGTTGTGACAAGTTTAACGACCACAATTTCTGTGTACTGTGTTAAAGAGGTGGTAGGACCTTTTGCAGGGTCCATCTGGATCGCTACCTCCGTAACTACCACCAAGCCGCAGTGTTGGCATTGTTCTGTTCCGGTGTAGAGATAGTAAAACTGGTAAAAATACTAGCGTAGAGGACTTCGTCCTTAATCCTCAAGTTTAGCAACGTGTTTTCAGTCTTAGGCTTGCAGTCTTGACAATCAATGTATTTGGGTCTCAGGTCTCACTTACTCGTATATCTCATGATATGGCCTGTGTGATCGTTATCCTTTGCTTTACCATTTATAAAAACAGTTCAGAAACTAAAACCCGACTACTAAAAAACCCGACTACTAAAAAACCCGACTGCTAAAAATCTGAAATTTATTATGTACAATTTATTCAATATTTACCCCGTGTGGTTGCCGACCCCATGTGGTTGCCGGGTTAGAATAGTACCACTCCGAGTCTTTCCGTGGATGTCGTGAGAGGCGACTAAGGGAATAAAGGCTTGTAGTACTGTTAGGCGATGGGCTTGCAACCTGTCTGGATAATACACTGGTAAACATCTTAGCCTGACTATGCAAAATGTGGTTACAGAATTATCAACAAGTTTAGAGTTGTTGGTATTCTGTTGCTCTGCCTACCCCACTCTGGGAATAAAGGCGTGACGTTATGTATGTATGTAATTTATTCAATATTTATTGTCTACTAGCCGTTGCCCGCGACTTTGTTCGCGAAGAAGTCGTTTATCGCCATTCCCAGTGAAGTTTAGAGGATAGGCGTGGTCGTGGCCCTAGAGAGTAGAGAAATTATGATAAGTGATTTACAAGTTATGATAACAGATGAACATACAAACATACATACATAATTACATACATACCGGTCAAAATCATAACCCTCCTTTTTGCTTCGCCGTAGTCGGGTAAAAACATGCGTATTGTCACAGATGTCATACCGTTCTTAAAGTATTGACTATAGTGGCCTTAATGGCTTATAGAAATGCCCTTGAAATGGCTGACTGCTGAGTTTCTTGCGGCGTTTCTTCTCCGCTGTGGTCTAGTAGATTTTTGACGTGTCCCCCCGTGCCCCTAGTTGCTGAATAAACATCTCTTCTATTATAATATCCCTGTTAAATAATGTTTGTGATTTTTTTTAATTGCAGTTCTAACATCCAAATAAAAATACATCCCAACCATAACTGTAATCTCATAAACAAACCCCGGATTGACGGGGGCAAAAAAGTACCAGTGATTCACTAATTATTATCGATTAAGTTTATCGACATCGATATAAAGCAATTTTTAATCATCACTATCCTAACTAATGACCAAGTTTGAATACCTTTTAATAATGTGCAAACCTCTTTTATTTACTTATCGCATATATAAAAAAATATTGACTCTGAACGCGAGTCACATTTGAGAACCATTGAATAACAATTTATTCAGTGCTATTCTTTAGTATTCCAAAGAATTGAGGACCTTTTGGTTTTTTAAGTCGGTTATGCCTCGCAGGAAAAAATATCGTTTACCGTAAACTCGGGTTACTTTAGCCCTAGGGGATAACATTGCCCACCTTCAATTGGTTAAATGTTTTTAGAACCATATAAGTAGCTTAGTCGTGATGTATCATTTAACAAAATAATTAAATATTAAAGGTGGTTTTTGGGGTAGGCAATGTTACCCTCTAGGGCTAAAATAACCCGAGTTTACGGTATCTTCATGGAGAGTTGATCATTCAGATATAGAAGATAAAGGTACGACTTACTTTTGCAACAAATGTAAAATCCACATGTCACGAAAAAAGATATCGATAAACTTAGTCGATATTTAATGAATCACTAGCAATGGTACATTTTTGCCCTCGCCAATCCGGAGTTTGCTCATAAGACGCAAAACACGTTCGAGATCCTTCGACATACTCTCATGTCTTCTAATTCAGCTAGATCGGAACCTACATACTTCACTAACCTCACATCTCACCAACACACCAAACACATTTCAAACCTTATTTCAGAGGAAAAACGTTGCATTTTACGTCATTGTGTTTGTAAGATACGAGTTTGTAAAGTTAATAATTAAAATGATGTGCTGGGTAAATTATTTGTTTTGCCGTTGCTGTTTCGTGTACAGTCTTCCGCAAATTGTGGTGGTACTCTTAGTTTTACAAAAATAAAATACAAAAAACAGTTACAAATGCGAACACTTGTAGTGCTAAAGAGCTACTTCACGACTTTCATACCTAAGGTAATTTTTTTGTAGTAATAAATATATAAATAAATAACTCAGGACAATGTTACACAAATTGACCTAGTCCCAAACTAAGCTCTAGGCTTGTACTATGAGTACTAGACAACGATAAACTTACTTATGTAGAGAAATACATACTTAAATACATAGAAAACATCCAAGACTCAGGAACAAATACTCGTGCTCATCACACAAATATCTGCCCTTACCAGGATTTGAACCCGGGACCGCTGGGTTCGGAGGCAGGGGTCACTCCCAACTAGGCCAACGTGTCGTCAATACTCAGCATAAATACTCGCGCTCATCAGGTAGTTGTAGTGATCCTGTCTGCGAAGCAAGTGGTACTGGGTTCAAATCCCGGTAAGGGCGGTTATTTATTTATTTATGTGTATGAATGTAAGTTGTATGTAATTATGCTGATATTTAGTATTTATCCATTTATATTATGTCTCTGTTAGTATTTATTCATTATTGCAGGTCTAAAATGTGTTTACGTTGTTTCTGTAAACCGCACGAGCACTCGGGCCACCTGATGGTGAGTGGAATCTGAGACCCATAGACATTTGTATTTGAGTTTCTTTGTTATGTACGATGAAGAGTTACATACATGTATACATTTTGTGTGATGAGCGCATGTATTTGTTCCTGAGTCTTGGATGTTTTCTATGTATTTAGGCATGTATTGCTCTATATACCTAGGTTTATTGTTATCTAGTACGACATAAGTACAAGCCTAGGCTTAGTTTAGGCATGCCTAGTTCAATTTGTGTGAGATTGTCCACTGTATTTTTTATCTAAAATAAATACCCGGATAGTTTAAAAAAAAAAACTTAGTTACGGGCTATAATTGAAACAAAACTTAATTAATTCTTTTGTATTACGAGAGGTACCCATATAGTTTGTATGGCTAACTTTCGTTACAAAAAGGAAGCGATCGTGATTTTTGTTTTCATTAAGCTCATTTTTAGGGTTCCGGAGCCGAATGGCAAAAACGGAACCCTTATAATTTCGTCATGTCCGTCTGTCCGTATGTCCGTCTGTATGGCACAGCCATTTTACTCAGAGCCTATTGGCACTATGAACCGCTATACAATGATGTAGTTAAATTGAAAATAAAAATAAATTTAGGGGTGGCACTCCACACATGTAATTAGAGGACGAAAAAAATTTTTTTTTGAGTTACTTCAGCTTGTGGGGTACTTTTAGATAGGGCTTCCAAAATGATACCGAGGTTTTTAAGTGACTTTTTTACGTAAGTGAACAGTTGGCGAGATATACGCTTCTAAAGACGTAAAAATTCCGTCCGGGTGGGTAGCTTTTGAACTGTTAAATAGAACATTCTAATAAAAATTACAGCAGTAGAATATACGAAATACTTCCAACCAAAATTGTTTTGAACACGATACGCTGTGCAGTTTTTGAGATTTTATTAAAAAAAAAAAAATTTTAACCATGAACGTTCATCCCAGCTACGGAACCCTTCACTGTGCGTGGTCCGACATGCACTTGGCCGGTTCTTTTTAAAACGACCCACCTAGTAAACATGTGTATATTTGATTGCGCACAATGCATAAGTGTATTTTTAACTGAGGAATTAAAACGCACTATATTTTTCAATCAAATCATCTCGCAGCCGACTGTACTGATCTATTTCTATGCAGCGCGGCGGCTTGCCAGCGCGAGAAAACACATGTTTCAGAGAGGTCATTGGTCTGACGCATAAAAAACAAGATTCATTATTACGGGCATTGGGTTCGGTTCCGGGTAGAGGGATTTTTTGGGTACTGTATAGTGATTCTATTTTAGCGTAGGTGTTCATATTTTCGATTTTAGGGTTTTGTATTAAATATTGAAAAACCGAACCGTTATATAGTGACTCAGTTAGTTGTCCTACTGTGTCCGTTCGTATGTCCGTCAGCCTGTCAAAACCCTTTTTATTTAAATAAATATCACAAGACAATGTCACGCATATTGACCTAGTCCCAAACTAAGCTCTAGGCTTCTACTATGGGTACTAGACAACGATAAACTTACATATAGAGAAATATATACTTAAATACATAGAAAACATCCAAGACTCAGGAACAAATATTTGTGCTCATCACACAAATATCTACCCTAACCGGGATTTGAACCCGACACATAGCTTCAAAGGCAGAGTCACTACTAACTAGGCCAACGTGTCTGTGTTTGTCTCTAGCGTTATCATTAGAAATTAGAAATTTGGAATGATTTATTTTTGCAGTGAAAAACAGTGAAACCGCAAAAAAACCTTGTTTCTATCATGTGATTTATCATTCGAAAGTTGTCAACTTAGGCAAGATGATCATTTATTGTATGAAATTTTAAATTTGCGTATAATTTACATATTTGATAATTAACGTGAAACGCAAAGAAAAACGCTGTGGCGTAAGTAACACGCTAAGAACAGCAAAAATAAACATATTTATAAAGATAAATTCATAAATATGTTTATGGTTCTCTTATTCTTAATTACAAAAAGAAATAACCTAAGAATAATACAAATATTTGTGTGACAAACAGAAATATTTACACTTACAGGGAATCGAAGCCAGGACCGCTTCGAAGGGTCACACAGGAACTTGGCTAACCATTGTCATCTAAAGAGTTAGTTAACAACTAATACTTTACCAAACAAATCCAATCTTTTTACAGGAAATGAGGGAACCCATCAGCGAACAATTGTATTTCTTGGAAGAAAAAGATGTCAAAGTGCCAACAGGAAAACGTAAGCCATTATCGTAAATACAAGAAGCAACTGTCAAACGAAAGAAGTAGAAACATGTCACTAAGAATGCAAGAACAAGGATGTTTGCTGTTTTGAATAGCCTATATACTCTCGCGGTCAAATAATACGGGTCCGAGTGCGTTTTTCATACAAACGACGCTCTTTCGAAGCCTTGGTTCCTGGCCAGGGGTTTTGTTTTGAGTGACGTTTAATGATCGATACTTCGAGGTTCAATAGAGGTGGCCAAAAGTTCTTAGGATACCTAACTGATCGCACAATCAGTTAACACCACAGCGAGAGAGTTTGGGTCAGCATTTGGATTTCCTTACATTTAATTGCTATTTTAGATGTTTTTTTGAACATGCACAATTCCGGCGTTCCCCGCAGATTCAATTAGTCGGTATCCTAGGCACTCTAGAAGTTCTGTATCGATTCTCGGGGTAATCATCATCAGATTTCACTAAAAGCATCCCCTGGCGAGGAACCAAGGCTTTGAAATAGTCTCTTTCGTATCAATGAAACTCAATTCTGATTTTCATGCGTGTTCTCTATTATAAAACTGAAAGAATTTCCAATAGAACGTTACGTTATTCCCATTTAATACTTGTTCTTATTTGTAACATTTTATGCCTTATTTTAGGTTTTAGGTACATGAATCTTGATGCTGTTATCTTTCTGTGATTTCTAATCAGAGGATTTGTATTGTTCACGATTTTGACCGGTGCTTCAAGATCCTTCCCGCCGAGACCAGTTGATTCAACCTCTTTCTCAACTGTTTGTATGCAGTCCCCTATTTTACTTAACGTTCCATCAGGACTTGGGGCCTATTTCATACAAAATAATAAATAGGTAAAATACCTACATGTTTTCACACATACTTATTTCAGTAGCGGGGGCGGATTAAGTTGTTCATCTCCAGTGACTCCAGCCCTCTAGGAGTTTCTGTTAGCTATTGCCGCTATTGGCGCTAGGGTTGGGCCAAACGAGGCGTCGGCGCGGCCCCGACCAACCGGTTCGGTCCGTCCAGTTGAGTTTGCTTGTGGTAGCTCGTAATGTTGAGACACGCACACATGCGCACCTTTGTTTGAAGATTCTTTGTTTCAGGCATGGTTGGACTTGAAACCCTGACCCAAAGGCGAAAGATGCACTTGATTGCACATTACTGCTCTCTCTTGCAAAATAGAATAAATAATCCTTTGGCTCTAGGGCAGTTGACAGTTGATTCGTCCCGCAACAGTATGTTCGGGCGGGTTCGCGCCGCCGCCATCAGTTGTTCGCGGCATTACCAGGACTAAGGACTCGTAGCCAGGAACGGCAATAGTGCTGCTTAATGAATTTCTGTCTAGAGGTACAAGATGCTGACGTTCGCTGATGGATGGATACTCTTGTCTAAAACAATGTTATTTTTATCTTACCTTTTTATAATTAATGAACTAGGCGCTTTGGTTTAAAACTGTAAGCCTAATTTGTAATTTTAATTAAATAAATAAATAAAGATGAATTATTTATACTGTGGTAGAACGGACTGGGCTGAGATTGTACACGGTAAAAACGATACCGCCTTTGACGTGTTTTTGTATTGTAAAGGTTTGATAACTCTTAAGTTCTTGATAGTAATGGCGACTTAGTTAAAAACGATACTAAAACTCATCAAACGCGATATCGTTTTAACGCTGTGGAATAGAGGTCCTGGGGGGTTTACGGTGAGAGAACGAGATAACTGCTATAGGTCTGTGCTTTACGGTTATCCTCAACTGAATTGCTAAGGCATGTCATGGTAAACGCCTGAATTCGTGCCACGTACTGGCAGTCGAGTTGCCTCGCCTCCCCCAACCTCTGCCGCCCCGCAGGACGGTCGAGGTTAAACTTGTTGAACTAAAGTTGAAAATACCTACCTTTCCTGTGTTCCGTTTTTGTCTGAAAGCGTTACAGAATAAATATTAAACTATGTGATCCCAAAGCAACATACTTGCGCCGGTGACTCAGCGTTTAGCATACAATGCGCGGGTCGCGGGTTCAGCCCCGGCTCTTGCCCCGGCTGGTTTCTAGAACAAGTGTTCTGAAGGTCGCAGTATTTGGTTCACTACTTTTATTTTACATTTATGACTAAGAGGCGTCGTGGTTTCTCTTGTTTGAATTTGTTCTTTGTTAACACGTTTCAACCGTGGTCGTCATTGATGCACTGGTGTGTTAGGTGGTGAAGCCGCTGAAAGGCAATATAGAGTAACAGTCCGTCTGCTGATTGGCCTGTCAGTCATCGTATTAGAAGACTGACTATAAGTTAACCCATCGGGTGATGTTCTTAAGAAAGTTGTGTACCGACGCTTTCATCGCGTAGCGCTGCGCTGCGTTTTTTTAAAATATAAATTAAGCTCTGGGAACGTGGCATCTATGCCTCGGTATTTACCCAGCAAATAACCGATATACGGGTACATGCGCGGGTGCATTTTTTTTTAATTTATTGTTAAAATTATGCTTGTTTTTATTTATAGATATATGTTGATCTATTTTGTCAACATGTTTTGTCTTCTTATTATAACTTCTTCGTACAATATCTTGAATATTTTTTTCATTTATTTATCAGTGTTGTTGATGAGAGCGTCAGTGACATTTATTTTTTGGTTAGATACGGGTAAATATCGGGTTGGAATACATACATTAAATCACGCCTGTTTCCTAGAGGGGTAGGCAGAGACCACTTCTTTCCACCTGCTACGATCCTGACAAAGCTTTTTCGCTTCTTCCACATTCATACATCGAGTCATGCATGCACGTCGGTTTCGGGTAGTTAAGATTCGGCCCTTTTCCAGTATATCTCCGATTTGATTAAAAAAAGTACGCCTAGGGCGGCCCCTTCCGACCCTCCCACTCACTATCGCACTGTATATTTCTTTCGTCAATCGTTTTTCATCCATCCTTTCCAAATGACCGAAACATCGAAGCATGCCCTTTTCTATCTTAGTCACTACATCTTCTTTCAGTCAACACTTCTCCCTGATCTTTTTATTCCTTACTCTATCGGTTGATAGGTATTTACCTGGTAAATACCTGGGTGGGTAGGTTAGGTATTTACCCGCCGCCCATCTCTAGCGCCAGGCAATAACGGTCCTTAACGATTTTTGAATACGTTGTAGTTGGAAAAACACGGGTTCAAACATTACAACTTTTACTGTTTTTTTTCAAGAAATATTTTCTGATATTAAGTCTGTATGATTTGCTTGCTATTCTTTATTTACTAAAGGTTAATCGAGTTTTAGTCTAAATACTGACAATTTTATACATTTTGACATAACCAAACTTATTTTAAGCTCTAGATTTCTTTTTGGCTGCAATTGGCTTTTAGTAACAATGAATAACTCCCCATTGTTATTTTTAGGGTTCCGTACTCAAAGGGTAAAAACACGACGAAGATTTCGCTCCGTCCGTCTGTCTGTCACCAGGTTCTATCTCAAGTACCGCGATAATTAGACAGTTGAAATTTTCACAAATTATGTATATCTGTTGCCGCTATATCGGGGAAATACTGGAAAAGGGCCGAATCTTAACTACCCGAAACCGACGAGCATGGCTCGATGTATGAATGTGGAAGCAGCGAAAGAGGTTTGTCAGGATCGTAGTAGGTGGAACCAAGTGGTCTCTGCCTACCCCTCTGGGAAACAGGCGTGATAATGTATGTATGTTTGGCCGCTATTCAGAAAAAAATAAAAACAAAATAATATAAATGATTAAGGGGGGCTCCATTCGCCGTTTTTTGCTCGATCTTAATACAGACACCGTGGTGGTATATATGTACGGAACCCTTCGTGCGCGAGTCCGACTCGCACTTGGCCGGTTTTTTATCTTTACACAATAACAATCTTTGCAGACATAAAGGTAGTTCTGTTAATGTCGACGCTCGGTAATACGAAGACAAAACTGCCGGTAGAAAGCGGCTTAACAACAGTTCGCAGACAGATACGGGCATGCTATGGTGGCTATGAGTTGAGGGAAAATAGATACTGTTCTAATTCTAACTTCAAATTTATTTAATTAATATTTTATGCATAGAAATAAGAACAAATGGCGGACCTGATGCGTAATGGCATTCTCTCTAGCAGTCGAGCAAATAAAAATGTACATAGTGAATACTCAGTAATATAATTGAAATAGAGATTGAAACTAAAATTTATTATATATATATATATATATATATACATATATACATATATAAATGAATTCCTATGTTCGTTATCGTCAGGAGAAGGTTACTATAAAAGAAAAAAAGAAAAATCCACCGCGAAAAGTAAAAAAAGTGCAGCTTGGCGAAGTCGCTGACGGGTAGCTAGTATAAAACATAAGCAGAGACTGAAAGGTGATGAGATAAGCCTGTGGCTTTCACTCATATTAAGGTGAATTTTGCCAATGTTGAGTTACTTATAGACACTCCCATGAGCCTATTAGAGAAATACGTCATTGGATATCACATTTGCACAATCGGTAAAATAGTGTTTTCTCTTGTGGACTTTTCTGTTGTTAACAGAAGCACATGGAGTTAGCTCCACGCTCTTTTGTACATTCCATTTAAGACTGATATAGTCGCGCTATTCTAAAAGACTTGATTTGACGTTTTTAAACGAAAAACAAAATATAACCTCAAACATGCCTCAATATTTTGTACCCAGTTGATAGCTGTGAAATCAAGCTTTTTAGAACGGCGCGACTTTAGGTGATTCTCTTTTAACTCAATTTAGCTGACCCGTTATAGCATTATTGACATTAATGTGCGTTTATTTTGTATTTTGTAGCGTTTCGTGAAAATAGTTTCTTGACCAAAGCGGTAGAAGAAACCTAACTCTACAATAAGTAAATGCTAAGGGTATACACAAACGTAATTACTTACGTAATCTTATATAAAGTCAACGGTTTTGGCCCGTATTTCAATACTCCAATTCTATATTATAAAATACATTTTTTGTAGTGTTAACAAATTTTATAAGAAACATTTTTGAAACGTGTACAATAATGTTTTTTTTTCACTAACCTTTTACTTTGTTTAAATATCGTTTAACTGTGGACTTGTGCTTCAGGCAGTAAGAAGCCTGCGACATTAATAGTTTTGACTACAAAGGACTGTCCCGTGTCCCCGTCAAACCACGCACACCCTACACATTTATCTATCCTAAGTCACGCGTGTGTTTGTATCCAACTCGGCAAATAGAAACCGTCCGTCCGTCTGTCTATGCGTCGCTTGCGCAACGACACACGTAACATACATTTATGACTTTATGTTCTTTATGTAAGGTTTAAGAGGTTATGTTTTACTTTGTTTAGAAGTGAATTGAATTAATAACAGTATTATGAACGATCTTGTGAATAGATATTCTTATTAAGTCTTGTTTATGAATACGAGTTACTATGTAACGGTTTTTTGTATTATGGCTTTTGAGTGCTGTGGAGAAAGGAGAAGGCACACGAGCACTCAGGCCACCTGATGGTAAGTGGAATCTGAGACCCATAGACATTTGAATTCACAAAACTATAATCCTAAGACCTCAAATGCGTTGCCAACCCTGAGGACTAAGATGGAATGCCTCTATGCTAGTGATTTCACCGGTTGTTTTATCCACCTTACACAACAATGCGAACACTGTTGCTTGGCGGGTGTTTAATGGATTTTTTTTGTTTCTTTCATTTTTCCCACAAAGAGAAAGGCAAAGGCAAAAGCCATGCAGCCAAAAAGATTAAATGCATTTAACTCACTGACAGATTTATATTTTTTTAGTTTTTTTTATTCACTAGCCAGTAACCGCTTTACTTTATTCAACCACTAAAGTATTGAATTATCAGTACTTCTGTATCTCCCCTCGTACAAGAGTAACCTAACCTTCGCAATCATTGCTAAAGATATCCTGAAAACATCATAGATTTAACCAGAAAATAGAATCGACGAAATAATACGATATATTAACTAAGTGAAATTTGATACAAGGATGTTAACCCATAAAAGGCTCTTCCTTTATTTTTCTTAGCTAAGTTAGAGAGACGAAACTTAAGCACTACCGTACAACGGGGTGAATAGGGACACAATCCAAAATGAAGCATGTCGTTGTTGATACTGCAATATCGCGTAACTAACATAATCAATAAGTTGCAAAATGTACCTTACTGACTTACTTACTTAAGGTGTATTTTGCACCTAAATTAATTTGTTCATAACGCGGTATTTCAGTTTCACCGACGATATGTAACTATTATACCCCGAGTTGCTAAATAACTGCTACTATGCGCTCTGTGAATCAATTTTAGGGTATTGTAACTGTCTGGGGAGCGGCAGGCAAGACTCACGTGGTTCCTTTGGAGAGAGCCCAACGTTCCTTTCTGAAGACTGCCTATAATAAAAGTCTAGATTCTGCACAAAGACGCTGTATAGAGAAGCCAAGGTACTCACGGTTCGTCAGCTGTTCTTCAGAAACTATATTCTTAACAACTGTAGGGAAACAAACAAAATATTTGATGCTGACACGATGCGACGTAAAAGGTGGAAAATCCCTATGTGCGCCACCAGATTTGTGTAGAAATTTAGTCACTTTGTTGCTTCCTTTTCTGTAAAAAAAACTCTGTGACAGGTTTAAGGGTGTTTTGGAGTCACCTTGCAACCGCTGGTTGTTGCGTGGTTGGCTCAGCTCGATTACCACGAGACCGAAAATTTACTGGTTGTAGTGCGTTGAATGTTGGACCCTGTTGTTCTCTTCTAAAATCATTGTTTGTTCCCTCTTACAAATTATATAAGTATATATATATATATATATATATTTATATTTATTTGCCTCTTATTCTATACTTATACTTATATAATAGTGTCTTATTTATGTCTTTATAATGCATACAACGTGTTACAAAATAATCTGTAAAAAAGAAATTACAAAAGTAGTGTCAACCCTTATTAAATAACGTCAGTTCAGTATCTTAGGTATACAGTATACTAGGGTTGACACTACTTTCGTAATTTCTTTTTTACGGATTATTTTGTAACACGTTGTACATGTAAACAATAACTTGTCCGCTATATAAAAATTTAGTGTTTATGAAGTCAGTTATTTAACTTAAAATTATACTAGTAGTATAGGTATACAGGAATTGATCCGTTGATATCGCACTGCCAGATCAACACTGCATCATTTCACAGTTGTATTTTGAGTTAATGCTGTGTTGATCTGGCAGTGCGATATGTATTTCCGCAAATGAAATGTGCATGTGCTGATTATGTTTGGGTCCTGCAACAGGGAATCCTAGCGCAGGGCCCAAAACCATTGTTTATGCCCTAGTTTAAGTTTATTTGAATAAATATTTGTTTATTTTTCATTTTCATTATAAGACTGTTTTCCAATAAGTAGATCGTAACGTTATTTTCATGTAATACTTATTCTTATTTTGTAACAAGTTATGCCTTACTTTAGGCTGTGTCTCTCAGTCCCTGTTTACCCCGTTTTACGGTATATTCACTTCGAAAGAATAACCTGATATTTCATACAGAATGAGTCAGATATACACGTGTATTTTATTTGTATAGATGAATAAACAAAAATGTTCTAGTGCTTTCAATTAATGCCCAACGTTACAATGTAAAGAATATTTGAGTCACATATTCGCGTTTGGCTTTGTCCATCGCAGAACAGCTGTATGTGTAATGTTCTAGTGCTTTCAATTAATGCCCAACGTTACAATGTAAAGAATATTTGAGTCACATATTCGCGTTTGGCTTTGTCCATCGCAGAACAGCTGTATCAATACAAAAAACAATACGGTAAATTAAATGCAAGTTGCATGGACATTCCAAGGATTATTGTTTCTGTTAATTTGTTTATATTTAGTCACGTTTATAATATTACTAGATTTGCCCGCGACTCCGTTCGCACATTAATTTTTTTTATGCTGCCGTATATGCTATATACTCTAGTTTCATAGGACCATCGGGTCAATGGTCAGCCAGAATGTTTTCTCAACCGTATTATGATCGCCTTTATCGCGCTGGATAAAGCATCCGTCACTCTTTTTTTATGTAAATGAGAAGGCACACGAGCACTCAGGCCACCTGATGGTAAGTGGAATCTGAGACCCATAGACATTTGAATTCTCAAGACTATAATCCTAAGACCTCAAATGCGTTGCCAACCCTGAGGACTAAGATGGAATGCTTCTATGCTAGTAATTTCACCGGTTGTGTTATCCCCACACCGGACCACAACAATGCGAACTTTGTTGCTTGGCGGGTGATTAATGGATAAGATGGTGGTAGCGATCCGGACGGACCCTGCACAGGGTCCTACCACCACTAAAAACCTATCCTAACCTAACCCATATCGCTATTCGGGACAAAATAGTCAATAACTGAGCCTATATTCTACTGTATAAAAACTATATTGCCTTTGTCAAGTTATAGTCGTTATTACTGTCCAGAAAATCTGTATTAATATAAAGCTGAAGAGTTTGTTCATTTGCTTGAACGCGTTAATCTTAGAAACTACTGAACCGATTTAGATGAAATTTGGTGTTGAGATAACTAAGGTCCCGGGGAAGGACAAAAGCAGCTGCCGAATCTTATTAGCTGCAGTTTTTGCAGTTAATAAGATTCGGCAATTAATAGACTTGGATACCGCTCGATTAGTTTATTTTACTTACTTCCATAGTATTATGTCATATGGTATTTTACTGTGGGGTAGTGCTGCTGATGTAAATAGCATCTTTGTTCTGCAGAAGAGGGCTATTCGTGCTGTCTACAAGATGGGCCAGAGAGACTCGCTTAGAGATAAGTTTAAAGAAATTAATGTATTGACCATGCACAGTCAATACATTTATGAAAACATTATGGATGTTCATAAAAAAGCATATTATAGTATTAAAGACTATATTAATGATAGCAATGCTTGGGACTGAATTGCTTGTAATAAAATGTTTAATCCTTATGACAAAAGGTTGCAAACGTCGAAAAAAAAAGACATCCGACAGAGTTACATACAGGTTCTTCTCTGATCGGTCGCGATTTGAACCTGCAGTCAATTTAGGCTAAGTCGCTACTATGACGTTTCAAAAGAGTTTATTATTTGTAAACCTACTTGAATAAAGATTATTCTGATTATGATTGTGAAAATAACAGTAATAAACTTCAGTTCATAATCAATCCATTACCTTAAAAAAACATCCAAAATATGAAAAAACAGCAACATATTATGTTTTAAAACAACCTAAATCTCGCATTATAATACTCGACAAAAAAAGTAGCTCTTTCATTCGACACTTATTTATTTAATCATAGCTGAAATGATATTTCATGATGTGTTTTAAAACTTACGGAAAAGCATTTTAAGTGTAAATAACGAAAGGAAGCAATACCGGCAAAATTCCGTATACGGCCTCTGAAAAGTAAAATGGAACAAAAACCCTGAAGTACCTTATTTCAACTCTCGACGTATAAGTAGTATACGGATATGGGTGTATCCCATTTTAATGTTTCCATTCAAAATGTGCCTGATCCTCTTTTGCCGTACTCAGTCCTGTCATTTCCAGAAATGGCAACCCATTTTACCGACTAAGGCAAAAAGATGGGGTGAGTTTGGTTAGAAAACGTTACAGAATCATTTATCCATCATGTTTATCCTTGTCTAGTACCCATGGTACAAGTCTACAGCTTCGTTTAGATAAGATAAGAGTCATTTGCGGAGTGTCTTTTCAAAAGGGCTTATTTTCACTATGAACATTAGGAATTCGAGTCGAAATAATAGCTTTATTTTCGATATTGTATTCAAGTAAGTTGACATAAATGTAAGGCCACTACATACATTGCTTTATCTACCTAAATAATTATGTAAATTACCATACATTTTTGAGAGTTTAGCTCTTTATGTCATAATTATTAAAGGTCCAAAAGCTTACCCATTTCGAATAGCAAACAAATATGATTATATTAAAACAGTCTAAACCAAGTCAACATCCAAAATATTCATTAAAATTGTATAAACATGAAATTGATAACCATTTCCTAACCTAACCTTCGGGGAGGGAAGATGGCCGACTGAAAGATGTCCGGCTTTTGATTTTGATTTATTCTGTTAACTGTTTTACTCTACTCACTTGACATTGGCGAAATCACTGCGTATATCGCGGTGGACCGCCATTAATAAAAAAGAAGAAGATAACCATTTCTTGAGCTTTCTTTTGAATCTAATGCCATCAAGCGATTTAATATGTTCAGGCAAATTGTTAAATATTTTAATTCCAGATACATATGCGCTCCTACTAAGTTAAAGCTGGAAGGTTTAACTGTTCACACATCGACTTTATTTTGTGATCGGACATTATTTTTAGAGTCGCTTTCTTATACCACCGGGTGGAACAAAACGAAAGACTGAGCTGAAAGGATAGTGTTATCTGGGTGAATCAACTTTTAAAGTCCTCCTTTTCTACACGCTAATAAAAACTTACTAGAATATGTGAGATTGATAATGGTTTACACATGTTAAAATTAGATAATCAGATTTTCGGATTTCACTATTCATAATCATAAACCAATTCTATAATTTTGTAAAAACATGGTAACGCAGTGGAAAATGCACGTTTTTCATACAAAACCCGGGGACAACGTCGTCCCCTGCGTTACCTGATATATTTGTGTAAATCATAGAAGAATTTTTAAAATTGTCAGCTAGAAAGTAAGTTTAATTGTCTGATTTATTCAATATATTGACCACATCAAAAAAAAAATGCATTCTACCAAATTAAGGTGACATAGTGAGACATGTCGAAAATTGGGGAGTACCTTAAAAGTTGATTCACCCATCTAAGTGACCTGCAATCGATGTATTAATATTGTAAAGCTGGACTTAAAAGTGTAACAAAATGATTAAAATTAATCAATTTAATATCAGTGACAACCCTAGTACTACTAGATCAAAGTTATTCACATTTTAAATTGACACATGTCATCAACTTCACTTAACACGCGATGCTCAAAAGTACCACCGTGTCGTATTATGCACGCTGTCGCTCGTCATTCATTAAGTTTGTTTACTAATGACGTCGGTGAAAAAGGTCTAAGTTATCTAGATTTGTTCCAGATTCGTCATATTCTAAATTGGTCATCTTCCAAACTCGACAATTTCCTAACTGGTCATGTTCCTAACTCATCATATTCCAGATTCGTCATCTTCCAAACTCTTCATTGTACAGTCAAATTAAATCGCGAACACGTGTTTACAGGAATAATAAGTATTACTTAGATCGTACTTAGTAGTTATACTTTGTACTACGGCAATAATTTACTTAAGGCGGAGTCCAAAAGAATTGGCAAATAATGGAACAATACCACATTTACCACAGGATTTCTATAATAAATTTGTGCAGGTTGTACAAGGTATGACGAGTTTGGAAGATGACGAATCTGGAATATGACGAGTTAGGAATATGACCAGTTAGGAAATTGTCGAGTTTGGATGATGACCAATTTGGAATGTGACGAATCAGGAACAAATCGTTATCTAGATACCTTATCTTGATGATGTCATCGGATCTACTTGCTAGGGTTGCACGGTTGCTAATGTGCAGATTTGGCATTAATCACTACATAGTATTAAACAAAGTCGCTTTTTCTGTCCCTATATCCCTATGTATGCTTAAATCTTTAAAACTACACAACGGATTTTGATGTGTTTTTTTTTAATAGATAGAGTGATTGAAGAGGAAGGTTTATATGTATCATACTTTAATCCGGAGCGGAGCGAGGGCGGGTCGCTAGTGTTTAACAAGCTGTATCTCTTAAACGGTTAGAAATATTAATATAGTTAATCGGTGAAAAATAAAGTACAAGACCTAAAGAATTCCCCGTTTACCAGCCGTTAAAGGGGGGGTAATGTTTCTTCCCTATTTGAATGTTGTATGTTGTCGTCATTAAGCTCTCTAGGACGGTACAGTTTTGCCTTGCCTGGGCTGAGATTCTAGATGGTAAAACATTTTTTCCTGTGACGTGTTTCCGTATTGTCAATGTTTTGATAGCTCTTATTTAATTGACAGTAATGGCGGCCGAGTTAAAAAAATACCAAAACCTTGTAGAAACTTTATAACTAGCGACCCACCCTCGCTTCGCTCCCGGTTAAAGTATTATACATATAAACCTTCCTCTTGAATCTATCTATATATTAAAAAATACATTTAAATCCGTAGCGTAGTTTTAAAGACCTACGTCCCTTTGTATACAGACAGCGGGAAGCGACTTTGTTTCATATTATGTAGTGATGACCGATGATATTAGTCAAGACAAGAAAGGATACTGTTTTAACTTAACGCGGTTAAATAGAAACATGTGAATATTATAATCCAGTTATTGTACACATTAATATCGGTAACCAGACTCCAGCATTGATACTAGTCACTCCATTTTAAAATAAACAATAAAACTTGACCCAACCTGATAATACTAGTTCTGACGAACGGCAAACGGGTTGCATTGCATTACGTACAATTTAATAGAATTCTTTATTTGTAGCGGACTTCCAACAACCGTGTTCTTATATTTAATATTAAGTGTTGCCCGCAACTCCGTCTATGTTGCTCAGTGATAAGATAATTATAGTACCTAGTAGTATTAGTAGTACCTATGACGACGCGTTGGCCTAGTTGGGAGTGACCCTGCCTCCGAAGCCAGCGGTCCAGGGTTCAAATCCCGGTAAGGGCAGATATTTGTGTGATGAGCGCGAATATTTGTTCCTGAGTCTTGTATGTTTTCTAAATATTTAAGTATGTATTGCTCTATATAAGTATGTTTATCGTTGTCTAGTACCCATAGTACAAGCCTAGAGCTTAGTTTGGGACTAGGGCAATTTGTGTGACATTGTCCCGTGATATTATTACTAATTTATTATTCGGAATCGGTCCAGTAGTTTTTGAGTTGTTTCGTTACAAACATACAAAAAGACCAAATCTTTCCTCTTTATAATATTAGTGTAGATAGCTGTTGCCCGGGACTCCGTCTGCGTAGAAATCGTTTATCACTATTCCCTTAGAAACTTCAATTTTCCGGGATAAAAAAAAGAAACAGGGGACAATCTCACACAAATTGACCTAGTCGCAAACTAAGTTCTCGGCTTGTAGGTACTACGAATAACTTTTTAAATAAGAGTACATACAAACATCCAAGACTCAGAAACAAATACTACCGGGAATCGATCCCGGGACCGCTGGTTTCATACGCGTCGTCAAAAAGTATCCTATGTCCTTTCTCTTTGCTCGGGATCTTTTTTTTTTTATGTTAAGGAGAAGGCACACGAGCACTCAGGCCACCTGATGGTAAGTGGAATCTGGGACCCATAGACATTTGAATTCTCAAGACTATAATCCCAAGACCTCAAATGCGTTGCTAAGGACTGAGATGGAATGCCTCTATGCTAGTAATTTCACCGGTTGTCTTATCCCCACACCGGAACACAACAATGCGAACACTGTTGCTTGGCGGATGGTTAATGGATAAGATGGTGGTAGCGATTGGGACGGACCCTGCACAGGGTCCTACCACCACTAAAATCTTAGTTATCTAAATTTTATGAAAAGCGGTTCAGCGGCCTTCGAACAATCAGTTTACCCGTGAAAGAAGGACTAAGAAACAAACACAATTTCGCATTTATAATACTAGTATAGTACTTATGGATATATCTTCTATATAATAAAAACTAGCGACCCGCCCTCGCTTCGCTCCAGATTAAAGTATTATACATATAAACCTTCCTCTTCAATCACTCTATCTATTAAAAAAAACCGCATCAAAATCCGTTGCGTAGTTTTGAAGATTTAAGCATACATAGGGACAGACAGCGGGAAGCGACTTTGTTTTATACTATGTAGTGATGATGAATCGGGATATGCTGGTTGCCACCTGAGCACTGCCTGTTCTTGTGGACCACTGACACACTCGTTTCGTTTTTTATTGTGTGTTTTACTTGTTTCTTAAATTATTCGTTATGTCTGTGTCACCTTCCGTGTTTTCACCGAGCGGTCCCAACGGAAGACCAGCGTTGGCCTCACAGCCAGCACATGCTGAGTTGGGACCGTTTCGCGACAAACATCACTTTTCTGTTCTCTTTTCCTTATTTATGTTATTGTTGCGAATAAATGTTTTTATTTCTTTTCTTTCTTTCTTTCTAAGCGCAAATCTCGAGAGCAGCTGAACCGATTTCGCTAATTCTTTTTTTTTTTGTGTTTGTTACTGTCAGGAGAAGGTTCTTAAGAAAAAACTGAAAAATCCACCGGGAATGTCAGAAATTTGCAGCGGGGCTAAGCCGCTGGCGGGCCGCTAGTGGATTATAATTTTGCATTTATTTGGAAACGAACAGGTTTCTTGTAATTTTCATTGAGAGTTCCGTCTCAAAATAGTAAATTCGAACTACAAACATAAAAACCAACAAATAATAACTAATTTTCTATTTAAAATCATTTGGTGCCGTCTTAGATGATTTTAGTAGGTATAAACACTTTAATCGCCTGTATCTCAAGAACCAATAATGTCTACTTAGTCGTGATAGTTTTCCTTTTAAATTCGTTATAAAACCCTATCCAACGATAAGGTAACAACACCAATGTTCGACACTTTTAGCTGACATGCACCAATAATCGACAGAAGCTTTTAATTCTAAGATCATAGGGTTATAAATTGATTGTTGCAAAACAAATGAATAACTCTTATCTTCTTTAAGTAAGAATCAATGTCCAACATTGGTCCTTTGTCGACTACTGGTGTCTTTACCTTACCCTGCACTATGGGGTAGACTAGACGAGAAAAGAAAATACACTCCCACGTTGAAAAATACATCCCCACGTTACGTGTAGGGGAGGTATACTAAAAAATATTTTATGTGTTTCCAAATTTTATTCTACCACTTTTTTGGAGTATTTAATTTGTATATTCATGCCAAATTACAACTTTCTAGTACCAGGAGACTGAAATGGGCTGCGGACGGACAGACATGGCGAACCATGACTTCGGTGTCTGTCTGTATGTCACAGGAGCTTTTCTCTGAAACTATGGAAACTACATACATACATACATAACGTCACGCCTTCATTCCCAGAGTGGGGTAGGCAGAGCTACAGAAATACCATCAACTTTAAACTTGTTGATAATTCTGTAACCACATTTTGCACAGTCAGGCTAAGATGTTTACCAGTGTATTAGTGACAGGTTGCAAGCCCATCGCCTAACAGTACTACAAGCCTTTATTCCCTTAGTCGCCTCTCACGACATCCACGGGAAGACATGGAGTGGCACTATTCTAACCCGGTAACCACACGGGGGAAACTATAAACTTAATATTTGGCATAGTTGTATAGGCAGCAGGCTGGTGAGTCTGGTTCAGTGTCGTATAGAGCTGCCTAATTGAGAAAGTACGCGCTATAATGTGTTTTATACGCCCCGACGGGACTTCTTAAACTTGCCAGATAAAACTTCATCTTTAAGATCAGCGCACACGCAGCGCTGTGTTGAGAGAATCATCCCCCAGGTTGCAAGCACATCGCGTATCAGAGTCAGCCCTTATTCCCTGAGTCGCCTCTTACGACATCCACGGGAAGACATGGAGTGGCACTATGCTAACCCGGAAACCACACGAAGTATTTTTAAATAAACACTTAATGGTCTATTTTTTTATCGGTTCTGAAGACATTCAAGTACCTATCTTGTTCAATAATTGCAATCTCGAGCGGAAGTCTGGACACAAAGCAAGCATTAAAACAATCGTCTAAAGACAAACCTTGATAACACAATCAACGGCCTCCATTCTGCATTTACTTTATCGCGAGTACATTATTTGGATAAATTAGTTGAACATACCAAAGCTGCGTATGCGCCGGTGAACGCGCCAGGGGATACCAAACCTTAGGCTGGTAAAATTAGAGTTGATATTGACTTGCGAGTTGTAACAGCTTCACCGATTTGCGAAAATGATGATAATAATGTAGGTTGATCGAACCAGATTTAACCGGTTCGATCCATTTTGGAGTCCTATTACGTGTGTCGATGGCAATTGTCATGTCTCATATGAAATTAACATTCAGAACCCACGATACGGATCTCTAAGGAAATTAGACTCCTTGTCGAGTTCCTAGCAAAGGAACGGAAAAATAATAAGTCAAAGTTAACTTTAACATTCACTTTGTTGACGTTTTGAAGTGGATTGGATTTGTTTTCGTTCGTTTAAATGATATTAACACGTGTTTAGTTACTGGATAAGCGGTATCAAGGTCGATGCGACTAGTGTTTTTATTTTGCACTCACAAAGTACCAAAACGAATTAAATTTCATAGTTTTTTTAAAGTAAGTGATTTTAATCAGAATTTAACCGTAAAATAATAATAGCTTTGTTTTGTTATAAGACATTAATCTTAGTACTTCTAGTGGTGGTAGGGTAACCACACGCCAAGCAACAGTGTTCGCATTGTTGTGTTGTGTTCCGGTGTGGGGATAACACAACTGGTGAAATTACTCGCATAGAGGCATTCCATGTTAGTCCTCAGGGTTGGCAAGGTCTTAGGATTATAGTCTTGAGAATTCAAATGTCTATGGGTCTCAGATTCCACTTACCATCAGGTGGCCTGAGTGCTCGTGTGCCTTCTCCTTATCTTAAAAAAAAACCGGGCAAGAGCATGTCGGACCATGGTGTAGGGTTCCGAAGCCGTTAAGTAGGTACTTACTACAAACATAAAAATCAACAAGTAATAACGAATTTTCTATTTAAAGTCTTTTGGTGCCATCTTAGATGATTTTATTAGTAGGTATAAACACTAATCGCCTGTACCTATCTCAAGAACCAATGATGTATACTTAATCGTGATAGTTTTTAAATTCGTTATATGCATTCAAGATTTTTTTCTGATTTTTAGTATTTGTAGTTTTGACTGTAGTGGGGGGGACGGGACACTTGACTATACGCTTTAAAGTTTAATATTTCATAAACGGATTCCTTAATTGAAAAATGTGTTCGCAAACCCGTAATGTTATTAAAAGACCTATCCAACGACATCTTACACTATGAGGTAGACGAAAAAAAATACATCCCCACGATACAGTAAAAAAAAAAGATTTTATTTTACCACTTTGTTGGCGCGACTAATACGAGTATGTACTTTTACCAAATTTCAGCTTTGTAGTATAAGAGTCTCTGAGCTAGGCTGCGGACGGACGGACGGACATGCGAAACAATAAGGGTTCCTTGTTTGACTACGGAACCCTAACAATCATCTTAGACAGCCCAAAATAACTTTAAATAGAAAATTAGTTCGTAGGTACATGTCGTTTTTGAAATTGGATTTTGTGTTTATAGGGAGCATTGAGCATGGGACATCTGGCCCGGTATTTCATGAAAACAATTGGGCTATCTAGTTATCATTCACTAATCAAAGCATAGCAATTTAGGAAGTGATATGGGATACGTAATAAGAGCCTTTGCCGAGGCAAAGCGAGGTGATTACCAGCAATGGAAATAGAGTAGTGTTGCTATGCAGTTGTATATTAGATACAGTATTGAGTACAGTACTGGACAATTGTCTGGCTGCATCTTGTACTGCAGTTTATTCAGAACTAGCTGTTTTCCGCGACTTCATCCGCGTAGAAGGACAAAAATTACCCAATGACCTTCTCCGGGACTCAAACTATCTCCATACCAAATTTCATTCAAATCGGTTCAGCTGTTTATCTGTGAAACCGTAACAAACAGACAGTCAGAGTTCCTTTCACATTTATAATAGTATAGTATGGACTAGCAGTCTAGCCGTTTCCCGCGACTCCCTCCACGTAGAAGACGTTTATCGTTATTCCCTCAAGATCCGTCCAATTTTTCGGGATAAAAAGTACTCTATGTCCTAACCCGGAACTCAAACTATCTTCATTCCAAATTTCATCCAAAACGGTTCAGCAGTTTATCCGTGAAAGCGTAACAAACAGACAGTGAGAGATACTTTCACATTTACAATATTAGTACCTATATAGATCATAACTTCTCCTCCAGAAACACAAATGCTCCATCCATGACACGGAGGGTTTCAATAGGCTTCTCGGAGCTGCCAAGTCCCTGGTCCTCAGAAATAATAAGATCGATGTCCACATTAGCGTGAATGAATTCCCCGTCCCTCGAACTCCTGACTGTCCCCGTGATGCCAATGAGGCAGTGCTCCTTGGTTCTCTGGAACACCGCGTTGTGTTCTAGATTCTTCGGATGCCCCAGGCTTTTCTATGTTACTTCTGATAAAGCAGATATCTTCGTAGCGGCGGAAGCCCCATTTTTTGAAGAATTCACGTCCCATGAATAAATCCGTTTTTTGGTTTCGAAAATTATCGACCCTAACATGGTCGTGTTTATCGATGTGGATAAGCGTGCACTTTCTGACCAGTAGAGTGACGGAAGCGTTATCCACGTTTACCGACATCGACAAACACGAGCTTGTTAGGCCCCCTGGTCCAGTATGTTTAAAAATAACCTGAATAAAAAGGTGTTCCCATAGGGGATAAGCTAACAGCCCATTTTGTTCTTTCAAAAATACATTTTGTTTTTCCCAGCCGCAATAGCTTATACAATAAAACAGCTCCTAAAACCTAAGTATGTAAACATCTGGGGGGTTATCGTGACATAACAATGCAGTTCTGTTTACGCTCAGAGAGAAGGACAGAGCTATATAACTGTCATAGCTCTGTCTTTTTCTCTGAGCGTAAACAGAACTGCATAGTTAGGTCATGAACCATAAACCCCCTGTTAACTTAATTAAGATAAAACATAACTAGAGAATTGGTCCCGTGTGGTTGCCGGGTTATAATAGTGTCACTCCATGTCTTCCCGTGGATGTCGTGAGAGGCGACTAAGGGAATAAGGGCTTGTAGTACTGTTAGGCGATGAGCTTGCACCTGTCACTAATACACTGGTAAACATCTTAGCTTGTGCAAATTATCAACAAGTTTAGAGTTGTTGGTATTCTGTAGCTCTGCCTACCCCACTCTGGGAATGAAGGCGTGACGTGTATGTATGTGTAAATTGTATTTATTTTATGATCAGTCACTATGAGTAGTGTTTTTCTCCTTAACACGTTCATCCTTTGCTAAAAATTCTTGGGAAAATATAAATTAATTTCTTTTTAATTCGCGAATTTAAAACAATGAAATGATTTATCCGTCCTTTACATAGAAGTATTTGTTCACGTGGGGTTTCACCTTATGAATGAATTCTTACAATGTTATTGCTAAAATTGTTTTTGAACCATTAATTACTGGGTACACTTGTTTAAATATTAACATGTTTTAGGTACAAGGTTTATGTCTCGTCCAAAATAAGTGTTGTTTTCGTTTGGAAATTATTTTTAACTAGCTGTTGCCTGTGATTTTGTTCGCGTAGAAGTCATTTATCATGTGAAAAGTACTTCTTTGGGTAAAAGCTATATCCATACAAAATTTCACCGAATACGTAAGATAGACAGGCAAAGTAATTTTCACATTTATAATACTGGTATGGATTCTTTGAACATGCACCTATACGTGTATCATTGTTATAAAACCGGGCAAGAGCATGTCGGCCCATGCTCAGAATAGGGTTCCGAAGCCGTTAAGTACTACAAACATAAAAATTAACAATTAATAACTAATTTTCTATTAAGTACTTTAAATTTGATGCAGTCTTAGATGATTTTAGTAAGTATAAACTCTTCAATCGCCTGTATCTCAAGAACCGATGATGTCTACATACTCGTGATAGTTTGGCTTTTAAATTCGTTATATGCACTTTCATTTAGATTTTTGACAGATTTTTAGTACCTACTTGTAGATTTGGCTGTAGGGGGAGACTTAACTCTAACAAAAATTTGCGCTTTAATGCTTAATAATATCAAAAAAAGATCCCTTAATTAAAAAAATGATTTTACCAAACCGTAATATTTTTTCCGTGTGGTTGCCGGGTTAGAATAGTGCCACTCCATGTCTTCCCGTGGATGTCGTAAGAGGCGACTAAGGGAATAAGGGCTTGTAGTACTATTAGGCGATGGGCTTGCAACCTGTCACTAATACACTGGTAAACATCTTAGCCTGATTGTGCAAAATGTGGTTACAGAATTATCAACGAGTTGTTGGTAATTCTGTAGCTTTGCCTACCCCACTCTGGAGATAAAGGCGTGACTTTATGTAGGTATGTTATGTATGTAATATTTTTGAAAGACCTATTCAATGACACCCCACACTATGGGGTAAACGAGAAAAAAAAAACCCACGTCACGTGTAGGGAAGATACAGTAAAAAAAATCGTTGATTTTATTTTACCACTATTTCTGCGTGACCAGGGGGTTATTCTCTCAACACAGCGCTGCGTCGATCTCAAAGGAGAAGTTTTATCCGGCAAGTTTAAGAAGTCTTCTCAATTAGGCAGCAGGCAGATGAGTCGAGTTCAGTGTCGTATAAAGCTGCCTAATTAAGAAGGCACGCGCTAAAACGTGTTTTGTACACTCCGACGGAACTTCTTAAACTTACCGGATAAAACTTCACCTTTGAGATCGATGCAGTGCTGTGTTGATAGATAAAATAATTTCAGATATTACTGTTTTTGCCAATATCAATTACGTAAATAAAATAAGGATGCCGAAAAAAACCATCTAAACGTTAAAAGTTGTAAAATTTTGACATGTTTTTTTTTTATGTTATGGAGAAGGCGCACGAGCACTCAGGCCACCTGATGGTAAGTGGAATCTGAGGCCCGTAGACATTTGAATTCTCAACACTATATTCCTAAGACCTCAAATGCGTTGCCAACCCTGAGGACTAAGGTGCAATGCCTCTATGCTAGTAATTTCACCGGTTGTCTTCTCCCCACACCGGAACACAACAATGTGAACACTGTTGCTTGGCGGGTTGTTAAACTCTATATCATATAATAAACAGGTAAAAACTTAGTGTATTGCGTTTTATAGGCTTTTTGTTACATTTTCTCCTAAATCGCATTAATGAAACTCAATTCTGTTACAATAAAAACATATATAACATGTTATATATATTGGGTTATAGGCCCCGAGTGGTTGCCGGGTTAGAATAGTGCCAGTCCATGTCTTCCCGTGGATGTCATAAGAGGCGACTAAGGGAATAAGGGCTTGTAGTACTGTTAGGCGATGTGCTTGCAACCTGTCACTAGGAAACTTCTTGACATGATTGTGCAAAATTTGGTTATAGAAATATTAACAAGTCTTTTTAGAGTTGTTGGTATTTCCGTAGCTCTGCCTACCCCACTCTGGGAATGAAGGCGTGAAATGAATTAATGATGCAAAAAGTGGCAAGATATTTAAGAGAACAACACTCCTGGCCCACGTGACTCTCATAAAACGCCACCTTGGTAGAGGGAGATAGCGAAAACTTTTCCGATTTACAGCTTTTCTTGTTATCACAACTGGATAACGCAAAAAAGAATGTAAATTGTCTCTTTCTCTCTAATGTGACTCACAATAAGAGAATGAAACCTGAAATGGCGACTGACTCAACGATTTACTCAGGTGTTCAGAAACAAACTTAGCTGTTCAGGTGGTTACTGCTTATACTAAAACAACATAAAGCCACATAGGACCTTATATCTTTAAATACCTTAATATACAAACGTGGAAAGAGTTAAGAGTATTCAATATAAAAAGGTAATAAGTCTTTCCTTCAAAATATATTAGTACAAGTTCTCTTCTTTAATGCAATAAATTCTTTGGTAGCTTAACAAACAACGATCAATTGTAAATGATTAAAATAATGAACGTGTGCCGCCTGTGTCAATAATTATTGATATTAAATGCATACTATGTCAATATCAATTCGTTACGATATACATAAATGGTGTTATTATACAAAGTTAAGTTTTAAATAGGTTTCCGCCGTAAAACGAGCTGCTACTATTTGTATTTTATACATACACTAGCGACCCGCCCTCGCTTCGCTCCGGATTAAAGTATTATACATAAAAACCTTCCTCTTCAATCACTCAATCTATGAAAAAACCGCATCAAAATCCGTTGCGCAGTTTTAAAGATTTAAGCATACATAGGGATATAGGGACAGAAAAAGCGACTTTGTTTTATAATATATGTAGTGATAACATCACGCCTTCATTCCCAGAGTGGGGTAGGCAGAGCTACAGAAATACCAAACAACCTTAAAATACTCTTACTTGTTTATAATTCTGTAACCACAATTTGCACAATCTGGCCAAGAGTTTTATCAGTGTATGCTATTTTTATTTTATACATTTAATTCGTTTTAAGGTGGAAAGAACGTCTTTCACGGAAAAATGTCTTAATAAAAATACTTAGCATATACTGGCCGAAAACAATTCTTTTTGTTAGGTACTAAAAATAATATTTAATTTAGCCCGTTTTGTTCTTTAATAGTTTAGTTTTTCGCTGTGTAGTTGCCGGGTTAGAATAGCGCCACTCCATGTCTTCCCGTGGATGTCGTAAGAGGCGACTAAGGCAATAAGGGCTTGTAGTACTGTTAGGCGATGGGCTTGCAACCTGTCATTAATACACTGGTAAACATCTTAGCCTACTTGTGCAAAATGTGGTTACAGAATCAACAAGTCTTTTTACAGTAGTTGGTATTTCTGTAGCTGTGCCTACCTCGCTCTGGGAATGAAGGCGTGATGTTATGTATGTATGTATTCTTTAGTACCTGGAGGAGATTTTTAAAAGTCACCGACGAAAAATGACTAACTTTAAAATAAATTTGTGCAGCTATTTATTCTATTGGTAAACCCACATTTTGATTGAGGCCTGGGCCTCTATTCAACTGCGTTATAATAACGATATCGTGTTTGACGTGATTTAGAATCGTTTATGTCACAGTCGCCATTTTTATAAATGACATAAGAGTTATGAAAACGTTGACAATACGGAAACACGACAAATACGATATCGTTATTACCGTGTAGAATCCCAGCCCAGCTCGTAGATTAAATCGCTGCTCAAATTGATTTTGAAGGTAGTCAATGTTTCGTCCGAGTAATTTATCGACCGAGCTCTACAAGAGTGTATGTAGACGACGACACTTTTATTTCACAATGTAGTAGTGTCGTCTATTAATAGGTCAATCAACTTTTCTTTGTAGCTCGTTGCCATGGTGACGTCTCCTGGGTCACTCTTTAAAACCACGATTTTAAAGTATATAAATCCAGCAAACATCGGCTTTTGTGGCAATTACAAGCCCATTCTTTTATGGGTTTTCTTCCAAGCGTATTAGTAGTGTATATTATAACCATTTTTCTAAGGAACTCTATCACTGTTGTCTCCTGGCTTACGGGACAGAATAACAACAACGAAAAGTTGATCCACCCTAATATGTCAAATCAGGGATCGTTATCGGTATTATGACTACCGGTTTTAAATTAGGTATAACCGGTAATAATTGCATTTCGCTATTAATATCGATAAAGCTCTGATTAGCGGTGTAATAAATACCGGTATTCAAGTATATTATCGGTTTAGCCAATTGAGAACAATACCTCTTTTTGATACTTTACCCCTAAAACCTGTCAGTAAACCTGTCAGTGTCAATATACTATTTTATTTGTTTCTGTAATTGTTTTCGGTGTTATTACAATAAACTCGGACACGCCTTAGACAAGTCTGAAATTACAATTAACTACAGTCTAATTGACATCTTATTTATCAGGTGCAATGAATAGCGGTATTGAATACAGGTATTTAATACTGTAAATAGTGTATACATAGCGATAAAAACAAAAGCGGAATGACAATAATACCTCTAATACGAATATAGGTATTACTTCTTAGCGGTAATAATTTACCCGATTTAGAACCCGATTTTTAGACAGAACCGGAATTATATCGAATATTACGACTTGACAGATCGATTTATTGACCCGAAAAGCCCCTACAAATATTTCTCATCTTCCGATGACGTATTGCATAATTAATTTCGTCTACAGGCGCAGGTTGTGGCTGCCATAGGCAATGATGATGATTATTTAGAAAAAAAAAACGAAGCTTTGTATCTGTGTAATAAATACAGGTGATTTTTTCTCTCCTCAAACTGTTATAATTCTCTATTGGAGCGCGTAAAACATTTTCTGCAGATATATATTTATCGTACCGCGAACTAACCTATTTACTCTTAATGATCTGCTAATAAAACAATTATTCACTACATTTTATTTCTCACCACATGTTTATCAAAAGAACTTAATACGCATATACCAATTAGTAATTCTTGTTTACTAATCCAAAGAGGCCTATTTACAATCAACAATTGAAAGCAGAAGTCAATCGTTTCGATTTATTTTTAAGGTCATTATTGCATTGAGAATTTAGTATATTTATGGCGTTTTTAAAAGAACGACTGCGGTGTTGTAGAACTAAGTGATAACCATCGGGTCACAGACCCAGGTTTGTTTTCATGCAAATAGTGCTAATCACTTAAGTCATAAAATTAACGAGCTCTGCGTCGTGTTAAATGACCAATGTTAAAGGTACATCGCTATGTTCGAATATTACCTCTTAGGGGGTGATTCTCTCAACACAGCGCTGCGTCGATCTCAAAGGTGAAGTTTTATCCGACAAGTTTAAGAAGTCCCGTCGGAGCGTACAAAACACATTTTAGCGCGTGCCTTCTTAAATAGGCAGCTTTATTCGACACTGAACTCGACAGCAGCGCTGTGTTGAGAGAATAACCCCCCCCCCACATAAATGAAATCCCTCTGTTACTCATGAACTCGGTTTTTTGTAAACATTTTGGATTTGGGTTGATAACAAATAAATAAAATAAACGTGTTTTTTCTGGTGTGATATGGAGATACTTATCAAAGCAATTTAAATTAAACTACGAGTATATTTAAGTGAGTGTAAAATATGTTGTTCTTCCTGTGTGTACCTGACTGATTAAAAAACATAAAACGTAGATTATTATTGCGTAACTTAACTTAAAGACAGTAACAGCATAATTATAACCAACCAACATACAGCATGTAGTTAAAACCATTAATCCATAATATCCTTGGAAAGACCAAAGTTGGACAAAATAAATTAATATCACCGGACAGTGACACAAATTGGGCTAGTCCCAAACTAACCTCTAGGCTTGTACTAGGGGTATACTTAAATACATAGGAAACATCCAAGACTCAGGAACAAATACTCGTGCTCATCACACAAATATCTGCCCTTACCGGGATTTGAACCCGGGACCATTAGCTTCGTAGACAGGGTCACTACCAACTAGGCCAACGTGTCATCCAACAATATAAAAAATGATAGATATATTGTTTACATAACAAATTCTTATGTATAAATGCCTTATTTTCTTTTCAACTCAGTGCTGAAAACACATTTCCAATCTACCTATAACAAATACCTTATCAAAACCAACTCCATAACTAAATATAATGGTAAAAAAACATAATTTGCAATAGTCTAATCAAACAAAAACACGATTTGCTCCAAACAGGATAAAATCTACCTTATTTCAGTAGCTTACAGTTGAAAATGCAATGGGTTAGCCGGTGCAAGTGCATCCTTGTGGCAGGTCAGTGACCGCGCTATCTATGTGTGCAATCGAAACGTTATACGCAATGATCGTGCGTGAAATGAAATCATTAAGCATACCTAGTTGCTAGGGTTCCGTTTTAAAATATAAATTAAATTTAAATAATGCTTATTTCTACTAAAATTATGAATTCATTTATTTTTAATTTTAAGGAGAAGTCACACGAGCTCTCAGGCCACCTGATGGTAAGTGGAATCTGAGACCCATAGACATTTGAATTCCCAAGACTATAATCCTAAGACCTCAAATGCGTTGCCAACCCTGAGGACTAAGATGGAATGCCTCTATGCTAGTAATTTCACCGGGTGTCTTATCCCCACACCGGAACACAACAATGCGAACATTGTTGCTTGGCGGGTGGTTAATGGATAAGATGGTGGTAACGATCCGGACGGACCCTGCACAAGTCCTACCACCACTAAAATGTCTTGATGAAACACATTTTAGTCCTGGGGAACGACATAGAATATTATTTATCCCGAAAATGTGCCTAGTTCCCGAGGGAGCAGCGATAAACGAATTTTACACGGATGGAAAACCATTAGAAATATTTGATAAGAGAAATGAATACATAGAAATCATCCAAGACAAATGTTTGCTCATACCAGGGAATCGAACTAGCTAGCTTGTATGTTTGATTGTATGTTCTGCCCTCACGGTTTAACCTCTAAACAAACAAAGAAAAATTGGTGCAGAAATAGTCTATAACACGGAGAAAAACCTAAGGTATCTGGAATTTTTTATTGTTTCCAAAGGAATAGTGATAATGTGATAAACTACTTTCACGAAGTAAAAGCTAGTTAATAACTGTATTAAATTGTTCAAAACAAAGTCGCTTTCTTGATCTTACTGTCTGTCTGTATATCAACTAACTCCTAAACCACGCAACGAATTTTGTTGTGGTTTTCACCATCCGTTACAGGGTCTTAGAGAAAACTTACTTAAATCAAAGCGAAGCGAGGGCGGGGCGCTAGTCATAAATAAAGTGACTTTGTCTCTCTGTTTGTTTGTTAGTTTTGCTTTAACGCCTCACATATCATTGTTTTTTCCTCAATGTACAGGTCATCTGATGATAAAATGGTTGGAGGCCGATAGACTTTTACAGTGTTAATTCTACAAATGAATTGCAAAACGTTAGGACTACGAGGGGCGGCTGAAAAGTTCTAAGCCTAAGGTATGTTGAGGTTGCATATGCGTTAGCGATACTGGCCACTAAAAAGACCATTTAAAAAGTTAATAAATAAAAGAAAAAAATGTCGTCTTTTGTTTATTACATCTCGAGATATCCGACGCTAAAGGTCATCATGTGTGAATTATCAACGCATATCACGAAAATTGAGCACCGTGCAGTCATTAAGTTCCTCACAAAAAGTGACAAATCGCCGAAAATAATTTTTGAAGAAATGTCTAGTATTTACGGTGAATCTGGCCCTTCTCATGCCACTGTTAAAAAATGGAGTCGACTTTTTAAACTTGGACGGGAGTCGATCGAAGACGATCCTCGCTCAGGAAGGCCAATATCGGTTGGGACTGAAGAAAATACTGAAAAAGTCAAAAAGTTAGTATTAGAGGATCGGAGAATTAAGGTTTGGCAAATAGCTGAAGCCTTAGGTATTAGTAAGGAAAGAGTTGGAGAGATTTTGCATCAACATTTGCATATGACAAAAGTAAGTGCTCGTTGGGTGCCGAAAATGCTCACAGCTTTCGATAGAGAACGTCGTGTTCAAACTTCTCAGGCATTTTTAGAATTATGTGAAGAAGGTTTAGATGAAGTTTGTTCCCGCATAGTAACTGTTGATGAAACATGGATCAGACAGTATGATCCAGAGTCGAAGTCTGAATCTATGCAGTGGATCGAAAAGGGTGAAAGGCCACCAAAGAAATTCAAGGTTCAAAGATCGGCGTCTAAGCTAATGGCCACCGTGTTCTGGGATTGCGATGGCATTCTTTTAATAGACTATTTGGCGAAAGGCTCTACAATAAATGCAGTTTATTATGCTGAGCTATTAAGAAAAGTGCGACAAGCCATAGTCGAGAAACGAAGGGGCAAACTGAGCAAAGGCATTTTGTTTTTGCAAGACAACGCCCCCGTTCACACCGCTCGTGTTGCCAAGCTTGCTCTGAAGGAAACTGGCTTCGAGGAAATTGATCATCCACCTTACAGTCCAGATCTGGCCCCTAGTGATTATTTTCTATTCAGCAATTTGAAGAAAGATTTAAGGGGAAAGCGATTTGGCAGTGATGAAGAGATGAAGGCGGCTGTACAGGAACATTTCGACAGCCAAAATAAAACTTATTTTTTTAACGGTCTAAAAGCATTATTTAAAAAATGTAATAAATGCATTGAATTAGAGGGAGATTATATTGAAAAATAAAAATAGTAAAAAAAATCTGAACCTTTATTTTCTACCTTAGGCTTAGAACTTTTCAGCCGCCCCTCGTAAGGGGAACACAAGAATACGAACAACATGTTTACTTGTTTTAGTATGCATACATACATAACATCACGCCTTTATTCCCAGAGTGGAGTAGGCAGCGCATCAGAAATACTAACAACTCTACAAATACTTGTTGATAATTCTGTAACCACATTTTGCACAATCAGGCCAAGAAATTTACTAGTGTATTAGTGACAGGTTGCAAGCCCATCGCCTAACAGTACAACAAGCCTTTATTCTCTTAGTCGCCTTTTTCGTCATCCACGGGAAGACATGGAGTAGCGCTATTCTAACCAAGCAACCACACAGAAGATAATATATAATTGTAAATTCCAAGTGTTTTATAATATTTAATCATGTCAAAATGTCATGTCATTCCGTCATCTCATTACCATATCCGTGGCAATGAAACCGAATGTCAAATAAAATGTAACAATAGTCAACTGACACAATTAACGACTTCCGAAATTAATAAAACAGTATGTTTCTACTACACCATTATTATCATGTGACCCACTGGGCACAGGAAGTACACAAATTAATTTCGTATTATTACCGGCGTGTAATTAAAGTACCTATACTTTAAAGTTGCGCAGGAGTTTATGTGCGCAAACTCGGCATTTTGGTTTTGTGGGAGATTGCATTTTTTTCTGTTTTAAAGCTAACTTGAAATCCTTCGTAGTAAACTAATTACCATTACTCGTATTTTAAAGGAGGCTAGGATATTAGCACCTCGACAGAGAATGGTGGCAAAAATGAGTCCGCTGTCGAAGTGAAAAAAAGAAAAAAAAAAAACGAATTAAGAATTACTAGCATAGAGGCATTCCATCTTAGTTCTCAGGGTTGGCAACGCATTTGAGGTCTTAGGATTATAGTCTTGAGAATTCAAATGTCTATGGGTCTCAGATTCCACTTACCATCAGGTGGCCTGAGTGCTCGTGTGCCTTCTCATTAACATAAAAAAAAAACAGCACGTGATCTGTTTTGAACCAATATAAGGGTACAACTTGGGAGAATTGTAGTTTCACCTGTTCCTCACCAGCACCACGTCAAACTCTTTTTACCAAGTTGTACACTACATAAGTCCAAAGAAATAAAAAACGGGTCAAGTGCGACTCGGCCTCGCGCACGAAGGGTTCCGTACCATTAACTATGTCTGTTGCACGGGATCCCCACTTAAATATTAGTTTTATTTTAATTTTAATATTTATTAAATGAATGTATAACTAAATATTCTGTAAATATTTCAAGCATCTACCTGTTGTTGTTATCAATATCGGGGAAAAACGAGCAAAAACTCATGTTTGTGGTATATGGATGAGATTTTTTTTTTTTTTAATAAAAAATGAAAATATTTATTTTATTCTGTTTCTAGTATTTGTTGTTATAGCGGCAACAGAAATACATCATCTGTGAAAATTTCAACTGTCTAGCTATCGCGGTTCTTGAGATACAGCCTGGTGACAGACAGACGGACGGACGGACATCGGAGTCTTGGTAATCTCTTAGTCTTAATAATAGGGTTCTCGTTTTAACCTTTGGGTACGAAACCCTAAAAAGACTAAACGATGGAAATTAGAATTCAGCATTACAAGCTTTTGAAGAACGAAAATGCGGTTAAAATAATATTCAGCTAAACAAATGTAATACAAAATGGAATTTTATTGTGCTCCTCCCTTTTTTCTGGAGTTTTTCATTTATTTTTTCATCCCGATGAGATCTTGAACTAGCTAAATCTACTGGAATCAACCCCTCTGATTCATGATTGTTAAAGTGTGCGTAAAAATATGCTTTATCCTTATCTATCATTATGACATTTGTATTGGGCAGAAAAGTACAAAAATACTTTAACTAGAATTATGAATAAGAAGGAAAGTATTTATTACACTTTAAAAGTTTTATTTTTACAAGCAAGCAACTCGCTTGCTTTATATAAAATATCAATGTATAGTTTTTTTCACGTTGAAAACTGCAACAAGATTAATCCTGTTATTTTGCGAAAAATGTGAACATACTGTAGTGATGTTGCAATTCGAGTGGCTCCTAATGTCAGTTTGGTCAAGCCTGAACAGCTTTCCTTAGTGGCTGCGGGCGGGGGATGGGAGTCCCCTTTCCCGCCGTAGGTGATAGCCACTTGGCGGTCTGGGAGGGAGGCCACGCGTGCTCGGCCTCCCTCTTCTTTGGCGCGGGTAGCCCCAGCGGCTGGGGCTGCCGGAAGGCGTCGTGGGCAATGCTTCGGCGGTACCACGGCGCCTTGCCTAACCGGCAGGAGGGTACGCCAGGGTGGTTTTTAGTCGGTAGCACTCTTCCCCCCTCTCACTCTGAGAGGGGGTGCACATAGAGATGAGTCCCACATACCCTCCCGCCACTCCCATGGCGTAAGGCATTTTCCAATCTGTCAAAAAAAAAAGGCCTGAGCAGCTTGGCACTCGCTCAACTTTAAATAGTAAACTAGAATAGGATACATATTAACTGCTTCCTTTATTGTGTAACAGTTTTCGCCTGCAATTTCGTTCGCTTTGATCACATAAACAACATACACGTTGGTACGGTTCTGCCAAACGGAGTTAAATTAATGTTGCGGCTTAGATGAAAGGTTGGAGCTGAAATTACCAAAGTGTGGCATCCCTATTAAAGTCATTTCATTGGAATGACAAATAAATGCCCCTGTGTTCCCTGGAACAAATTGAATTCATTCGATCATATTTTCTAGATATCTTTGCTTATCACTACTAATTGGTATTGACGAAATAATACAAACATTACACTAAATAATACCTTTTTAGGGTTCCGTACCTAAAGGGTAAAAACGGGACCCTATTACTAAAACTCCGCTGTCTGTCTGTCTGTCCGTCTGTCAACAGTCTGTATCTCATGAACCGTGATAGCTAGACAGTTGAAATTTTTACTCAAGATGTATTTTTGTTGTTGCTATAATAACAAATACTAAAAAACAGAATAAAATAAATATTTAAGGGGGCTCCCATACAACAAACGTGATATTTTCGCCGATTTTGCTAGATATTAATAACGGCAACCGGTTGAAATACTCACAGAATATTTAGTTGTAACTTTAAGAATATTCAAATAATATAAAATAAATATTTAAGTGGGGCGCCCATACAAACAACTTAATTTAATTGCCGTTTTTGGCTTTTCTTAACACAGACACCGTGGTTGTATAGATAATTTTACGGAACAATTCGTGTGAGAATCCGACTCGCAATCGCATATATCGCTGTTGCCCGCAAATCCGTCCGCTAAAAACAGCCTACGGTAATGGTAGAAAAATAAAACAGCCTATGGTAGGTACTCAGTCATAATTATAGCGTTATATTGTGAAATAATTTTTAAAATCAGCAAAATCGTTTTTTTTAATTGATCCATTACAAACAAATTGTAAGTCTAGTTTTTTCTAATTATAATATAAGTTTAGATTTAGACAAAAACAGAATACAAAACACGTAGATGTGAAAAAAAATGATACAGCAGTTCCAAAAATTAATATGCAATTTTATGTTAATAGAGAACATGCATGAAAATCAGAATTGAGTGTCATGGATACGATATAGGAGAAAATTAAAAAAAAAAAAAATTAAACGCACACTAAGCACGCGCTTGCACGCACTAAGCTTTGACCCGTTTATTAAAATTTTATATAGAATCAAAACTTATTAAAAATAAAAAAAACTTTTAACGTTTAGATTACTGTTTCTACTTTTTATGTGTCTCGTTGTGTTTTAGTGAATTATTGTTTTTTCTTTATTATTATCCTATTTAGGATTCTAAAAATGACCTGTTTCTAGAGCATTATCACGACGAGATTATTAGTAATCTTGGGTAAAAGCATCTATTATGGACAATGCTCCCATTGATATACATTATTTTTAGGGCTTCGTAGTCAAAGTGTTAGATCAAGTGTGTGTGTGTCCCCCTCCCCCCCCCCCCCTACAGCCAAAACTTCAGATACAAAATATCAGGAAAAAAACGTAAATGACATAGCATAGAATTTTAAAGGAAGTAGACTTAATTGGTTCTTGAGATACAGGCGATTAAAGTGTTTATACCTACTAAAATCATCTAAGACGGCACCAATTGACTTCAAATAAAAACACAGTTATTACTTGTTGATTTTTATGTTTGTAGTACTTACCGGCTTCGGAACCCTACACTGAGCATGGTCCGACATGCTCTTGCCCGGTTTTATGATTGAGGACTTGGCAATACCGAACATTTCAATCTAATCTATTAATGTAGAGCTAAAAGCATATCAATCTTGGAAGCTTATATATTGTATTGTCCACAATTGAAGCTTTTGCCTTAGGTAATACATTAAAATCCATTTTAGAGTTAGGACCAAAAAGTTCTTGTGCATTAAACAAAACCTCAAACCCCAACATGTCAATTCAAAGCATACCTCGACTCAAAATGAATTTTGAACTAATTACAAGTAAACCACCGGCAGGAACTGGTATCCGTTCAAATCCAAATTAGCCAAATTAATCGAATAATATAACTTGTTCCGTTCTTCTCTGAGCATAAGTTAGAGCGAGACAGCTGTGTTTATTACATTATTACATCGTACGTTGTTAAGTAAACATTATTAATTAGGTCATAATTATTATTGTTTACCACAAGTTTAGTTGATAGATTTAATAATTGTTTGATATTGATTTGTAATGGAATGGAAGAAAATTAGTGATTTACACATGTAGCAAGTTATTTTATTTTATTTACTGCATAAAGAAGTTTGCGTTTATTTTTACCTACCGGTTGCCCCGTGGCTCCGTCCGCGTGGAAGTCATGTTTTGCTATTACTTCGGAAACTGAACAATTTTCTGTAATAAAGAGTATTTTATGGGATCCTATAATTTCATAACCATTTTTTTACAAATGTTACATTTCACAATCATATAATTTGACAGCCCGCGTTTTTTTCCAAACTTTAAATAACCCCGTGTGGTTGCCGGGTTAGAATAGTGCCACTCCATGTCTTCCCGTGGATGTCGTAAGAGGCGACTAAGGGAATAAGGGCTTGTAGTATTGTTAGGCGATGGGCTTGCAACCTGTCACTAATACACTAGTAAATTTCTTGGCCTGATTGTGCAAAATGTGGTTACAGAATTGTCAGCAAGTCTTTTTAGAGTTGTTGGTATTTCTGCAGCTCTGCCTACCCCACTCTGGGAATGAAGGCGTGATGTTACGTACGTATGTTTAATTAAATAATTCTGGATTTATTTTAAGACTATCGTGTAGAACCCTATAAGTTAGGTTAGGCTAGTTTTATAAAAATCCCGAAATATTTGTATTTAAGTACAGAAGCGGGTTGGCAAATGATTAGGTTGCGAAACGATGCATTTGTCAAATATTTGTCGGCAATAAGGCATAGAACCGTATTCTATTATGGGGGCTCAAAGTATCTCCACACTAAAATATAAAATCGATTCACCGACTGAGCAGAGAAAATTAGCAGAGCATTTTACAAGTTTGTATTTTACAAGCTTGTAATGTAGATCTTATGTTTGTTTATCTATTTGATTGTCCGTATGTTTAGTATATTTTTTACCTAAATTACTCTTTTCTACCATTATTTTATCCCTATAGGTGCATGCTCCAGCACTCCTCTTCAGCTCGCTTCGAAACGCGTCCAATTCATTCCGCCATCTCCACAATCACCATGAACTCATTAGAGAAGTAAGTCCATGAATATCACACACGTGGAAAATTGTTCGGTTAAAGAGTATTTACTCTGGTGGACTAAACAAAAGAACATGGGGTTAGCTCCACGCGCTTCATCCAAGTTTGGATTTGGTAAGCAGAGAGAGATTTTAAGGTCATACACACGCTTAAAAACAAAAGTTGTCTCTCCTGTGGACAATAGTTAAGAGCTTGTATGCATATAAGTTGTGTTTTTATATGATAGGTCTAAAGCAGTCCTGACGGCGTTGTTAGCCAGAAAATTAGGCCTTAAAAACGTTAACTTTCGGTGTGTCCACAGGAAAGACGGTAACCTAAATCTGTGTATGACCCTTTAGAAAGATCCCAAAAGAAGTTTGATCAAATAACTGTTGCGTTAGGTATATCATAAATTTTGCACTCTATCTGTGCCAATTACTTTGGCCTCCTCGGCAATTTAACTATGAAAATTAAGCTATAAAATTGTATATTCAAATTGTTAAGAATCTGGTTCGTGTAAGCACCTTGTTGTTGTTTAATGGAAGCTTTCGTAAGTTCTAGTTCTTTTATAAGCTTGATCAAGTTGCAAAAGATTTTTAAATGTACAGTCGCCTTCAGATAATTCAAGGTGCTCAAAAATATCTGCAGACGCTCTTATACCTGTAAGAATAGAGTCTAGTTCAGATAATTTTGAGCACCTTACTTATTCAGATATATTTGATGGCATACTTACTAAGACCTAACTCGTTACTCGTTTTTAAGGCCTAATTTTCTGGCTAAGCCCATTCCCGCAAAAACGCCGTTAGGACTGCTTTAGACCTATCATATAAAAACATAACTTATATGCACACAAGCTCTTAACTATTGACCACAGGAGAGACAACTTACCATCATTGTGCTCGTATGCCACCTCCTTGCAATATTAAAATTAATTATGTTACATGTTAGGTACAATCGGCAAATTGGAACACTGACCTATCGTTAGAACTGTGTCACAGTGAACTGAGTGACATTCTGTTTTACAATTGTTACCAGTAGATTAATAACGTCACTATGACATAGTTATATGGTAGGTCAGCATTTTTTCAATTTGATCGATTCACATATTCTGCAAAATTTCTGTTTTGATTTTTATTACATACATCATTGAAGTATTACTCACAATATTTTCCTATAAGTACTGCCATCCGAAGCCAAAATACAGTATGTCAGATTCAATTGCCAAGGTAAATTCAATCCTCTCGTCTTAGTAATAAGGTTGTGATTACAACAGGAGTTTTATTTGAGTTGATGCTATTTGGCTTAGCGTGGCAGAGTATCGCTGACTCATACAATGTAGTATTATGTCATTGAAATGTATTTATTTTTCCATGTTATACAACAGTGCATATAGTGCATTGTGCAACACGTCCGGCTTCGATGATGTTATTGTTTTATAGCCTAGATATAACATATCAAAGACAAAAAAATATTCACAAAAAATTACCTAGTCCCAAACTAAGGGTTCTTAGGGAGGTGGGTGAATTTATTTATTTATTTATTTATTAAGGTTTGCCAACAGGTAAAATACTATAAAACTTACAAACTAATTATGACATTTCGTTTATAATGATTGAGTATCCACCCAATTACAGGCAAACTCAACATGCATTACAATTTAACGCTTATTATCTAGAAGTTTAACATTCTAGTAGCTACTACGTTATTTACTAAACAAATACAATACAAATTCTTAATAAGTCCAAGTGAAGAAACTATTTTGCAATCGGCACCCAAATTAGAAATTAACCTTGAGTTTGTATAAATATGTTTTAAACTTATTTAGTGACATGTTTAATATATCAACCCTTTAATCTTTAAACAATGTATTATGTTCTTTGCAAATTCTAGGCACAACGCTGTGAGACCCGACATTAGTTCTGTACGTTTCAGTTGAGAATGGCCGAAAGTTGACAAGACGAGCACAATGTCGCGGGACGGTCAAATTGATTTTTTGCAGAAGCTGTGGACAGTCTAAAGCTCCTGAGATAATCTTATGCAATAACACCTGATCGGAAATCCAACGGCGGTCCTCATCATCGGAAATCATCTTAAAATAGCTTAAACGATCCTTATATGAAATAAGCGAATTTAGTTTTTTTTGGTGAACGGAAAGAAAAAAGAGAAATCGCTTTTGTATTCGTTCTATTCTCTCTACGTGGCACTTATACAATGGATTCCAGATATTTGAACAGTACTCTAACAAACTACGAACCAAAGCAAAATAAGTAGTTTTTAAAGCCGAGATATCTTTGAATTTTTTGCAATTACGCCAGATAAAACCCAAGAGTCTATTTGACTGTTTTATAATATTATCAAGGTGTGGGATAAAAGATAGTTCCTTATCTAATGTCACACCTAGGTATTTAATTAGTGAAACCTCTTCCAGGGGTACATCATTTATTACATACGTGGTATTTAAGGGTAATCGTTTTTTAGTGAACTTTATATGTTTGCATTTCCCAATGTTCAAAGGAAGTTCATTCCTACCAGACCAATTTGATATGCGGGTCAAGTCATCTTGAAGCTGCTGTGATTCAATAGGGCTGTTTACTACTTTAGTTATTTTTAAGTCATCAGCAAAAAATAAAAAGTTTGAGTGATGAATTTCCCTAGCAATGTCATTTATAAAAATTAAGAATAATGTAGGCCCTAGGTGGGATCCCTGGGGAACTCCTGAAGTAGCTTTAAAACTTTCAGATTCATGCCCGCATGAATGCAAGTAACCGGTTAAAACCGGTTATTAACCGTCTTTAGCATCCTAAATTATGTTATTAACCGGTTATTTGCATTCCCTATTATTCTCTTGACATTAACCTACCATTTTATCGAATTCGAATCGATTGTATAATTTCATCGAACACTATTTGCTGCTGAAACCATCGTGTTCTCACGATATTTTAAACATTAATTACGTAAGTTAGGTGAGTCTTGTGAATGCCAAAAAATAACTCAAAATAAAATTCTGTGTAGTGTAACGATACGTTCGATTAAAGGTATTTCGATAAAATAATAACCTCTTGACAATAGAATCTTGTGTAGATTATATTAAACTCTTCTGCTGTCCACCTGCTGTTGACTGTACATGCATACATAAATCACGCCTTTTTCCCAGAGGGGTAGGCAGAGACCACTTCTTTCCACCTGCTACGATCCTGACAAAGCTCTTTCGCTTCTTCCACATTCATACATCGAGTCATGCATGCACGTCAGTTTCGGGTACTTAAAATTCGGCCCTTTTCCAGTATTTCCCCGATTTGATTCAAAAAAGTACGCCTAGGGCGCCCCCTTCCGACCCTTCCACTCACTGTATATTTCTTTCGTCAATATTTTTTCACCCATCCTTTCCAAATGACCGAACCATCGAAGCATGCCCTTTTCAATTTTAGTCACTAAATCTTCTTTCAGACCACACTTCTCTCTGATGTTTCCTTAGGGTAAGACAACGATAATAGTAATTTATGTGACTGTTACATAATAAAGGCGAGTTTCATAATAAGATCATACGAGTGTTTTAATGCCTAATTATGTACAGTTAAGGTTTTTCTTCATAAACTACAAAACAAACTAAACTGAACTTTTGCGACAAGATAAATAGAACGTCAAAAATGGCGGCAACTGTAGTTTATTTTTATTCAGAGACAAACTAGAGTCGGCCTCTACTATCATATCGTTCGATATTACGTAACATGCCAGATTTGTCAAAATTTTATAAAATTCATCTCAAGTGAGATTAGAGTCAAATAAAATTACTTTGTTTTTCAAAGATGTTCAAAACGTGAATGTAATAATGATGAATTTGATGTTATTATTAAGCAATTATAACACTTTCACAGATAATAAATTTGTTCTAACATAACAGTTTATCTTTATGCTAGTCGTAATTTTCGGTTTGTGAACACATCATAGAGGGTTTAATGATATGTGTAGATAAACATACTTATATAGGAGACTTACAAATTTGCGTTCATTACCGTAATACATGTCCATACCGGGTATTTGCTCTCTTTGAAGGCATCCATCGATTCGTCAATAGGCAAAATGAAGAAGTTCTGGCTTGACTCTGTCGTCCTCTACATAGATGTAGTTTTTGTAAGTTTAAGTAATGTATGGTATTGTATTGTAATAGAAAGCTGTAATTTGGCACGCCAACAAAGTGGTAAAATAAAATCATAGTTTATTTTGTATTATCTCCGTGCTCAAGACTTCCATACACATGTCACGTTTCACATAAACCATCCATACATTTTTTGGTCTTCATTGTATTGTTTGGTTTTTCTTTTGTACTACTTTATGCCTGCAAAACATGTGTTCTTCTTCAATTCTCCTTTATTCACAGTTATCTCCATGCTCACACCTTCCATACACATGATGTCACGTTTCACACAAACCATCCATACATTTTTTGGTCTTCATTGTATTGTTTGTTTTTTTTTTGTACTACTTAGTGCCTGCAAAACATGTGTTCTTTTTCAATTCTCCTTAATCCGCAGTTACGAGTATCTCCGTGCTTACACCTTCCATACACATGTCACGTTTCACACAATCCATTCATACCTGTTTTGGTCATCCTCTACCCTTATATCTATCTTCATTCATATTCATCACTCGTTTTGATATGTTTCCTCTTTGATATCATTTAAGAGGCTTGTGAACCTGAAATAGTCCATATCGTCGGTGAAACTGCAATGCCGCGTAACTAACAAATTGAATAAGTTGCAAAATACACCATATAGTAAGTTAGTAAGGTACACTTTGCAATTTACTGATTTGGTTAGTTACGCGGTATTGCAGTTTTATCGACGATATTGTATATGACAACGTTTCTCTACCCTTAAACATAGTCCGATAAAAAAAATTTTACATTATTATGAAAAACTAGGTAAGTACGATTTTTTTATAAAAACAATTAAAAAATCAGAATAGTAAAAACCTAGTTTCTTAAAATAACTAAAACATTCCAAAATCGTAGAAATTTATTTATTTATTTATAAGTATTATCATTTATTTTTACTTTTTGTGCAAACTTGTATGTGTCCAACCCCATGCATTGTCCTTACTCATTTGATTCAGGGTTAGCTGGAAGAGATCCCATTTAGGGATAAGTTCGAATTTGTACATTAATTTAGTGTTATAATTGTAATATTTATATTTTTGTGCAATAAAGAGTTTACATACATACATACATTTAAGAGGTGAGAAACGTTATCGTTTGAGTTAAATGCGTATGGATTTTTTTAACAGCTACGCGATTTAAGTGTCGCCACACAATTTTCACAATTGTCTTAGACGAATATTCCAAATAAAATAAACTAATAGTTATAGTTAATAGAATACTTCGAATTGACAATGATTATTATTAAACTGCTAGAACTTGTTCACCAACGGCTAGTAACGCAACTGCACATTGCAACAAGGAAGTTGCTTTCACTGTACGCACATTTCTAACGCTATTTTGAGCTGCATTCGATGTATATGATGAGGAAGCCATTTGCAATGATTATATCTGCATTAGAAATATTTATGACAGCAATGTTTTTACACAAGAGAGAACAATACATTAGCAGTTAATTCCGACGATTCTGTATGTTTGATGTTGTTATTTCAGTAAAATCAGAGTCCTATTAGTGCTTGACATCCTATCGCCATCACACTCCCTCTATTCAAAGCCCTCTCAAAAGCAATTAACAACTGCTGACTGGGCAAAGACGCGGGGAAACGATAGTCTCCCTAATATTCCTAAACCCTTTCAAGTTAGCCCCTCGAAGGTCCCCATATCAATCGGATCATGGATGATAAGGCTCAAACTTGTTACCAAACTAATAAGGAACACGGGGAAGTTTCTGCGTTATAGTGTTTGGGAACTATGTTAGGGGGGGGAAGGAGGGAATTATTGGGGCTGGGTCAAATAGGGCTTTGTAATAAGCAAGTGCTGATGGTTTTCCGATGAATCCGTCCTATTTGGACCCTTTGGAATGATTTGAAATGTGCTCGGGTTAATTTAACGGAATTTCAGTTCTGATTTCAAATTGCTGAAGGCATTCGAAATAATATGGGTGCGTCAAAGTTCATATAAAATATATAATCAGATTATTGGAGCTCCAAAATTGTATGTCATGCCGTTTACATTCATCTGGCATAACTTTTTTTGGCATAATCATTATTTGGCATACAGTCTTTTTTTTTCAGAAACCGTATACTTTTCAGGATTGTTATAAAATAAACCTAACCTAACCTAATGGGCTCTATGCAATGCTATTTTAAACAATCCTGAAAGTATACGGTTTCTGAAAAAAAAAGACTGTATGCCAAATGATGATTATGCCAAGTGATGATTATACCAAAAAAGTTATGCCAGATGAAGGGAACCCAATAATAATACACCTGTTCAGGATTTTAAAAATATTCAACTGGTAAGTAAGGTTAGGTTTGGTTAGGTTTGTTTTTTAAACGTCCTAAAATCAGAACGGTTTCAGTAAAAATCACTTTAGGGTTTGCGATGATTATGAATAACAAATCGATAGTTAAAACAAATAATAGGAATAAGAATTTTATGTAAGCATATCGCACCTACGGTGCAACACTGTCACTTATGCAAAAAAGCATTTTTCCAGGAGAAGCATTTAAAGATTTAGTGTGGTATAAAATTATTATACTTTCTGATCTAGAAAAGGCGATTTTTTGATATGATTACCTACTGCTACTTTTAGCTTACTATGTTGCTTCAAGGACAGGGTACTTAAAGCGACGTTATGGCATACTTAACTCAATTTTCAAAATTTTGCAGAAGTGACAGTGTCGCACCGTAGGTGCGATATATGGACCCAAATAATATATTTGTTTCATAACGAAAACTACCTCCGCAAATGAATTTATAAAGAGTATGTTTTCCGGTTTTGCTAAGAGAACTCTTTTGGTGGTTATCTGGTTTTGAACTTAATAGTAAAGTGCATTTAAATTGTTTTTTTATTTCTCTTAACATCTCAAACAAGGTTGCCTTTCACACTGATAAAAGTTGATATGTTTTTTTGTGTTAAGGAGAAGGCACACGAGCTCTCAGGCCACGTGATGGTAAGAGGAATCTGAGACCCATATACATTTGAATTCTCAAGACTATAATCCTAAGACCTCAAATGCGTTGCAACCCTGAGGACTACTAAAATCTACTAGTTTTATACTACACAGTCAAGTGAGGACAATCGTTATTAAATCGCTCTCAACCCCAATTAACTAGTATGAGCTAGGGAACAATGTCAACAAAAGCTTTTACCGGAGATCAAACAGCCACTACAAGTAGACAACCGATTTCCTCTTACTTTAGAATACAAAACATACCTAATTAGATCCTACCCTCGATTATGTAGGTACCCACCCATGATTACCTAACGAAGCAGATCTAAACGAGAAGATACAGCTATCTCGATAATATCCGGGTCAGCCATTTGCGGCTAAGTGCCCCCAAGGCAGCATTAGCAAGATGGTCATTAAAACTAAGTTGTATACCTCTGCAGTAACTTCGAAAACTATGGTAGTCGTCCTTACTTTTATCGTAAGGATCTTGTCCCTTGCGCAAGGTTCAGTTGGCTTTATAACCACCGATGCTTGTGATATTGGGTTTGGAGTAGTTCTTGTGCACGATTAGATACTTGACAGGTAACAATATCTTGTATATGAAAAGCACGTAATTTTTTTCGTGTAGATTGTTATGGCATTGTGTAGATTTGGCGCAGTAAACTATAAAGGCATGGCAGTAACCAACGTCAGGTTAACCAAGGCTTGTTCGTAGGGTGGGATAATGGAATGACCAAATCTCCTAGTAAAAAAAGATGTTCAAACCTTTTGCAGTTTTCCTACAGGTAAGTTAAGCTGAAAGAGATCCCTGGGAAGGGGAAGTTTGAATTTGTATATCCCTGTTTTCAAAGGTATTTTTTTGCTTTTTTTAGTACAATAAAGTATTCACATACTCTTTAATTCATTGTCACTTGAACTAAAGCAAATAGTTATAGTGATATACGCACTAACTCCGGCGGCTGTCTAGTCAGATCATACTCGACATTAAGCCGCTCCTCCACTTAACATTTAAAGCGAATCCCGGGCGATATATCATCGCTTCCGACTGCGCGCCGTTGCAAAATTTACACGGGCTCGCTCCGTTGCGGCAGCGGAGTGGTGAAACGGAATAATTTATGACGTTGTAATATATATGATACTTTCCAAGATGTACAATAGCCATTGTACTCGTATTTGATATTACGTTTTTTTAGTATGGGGAAGGCTTTGGCGAATTATTATACAATTTTTAACGGATTTCCGTGACGTGCGGGCCTTAATGCTAGAATGGTTGTATCCATTTTTCTTTCGGTTTACATTGCTCCAGTTACTAGGTTAACAAGGGCTTTATAATAAGCAACCATACGCCACTGAATTATCATTGTCACCACACGTAAAATCTGTCAACCGTGGTGTCAAAGAGAATGGAATAGAAAATTGAAATTGAAATTGCCATTCTCTATCATATATTATACGCATCACCTCCTGGGCCTATATCCCACAGTGTATTAACCAATCTAGTTTGGGTATAGAAGTCATATAATTTGATATATTCACTTGTCAATAAGAGCTGTCATAACGTCAACAGCGTGATTACTATATGAAAGCAAGGTAGGCTAAACTAAGGTAGAATTAAAGCCAAAATACTACTCATTGGCCTCATGTCTTATTTTGCCAAAAAGTAACGAAGCCTATTCAATCAATTGGATAAGATTTGGACTACAAATACTTTAAAAAAATTGGTAGTTGGTAGAAAATTTGGAGTTTTACCTTTCTCGAAGGTGAGCGGTATCTCTAATGTGAATATTTTAAACTTTTGCCCAAACGACAACGCAACATGCGGCCGAACCCTTTCCCGCAACAAATGTACTGGAAATGGCTGATTTATAACCCACGGGGAACAAAGTTCAGCTCGCCCTTTGCCAAATGCCGGGGAATTGATTCCAGTGGGTTACAGTTTGTTTATAAAGCGTTATCATAATCATTAAAGTTAGGTACTCGATTTTGCGTTATTACTCAAAAATATTTATTTAGAGAAATTACTACCAAAGAGGCATTTCGTCTCAGTCGGGTTTGCATCGCATTTGTAATTCTAGGATCGCAGTCTTGAGTTTGCAATTTTTTATGGGTTTGTATGGAAAAGCAAACAAGTACACATGCCATCTTATGATGTTGGTTCTGGTAAGGGGCCATTTCTTAGGACACAGTTATTTCACTAGTGTTTCTTGCGGCGCTTCTTCTCCGCAATGTTGCTCTTGTCCGAAGCGCTAGTAGATGCACTGCGTATCACCGACGTGTAAAAGAGCCCTAATGTGGCCAATTTACTGAACAAATGATTGAATTGAATTGAATTGAACCGGTTGACTTATCGCACGCTGAAATACAGCAATGCGATCACTGCTCGGTGGCGGTGGAAGATGGTGGTAGCGATCAGGATGGACTATACTAGGTCCTACCACCACTAAACTAACAAGACTGTGAGAGAACGTGAGTAAAGCGGGTGTTTGTAAACCTTTGAAGTAATATTATCGGAAGTCCGAAAACAAAATACCATTTTACATGAGAAAGATCACTCTTCATAACAATATTTCGCAAACCATTTAACATCATAATGATCACTCTTCAAATTCAAAATTAATCATATACCTGTATATTTCCAAGATTTGAGAAATATACATACATACATAATATCACGCCTTCATTCCCAGAGTGGGGTAGGCAGAGCTACAGAAATACCAACAAATCTAAAAAGACTTGTATATAATTCTATATCCACATTTTGCACAATCAGGCCAAGAAGTTTACTAGTGTATTAGTGACTGGTTGCAAGCCCATCGCCTAACAGTACTACAAGCCCTTATTCCCTTAGTCGCCTCTTACGACATCCACGGGAAGACATGGAGTGGCACTATTCTAACCCGGCATCCACACGGGGGAGGGGGGGGGGGGATATCCAACTGCTAAATAGGCGGTTTTCAAAAAAAGTGTACGTGGTTAAAATTAAGAAACTTTAAACGTAGGTATCTAAATGTATGGCTAATTTTCGTGACGAAATGGAAAAGTTAATTTTCTTAATTTTTGTCGTTAACGATTTACAGTTTTTTGAAAAACGCTCAAAAAAGGTTAGGTTACGTTTGTTTTATAGACGTCCTAAAATCAGAGAACGGTTTCAGTGAAATTAACTTTCGGAGTTGCGATGATTATGAATTACAATAAATGAACTAAAAAAGTATAAGGAAAAAATTATGAAGAGTGATTATTTGAATACTAGTCGGTAGTAAAACAAAATATAGAAATGAAAAATTTATGTGAGCCAATATAGCTGAGTAAAGTATGCATGCAAAAGTATTATTTTATAGAGTCTATCTCTGATCATAATATGCAACAAAATTAAATATTAAATTTTATAATAATACTTACTTGACCTCTTGAACAATGAAGATCATTATCAATACAGCCAGCGGTTAATGTATCTAAGAATAATGAGCCCCGAACGCAGCCGCATTGTCTCGAAGAGATCGCCCGGGATAAGTCCATTGTTTGACTTTTGATGAAAATATGTCGTAAAGATTGGGATGAAATTAATAAAACGTTTGTTGCTTCGCGAACGAAATCTGCTAAAGAGATATAATGTTATACATACATACACACACACCTTCATTCCCAGAGTGGGGTAGGAAGAGCTACTTACCAACTACTCTCAAAAGACTTGTTGATAATTCTGTAACCACATTCTGCACAATCAGGCTAAGATGTTTATCAGTGTATTAGTGACAGGTTGCAAGCCCATCGCGAAACAGTACTACAAGCCTTTATTCCCTTACGGCCGAACCCTATATTCAAACCGCGGACAGATAGCCTTACTTCGGATTAAAATAAATTTGACACATTTTGTATGGGCAAATGTCAAATTTCCACCGGTTGAATATAGGGTTCAGGCGTTAGTCGCCTCTTACGACATCCACGGGAAGACATGAAGTTGCACTACTCTAACCAGGCAACCACACGGGCTATATAATATGATGTCATTTGCAGTAACAATTGCGATGATACAAAGTCATACATAAACACGTGGACTGTAGGGTTACTTTGGTTTAAAATTTCACACATTTTGTATGGGAAAATGTCAAATTTCAACCCGAAGTAAGCCTTATCTATCCGCGGTTTGAATATATAGGGTTCAGCCGTTAGTCGCCTCTTACGACATCCACGGGAAGACATGGAGTGGCACTACTCTAACCAGGCAACCACACGGGCTTTATAATATGATGTTATTTGCAGTAAAAATTGCGAAAATGCAAAGTCATACATTAACACGTGGACTCTTGGGTTACGAGCTCCGCCACGTGAAAGTTCTCGTGTCATTTGTCGCAAACTAACCTCTAGGCTTGTACTTGGGGTACTAGACAACGATAAACTTACTTATATAGATAAATAAATATTTTAATACATACAAATATCTAAAACATACCCGCTCATCACACAAATATTTGCCCATACCGGGAATCGAACCCGGGACCGATAGCTTCATAGGCAGAGACACTACCAAATAGGCCAACGCGTCGTCAAAGTATAAACGTATACCTACACATTAGTCCATGTGGTTACCAGGTTAGAATAGTGCAACTTTGTCTTCCTGTGGATGTCGTGGCGAATGTATGATTTGGTCATTTGGAGAGAATGGATGAAAGAATATTGACAAAAGAGATATATATACAGGGCGATAGTGAGTGGAAGGGTCGGAAGGGGCCGCCCTAGGCGTACATTTTCAAATCAAATCAAAGAAATACTGGAAAAGAACCGAATCTTAATTACTTGAAACAGACGTGCATGCATGACTCGATGTATGAATGTGGAAGAAGCGAAAGAGATTTGTCAGGATCGTGGCAGGTGGTAATAGTGGTAGGTATCTTCCTACCCCTCTGCGAAACAGGTGTGATTTAATAAAATAAGTTATTTATTTATTAACGAAAAAAAAAACATTAAATGCAACCCGGTGAAAACATTAATCTTTGTAGTAGTCCGTACAAGGAACAGACCTAACTTATTCTAGCTCCATATTAAACGCCTTGTTAACAATACCGAGGCCACTAAATTTAAATTGGATTCTCTAGTACTAGGTCACCCTTTGAAACCAACAATGCCCTAAATCCTGAATTACACCCAGGAGCACAAAGAACCCTGCCGAGTCGGGGCTGAACTTTCGGGGAATAAATTGATTCCTCGGCAGTAATTTACTTCGAGGACTTATATCTCTGAGTGCTGTCGAAAGGCGTTCTAATCTGCCGTTTAAGATGAAAGCCGCGGTACGGCTGCCTTACAAACAGATAAGTATTTATTTAGGGATTGCTATTCTACTCTGGGTAATACAAAACCTACCTTCAATTGTGAAGCGATGCTTAAATCGCGTAGCTGTCAAAAATAATCCATACAAATTTAGCTCCGGGCGATAACGTTTCTCACCCCCTAAATCTAATCCGATTTTCACGATATTTGAATTTTCTTTTCAATTAATATTTTCTTGTAAAGGAAAACGTACAGACATAGTTTTTTTACAATATCTATAACATATTCAAAAAACCGGGCAAGAGCATGTCGGACCATGCTCAGTGTAGGGTTCCGAAGCCATTAAGTACTACAAACATAAAAATCAACAAGTAATTACTAATTTTCTATTTCAAGTCAATTGGTGCCGCCTTAGATGATTTTAGTAAGTATAAACACTTTAATCGCCTGTACCTCAACAACCAATGATTTCTAATTAGTCGTGATAGGTTTCCTTTAAAATTCGTTATATGCTCTTTAATTTAAGATTTTTTTCAGATTTTTAGTACTTACTTGTAGTTTAGGGTATAGGGTGGGAACCTTTGAGTCTACCAAAAATTAGCGCTTTAAAGCTTAATATTTCATAAACCCGTAATATCTTAGAATTACCTATCCAACGACACCCCACACTATAGGGTAGACGAGACAAAAAAATACATCCCCACGTTACGTGTAGGGGAAGTAGGTACCATATTTTACTTTATTTTTTACATTCTATTGTACCACTTTGTTGGCGTGACTAATATGCATATTCCTGCCAAATTACAGCTTTTAAGTACTAAGAGTCTGCGCCAGGATGTGGACGGATGGATGGACAGACGGACGGACGGACATGGCGAAACTATAAGGGTATTATTTTGAGTCCCGGGGATAGTTAAATCCCGGAAAATTGTACAGTTCCAGAGGGAGCAGCGGTTCTACACCAGGTTAAAAGCTGGTATATAATATTTTGGAATTGGTTGCATAATTGTAAACCATGTTTTCCTCCAATGGTAAGAAACGGTCGATCCTAATGCAATTGGGTAGTGAATTATCACTTTTAACAGTAACGTGCTTGTGTGATACTACGGAAATGAGAGACATCGTAGTAATTTATACAGAGTGTCGGTAGATATGCTCTAAATTGTAATTTGCTGGAAGTAGACGGCGGATTCTGGAGCGCAAAACTAATGACGGGGACTGAACCACAGCTCCAAAGTAATCTTATTGCAGTTAAATGACTTTCAAGCAATTGTTAATGTTTATGGGCCTAGATTCTATACGGTAAAAACGATATCGCTTTTGAAGTGTTTCCGTATTGTCAACGTTTTGATAACTCTTATGTCATTTACAATAATGGCGGCCGAGTCGTAAAATATTCTAAAACACGTCAAACGCTTTATCGTTATAACGCAATAGAATTTGCTACTGCGTTATAACGATATAGCGTTTGACTGGGCCTCTATTATAGAGGCTCTGTTTAGACTTGCTCCACATTTTGTCAGATTTGTGTCTTTTTTGATAGATTCTTGTACGATAAGGTGAAATGAGAGCACCAACCAATGAGAGAACCAACAGACTTCTAAAAATCTATTTCACGACACGTTAGGAGTGACCCTGCTTCCTAAGCTTGTGGTCCTGGGTTCAAATCCCGATAAGTGCTGATATTTGTGTGATAACTGATGAGTGCGAATATTTTTTCCCGAGTCTTGGATATTTTCTGTGTATTTAAGTTTGTATTTTTTCTATATAAGTAAGTTAAGTTTTAGTATTATTAGGCGATGGGCTTGCAACCTGTCACTAATACACTAGTAAATTTCTTAGCCTGATTGTGCAGAATGTGATTACAGAATTATAAACAAATATCTTTAGAATTGTTGGTATTTCTGTGTAGCTCTGCCTACCCCACTCTGGGAATGAAGGAGTGATGTTATGTATGTATATAAGTAAGTTTATCGTTGCCTAGTACCCTTAGTACAAGCCTTGAGCTTAGTTTGGGACTACCTACACCAATTTGTGTGAGATGGTCCCCTGATATTTATTTAATTTGCTTTTCCAAGTAATATTAAGTAAGCCAAAGTTAGAACTGTCACAACGGAGGCTGTGCTTAGTATCTAAACTACTTTTTTTTCTGGCAAGGTGATGGCACACGAGCACTCAGGCCACCTGATGGTAAGTGGAATGTAAGACTCATACACATTTGAATTCTCAAGACTGCTATTTATATATTTCCTGAGACCTCAAATGCGTTGTCTCTATGCTAGTAATTTCGTCGGTTGTCTTATCCCCACACCAGAACACAACAATGCGAACTCTGCTGTGTGGCGGTAGGTTAATGGATAAGATGGTGGTAACGATCCGGACGGGACCTGCACAAGGTCCTATTTGTAAAAATAATGTGTAAAATTATTGTAAGTGCTCCACGCAACTACGTCCGACTTATGACAATTCTATTTTCGATAACGATCACATTAGGCCTTTAGATTTAATTCAAGTTTAACATCGTTTTATTGTTCACGTAATTTCCAGAATACGGACTCAACCGGGTTTTGTTCCTGAAGATTTGGGTTAATCTGGCTCCGTATTTCTGGAAGCGTTATTAGCGATATCTTCTCGGGGCTATGGCATCCTGGTACATTTTATGAAGACTTCGTATTGTTTTGGTTAATAAATTCAGAACGGTTTTTTGTGAAGGTTGTTTAGTTAAGAAGTAGATGAAAAACTCACTGCACCAATTGGCGCTGAAAATACAAAAGCTGGACTTGTTACTGAAAATACTGAAACGACTCTTATAGTATCTGAGGAGTTCAATGATTGCTCTAAGATCCCATCATTAGATCCTGACTTGGTGACAATGGGACTACCTCGGGTGTACAAAATACTTGACTGTAACAAAAATTATCACTTTAAAGCTTAATATTTCACTTAAGGATGCCTTACTGAAAAAAATATTTCATAAAGCCGCAATATTTTAACGACATCCCACACCATGGGAAGACAAGAAAAATATACCATCCCCACTTTACAAGTATAACACGTGTTTATTCTACCATTTCGTCGTCGTGACTAATATGTATATTTATGCCAAATAACAGGTTTCTAGTACTAAGAGTCTCTGAGATAAGCTGCGGACGGACAGACAGACGGACGGACATGACGAAACTATAAGGGTTAGTAGTTAGACTGTAAAACCGTAAAAACATACAGTGAAACAAAGAACGTCCTTTTTTCTTTGAAATCGGGTAAAGCGAGACCAAAAACAGCAAGCACCCCCCGTTATATGTTATCAACGTTGTGGCATCCTGGCAGCTTCATTTTTTTAACAATAACATAGCTGAGTGGGTTAAAAACCAGTTCTGTTTTAACCAACATAATAAACGCGGTAACAAACGAGAGCTTAACCGAATTAAACCTGGCTGCGCCGCGTTGATAAAAGATAGCGACGAATGGGTTGGTTAGGGAGCCTCGCCGTGTCCCTAACACAAACTTTTACCGCACTTCCACAGCTTGTCATCAAAAAAATTGGATTGGTTAAAGCGCCCCGTGTCCATAGTTCAGTCAAAGTCAGTAATATATATAAATAAATATCACAGGACAATGTCACATAAATTGACCTACTCCCTTGCTCTAGGCTCATCACACAAATATCTGCCCTTACCGGGATTTGAACCCAGGACCCCTAGCTTCGAAGGCAGGGTCACTCTCAACTAGTCTAGCGTGTCGTCCAATATATGTTCCCAAAGCCTTAAAAATGTCTATACGCCGCCCCTACGCCACTGTTTATAAGTAGCTGCAAACTTTGTTACCTTGTCATTTTAACGCCTGTAACAGATTATTACACCAGTTCAAACATAACTTTAAAGTGACAAAGCACTAAAGTGTGCAGATATAGCCGACAGTACATAGTTAAATACATCGCAGCTTCAGATTAATAGTGACCTAACTCAGAAAATTAAAATTTAGAGTTAGAACTCTTTTCTCCTGGATACCCGCATCCTTTATAAAGAATGAAATGGACGCACACTTTAAGTCCTGACACGACGCAAATAAAGTCATCCGAAAAAACCGAGTGTACTTTATAAGGTACAATCAACTTTTTGTTCTAGCGAAAAACGGTAACAATTCGTAAATGAAGCGGCAGAAGGTTTAGGACTCAAGTGCAAAGTACTATACGAGGGTGGTATGATAAGTGGTGAGCCTACCCAAGAAAAATTTTTTTTATTGTTATTTTTTGTTTTTATTTTTCTACGTAGTCCCCTTTCAAAAGTATGCCCTTATCCCAACGCGTCTCCAACTTCTTTAAGCCCTCCAAAAATATGTCTTCGGAAACTCTGCAAAATACTCCTCTGTGGCCTCTATGACCTCTTCGTTTGACATGAAGCGTTTGCCTCCGAGCCAAGATTTCATGTTTGGGAACAAGAAGAAATCGCACGGGGCTAAATCTGGCGAATAAGGAGCGTGCGGCAGTATTTTGTAGCCCAATTGATCCAGTTTGGCCTTGACGATGTGAGATGAATGGGCCGGAGCATTATCCTGGTGAAATAACACTTTTTTGCGGGCTAAACGGGGCCGTTTTTTCTTTAATTCTTCATCAAATCGAGACAATAAATCAGAGTAATATTGCCCCGTGATCGTTCTTCCCTTCGCTAAATAGTCAATGTGGATAACTCCTTGGGAATCCCAAAAAACGGTCGCCATAACCTTCCCGGCCGACGGCACCGTTTTTGCTATTTTTGGAGCATTTTCGCCGGGGCAGGTCCACTGCTTGGACTGTTGTTTTGTTTCGGGAGTATAGTGGTGGATCCACGGTAACATAACGCATAAAAAAGTCTTTCGGACTATGTTTTAATAGTGCCAAACACTCTTTGGAAGTGGCTACACGATTCTGCTTATTTTCTTCTGTTAGCAAACGCGGTACCCATCGGGCCGATAACTTCCTCATTCCTAAATGTTTATGAACAATATTTTGTACACGCTCCAGTGACAAGCCACATACCTCGGCTACCTCCCTCAACTTCAGTCTACGATCGTTAATCAACATTTCACGGACTTTGTTGATGTTTTCCTCCGTGGTAACCTCATTTGGACGTCCTGGGCGGGCCTCATCAAACAGATATTCTTCCATTTCTGAACTCGTTATACCACCGCTTTACTGTGGCAATAGAAGGTGAAGCATCGCCATATACGGTATCTAACTCAGTTTTAATTTCATCACACGTTTTCCCCTTCAAAAACAGAAAGCGAATCACTGATCGATATTGTTCTTTTTCCATTTTACACAAACAATGCCATTCGTTCTGTTTAAAAAACTATAAGTCATGAAGTAATTGACGGAATCATTTGAAACTATCAATTTTCCCGCGTCCAAGATGGCGGATGTAGGCAAAGATATTTTTAATATTCAGCCAAACCGCGTAGCTTCAAGGTTCATTACTTATCATACCACCCTCGTATAAAGGACTCTCGGTTTTAGATTTTTATGACAAAATGTTGTCGGGATCCAGGAGGCTATAGAAATAATTCTACGACTTAGAGTTTGAAAGCTGAAATTTTGAATTGGGTAAATACGCAAAGTTACCCAATTCGAAATTATAGCCTCCTGGATACTGACAACATTTTGCCATAAAAAAAATGCGTAGTATGTGTGGTGTGAAACTGTGTGATAGAGTAAGGAATAAAAACATCAGAGAGAAGTGTGGTCTGAAAGAAGATACATACATACATACATAACATCACGCCTTTATTCCCAGAGTGGGGTAGGCAGAGCTACAGAAATACCAACAACTCTAAAAAGACTTGTTGATAATTCTGTAACCACATTTTGCACAATCAGGCCAAGAAGTTGAAAAGAAAGAAGATGTAGTGACTAAAATTGAAAAGGGCATGCTTCGATGGTTCTGTCATTTGGAAAGGATGGATGAAAAAAGATTGACGAAAGAAATATACAGTGCTAAAGTGAATGGAAGGTTCGGAAGGGGGCGCCCTAGGCGTACTTTTTTTAATCAAATCGGGGAAATACTGGAAAAGGGCCGAATCTTAAATACCCGAAACCGACGTGCATGCATGACTCGATGTATGAATGTGGAAGAAGCGAAAGAGGTTTGTCAGGATCGTAGCAGGTGGAAAGAAGTGGTCTCTGAACTTCTATGAATTGGGTAAATATTGCCCTGAAGGTGCGACATAGATTTAGTGCGAGTGCCGTATAGATTTTAGTGCCTTTCACCTTCCCTGCCTACTAACATATTTGATAGCAAGTTGACATGACATGGAGTTTCATATCGTCATCGAGTAGAAAAGGACTATTGTTATTAAAAAACATAACAAAAAGCAAGTGTTTTGATATTTTCGTGTAATCATAACAATACAGGATTATACCATTTGCTTAAAGTAACTGTCGGATTCATTTTATGAGAGACGGAATATTAAAGCGGCTAAGTAGGTTATGTTAAGGTAGACGTCCAAGTGCTCGACATGTCAAGAGAAAAGATTTATTTGCGTCGTGATATCACGTTTATTTATGCTTCTACCCAAAACATTTTCATACGTTTTGGGAGATGTGACCTTTTGTTAAATGGAGTTTGTTTTATATGGTGACCATATCAAAATTTCTCAAACTGAACAAAAATGTTAGTCAATTGGATTATATGAGTAAATATCAGATGCTTTAAATTTAAAATACTTAAGTTGTATATTTTCAAATTGGTAAGTGAAATATCGAAAGTCAATACATTTCTCATCGCTAAAATGAGTTGGTGATAAAAGTAATGTTGATTTTATTTTATTTATCGCAATTCAAAGTATTTTGACAACTACTAATCCAGCGACGAGTTCTAGGACATCTACCTTAATCCTGTTCCTGTTTATTTATTGTCGTTTTAAGTTCTTTATTTCGTTACATGCGATTATAGGGTTTTTAAACACACCTCCACTATGTTGGTACTAAATTAACCCATGATTCTCTTAGCACTACGCGGAATCCATCACCTCATTCGGAATCGGACCATCCTTTCAGCATCTACGAAGGCACAAAGAAACATACATTCATGGAGGTCCAAAGTTTAAGATAAGATAAGATATAGAGACATTTATTCGCAACAATACAAAATTACATTTCATAGATACAAAGAAACAGAGACACAGAGAAACTGTTGCGAAACGGTCCCAACTCAGCATTAGCTAGCCGTAAAGCCAGCGCTGATCTTCCGTTGGAACCGCTTGGTGAAGAGACGGAAATTGACACTTAATAAAAAACAACGTAAAAAGAAAAACCACATGGGTTATCATAAAAGTTAAACAACTATTTAAACAACATACATACATACATATTATCACGCTTTTATTCCCAGAGTGGGGTAAGCAGAGCTTCAGAAATACCAACAACTACAACAAGAGTTGTTGGCAATTCTGTAACCACATTTTGCATAAACAGGCTAAGATGTTTACCAGTGTATTAGTGACAGGTTGCAAGCCCATCGCCTAACAGTACTAGAAGCCCTCATTCCCTTTGTCGATTCTTACGACATCCCCGGGAAGACATGGAGTGGCACTATTCTAACCCGACGGGCAACGAGGCACGTGCGGTTTTGATTATTTTTTTATAATATTTTCTTTTTACACGGCTACTCTGTGACGATCGAGTCGATCTATTTAAAGAAAATAAAATATAATATGTAAATGAAAAAAAAAATACTTGTCTACGGGAGGTTAAGTCAAAGTATAAGGGTTGACTTGAGCTTATAATCTGTGGCCAAAGTAAAGTACAAACAAAGCAATACCTATCCAAAAAGCATTACGCTTCTTCTAAAGCAGTCTGGAATAAAGGACAAGTGAATTTAAAAAAATACTGGCTACTCATAATTACAGCAAAATGTACGATTACCAACGTTAAGATCGCACGTAATCGAGGATTGCACTTTCCCAAAAACCAATTCAATACCAGACTCCACGAATACCTTATTAAATTGACTCTTCAGGCAGTTCTGGGCCCTGAACGAGCCCACTGCGTCCTGCTGATAACAGATAGACAGTAAACAGCTTACACGTCCGTAACTCGACGCTTCTTTACGACTGCTTGAAACTCGTAAAAGTTAATGCTTAGCCACAGTTTATCTAGCTACCAGTGGATCTACAAGTTTATATTTATTTTATTGGTAAACTGGTGAATACCATTGAGGTGTTCTATCCTAGTCTGTCTGTGTACCATCAGGTGACGTTACCTGCCTGTGTGTGCATGTGAGTTTGTTTGTTCCTCAGACAAAAACGGCTGAACAGATTTGGAAAAAAGTAGTCCCCGCGAGTCCGTCCATGTAGAAGTTATCGTTCTGTCCAATATCCGGGGTAAAAAGTAGCCAATGTCCTAATCCAGGTCAGCATCTATATGTGTGCTAACTTCATCCCGATACGTTAAACTAATCTATAATAAAGGAAAAAGGCAAGATGGATAAAAAAAATTAAAACTGGTTTATTCAGTAAATTGGCCGCATGGGCACTTTTACACGTCAAAATTCTATCAGCGCTTCCCAAGAGGAGACCACTGCTGATAGGAAAGGCCGCAAGAAACTCAGCAGTCTTTGGGTTTTTTAAAACCCCAGGTTAAAGCTGAGGAGTGAGTGGAACCGCTGTTTTCTAACTGTTATACTAAGTAAAAGCCACATCTTAAAGATTATTGGCAGTTTAGATTAGGTTGAACTAATTATTTCCCCGTTAATAAAGAGAAGTGCTGCGTTAACGAGCTTTTCGGCCATTTTGCCGAGATAAAAATAATAAACATAAACCTGGAGAGCTTCTTAGGTGCTTGAGTATTTCAGCTGTCAAGTCAGCCGTAATAACTTGTTTTATGTTATACTAAATAACGCCCGTGACGTTGTATGTACGCTTGGAATTAGTTTCCCGCTTTTCCCCCATTTTTATCCTTTAAGGGATGAATTTCCAAAAATCTCTTCTTAGTGAACCACTATAGGGTATTCAAGGAATGTTCCTTCCAAATTTCAAGCCCCTAGGTCCAGCGGCTTCGGCTGTGCGTTGATCGATCAATGAACTAATTACATACTTAACATCACGCCTTCATTCCCAGAGTGGGGGTAGGCAGAGCTACAGAAACACCAATAACTCTATAACGACTTATTTATAATTCTGTAGCCACACTGCACAATCAGGACAAGAAGTTGACCAATTAGTTTTTTTCTTTTATATTTGACATAATAAATAATACTACATATTAAATAGTTTTTTTCATTTGAAAGGAAACGACAGGTTTGTTTGACTTTATATGTTTATTTATTTTCCTCTATTGTATGTTTGTTTTGTTCAAATCTCAGAAGCAAACGATCTTAGGTACTGGTCTTCATTTCAACCCCTGTCGTGGGCGTAACAGGAAAGGAAAGAGAGGCAATCGACTGAATAAATTGAGCTAAACAATTTAATATGCGCAATGTTTTTTTTTATAAAGTTCAATAGTAAATTAAAGTGTATCAATATATATAAACTTACTAGCGACCCGCCAGCAGCTTAGCCCACTGCATTTTTTTTTATAAAAAAAAAATAGTATCCTATTATACTTTTAGTACCTCCCAGAATATGTGTACAAAGTTTCATGATGATTCGTCAAGTAGTTTTTGCGTGAAAGCGTAACAAACATCCACGCTTTCACATTTATAATACTAATATTAGTAAGGATTAAGAAGAAAAATCACTTAGCCAATGTGAGAATTGGATGGATCAACTTCTTTTTGTTTTTATTCTGTGCCGTAAGCCAGAAGACAATTGTGATAGATAACTGGTCATAATATATGAATCACTTCTTATGTTTCGTCTTGGAAGAACACCAATAAACTAATCAGCTTGCAATTGCCATAAAACCTGATTTTTTGTGAAATTATATACTTCGAAATCATAGTTTTTAAGAGTGATCCAAGAGACATCACCTTAGTACAAAAAACAGTACACGTATACGACAATACAATATCTATAATAAATGATAGATATGATACGACAATATGACTGAAAAAGTTTTGAGTATGATTTTGGAGGGTTATAAAGCAAGAGGAAGATCTATAAAGACTTGAATGGATTGTGTGAAGAATGATATAAGATAAAAAAAAAAAAAACATTTATTCCGCTAAGAGGGAGATGACGGGTAATGTGTGGAAGAAAAGACATTCTGCGCTGACCCCAAATGATTGGGATAAGGTTAAGGAGACGATGACGTTGATAATAAGTATGACATTCTTAAACGCTTCTTTAGCAATCATACATCACACTTTTAGAATTATAGTGACCTAATTTAAACATTTTCAGATTTCGATTTCGAGTCATAAAAGTACTATAGAGACCTAAATCGAAATTCCGAATATTTGGATTAGGTCACTATAATTTTAAAGATGCGACATATTGGCTAATCAGCGCCGATAAAAAAAAACGAAAGTAATTTTATTACATAAAAGGAGGTCTCTTGTTAAAAAAAATATTTTGAATCGAAAACTAAAAGAAACTACCGTCAAACTAAACCACACCTTATAGCACAGTCAAAGGTTCCAAATTTAAATGACGACAGTTGTCACCAAGAATTTGGTTACACAAATTTAAATAATTTGCACTCTATCAGGCAAACGATAGAGTTTAAAATGGCTGAAGTAAAGAGAAGATTGAAGGGATAAGGAGGTATTTCGGACACGCAGATTTTACGCACTGATAGAAGGGTCGCCCCTTTTACCGGAAATGATGGCTACTCTGACTTTCGCGGAAAAAATAGAATCACCGAATTTATTTAACACTTTTAACAGAACAAGTAAAAATGTTTTTTTAAGTTCCACTAACCATACGAGCACAAAAGCGAAGCTGAAAGAGATCCCTTAAAAGGATAACTTCGCCTGTAACACATTTTTTTCTTTTATCTTTATTGTATAGTTTATTTTTTAATTTATACACATACCTACATACAATACAATACAAATACTCTTTATTGAACACCAAAAATTAAAAAATTCATACAGAACACGGAACAGTACATCTAAATCATAGGTATACAACAGGCGGTCTTACCGCTAAATAGCGATCTCTTCCAGACAACCTTGTAAGAGAAATAACTGAGGACACAAATTCATGTCAGGCGGTGTAAACTAATTCGTTTAGAACTCAAACTAAATAACTATAAGAAACAATTAAATTAATTCAATTTTGAAATTAGAACTATTTATAAAGAGACTAAATATAAATATATAAAGTAAATAATTTAATAAATACATACCATATACATATGAAGGTTTTATCATGTGATGACAATGAATAAATGAGTACTAAGAATTTTAACAAATTGCTACATAAGTTCCAATTTAAATTTGACAGGAAGAACAAAATACACAGTTATTCGAGATTAGGTTTAGTTATAAAAAAAAAATAGGAAGAGCCCCGGATAACTTGTCATTTTGACCTTTATTTCTGTTTTTTTCTATTACCATTACAACCGCGAAGTTATATTTCATTTTTAACCGCGTTTGCTTGGGGAAGCAATCACATTCGCGTCTCTTAAGAGACGTCTCGGGAAACTATTTCAACAGATTCATTTTTTATGTCTCGTGAGTAAACAACGTACGCACGAGATTTGGCATAGAGTTTTTTGCGCGTGTTACGTTATAATTGTATTTATTGCCATGTTTTTGCACGAGTGGACATAAATTTAACACGACAGTCGGACATCTTTTAAATCATTAGTCAAATATAACTTTATGTTTAGTATTTGACGAATTGACAAAAAAAAACGTTTAATTCACTGTGGCTACGATTTACAATTGCGATAAATATTAATTTAATTTCATACTACAGATTTGTGTAGCTACATGACCGAGTTTTATAATGGCGATACATAACGTTAACTGCACTAACGGTTACATAATGGCTGTCATTTTAAAATAATGTCAGTTGATATGACGTAACTTGGCCACTTCAATATAAAACGTATTATAGCTTTTCTGCGTGTTAAAAACGACATAAAAACGAAGATACGATGTTGAACTGATTGTCTTTTTGTCGTTAATAAACCAGACGCGTTTTAACTCCATGTGATCTTGAAGATGTTTATTTATTAAGTTAGTCCACAAACTTTAACCTTAAATACTTTCGATAAATAAGAAGATATGTTTTGATACAGTGTCACACCGGCAGATGAACTGTGTTCAGTTTTCGTCCGCTAGTCCTGTTATTTATAAGCTACATTTGCACAACAAAAAAAAAATGACAACCTCAGAACATCGAAAAAGCATAGCTTTAACCTGCGATTTCGTCATTTCAGCAATTATCTTATCTATTAAGGGGATATTTTACCTTAATTTTTATTTTAATAATACTAAAAATAAATCCTTTTTTTTTATTTGCACAGTCTGCAAGCCAGATTATATTAAATTCTATTGCATGACTAAATCAAGTTGGTACTACAAACAACAAAAAATACATGAATTTTCACATTTAAAATATGACTACAGTTTTTTCCTCAGCTGTACTTCACTTACGCCTTTTCTTCAAAATTGCGTACTATCTCCCTTCCGCTCGGCCGGCTGACAAAAAAAGCGGAGATTCGGAATAAATTACCAGTGCGACGTTCTATATCGCTTCCTATTCATAAAATAGGAAAATCATTGAGTTTTATAACAAAGAACTTTGAAATATGTTACTACTAGCTATTGCCTCTGGCTCCGCGTAGCTGTCGTTTATTGCTATTCCTTCGGGAACAATCCAAATTATTAAGACGAAAAATATACTACTATTTCTGTACCAAATTTCATCGAAATTGGTTCATTTGTTTAGCTGTAAAAGATTAACAAACAGACAGGGCTACTTTCACATTTATAATAGTAGTATTAACTATTAATTTGTTCTAAAATTTTGCATACAGCATTACATCTTTATCGTCATTACTATTAGCAAAAAATGAGAAAATTGTATGTTTCTTTAACCGATCGACTATTTTTAAACACACATGTACTTTTATCCCGGAAAAGGTAACAGTTCTCGAGAGAATAGCGATAGAATACTTCTACGTAGATGGAATCGTGGGCATAAGCTACTCCACAGTCATATTATTTTTTTACATAACCATGGTATTACAAGGTGGTCTTAAAAAATAAAAAATAAAGGTACACACATGGAACCTATTAGGGATTTTAATTTAATAACAAATGTTATATATTTTTCTTCCTAAGTATATTTAGGAACAATGTTATCAATTCGTATGAAGATTGCATTGTTATCATAAGTAACGATGAATTAGAGTTTGTCTTCCAATATCGTCGTATTACTTACTCAAACTCGTATCTCCATTTTTTTTGCTGTTGGTAATTTCATTTTTATTCATTATTACTTCGAGGCCATAAGTTTACCAACAGCAAAATAAAATGCAGATACGATTGTGAGTAAATAAGACGACGATATACTATCTCGCTGCTATATCGAAATCTAATAGTAACGTCGACAATATAACGATATAAAAAAAAACTCTACTAAAGATGTTGGAATAGAGCCTAGGGATCGATTCCACGTTATTGAGCGAGTTGCCTACAAAGCAAGATGACTAACAAGCACAATGCCTAGGAATTTTAATGACTGCCAAACGAGTTGCCTGAAAAGAAAGATGCCTGGGAAGTATTTATAATGATTTGTTAGGCGAATTTTCTAGAATAGTTTTTACTTAGCAGAATTTTAACGGAGCTCCGCTAGGCGGAGCTCATATTCCTGGATGCTTTGGCCCTTTGGGCCTCCTGCAAAACTAACATAACCTAAACCTACCTGCTTTTTCGACCTAATTAGGCAGCCTGCATTGGCTGTTAGACATCTTACTTTTTAGACGTCCTTCTCGATAGGTATCTTGATTATTAAGCATCCCGCTCATAACCTATATAAAAGCTATGTACGTTGACAATACGATAACGTGTCAAAGGCAATTTACTTAGTAAAATAGAGGCTTGGTCATACACAGATTTAGGTTACCGTCTTTCCTGTGGACACACCACAACGACAAGGACAAGTTAACGTTTTTAAGCCCTAATTTTCTGGCTAAGCCCATTCCCGCAAAAACGCCGTCAGGAGTGCTTTAGACCTATCATATAAAAACAACTTATATGCACACAAGCTCTTAACTATTGACCACAGGAGAGACAACTTTTGTTTTTAAGAGTGTGTATGACCCGGCTAAAAAACGGTTTTTTGTCTAACGTTTGATCGAGCAAGCAAGTTTTAAGCTTTTCTATAGCATGGAGCCAGGGTTGCAGTCTTGAGAATTCAAATATCTATGGGTCTCAGATTCCACTTACCATCAGGTGGCCTGAGTGCTCGTGTGCCTTCTCCCTAAAATTAAAAAAAAAAAACATAAAAATGTTTTTTTTTTATCATTATTTTCCCACATTGTTGGCGTGACTAATTTGTATATTCATGCCAAATAACAGCTTTCTAGTACCTTAGTATTAACCTAACCTAGCTCAGAGACTCTTAAGTCTCTAAGCTAGGCTGCGAACGGACGGACGGACGGACGGACATGGCGAAACTATAAGGGTTCCTAGTTAAACTACGGAACCCTAAAAATTGTGTTCAATTAAATATAACAAAGCTGCTTATGTTGATCACTGGATCACACACGCAACATTTCAACATAGCGTCACAGCAAAAAATCGTAATCTTTAATGTCAGTTAACTCCAAAAATAAACACCAAAACAACATAATCCGTAGGAATTAAAATCATTAATTTATCGCCGTGTTTTTCTTCTAATATTTTGACTTTTACAAACACGTGTCTTTATGCGTTTGCGCAATACGCTCGGCGCACTGCCAATTAGGTAATTTATAGCAAATTATAATTATGTGTATCATAGCAACTGTAACTTGTAAGCGATACATTTAGTACTATTATTATTATTATTATTTAAATACTTTTAACATAAAATCAAAATAGTGGCGGACTTAATGCTTTCATTCTCTCCCAATCGACCTTAAGGTGAAACAAAAATCAAAAAGTAGGAAGGTGCAATAAAATTACAATCTGCATACATAGATTGATACATACATTGATGTTCTTTTGGCTGCATGTGGGTTGCAACACTTGCAACTTTAACAGGTGACAAATGCCACGTAGTGCCCAAACGTCTCGGGAAAATTGGCTAAATATCACTTGTACCTAAATGTTTGATTACATAATAAGATTTGTGTGCCATGCCAGACACGCGAACATTCATCTCATTTTAACTTAACGGCCATCTGTTTAAATGTACTAAAGTAGATGGAAACGAACTTTACTAGCTATTCAAAATTTAATTTAATTTAATGGTTTTGTCGAAAATTCAAATCAAATTCATTTATTTAATTACATTTAGAAGTTTCGCTATACTGATAGTACATAGATTGTGGTAATGAAAAGGACGTGAGCACAGCTTAGCTGAATTTGAGCTTACCATTGCCAGATCAACACAACACCAACACAGCTTAAAATTGACGTATCTGTTCTTGGGGGCTTCTTATAGTTAGTGATTTCGAATCGACAAAGTATATAGGGGCCCTAGCGAAAATGCGTACGCTAACTAGCGATCACTAGATCACGTAATACGAAAAGTTACGTGATCTACCAGTGACGCGATTGGTTTAAGAGGCCGTATGTGGAATTTTGCCGGTTTTGCTTCTTTTTGTGATTTTACAGTTAATATACTGCTTTTCTACAAGTTTTAATGCACACAATGAAGTATCATTTCGGTTATGATCGAATAAAAGAGTTACGAATGAATGAGCTACTTTTTTATTTTTGTCAAGTTTTATAATGCGAGATTTACGTATTTTTTATTTTCTGATTTTGTTTTAATGTAATGGATTGATTTTGAACTGAAGTTTATTACTTTTGTTTTAATTTTACGAACGAGAGTTTTAAGTAGCCGAAATCACAATAATTTTTTTGCTCATTTTGTACAAAATTTTATTTACAACGTTAATTATTTTTTTACCCAAAAAAAATACAAAGGTAAAAAGTAATTCAAGATTTTTTAGACGACTTTAACAGCTATAAATTGTATTTTTTCTATATCTTGTAGACATCAAAACGATTCGTGAAAATGCGATATTCTAAACCTCTTACAGAAAAAATCACAAAATAGTCGCCGGTTTCAGGTCGATTAATCAAAGTAAAATAATAAAAACAAAAAAGTAGCTCATACATTCGTTGAAAATCGAAATTATATTTCGTGTTGCGCATTAAAATTTGTAGAATCAAAGTATTTCAACTGTAAAATCACGTCTGTAAGTCACGTAAATCAGCGAAATCGGCAAAATTTCGTATACGGCCTCTTAAGAACTAAACGAATATAAACGCTAGTTAGCGTACGCGTCTTGGCTAGGGTCTCTGAATTGATGAAATCTGATGACAGATCGCGTCGACTGCTTATGGCAACTCCTAACGTTTCGAGTTGATAGAAAATAGAAACGCAACTTTTGCATACAGGGGCCCTAGCCAAGATACAAACGCTCCTAACGATTTTCTTTTCTATCGCCCAAAATGTATGGGATGACATTCTCGTGCGTTTCGATAAACCACGTGGTCGACTGTCATCCCATACATTTTGAGCGATAGAAAAGGAAAACGTTAGGAGCGTTTGCATCTTGGCTAGGGCCCCTGCTTTTATTGGCTGACGAACTATTTAACGTGGTTTCGATCATTTAAACATCTAAACCAATGCAGTACAAATGAGAAAATTTCGGAAAGTAATGTCACACGAGTCAATTATTTTTTCTAATATTTATTTTATTTATTAAATGCACAAAAAACAATTTCAAGTAAGTACTTAAGTTCGTATATAAACTTAAGATTAATGTACAATGGCTAACTTATTCTTTTAAGGGACGTCTTTCGGTTAACCTGACCATGATATTATTAAGATTTTAAATATATGAAACGTATTTTGTGAAAAACCTGTAATGTCTAGGAAGCTATCCAAGATGTATGTAATTATGTATGTATGTATGTAAACTCTTTATTGCACAAAAATATAAATATTACAATTATAATACTAAATTAATGTACAAAGGCGAACTTATCCCTAAATGGGATCTCTTCCAGCTAACCCTGAAGCAAATGAGAAGATAGTACCTACCAACATGAGTCCCCAAACCGTAGAAACCCTTCATCAGTGGTTACATGTGTCCTGCACTGACATTCGGACTCGGTTTTGTTTAAAGTTAGTTAAAGCAGGATGGGTCTTAGCTAAGTTTCATGAAAATCGGTTCGGCCCTTTAAAGTTTATCAGCTGTGAATTTAGGGGCCATAATATCTGGATTTGTCTATTACATAATAGTTATATCCCAAAAGTACAGTTCTCGTAGGGAGGTCGACGCAGACGAAGTCGCAAACAGAAGCTAGCGGTTTATATCGGTTCCAACACTTCAAACAGTTTATGACTGTATAAGTATAACACATTAACGGCTTTATCAGAGAGCTCGGCAATCGTTTCGCCGTCGGCGCTGGCGCACAGCCAAACTGCGCGTGCGCGGGTGCTATTCCCGGCGAGGCCCGAGCGCGGCCGAGTATGGCCGAACATGTACGATTTGATGATGTTATAAAGGATATAATTTTTAAAGGATCATGGCACGTTGATGGCGTATTTTGCATGAAATAAGCATTTATTTGTGATATACATTCATATAATGCAAATCTACGCTTAAGGAAATTGGAAACCAAGTTTCCAATAAAACAGTTGCGAAGTACAAAGCCCCAAAAGAACATAAGTTGTGGAAAAAAAAAATAAAAAAAAAATTTGGCTGTGTCACCTTTTTGTGTTTCTTTTTTTGTCCCGTAATCCAGGAGACAACAGTGATAGAGTATCAAATAAAAATTGTTTAATGATGATGATGACGAGCTCCTGACCGATTTCGGCCACGGCGACTACTTCAGCTCCGATTTTGGCGCTCATGTGCTCGAATGTGACTCACGAAGCCTGTCTTGTGGGTAAAGGTCCTCGCACTTGCGGACACGAGAGTACACCATTAAGGTATGTGTAATTGATCGCCGCAGATGGTCGGGCTTTCAATTCATCGCGCTTTGAGTCAAGATCAGAGCGGTGTTGAGCTTCAAAGTCAAATCCCTTCGATTTGACTAAGGCTCTCCATTCTGGTCGCTTGACAGCCAGCTGCTCCCACTGATCAGATGCAATGTTGCACTTTTTCAAGTGACGCTTCAGCACATCTTTGTACCTGAGGAGTTGCCCGCCATGACTACGCTTGCCCTCCTCAAGTTCCGAAAAGAAGATGCGCTTCGCTACTCGCTCGTCTACCATACGTGACACGTGACCGCACCACCGAAGCTGACGCCGCATAAGGTAAGACTCAATGCCACCTACATTGGCTCTACGCAGCACTTCAGTGTTCCTCACGCGATCGGACCATTGGGTTTTCATTATCTTACGTAGGCATCTGAGGTGGAATCGGTCCAGCATGCGTATGTGGCGCCGATACACGGTCCACGATTCGGCGGAGTATAAGATGTTAGGCAGCACTGCAACAGATTGTTGTTTAATAAAATTGTTTACAAACCCATAAAAATGGGATTACAATTGCCACAAAACGGGATGTTAAAGGATTTACATACTTTAAAATCACGGTTTTAAAGAGTGACCCAAGAGACTGCAACGAGGTAGGTACAAAGATGAGTTGATTGACAGACAGTACTTTTTTCAGCAATCACCTTGTTAGTCAAAATTTTGATTATTGGAAGTACCTACCTAGTCGAGTGCAATGATATCCTTTTTCACATTTTATTAATTTATTTATTTATAGGAAATCCAACAGTTACAAAAAAGAAACGCAAACAAAACCAATTAAATTTGCCATATAGTGACTGAGTAGCTCATGTTTTGTTTAGTACAAACTTTAAAGTTACACACACGTGCGCAAATGAAATCTATTTAAAATAAAAAGTTCTGCTAAATACTAGCCAAAGGCAGATCGCCAAAGGTTCTCATCCCAATGGCAAATAAAACAAATAAAACATCCTCAGCCAACACACTTAGTCAGAGTCGAACTACACCCAAGAAGCTTATATAATATGACACTGGAGATTGCGCGGCGAACAACGCCTTAAAGCTGAGAAAAGTGACCTTGAATGACGTCGCTTTTGTCCCTTTCTTTAGGATGAAAAGAAAGGGACAAAAAACATGAGCGACGTCATTCAAGGTCACTTTCCTGGCTACAAAGTGTTGTTCGCCGTGCAATCTCCAGTGTCATATATATTATATACGCTTCTTGACTACACCTCACGAAAGGGATTTTATAATAAAAAAGCGGCCAAGTGCGAGTCGGACTTGCCCATGAAGGGTTCCGTAGCAGCAAGTAACATAATATAAAAGTTCGCTGTAGCTTTGATCAATGTTTTTATGACGTATTAAAAAAAGCTACTTACTAGATCTCGTTCAAACCAATTTTCGGTGGAAGTTTGCATGAACATCATATATTTTTTTTAGTTCTATCATTCTCTTATTTTAGAAGTTACGGGGGGGGGGCACACATTTCAACACTTTGGAAGTGTCTCTCGCGCAAACTGTTCAGTTTAGAAAAAAAATATGTTAGTAACCTCAATATCATTTTTGAAGACCTATATATAGATACCCCACACGTATGGGTTTGATGAAATTTTTTTGTTGAGTTTCAGTTCTAAGTATGGGGAACCCCCAAAATTTATGTTTTTTTTTCTATTTTTGTGTGAAAATCTTAATGCGGTTCACAGAATACATCTACTTACCAAGTTTCAACAGTGTAGTTCTTATAGTTTCGGAAAAAAGTGACTGTGACATACGGACGGACAGACATACAGACATGACGAATCTATAAGGGGGTATCCCTTAATTTTTCATAATTTAATTAGCACTAATTTCATTTGCCATAATGGTCACTGGCTATAACTTTCCTTTTCTCTAATATCACATACCATAATTTAATTTGCCATAAAGGTATTTTTTTGGATTCGTAAACCTGTTAGGTAATTTTTACATGCCATCGTTTAGAGCCTAATAGGTAGGTTAGGTTTGTTTTATTACAACTCTGAATAGGCTACGTTTTTAAAAAAAGGCCTTTATGGCAAATGAATATTATGGCACATTATAGTTATGGCATATAAAATTATGTCATATGAAATTCGGGCAAGCGAAATTATTTTTTATGAAATTCGGTCAAACGATAGAGACCCCTATAAGGGTTCCGTTTTTTGCCATTTGGCTACGGAACCCTAAAAGGAAGATAAACGTTGTTTATCTATGCACACACCATTAGTGCTTTAAAATGCGTTCAGAAACCGTACGAAATGACCGGCTTTACTACAACCAATTTTACTATGTGAACTTTCTTGTCTGTGGTAGTAGGTAAAACCTGTACTGTAGTTTGATTACAATATTGATATTTGTAAGGTTATGAGTTTAAATTTGGAACAGCTGTAGGTAGACAATCACGTCGGGGTCACCAATGTAGGTAGAGAGGACAATAGAGAGATCTCTCTCCAGGCGGGTGTTGTGCCTGGGGACCGAAGTCCATTTGGATGAAGTTGGAAGTGGTATATAAGTCAACCGACTGAAGAAACTTCGTTAGCGCGATGTAGCGCACTGTCAGATTTAGTTGCGTTGTCTGACGCTGGTGGCGCTAGCGAGTTGTTTGTTACAAGTTGTCACTAGATGTCGCTAGGTCGCCACACCAGCCCCCCTTTGAGACCGGAGGTTGATTGTGATGGATGACGTGCAGTCTGTGCGTTGAAAATGCCGCTTGCAAGTGCCAGTAGTAGTAGATGTCTCCAGTAGAGCTCAGAGCCGCGTTGGCGAGCGTAGCAGGAGAAGAGGAGTGGAGTGGAGAGTACACAGTGAGTCGTGTATCTGCTCCGTGAAGTACTCGTAGTAGGACGCAGTGAGTCGCGTTGCTGAATGAGAGTATTGTGCACACTGTAGACACCAGGCATGGAGATATATCAGAATGCTAGTGGTGCACAGTGCGGTTTGTCTGGCTTGCTGTGAGACTGCGTCATAGTGCTTGAAAGTCGTCAGGTTGCGTAAATGTCCATTGTCGGGGTCACCAATGTAGGTAGAGAGGACAATAGAGAGATCTCTCTCCAGGCGGGTGTTGTGCCTGGGGACCAAAGTCCATTTGGATGAAGTTGGAAGTGGTATATAAGTCAACCGACTGAAGAAACTTCGTTAGCGCGATGTAGCGCACTGTCAGATTTAGTTGCGTTGTCTGACGCTGGTGGCGCTAGCGAGTTGTTTGTTACAAGTTGTCACTAGATGTCGCTAGGTCGCCACACAGCTGTCAAAACTCAACAGGGTCTCTATTCTGAGTGACATGAGAATAGGGACTTTATTCGTTTGTCTATGATTAAAAAGAACATTTGTCTTGACGGAGGATCGAATTGCCGCCATTATTGGTGTCATTTGTTTGTTGGTTCTTTGCTGTTACAAAAGTAAGATGGTTTAAAGTTGTTTGTTTATTTGGTATATGTGTCTATATAAAGTAGTGTAAGCAACGCGTGTAACCCTATTATGAAACTTGCTAACACTCGTTTCATAAAACTACACTCGTATTTTAAGGCCTTTCATTAAGCATCAGTTGCATAAACTATTATTATTCAAAAAGTAGGCCGCATGGCCACTTTTACACGTCAAAATTCTACCAACGCTTCCCAAGAGGAGACCACTGCAATTTTAAAGGAATAACATGCAAAAGTGTTTACATATCTGTACCTATTCAATAGCCCGAAAAAGGAACAAATAAAATACATACATACATACATACATACATCACGCCTTTATTCCCAGAGTGGGGTAGGCAGAGCTACAGAAATACCAACAATTCTAAAAAAGACTTTTTGTTAATTTCTGCAACCACATTATGCACTAAAGTAGGCTAAGATGTTTACAAATAAAATAATTTAAACTAACTCGGATTTATATAATTTTACATAGTCTCAGTAACTCCTTTTCCTTCATCTCCAAAACCGAGAAGAGTTTTGGAGATCTCCCAACCACAACCTAGGCGAGATTGGTCTAATAATATTTTAATAAACAACTTAAAATAGCTCGTGTCCACTGTGGCATGGCTTGTTGGCAACTTGGCACCGGGGAACCACGTTCGGAGACGGTGTTCCGTAGTCGGTGGTAGCATGGTCGATTGATGATCAAACTATAACGCTACATGGACGGCAGCTACCTTATATATTGGAAGTAGCGACTACGCAAAAGAGATTTTAGGTGTCCCCTTGTCTTACAGAAACTCGTTTCATAGAATGTATCACTTCGCAGAATTTTCATTTCATAGAAAGCTAATTTCTGCTGAAACCTTAATGTTGTCAGATTATCTTAAGCATGAGTTACGTAGGTTAGGTTAGGTTAGACCTGATACGTTCGGTAAAAAGTGTTTCGATAAAATTAATGGTCACCGCTCATAGTAACTACGGTCAAATTCAGGAGTAACTGTACATTTTAGTTTTGACGACACGTTGGCTTAGTTGGGAGTGACACTGCCAGCGGTCCTGGGTTCAAATCCCTGTAAGGGCAGATATTTGTGTGATGAGCCCGGATATTTGTTCCTGAGTTTTGGATGCTTTCTATGCATTTCTCTATATAAGTATGATTATCGTTGTCTAGTACCCATAGTACAAGCTTAGAGCTTAGTTAGGGACTAGGTCAATTTGTTTGAGATTGTCCCCTGATATATTTAGGGTTAGCTGGAAGAGATCCCTTAAAGGGATAAGTTCGCCTTTGTACATCTTTTTATTTTTATTTTTTGTATTGTTTTGGTTTTTCTTTTGTACAATAAAGTGTTTACATACATACATATACATACATATTTTTTTAATTTATTTAGTACTTTACCGCAGCTATTGATACACAAATTTCGAAACATTTTCACTTTTCACATTACGGTGACAAGGTACTTAAATTTACAGCAACTTCTGAGTTAGACTGTACAAAACATCTGAGGACAATTAATGTAAAATTGACCCCAGATATTTATTATTTAACAGTTTCTGCTCGCAACTTCATCCGTATAAATTCCCATCATCGTTATTACCTCGGGAACTTTCGGGATGAAAAGTAGCCCATGTGTTAATCCAGAGTATAAGCTATCTCAGTCACAAATTTCATCCAAATTCTTACAGCGTGAATTAGTAAATTAACACACACACACAATCACATACTTTCGCATTTATAATATACTCGTAGTAGGATAGGATTCATACTTTTGTATGAAAGATGCGATTTCGGGCGGTTACTCTATAATCGCATTGTTGACTTATCCTAACGTAAGCGACGCATGCGTTTCATGCACGTCTTTAGTGATATTGTAATTGAAGCGACATACGTTAATAGACGGCGTACGTCACTCCACGTTGGTCTATTTATGGACGAAATAATTGCATCGATGTCTTTCATAATAGTTGAGTAATTAAAATGTGTAACATTTAATATCGACGATCTTTTTAGGGTTTCGTACCCAAAGAGTGACAATGGGAACCTATTACTAAGCCTCTGATGTCCGTCTGTTTGTCTGTCTGTCGACGGACTGTATCTCATGAATCGTAATAGCTAAACACTTAAAATTTTCACAGAGTAGCCGTGTGAAAAGAAAATATTATAAAAAAATAATCAATACCGCCGTGCCTCGTTGCCCGTGTGGTTGCCGGGTTAGAATAGTGCCACTCCATTGTCTTCCCGTGGATGTTGTAAGGGGCGACTAAGGGACTGAGGGCTTCTAGTACTGTTAGGCGATGGGCTTGCAACCTGTCACTAATACACTTGTAAACATCTTAGCCTGTTTATGCAAAATGTGGTTACAGAATTGCCAACAAGTATTTGTAGAGTTGTTGGTATTTCTGTAGCTCTGCCTACCCCACTCTGGGAATAAAGGCGTGAAGTTATGGATGAATATTAAAACAAGTAAACATGTTGTTCGTATTCTTGTAATCCGTGTGGGTATAATACAACCGTAGAAATGACTATACTATCCACAAAACCGAGAGGCGAGTCAGGTCATAAATCATATTGTAGTTGTTGGTATTTCTGTAGCTCTGCCTACCCCACTCTGGGAATGAAGGCGTGATACTCGTAGTATGTATGAATGTATGTAAATAAATCAAAGTAAGAATGAAATCGGTACACATACAAAAAAAATATTATCATGCGGGCGTGGTACTTTATTTATAGATGTTAATTATTTTTTCGGTGAGTGAAGACACTTTCACATGTTTAAGTCTACCATCATTTTTTAGAGCGCTGTTGGGAAGAAGCGATGCAAGAAACTCAAGAGTTTCAAATAAACTCGTCTATTAAATGATATAACTGAAGCTTGTGTTACATGAAACTGATTATACATACATGTACAATTATAATAATAGTGTTGTTTAGGGTTCCGTAGTCAAACTAGGAACCCTTATAGTTCCGCCATGTCCGTCCTTCCGCAGCCTAGCACAGAGACTCTTAGTACTAGAAAGCTGTAATTTGGCATGAATATACATATTAGTCACGCCAACAAAGTGGTACAATAAAATGTGTTTTTTTTGTGTACCTATCCTACACGTAACTTGGAGATGTTTTTTATTTCTCGCCTACCCTATAGTATGGGGTAGGTCTTCCAAAAATATTTTTTAAAGGAAAACTATAATAAGTAGACATCATCGGTTCTTGAGATACAGGCGATTAAAGTGTTAATATCTACTAAAATCATCTAAGACGGCACCAATTGACGTTAAATAGAAAAATTAGTTATTACTTGTTGATTATTATGTTTGTAGTACTTAACGGCTTCGGAACCCTACACTGCGCATGGTCCGACATGCTCTTACCCGGTTTTTAAGAGAAGGCAAAGGGACACACATGCCACCAGCGATCTATTTCACCACCTTGACAGTGACACGTGACAAGTGACAATTCGGTATACATTGCAAAGTTAACACGCTGATATATCACTGGGTTTCATATAAGCTGCGCCATGTACACTGAAAAGTCACCCGTCACTTGTCATTGTCAGTATGGTGAAATAGGGGGTTGATGGTGAGCGAGATGATGATGCTGTAGTGTACTTTAAATTAACAATACCAGGTAGGATTTTTATTTTATGTAAGGCAGAGAAGTTAAAAAAACAATGTTTGTAGGGAAAAGTACTTTGTTCATTTTGCAAGAATAAAGTTCCGTATTTAAGGAAACATAAGTAACTAATAACCATTAATGTCAAGACTAGAAGCCAACACCCTCGTCGTAAAGTTAACTTCGCTTTGGATGATTCATTACATGTATGCGACCAGGCCATGGGTTTACAATTTAACTAACTGTACTTAATACTTACATCAAAGATATATAAACTGGGGTCTATTTCACGCAAATTACCTAGTCATAGTTAAGCTCTAAGCTTGCACCATGGATACTAGATATCGATAAACATAAATAGTAAAGAAATACATAGAACACATCCACCTCAGGAACAAATATTTGCGTTCATCGCACAAATATCTGCCCTTACTAGCTTTGAAGGCAAGGTCACTACCAACTAGACTAACGTGTCGTGAAAATTACCTTTAAAGATACCTAGTAGGTAGTTTTTGAAGAATCAACTAAAGACACGCGAAAAGATTGTAATGTTTGAAAAATAAAAGTGTCGAGGCTTTTGTTTCTACTCGCGTTTTAGAGTGTGACAGTTTAAAGTAAAAAAAAAATAAAGATTCAATTAAAAACATGCAAAATGTTTGAAAAATAAAAGTACCAACAATAGAGTTTAATATTTTGAAGGAAAAAATATCAAAATTAATATCGAAATAGACGTGAGTGTTACCTATGGATATTGAAATCCAGATCGCTGAACGCTAATGACTTAAGCATATTATGTAAAAAGGACCATAGTTAAAAGCGTAGTTAACCATACATATGGGTCATACACAGATTTAGGTTACCGTCTTTCCTGTGGACACACCGAAAGTTAACGTTTTTAGGCCTAATTTTCTGGCTAAGCCCATCCCCGCAAAAACGCCGTCAGGACTGCTTTAGACCTATCATATAAAAACATAACTTATATGCACACAAGCTTTTAACTATAGACTACGAGTGTGTATGACCCAAACAACGAAAAGCCCCTCCAAATTTTATGGCTAATTTTCGTTTCACAACGGAACATTTTCTTAGAAAATTTAATTGCGTGATTAACTCACTCAATTATATTATCATTGAAACATTTCCGTTGCACGACGAATACTAGCCATACAATTTTCAAGAAAATACATAACAACAAATGAAGATGTATGTTAAGTTAGTGATTTAAGAAAATGGACAAATTGACGTATCCTTTCGCGTCGATAGAAAATAGAAACGTTACGTTGCATTTGCATCGTGATGGCAACGCAATTTCGAACATAACATTACGCCTTTATTCCCAGAGTGGGGTGGGCAGAGCTACAGAAATACCAACAACTCTAAAAAGACTTGTTGATAATTCTGTAAACACATTTTGCACAATCAGGCCAAGAAGTTTACTAGTGTATTAGTGACAGGTTGCAAGCCCATCGCCTAACAGTACTACAAGCCCTTTTTCCCTTAGTCGCCTCTTACGACATCCACGGGAAGACATGGAGTGGCACTATTCTAACCCGGCAACCACACAGGGCAAATACAACTACGTAAATCTCGCTTCTCCTTTTTACATAAGGTACCTACTATTACTGTGCCCAACAGGGTTACATAATTATGTTTAACTTGCGTATTTGTATGTACATAGTTTGTAAGTTGCATGTGATTTTTATGCAAGAGAATTTATGGATACGAATATTAAGCAAGCGTCCATCGACCTCAGAACCCCCTTACCATTAGTGTTGTCTATTTTACCGTCCTGATAATTACAGGTGACAGGTGACAATTTGTTATACATTGAAAGGTAGACGAGCTCCAAAATTTCTGAACTTCGTCTAAGTTAAGCAATGTACGAGTACACTAATTAAGTTTGTCACTTGGTAGCTGTTACTGTCTACCTGGAAATAGGAGGCTTCTCAATTGCCTTCTTTGTGCTACAAAAACTTTAAAAAAATCAGGATCTAAGTACTTAGAAAAAAAACTTACATAAATTGTCCAAGTCTTAAACTAAGCTCTTTACTTGTAGTAAACAACGACAAATATAGCGTAACTAGTTGTTTCCCGCGATAGAAGTCGTTTATCACTATTCCCTCAGGAACTGTCAATTTTTTGGGATAAAAAGTGCACTATATTCTTCCCCGATACTCAAACTATCTCCATACCAAATTTGATCTAAATCGGTTCAGCGGTGTATTCGTGAAAGCGTAACAAACAGATAGACAGAAAGAGCTACTTTGACATTTATACATTTTATAATATTAGTATATACATACTTAAACGACGATACGCTAGCCTAGTTGGTATGACCTTGCCTTCGGAGCTAGGGGTCCTGGGTTAAATCCCGGTAAGGGCAGATATTTGTGTGCTGAGCACGAGTATTTTATTCCTGAGTCTTGGATGTTTTCTGTATATTTAAGTATATATTTCTCTATATAAGTATGTTTATCATTGTCTAGTACCCATAGTACATGCCTAGAGCTAAGTTTGGGACTAGTTCAATTTGTGTGACATTGTCCTGTGATATTTATCTGTGATACTTAAATACATATGATACATCCGATATTCAGGAGCAAATACTCACGATCTTACTTAAATATACCTTACCGAAAAGCGAATCCAGGACTGCTAGCTTCGTAGGCAGGGATACTACAACTAGACTAAACGCGATATCAATTACGACGTCTATTGAAAGACGCATAGCAAGCGGTAAAAATTCAAAGAATTAACCGGGTATTATAAAAATACTTAGTTTCCTTCCCCATACCTATGTAACGTAACTATCTAACTAAAAACTTTACGCATTTCTTTAGTACGCATTGTATGAGTTTTTATAACTACATTCAGTTCTCAAGTCTATCAATTGTATGGAAGACAATCAATAACCGTTTCCCAACGCGTTCGCACTTAATTAATGCGAAATTGCACCTGTTAACTGCTAACCCTTCACTGTCTTAATTATGCCTTTTGCTACATTTAACTTTTATTAGAGGATGAGGGTTATTAGTCGTTAACTTGTATTAATTAGAATTTAGGGGTTTTGCCCCTGTGGTTGCCGGGTTAGAATAGTGCCATTCAATGTCTTCCCGTGGATGTCGTAAGAGGCGACTAAGAGAATGAGGGTTTCTAGTACTGTTAGGCGATGGGCTTGCAACCTGTCATTACCAACAACTCTTTTTGTAGTTGTTGGTAATTCTGTAGCTCTGCCTACCCCACTCTGAGAAGCTGAGAAGAAGTGCCGCAAGAAACTCAACATAACCTTTTTTAACATATTATAAACGTCGGGGGTTCCACTCGTCAGCCTGGGTCCGCAGCCGACCGTGCCCAGAAGGTGATTCTCTCAACACAGTGCTGCGTCGATCTTAATGGTGAAGTTTTATCTGAAAAGTTTAAGAAGTCCCGTCGGAGCGTACCAAACACATTTTGGCGCGTGCCTTCTCAATTAGGCAGCAGGCAAAATGTGTTTTGTACGCTCCGACGGGACTTCTTAAACTTGCCAGATAAAACTTCATCTTTAAGATCGACGCAGCGCCGTGATGAGAGAATCACCCCCCAGGTTGCAAGCACATCGCGTATCAGAGTCAGCCCTTATTCCCTTAGTCGCCTCCTACGACATCCACGGGAAGACATGGAATGACACTATTCTAACCCCCCAGGCCATCAAGTGCCGGACATACGCTTTTCTTAATGAAGATTACGTTTTTTCGGCACTTGCAATGGAAACTTTGGGACCGTGGTCTTCCGACACCATGAAGTTTGTTAAAGAGGTGTCGGAAATACTTATTTTGGCGGCGGGCGATCCTAGAGCGGGCTCGTTCTTTGCTCAGCGGCTCAGTCTGGCTGTGCAAAGGTGGAACGCGGCCAGCATTTTAGGGACCATGCCACAAGCGGGTGAACTGCAAGGGTTATTTTATTTATAGGTAGTATTTTAAGACTTTTTTTTTTGGAAAGAAGTTGTATAATAAATATATGGGTATTTTTCGTAACACGGACATCGTAACTTTTTAACATAGTCATTGTGTAAAAGGGACAAACTAAGACAAAGTAAGTCTCATCCGGCTTTTATACTTTATAAAGTAAAATAATAATAATACTTATTCTAGCATTACATAAGAAAATTATAAAACACCTCAAAAATCACAATCACGAAAAAAATATTGACACAATGTAGGATAATAATACAAAGATAAAATTATCTCCTCCGGTAGTTTTTGGCGTATTGAATTGATAACATAACCTTCAACAACGCAATAAGCGAAGAATTATACTTATTCATTCGCGTAACTTGTTATTGGTCATTATAAAATAACTGTAAGGAAATTGTATATATTAAACCTAATTTTAAAAACACACAAGGCAACCACATACACCCCGGAAAAAACAAATACACGTAGGAAAAGGACTAAAGAAATCCACACTCCGACAGTGAAATCTGTATTTGCAAGGCGACAACAAGCAGCACGATCTGCCAAACTGTATAATCTTATAAATAAGCACATTGATATTTATTCCTGTAGCACATATAAGTGTAAAAGTATCTTAACTAAATGGTTAAAAACTAAAAGTTATTTTGATATTGAAAATTTACTTACATAAACGCACACGCACGCACACACACACACACACACGCATACACACACACACACACACACACACACACACACACACACACACACACACACATACCTTATTTAATACGAAATGTTTCCTATTACTCTTAAATTTAAATTTATATTTAAGTTATACCTATACCTGCACCTAAGCTAAATTTGTAAGTCACTACATGAGGAAGAGCGGTGTTCTCTTAGCACAAGTATCTAGTATACTTAAAAAGAGGCACCAGCACAGATACTGTAACCTAGCTTAAGTTACTGAATAAACAATTTTTAATTTTAATTTTAAAATATATTACCACGATTACTTCCAACTACACATATCGTTTACGCATAAAACATTGTCAATGAAAACAAGGAAGATACCCAACAAAGGAATATGAGTGTAATGTAATATGAAATAAATATGAATAGCAGTTTGATATAATACGTAAATTAGCCGTGTTATACATTTCCCGACGCAACACGACTAATGACACGTGGAAAATGTAGAACCCGGCAATTTTACTTGTTATGTCACACTGCTCAACATTCAATTTTCTCGAAAGCATGTGTACCTACGTACATAATAATTAAAGGGAAAGTGTACCTTGTCAAAAGAGACGCGGTGACCTAGAGGCTTAGGGGTTTGACTCGTGATCGTAAGGTACTGACTTCGAGTTCCGCGGTCACCATGTATCCATGAGTTTTTCTACTTAAGTGCATTACCTGTTGTTATTACCTGGTTAGCTGGAAGAGATCCCTTTAAGAGATAAGTTCGCCTTTGTACATTATTATCTGGTATCTTCATTGTATTGTTTCTGTTTAATTTTGTACAATAAAGTGTTTACATACATACATACATTACCCGATGCTCTTCTTTCGTGTGTAAAAGGGTAATTGCACAAAAGATCCTAAAGGGGTCGAAGTGTACCCGAAACAGCCCACCTGCAGGATAAGTTAAGATGTACTATATCAAATAGTGTTCTAACATCACAGCTTAGCTATTAGCTTTTAACGGCACGTTAGCCTGGTTGGTGACAGGGTTTGAAGCTAGCGATCCTGGGTTCAAATCCCGGTAACAGATATTAGTGTGATAAGCACGAGTATTTACTCCTGAGTCTTGGATGTTATCTATGTATGTATTTCTGTATATAAGTAAGTTCATTGTTGTCTAGTAGGTACCCATAGTACAAGCAAAGAAGGATTATGCTGTAGCCGTAGGACGCGTCGATAGAGTCCGCTATATTTAAATATTATATGTATATTATTAAGGTTAAAGTTTAGAATATTATATTATATATTTCGAGTTATCCGTGTCGTTACCGGCTTAGGTGCCACGCCATCTCTTCCCGTGGATGTCGTAAGAGGCGACTAAGGGAATCAAGGCTTTGGGCGATGGGCTTGCAACCTGTCACTAATACACTGGTAAACATCTTAGCCTGATTGTGCAAAATGTGATTACAGAATTATCAACAAGTTTTTTAGCTCTGCTTACCCCACTCGGGGAATGAAGGCGTGACATTATGCGTGCTTTGTCAACAGTGTATTAGTGTCGAGGTATATTGTTATCACATCTTATGTAGTATGTGTTGACAAATTTCACATCAGTGGGATTAGTGCTGAGACATGTATATTGAAATGTCACTTGCAGGTCGTTGATTGCCATCTCTTTGCTACAAAAGCATTTTAAGAGCACTAGAGTAGATTTATTTTACTGTGTCTATATCTAGTTTACGAGTTTCGTATATGTAAATAGTTTTATTTCGAAATTTAAATACTAGCCTGATTGTGCAAAATGTGGTTACAGAATAAGCAACAAGTCTTTTTAGAGTTGTTGGTCTTTCCGAGCTCTGCCTACCCCTCTCTGGGAATGAAGGCGTGATGTTATGTATTTATGTATCTTATGTAGTGTAGTGTAGTCTTACATATTTCTTACGTAGCATATCCGTTTCCAAATTGACCTATTAAAGCTAAATATAAAGCCTGGCGTAAATAAAGGTGTAAGCAGAAGCGTCGGTTGAGGCGGAGCAGGAGCGGGTTCGCGTGGTTCACGTAAACAAACGCTGCGCACGCGCAAGTCACAGGCGGTAGCGGGGACCATACAATACAATACAAATACTCTTTATTCTATTTAGGACGCTGTGCCTAGTCAGTCTGGATCGCTACCCGCCAAGCAACAGTGTTCGCATTGTTGTGTTCCGGTGTGGGGATAAGACAACCGGTGAAATTACTAGCATAGAGGCATTCCATCTTGGTCCTCAGGGTTGGTAACGCATTTGAGGTCTTATGATTGTAGTCTTGAGAATTCAAATATCTATGGGTTTTAGATTCCACTTACCATCAGGTGGCCTGAGTGCTCGTGTGCCTTCTCATAAACATAAAAAAAAAAACAGAACACGGTACAGTATAATTAAAACATAGGTGTAAAACAGCCGGTCTTACCGCCAAGCAGCATTGGATAGAGAAATAACTAATTCCTTTAGACCTCAAACTAAACAACTACAAGAAACGGGTTACTAATGTCTTGCACAAAATTTATTCGCACATTTTCGTTTCGCATAGCAACCATTGGCACAATCATCATTTCGCACAATTGCTTTTTGCCTAAATTTCTTGGCACACTATCATTTCGCACAATTTTCTTTGGCAGAATAATACATTGGCATAATGTTGATTTTGTATGGCATACTAAGTTGGCATAAAGTTATAAAGCAGAATAATATTTTACTAGGTACTTCATCCGGGTCCATATTGGCTCATATACTTACAATTTTAATTTAGATTTAGATTTAGATTTAGAAGGAAGTTTTTCTGGGCAGATAAAAAAGAATAACCTCGAAGGCCAAGGCGGGAGCTGAGCTCCCGCCTTGGCCTTCTAACCTAACCTATCCGAGTCGGTTCTGCCCTGATTCGTCTTGTTCATTCGCTACAAATAAGGAAATTCTGTCTCCCGTAGGTAATACGATATTTGCCATATATTATTTGTATTATTATATTGTGCTACAGAAAATTCTGCGATATAAAATTCGGCGGAATACATATTGTGCTACAGAAAATTCAGCGATATAAAATTCGGCGGAATACATATTGTGCTACAGAAAATTCAGCGATATAAAATTCGGCGGAATACATATTGTGCTACAGAAAATTCTGCGATATAAAATTCGGCGGAATACATATTGTGCTACAGAAAATTCAGCGATATAAAATTCGGCGGAATACACATTGTGCTACAGAAAATTCAGCGACATAAAATTCGGCGGAATACATATTGTGCTACAGAAAATTCTGCGATATAAAATTCGGCGGAATACATATTGTGCTACAGAAAATTCTGCGATATAAAATTCGGCGGAATACATATTGTGCTACAGAAAATTCAGCGATATAAAATTCGGCGGAATACATATTGTGCTACAGAAAATTCAGCGGTATAACAGTCGACGATAGTAGTAGTATGCTATTCAAATTTGTGCCAAATGAATATTATGCGACATAATAATTGTGGTAAATATATAATTATGCGATAGTATCATTCGGCTGAAAGTAATTGTGCGAAAACGGTTATGCGAAGTGTATTTCGGACAACAGAGATTGTGCAAGATAAGGGGTACCCACAAGAAACACTTAAAGTGGTTCGCTGCCTTTTCGTTGCAAAAATCTTTGACAAATGCTTCGTTTTTCAACCTATTCATTTGCGAACCTGCTTTTTTGTCTGTAATATTTCTGATTTTTTTATAAAACTAACCTAACCTATAAGGTTCTTCACGATGGTCCTGAAATAAATCCAGTATTATTTGCAGTTTTGGGAAAAAAACGCGGGTAGTCATATTATTATGTTTGTGAAATGAATCATTTTTGAAATGACAGGATCCCGCTCAAAGTATTTAAATTTCGAAATAAAAACGATTTATAAACAAACTAAATATAGATACACAAAGTAAAAACTCTACTCTAGTACTCTGAACATGTTTTTTTAGCAATGAGATGGCAAACAATGACAGGTAACAAGTGACATTTCATGTCGGCACAGCACCAATCGCAGGTTCTTGTGGAATCAAGATACTTTTTGACAACAAATTACAATTGTTGCCTTTTTTAACATAGAAACCATCGAAAAAACTCGCTACGTATTTACTTTTTACAAAGCATAAAGCGACAAAAATACTTTAGCTTGTCTGGGTCGGCGCCCGCTCCGCTGCCTGCGCTTGCGCCGCTCGGATCTGTTGCACCGCTAACTGCAGCTCGACATGCGAAGTGTTGAAAGCATTGCATTGTTGCATACGTGCGTTCAACGCGTGTTGCTAACCAGATGTCAAAACAAATTGATGCGGTATGTAAGTTATTTTTCACACCTTTTTAGAAGTATTTTCTAAAACGACCTCAAAAACAGAATAGACGTCCTTAAAATAGTAGGATAGGCTAAAAATTATGCATTTAATTTAAAAAACTTCTTCTTTTGGAAAATGAAAATTCGGAAAAATTTATATTTTAAAAATAAAACGGGATTTTAAGATGTTCTATATTACATACAGTCAATATATTTGATGCGTGTACTGCCGTAAAACTCCAGTGGGGCTAAACAAGTTGCGTTCGGCAATCGTTAGCGATTTTCGATAGAAAAATATATGGAATTGACGTAAGCCACCGAGATATTACGCCGGGACCGTCTCGGTGGCTTTCGTCAATTCCGTACATTTGTCTATCGAAATATAAACGCTAACGATTGTCGAATGCAACTTATCTAGCCCCACTGACGACAGCCCTAGGCAACATCCTTGCTCGTATAATAATTATTTATAACGCTAAAGTTAACGATTTTCGAAAACTTACAAAACGTACTGAGCCCCTAGCCAAGATGCGTTTGCTATCTAGCGTTTCGATTCGTTTTGTTTTTAAACCAATCGCGTCACTGGTAGATCACGTGACTTTAGGTATGACGCGATCTACAAGTGACGCGATTGCTTTAAAAACAAAACGAATAGAAACGCTAGTTAGCGAACGCATTTTGTCTAGGGCCTCTGAATAGACTTAAGCGTTCATTGCGACGACCTACCAGCAGCTTATGGTAATCCTGTTCACTTTCGATAGTTATATCTTTCTCGCAATGCATCTTCTCTCAGGTTAGACGTAATATAAACCTGAGTGTGTACACTGTGGTGAAATAAACAACTCCAACCCTACATGTTTAACCTTGACTTCAATATTAACACTGTCACCTATGTCAATATATACTTTACTTTATTTCACACCTTAAATTTAAAATTGCATTCTTAGATTTTAGCCTTTAGATTTTGTACTCTGTGCGAAGGCACGTATCAAGCTAATGTTGTTGCTTCACTGGGTCCTGTAACACAGGGAATCCTAGCTCAGGACCCAAAGCCTTGATTTATTTGTTTCATGTTTTTGTTGAATAAATATATTTCATATTTCATATTTCACTTTTTACGACTGTATAAAATAAAGTACATGTTTATTTAATAAATCTGCTTATTGCGCCACTAATTCCGGACTTCTATGACTTTGGACCTTCTAAGTCTTTAGTCAGGTGGAATAGCGTCTTCAACACGTTTGCTGCCACGTTTTTTTTACGAGAAACGCCAACGCGTTTGAGACGTTTTTTGCATTGCCAGCTTACAATCTCTGGAGACGTCTTCTCAAAAGGCGGCAACGCATCTGCAATTCTACTACTGGTGTTGCAGGTGTTCATGGGCGGTGGTGACCACTTTACACCAGAAACACGACCTATCGAGTAGCTAGCGTTAACGTCCATCATAGAGAAAATGTATGGCGATTGATACCAGCGTCCTCTAGTATCTATTTAGAATATGAATTTGACAGCGAGTTGACACTGACAGTGACTATCGTATCGTCAGGACTTGACAGAAGCATGTAGTCTAACCCCATGCTTCCGTTTAGTCTACAAGAGTCAATACTTTTTTAACAATATCATGAATTTTTATCGTCATCGAGTAGTTAAGTCGGCCTAGCCAAAATGCTAACGCCACTAACGTTTTTCTTTTCTATCACTCAAAACGTAAGGGATGACGTTCTCGTGCGTTTCGGTAAACCACGTGGTCGACTGTCATCCCATACATTTTGAGCGATAGAAAAGAAAAACGATACGAGCGTTTGCATCTTGGCTAGGGCCCAAGGTGTCGTATAATGTTTACGAAAAGTAAAAGCGATTCGAAAACATAATTATGATTGAAATGTTCATGCTTGAGAACCGCCAGCTCATTTGACTAGTCCAGCGGCCACATAGATGTATGTACTTGATACAAAACCTTTTCAGTTCGGTTCCGTTTGCAAAAACCGGTTTTGGAGTAACATTTTTTTTTCATATTAATCGGTATTGAGCTAAAACCGGTTAATCTTGACGTACGTCACGCACGATAAACAAGCGCCGCTTAGTGTTTTTCTTCAGTACAAGACTTTTGGTTTCTCGACTCGCTGTTCGTGAATTAATCCGGTTAATTAAGGTTAAAATAAAGTTAAACCGGTACCAACCAGTTGCGAGCCCTGGCCGCAAATGCAAAATTTTCCTACTTTGTTGCGCTTTAATACAACTTCCCTTGTTTCTAGACGCTTGGTCTCTAGGCAATTATTAGCATAATTCCCCTGGCTAATAACGGATGATTAACGTTAATAGTTTAAACCTTGTTTAACCGTTTAAAGTTAATTATGGGCAGATCGCCTGTTAGAAAAACCTATTTAACTGTGGGGGTAATTCTTAAAAGTGGTATCGACGTCAAGTTCTTATTACAAGCGTTTTGTCAACTTTCAAATTGTGACTAAACCTCTTGGCCTGATTTTGAAAAATGTGGTAACAGAAATTACAAATAAGTCTTTTTAGAGTTTTTGGTATTCCTGTAGCTCTGCCTACCCAACTCCGGGAATGAAGGCATGATGTCACTAAAAACGGTAAAATTAAATAAATTGTTTAATATAAAACATTTTGTTTACGTACGTCGACTTTGAACTTTAGTTTAATTGGTAGAGAATAACACTTGTAATTACAGTTGTTTGCTAAGCAAATTATTTTCATTGTTCTTGTTACGATTGTTTACATTATCTTTTGTAAATGTTGTTGTATGAAACGGTTGCTAAGTGTAATATACTTTGTATTTGACCACTCTTGGAGTTGCAGTAATTAACCAACGAACTAAGTTAGCAATGTATCCTTACTTATCCTTCGACTAGTAGTCGGAGCGGTGTGAGGATAAGACAACCGGTGAAACTACTATAGTATGCAGAGATGGGCATTAACCGATTAAACAATCAATCGTCAAAAAATTAAACAGAATACACGAATAACGATTAAATAATCGTCGTTTTAATCGACTAAATTTCACGAGTAAATCTCGATTCAAAATTGGAACACGCACGGTACAAAAGATCAATATGTTGTAAATGATGTTATACAGATGTAAGCTGTTAAGCTGTAGCAATCTGGTAACGTAACTTGAAACTTAAACTTACAAAAGAAACGATTTATTCCTAATATAAATCGAGTGAAAATTAATATAATTAATTAATTGATTAACAATTTAGTCGCTGTTAATTAATCGGCGATTAATTTAATCGTGACTAAATTAATCGTAAGTATCGTAACTCCCACGACTAAGATTAATCAACCGCTATTCTTAATCGTTAATCGTTAGTCGATTATATTATGCCCATCACTATAGAGCTAACGACTAAGGGAATAAAGGCTTCTAGTACTGCTAGGCGATGGGCTTGCAACCTGTCACTAATACACTGGAAAACATCTAAGCCTACTCGTGCAAAATCTGATTACAGAACTATCAAGAAATCTTTTTAGAATTTTTGGTATTTCTGTAGCTCAGCTGCCTACCTCACTCTGGGAATAAAGGCGTGATTATGTATTTTTTTTATATATTTAACATAATTAGTAGTACAGCAGGCTGGTTTTTGGAACTCAAATTCTTGAACAACACTTTAGTGACAAATACGTAGGTGGGTCATACACAGATTTAGGTTACCGTCTTTCCTGTGGACACACCGAAAGTTAACGGTGTTAAGGCCTAATTTTCTGGCTAAGCCCATTCCCGCAAAAAAGCCGTCAGGACTGCTTTAGACCTATCATATAAAAACATAACTTATATGCACATAAGCGTTTTACTATTGACCACAGGAGAGACAGCTTTTGTTTTTAAGAGTGTGTATGACCCAGGTATCCAATACGCTGCACTTTAAAATCTGTTAAGCCTGTAGAATTAACAAACTAGGGTGCAAATATAAAAACATTACCTCCTGGACCTAATTCCTGGCTTCTAACTTTAACTGAATCTTCCAAACTCGCGTGAACCTAAAAAGCCAACCCCTCCCTTATCAGAGCACGGCCGACTAGCGCCATAAATAACGAACGCTTTGCTATTATCCCATAAATATGAAAAGCCATTAATATTTGACCATAAAGTCAGCGCTGACGCATAGACACGGGACACGCGACGTTGGAACTATTTTGAGACAATGTTTTGGAAAGCGGTACAATGTTGTCAGTTCAGTTTTAACAAGGTTTTATTAAGTGACTGGTAAAGAGCAACGTTTTCCCATATTAACTTTATGCAGGTTTTTTTATAATGATACCATTACAAACAAAACTATTTTTTCCGCAGATATCTTTATTTTTGGATAATTATAGTGCGTTGACCTATTTTTAGGGTATTTGTTAAAAATAAACTGTATTTTGTAACTGTGTGGTTGCCGGGTTAGAATAGTGCCACTCCATATCTTCCCGTGGATGTCGTAAAAGGCGACTAAAGGAATGAGGGCTTCTAGTACTGTTAGGCGATGGGCTTGCAACCTGTCACTAATACACTGATAAACAACTTAGCCTGTTTGTGCAAAATGTGATTACAGAATTATCAACAACTCTTTTTGTAGTTGTTGGTATTTCTGTAGCTCTGCCTACCCCACTCTGGGAATAAAGGCGTGATAGTATGTATGTATGTATGTAAACTGTATTTATCCAATTAAAATTAAAGCACTTAATTGAAGCGTTACTCATAATTTTATCGAGTTTCACTTCATTGTAGGGTATCTTACACATTAATTACGTAGGTGTAGATGTTTAAGATACCCTGAAAACATTATGGTTTCAGCAGAAAATAGCGTTCGATAAAATGTAACTCGAAAGTTGTTTCAATTAATTGATAGACACCTTAATTAACGAGATATTTAACTATATCCGTGATGGTGATATCGATTGTGAATCGCTACAAAACGGAAAAAGTGGCACAAAATAGTATGGAAAGACGATTTCCCTTCCCGTGTCGCCTTAATTTGCAATGTTTGTATGTATGTTCGGATCATATCTTGCAAGGAAGATTCGAACCACTTCTCGGGGACCAATTGAGCTGAAATTCGGTATACCTTAATTTTGATGACAAAACAATAACATGGCATCATTGAGCTAGTTTGATGATGGAATGGAAAGGCTGTCACAGACCCACTGTTTTGAGCTTATTAGGTTGGTCTTGACTTCTTGATAAGAAGTAAATGACCTTGTAAAAAAGGACATTCGGCAACAAAAGCTTACACCAAAAATGAAATTTATGACAGAACATTTTTTTAGGGTTCCCTAGTCAAACTAGGAACCTTTATAGTTTCGCCATGTCCGTCCGTCCGTCCGCAGCCTAGCGCACAGACTCTTAGTACTAGAAAGCTGTAATTTGGCATGAATATGCATATTAGTCACGCCAACAAAGTGGTAAAATCAAATCTTGAAATATATTTTTTTGTAGTGTAACCTCCCCTACACGTAACGTGGGGATGTTTTTTTTCTCGTTTACCCCATAGTGTGGGGTGTCGTTACTTTCAAAAATATTGTGGGTTTGTCAAAACAAGTTTTCGTTCAAGGGATCCGTTTATTAAATATTAAACTTTAAAGCGCCAATTTTTGTTAGAGTCTATTGTCCCCCCCCCGCCCCCCCCCCCCCCCCGCTACAGCCAAAACTACAAACACTAAAAATCAGAACATAGTCTTAAATGAAAGCGCATTTTACGAATATAAAAGAAAAACTATCACGAGTATGTAGACATCAAACATTGGCTCTTGAGATACAGGCGATTAAAGCGTTTATACCTTCTAAAATCATCTAAGACGGCACCAATTGACTTTAAATAGAAAATGACTATTACTTGCTGTTTGTTATGTTTGTTCTTGCCCGGTTTTTTTAACTGGTTTGGAATATATGAGTATTTACTTTCTTCGTAAGTAAATACCACAGGATCGTATAGTAAACGCTGGCAACACATCCTCCATCGACCAGGCCCTTTGTTTCCCCACAATGCCCGAAGATTTACTAGGCACATTGTTTTAAGGCTCCACAAAGGCACGGGAGACTTATTTATTAACTACTAGCTCCGCCCTGTGGATTTGCCTGGTATTATCTTAGTATACTCATACTTCTACTCTATTATTGATAGTATAAAAAAATATTACAATTACATACATACATACACGCACGCCTTCATTCCAGTGAGGTAGGCAGAGCTACAGAAATACCAACAACTGTAAAAATACTTGTTGATAATTCTGTTACCACATTTTGCACAATCAGGCTAAGATGTTTACTAGTGTATTAGTGACAGGTTGCAAGCCCATCGCCTAAGTACTACAAGCCCTTATTCTCTTAGTCGCCTCTTACGACATCCACGGGAAAACATGGAGTGGCACTATTCTAACCCGGCAACCCCACGGGCAACTATTAAATTATTTTTATTTAATTTATACAATTTCATTCCTTAGTGTAAGTTTTAGAACACCTCAACTGCTCAAAATAATCTCAAATGCCCATTTTATTTGCAAAAGGGTTTACAATGTAGTAATTATCAAATGTAAAACAAGCAAAGTGAAATAAATGGGCTAAAGCAAAATGGAATAAAAAATAAAATAAAACAATATGTTTATTAATTAAATAGGCCACAAGAAAGCTTTTTCACGTCGGTAATATAAAGTGAATCTACTCGTATACTGCCGTTTGGCCAAATTATTTTTCGTCAAATGTTTCATTTGGGCAAACTCGCTATTTTTCCCGAAACTGTAAATATTTCAGGTTTTATTTCAGGAACATCGAGTAGAATAGCTTAGGTTGGGTTAGTTTTATAAAAATGCTGAAATATTTACAGTTTTGGATAAAAAAGCGTTTGCCCAAATGAAACATTTGACGAAAATATGTTTGGCCAAACGGCAGAGATCCGAATCTACTAAATGATCGAGGAAATGGACCAGGAACCCTACAAACTTCCTGAATGTGAGCTAAAGCGTCTATAGAGTTAGGAGGGCTTATCGGGACGCGTATTCGTTCATTGTGAGATAGCCATCGAGAAAGTTGGACACGTTTCCATTGCTGCTGGTAACTGGATTTTATATTTCATGCAGTAACGGGGCAGGTGGGGTTATATCAGGGATTTTATTTAGATGAACCATCTTGAACGATGAAGTGTTTATATTAATATAATGTTTCATAATACATAACAGTCATCACTACGAGTAGATAGTATAAAACAAAGTCGCTTTTTCTGTCCCTATATCCCTATGTATGCTTAAATCTTTAAAACTACGCAACGGTTTTTGATGCGGTTTTTTTTTAAAGATAGAGTAATTGAAGAGGAAGGTTTATATGTATAATACTTCAATCCGGAGCGAAGCGAGGGCGGGTCGCTAGTTATGTATAATGCTTATTTTTCTGAAACCGGAAACTTTTCAGGATTATTATAAAACAAACATAATCTAACCTAAAGGGTTCTAGGTTTTAGAAAAATAAGCATTACTTATACAGGGTAATTGTTTTATCAGTGCACAAGTTTTAACATATGATTTTGTATCGTTAATATAATATATTACGACAGTAAAAGGAGTTCAAAAAAAATTTTTTTTTGTTGCAAATTATCTCTCTTTTACCTTCTAGTGTGGACACAAAGTCACACTAGAAATGATGACATGGGTTGTCAAGCTGTAGGTATGCGATACACTGTATTGATATTCGAAATTTGAAATTTCATTTATTAACTTACTTAACAACACTCCCCTCTCCTCGCACCCCTGCATTTGAGGGTCCATGAATAACGTTAAGTTAGTGGAATCATTGAATCGGCAATATCTCTAATATTTTTTAAGCTAGAGTAAAAATAACACAACATGTGTTATTGATTAACAATAGCGAAGCAAATATTAAAATTTTTGCACCTGTTAAAAAATTACCCTGTATAATGCTAGTGTGTATGTATTTACTTAAAGTTGTTTTCGTTTACTTATCACGCATTTTTTTTATGTTAAAGAGAAGGCACACGAGCACTCAGGCCACCTGATGGTAAGTGGAATCTGAGACCAATAGACATTTTAATTCTCAACTATAATCCTAAGACCTCAAATGCGTTGCTAACCCTGAGGACTAAGATGGAATGGCTCTATGCTAGTAATTTCACCGGTTGTCTTATCCCCACACCAGAACACAACAATGCGAACACTGTTGCTTGGCGAGTGGTTAATGGATAAGATGGTGGTAGCGATCCGGGCGGATCCTGTCCTACCACCACTAAAAAAGCAAGCATGTCCTTGCTTATTCTACTCCAAGGTTAACAGGAAGAGATCCCATATGGGATAAGATCGCCTATGTACATTATCTATATTCTTGTCTTGTAATTGTTTATGTACAACAAAGGATTAAAACTCGTACATAATATAGTGGTGGTAGGACCTTGTGCAACTTCCGTTCGGATCTTCACCATCTTATCCTTTTACTTTTGCTAAGCAGTAGCAGAAATTACTAGCATAGAGGCATTCCATTTTAGTTCTCAGGGTTGGCAACGCATTTGCGGTCTTACGATAGCAGTCTTTAGATTGTAGTCCTGACAATGCAAATGTCTTGGGTCACAGACATGAGTTTTCATCAGGTGGCCTGAGTGCTGGTTTAATTCCCCATGCGTACAAATAAATATATAGGACTGAGGAAAAGTCGTTGTTTCACTAAGATATCTCAATTTGTAGATATATATTTGGCATTTTTATGACTAGTTCTTAATAAAGAAACCCTACGAAGGTGGTTGTTTGTCAGTCGTTATCTAGGGTCCTAATCCAGTGACATACAGGTACACGGATAAAAGGGTCCAGGTTTACTTATAATCATAACACATTGATTACTTTTTATTGTAACTCTCAAACTAAAAACCAGAATTGATTTTTTGGTATTGTCGTCTATATAAATGAACAACCATGTTGCGCCAAGCATTATTAGCAACGCCTAGAAGAAACTTACGACACCTCGTTTGTCGAAATCGGGCCATACATTCAGCTTGTACATTCTCCGTGCCATTATAAAAGCCTGGCTACAGTGTCTTGAAATTTTCATTCAATACTTATCTTTGGAAAGTGAGTATAGTAGGGAGGGGCCACCGTAGGCGTACTTTTTCGAATAAAATCGGAAAAAATCTGCAAAAGAACCGAATCCTAAGTACCCAAAACCGACGTGCATGCATGACTCGATGTATGAATGTGGAAGAAGCGAAAGAGATCTGTCAGGATCGTAGCAGGTGGAAAGAAGTGGTCTCTGCCTACCCCTCTGGGAAACAGTCGTGATTTAACGTATGTATGTACTTATCTTTATAGCTTAGGTCAGTATCACAAAAAAAATATTAAAAAAAGCATACAACATTATAAAATAACACATTACATCAGCACAGGCTTCGTCAAGTCGTTTTACATAAGAATTATCATCGGCAACATGCTTCGTCAAATTATATGAACACTAACAAAACAAAATTTGACAACACAGACTTATCCTAACTAACCCCAACCCTGCATCTTGGCTGGCCCAAACGTTCCCATTACACCGGCTGCATTGCCGCGCTGGATTGCAACGGAAACCTGCTGAACTAACCACGATCCAGAACGAGGATCCCCTCTCTGTCCTGCAGTCGATGACCTAACTCCCTGACCACCAATCAGTATCAGGATTGAGGAGGTTTTAATATAGTATATGAGTCTACTCGTTGGGTGAATACCAATCAGCAAACTAACATTTGATCGAATTTCACTTTTTTATGTTAAGGAGAAGGCACACGAGCACTCAGGCCACCTGATGGTAAGTGGAATCTGAGACCCATAGGCATTTGAATTCTCAAGACTATAATCCTAAGACCTCAAATGCGTAGCTAACCCTGAGGACTAAGATAGAATGCCTCTATGCTAGTAATTTCATCGGTTGTCTTATCCCCACACCGGAACACAACAACAACTTCATCGATTGTACCTATAATTTCATTTCATCGAACGCTATTTAATGCTGTTACTACGCTGTTTTCAGGATATCTTAAACATTAATTACGCAGGTTAGGTTAGGTTAGACTTGTGACTATCAAAAAAAGTTAAGTCATGCGTCAACAAATGCCTTTGGATGAATTGAAAATTTTGTGTGAAAAATACATAAAACGAAAGCATTACTTGGACATCATCTATATTTTAGACTAAGCAGATTTTACTAACTTCTGTAATATTATTCCAGAAACAAGATAAACCGTTTTGCAGCCTTGTTTGGATCCCTGCCGAGCTATTTTAGCTTTGGGGTCAGTCTTATCGTAAATATGTTGCCAAAATCGTGACTACATTGACGAGCAGTTGAAACGGGTCACTTTGGTATTAAATTTGTATGCGTCGCGACCTGTTTTCAACGATTTTAAGTGCACTACAGAATATGGGCGAGGTCACGAACAAAAGCGAGTTGTCTTCAACTCGGCCTTGAGCGTTTTTGGTGTTAAGATAAGCATGCAAATTGAGAAACTAGACGCTATATGTTTCGACAAAAATATTAGACACAGAATTAGCGATGAAGTGGAATGAAAATCTGTGGGTTGCCAAGGTCCCGAAGCCGCTCTTACGGTTAACCCACTTGATAGTTTTAATGACGTATCTTGAGATAGGCATCAGCACTAATATTAGTTTATTAATATGGCCCGTGTGGTTGCCGGGTTAGAATAGTGCCACTCCATGTCTTCCCGTGGATGTCGTAAGAGGCGACTCAGGGAATAAGGGCTTGTAGTATTGTTAGGCGATGGGCTTGCAACCTGTCACTAATACACTAGTAAACTTCTTGGCCTGATTGTGCAAAATTTGGTTACAGAATTATCAACAAGTCTTTTTAGAGTTATTCGTATTTCTGTAGCTCTGCCTACCCCACTCTGGGAATGAAGGCGTGATGTTATGTATGTATGGTAATATGGCCCTTACGGCCGCACTCATAGACAGTTAATGACGACCAAATCCCGTGAGGCGACGCTTAAATCGTGTAGCTGCATTTTTTTCCCATTCTCCATACACATTTTTAGCTCCGGTAACGTTTCTCACCCCCTAAATCAAGTCTGATTTCCACAATGTTTGAATATGTTGTGCACTAGGTTTATACGCTTCCATTTTGTTTTTTTTTTACTTTTTTCTTGGCGAGGAAAATTTTCTAATAATATCTAAAATAAAACAGAAGACGCATGACAGAAGACAGATGTGGTTGCTGGGTTAGAATAGTTCTATGTCCTCCGTCGATGTCGTAAGTGACAACTAAGGGAATAAAGGCTTGTAGTACTGTTAGGCCATGGGCTGACCTTAGCCTCATTGTGCAAAATGTAGTTACAGAATCATCAACAAGTTTAGAGTTGTTGGTATTCTGGGAATTAAAGCGTGACTTTATGTATGTATCTAAAAGGTATTCAAAATTCGTTTAAATCTTACTAGGTTTAAGGGTTTATATCGACCAGGGCTGAATGAGGTAACGAAGCGGTGTGCGACCAATAGGAGAGCTGCACTGAGCGAGGCTAGGAATCCTATTGGTGGATGTTTTCCTTGCATTAACAAGAGTGTATTTACCTAAGTTTTGATTTTTTATTTATAAGTTTATATGTATTTATTTCTCTAACTAACTGTAAAAGAAGCTGTATTAATATATATATATATATATATATATATATATATATTTGCTTTAAAAGCTAAAATACAAGTTAGAACTCTTTTTACTACTATATTAGTTAATGTGAAATCTCTCCTTTTCATTATCTCCAACTCTAATTAATCATAAGTTTTATATCATTCCAATCTTACATAAATAAATAAATAAAACTCACGGGACAGTGACACACAAATTGACCTAGATTGACATAGTCCCAAACTAAGCTCTAGGCTTGTACTATGGGTACTACACAACGATAAACATACTTAGATAGAAAAATTAATACTTAAATACATAGAAAACATCCAATACTCAATAACAAATACTAGTGCTGATCACACAATTTTATTTATTTATTAATAACCAAACTATATTAAGAGTCATGCCACACATATAAGTTATAGGTTACAATAATATAGTTGAAAAATAACACAATTAAAATTAAAAAAGATATCTGCCCTTACCAGGATTTGAACCCGGGACCGCTGGCTTCGGAGGCAGGGTTACTTCCAACTAGGCCAACGTGTGCGTTACATCAAAATATTCACACTACTCGTACATGGCTTTAAAAATCCAAATCATATCGCTTTACGGCAATAACTATAAACATGGTCCTTCGAGCCGGATCTTTCTCCGTCATTTCACGACAATGGAGCCGCGCTCTTAGGAGATACACTCCGGCGCACAGCCCTTTGTGCGCGCCAACTGGGTCGGGCAATTCAATCTATCTCACATAGTATGATAATGCTTTCACAAATTAACGGGCATATTAAAAAGCGATCTGATCTGATGACCAGAGGCTGTATTATTAACTGTTAAGTGGCCTTTTAAAAAGCTGGGCTGGCGTCGCCGTATTTTTAGGGTTCCGTACCCAACAGGTATGACTAAAATAAATAAATAAATAACAGGACAATGTCACAAATTGACCTAGGCCCAAACTAAGCTCTAAGCTTGTACTATGGGTACTAGACAACGATAAACTTACTTATATAGAGAAATAAATACTTAAATACATAGAAAACATCCAAGACTCAGGAACAAAATACTCTTGCTCATCACACAAATATCTGCCCTTACCGGGATTTGAACCCAGGACCCCTAGCTTAGAAGGCAGGGTCACTCCCAACTAGGCTAGCGTGTCGTCAAACAACAAAAATAAAAATTACATTGAGAGTAAAGCGACCAATACAATATGCTATGTTGCCTGTAAGGGAAAACAATATACATTTCATATTAGTCCTCAGAGTTGCCTTGAGATTTCCAACTTGGGATTCCCATAATTTTCTAATGTATGGTGATTCACCATTTCGAGACTAACGATTGTAGAACAATTTCCTGTTATCAGATTATTTTACGTAACTAGTATTAAATGATTATTTTTAACTTATAATTTGACATTATTTGACGTCTAATTCAGTGACGACACGATCTTGATGGGTAATTTTTATCTGTGATCAACTACTACTTGCATATAATTAAATTAAATTTTGTCTTATTTATTTCTGTTTTATTTTAACGCTTATTAATATCAAGACAATTGTAACGCATATAAACGTAACAATGTAAGATCTTTAAAAAAGATGAATTATCAAAATATAAGTCCGTTTTGGACCCTCCGCCCGCAGGCTGTGGGTGAAATTCTCATTAACATTAACATTTGACGTGAACAAAAACGCACAGTGCTGCCAGGCAAAAAAACAATAACGTTTTACGTGCGAACTCAATAGTTTTAAAACATGTCTCAAACAAACCAATTTTGAAATGACGTCATAACGCAATTTCCAAATAAAAAATATGCACTTTTTTGATGGGATGTATCAATTACAATCTGCCTTAGTCTCCATTTACAATCAAGCGGCTTGAAAGCAAGTTCGCCTTCTTAAATGCCATTAAAAATGATGATGTAACTGATCCAAGCATTGCGTTGGCGATCAATTATGTATCCATTGATTACAACTCTATTAATTATTATTGTATCGCCATTTTGGTCACGGTATATACCAATTGTGACCAACGGATATTTACTTTCTATTTAATTCTGTTTTAAACAAATTGATCTATAACATTTTGACACTTGGTGCAATCCTACGTGCATCTAGTATAACGTACCCTTATCTATCCTAATTAATATTCATACTTCATCCATACTAATATTATAAATAAATTACAGGACAATGTCATACATATTGAACTAGTCCCAAACTAAGCTCCAGGCTTGTACTATGGGTACTAGACAACGATAAACTTACTTACATAGAGAAATATATACTTAAATACATAGAAAACATCCAAGACTCAGGAACAAATACTCGTGCTCATCACACAAATATTCGCCCTTGCCAGGAATTGAACCCAGGACCCCTAGCTTCAAAGGCAGAGTCATTACCAACTAGGCTAGCGTGTCGTCGAAATGCGAAGGTGTGTGTCTGTCTGTTACCTCTTCTCGCTTTAACTGAGAAGGACAAATAATAGTTTCTTTCCCCGCAAAATTTTACAATTCGCGAGGGAGCAGCGGACGTAGTCGCGAGCAAAAGCTAGTGCTATACTATCCTTAGTAACTTAGTCTGTCTGTTATAATTTCACGGCAAAACTACAGAAGCGATTTCGATGAAGACTGGTATGGAGATAGTTTAAACCTCAAGGGACGACGAAGGGTCTTTTACGGAGTCGCGAGGCTAGTATAATATAGCCTCTGTGTTTGAAAAACACGTTCTTAACAAACTGAATGAGTCATTTATAATCAGGCCAATAAATAAAAAAGCGGCCAAGTGCGAGTCGGACTCGCCCATGAAGGGTTCCGTAGCAGCAAGTAACATAATATAAAAGTTCGTTGTAGCTTTGATCAATGTTTTTATGACGTATTAAAAAAAAACTACTTACTAGATCTCGTTCAAACCAATTTTCGGTGGAAGTTTGCATGGTAATGTACATCATATATTATTTTTACATTTATCATTCCCTTATTTTAGAAGTTACGGGGGGGGGGGGGACACACATTTTTCCACTTTGGAAGCGTCTCTCGCGCAAACTATTCAGTTTAGAAAAAAATTATAATAGAAACCTCAATATCATTTTTGAATACCTATCCATAGATACCCCACACGTATGAGTTTGATGAAAAAAAAATTTTTGAGTTTCAGTTGTAAGTATGGGGAACCCCAAAAATTTATTGTTTTTTTTCTATTTTTGTATGAAAATCTTAATGCGGTTCACCGAATACATCTACTTACCAAGTTTCCACAGTATAGCTCTTATAGTTACGGAATAAAGTGGCTGTGACATACGGACGGACAGACGGACAGACATGACGAATCTATAAGGGTTCCGTTTTTTGCCATTTGGCTACGGAACCCTAAAAATCAGGGCATACAATTGAACATCCAATTTCAGTTTACATACAAATTATACAATTAAAAGAAATTAGCCAAACTAAGAGAGACTAACCTCCTTGTTACAAACGTACCTACAATAAACCTATTTACCTAAAACATGCTTTGTTTCTATCTGTGAAATTCAAATGTCACAATGACATTTAAGTACAAAGCATTTGAAAATGATTTTAAGCATTACTTTTAACTGTTGCTTATAGTTGCCATAATAAAAAAATAATACAACTGCTATGACATAAGGGATGTGTGGATATCTTACTTACAAGGATTAACAAAATTAACAATGGACAAACGACCAAATGAAACGATGACCCACTACAGAACTGTGTCACAGTGACGTTATAAATCAAATCATTAGAACCGCCAAACAAAACACAGTTCTGTAGTGGGTTGTGGTTTCCGGTTGTATCTAACAAGAAATTAATTAATTTTTCCAGTTTATATACTAAAATAAACTATGGAATTTTCTCTTTCAACTTCGCGCAGTGTAAAGATATACAGTAGAGAAAATAACTCAACCCTAAACCTGAACACATTCAAGAAATGATAAATGACGTACCAGGCGCCCAGAAGGCACGTGGAGTTATGTCAGTTATCCTTCCATTTCATTTAGTACCCACATATCATGGACACCCGCCGACTGCAAATGGCAATGGCGCATTATGGTTGTGACATACCCGGCGTTTTTGAACAAATCGGGAGTCGAGAAATACGTGAATATATTAGGGTAAAGGCCGAGTCTTTGTAGAGAGGGTTGAAAACGCACAAAGTAATTTATAAAATGCTGTGTTAGCTAGGATGTCTATGACGACCTTACCGTATAAGAAATTAAATATCAGGGGACAATGTCACACAAATTGACCAAGTCCCAAAGTAAGCTCTAGGCTTGTACTATGGATACTAGACAATGATAAACATACTTGTATAGAGAAATACACTAAGGAGCAAATTTTTGCGCACATCACACAAATATCTGCCCTTACCGGGATTTGAAGCCAGGACCGCTGGCTTCGGTAGCAGGGTTGATCCCAACTAAACCAAGGTTTGGTTTTTTTAAACCACTATAATTTGAGTTTTTTTATACTATTCATCACTAGCTCACGGGTATTTCAAGCTTGCCGCAAACCACGCCACCAAGTCAAGCTGGTACCTATATTAAATAACTACCTTTGTCAGAATTATCAAAATGTAAGGCAGTAACTCTGTCACTTAATGACTGAAATGACAGCTTATTAGGGTTGACATTATTTTTGCCTTTAATAAATAATTTCTATTCATTGGGTATGTTTGTACCACGTTACAAGTCAAATACAGAATCTCCCTTTATTTTTTGTATGTAGAAGATGATCAAACACACATTCAAATCTCACCCACAATAGATACCCAGCGATGGTTCCCGTTTGGGGCTGCGTCGCCATTTGCGGTTATTCAGCGCGAAGGAAACTGCCGACGCGGGAGTGGCTCGGGCGAGCGTATTTGATAAAATGACGAGTTTGCAAGGACTTAAATATACTGGAATCGGAAAAAAATATGCCTACAGAAACACCAACAACACTAAAAAGACTTGTTTATAATACTGTAACCACATTTTGCACAATCAGGCCAAGATGTTGAATAGTGTACAGTAGTGACCGGTTGCAAGCCTATCGCCTAACAGTACTACAAGCCCCTATTCCCTTAGTCGCCTCTTACGACATCCACGGGAAGACATGGAGTGGCACTATTCTAACCCAGCAACCATACAAAATATTCAAACTATAAATCTGATTAGTTTTTAATAAAGAGGCCACATATCTGCAATGCCCACACAAAAATAAAAAGCGGCCAAGTGCGAGTCGGACTCGCCCATGAAGGGTTCCGTAGCAGCAAGTAACATAATATAAAAGTTCGTTGTAGCTTTGATCAATGTTTTTATGACGTATTAAAAAAAAACTACTTACTAGATCTCGTTCAAACCAATTTTCGGTGGAAGTTTGCATGGTAATGTACATCATATATTTTTTTTTGTTCTATCATTCTCTTATTTTAGAAGTTAGGGGGACACACATTTCAACACTTTGGAAGTGTCTCTCGCGCAAACTGTTCAGTTTAGAAAAAAATGATGCTAGTAACCTCAATATCATTTTTGAACAAATTAAATTAACTTTTCTTTTTTTTTTATCCTGGTCGCAGTAATACTAGGCTTTGGAGCCTTGAATAGCCACTCCCTGAATAATAATAATAATAATGGGGAACCCGCAAAATTTATGTTTTTTTTTCTATTTTTGTGTGAAAATCTTAATGCGGTTCACAGAATACATCTACTTACCAAGTTTCAACAGTGTAGTTCTTATAGTTTCGGAAAAAAGTGACTGTGACATACGGACGGACAGACAGACAGACATGACGAATCTATAAGGGTTCCGTTTTTTGCCATTTGGCTACGGAACCCTAAAAAGGAATGGCTTGGAATGTTTTTTCTTTTTCTTTCTTTTTTCTTTCTTAGTTGACATAAAATAAATACAATAGTCATGAATCATGATATTAGTTATAAGTATCAAACAAAGCCGATAGTACCAGCAGCAAGTTCTTTACTGATTCCACTACCATCTTAGTTGATGTGTCTAGCGTCTTGTTAGGCTCATGTGGAATCAAGAAGCTTAAGCGCCAACTATCACAATCTTGTTAGAAGAAACCACCTTCCGTCTCCATCACCATACCAGCTCGATGTTACTGCAATTATTGTGTTGTTTAGTACTGGATTCCGTGAGTAGTCCTTGTTATGTAGGAATTTTTAGATGTCCAAGTCCACCAGCGCTTCGGGGGACCACTTTAACCCTGATGCCTATTTTCAGATATTCTTAGATTCATTCTACATATATAAATACATAATGTATATACAATAGGGCATGTAATACTGTTAGGCGATGGGCTTGCAACCTGTCACTAATACATTGGTAAACTTCTTGGCCTAATTGTGCAAAATGTGGTTACAGAATTATAAACAGGTCTTTTTAGTTGTTGGTGATTCTGTAGCCCTGCCTACCCCACTCTGGGAATGAAGGCGTGATGTTATGTATGTATGTATAAATACAACACGTCTCATTCCTATTATTATTCCTACCACTTCTTTCTTTTCTGGCGTCCGCGTAATGTAACAAGGTTTGCAGGTGTCGACCGACCCTCGACGATTTCGTAATACATTATTTGACGCGGCGGTTCTTCGGTGCTCTCCACATTTCTTATTCCCTTGTACATTTTCCTAGAATTGGAGTTTTATCAAGGCAAATTGCGGTGGAAAAAAATGTTTTTACTGTGTTAGTCGCATGAAGTGCCGAGAATTTGATGATAGGCCCATTTTGTGTAGGTTAGGGAATCTATTAATTGTTGGCTACATACTAGCCACGCTACACACACACACACACGCTACGCTAGCCTAGTTGGGAGTGACCCTGCCTTTGAAGCTAGGGGCCCTGGGGTAAAATCCCGGTACGGGCAGATATTTGTGTGATCATCACGAGTATTTGTTCCCGAGTCTTGGATGTTTTCTATATATTTAAGTATATATTTCTCTATATAAGTAAGTTTATCGTTGTCTTGTACCCATAGTACAAGCCTAGAGCTTAGTTTGGGACTAGGTCAATTTGTGTGACATTGTCCTGTTTATTTTTTTATTATTTATTTATACTTTCATAATTCTTCATGCTTGACACAATCCTTAGTATGTTTAGGCGATAGCGACGTCTCAAACGAAAGATATACATATAGTGATGTGCATACTCCGTCACACTCTTATACTGCTTTTAACGTTGTGACTTTCTGCCCATAATTTACTTTTTTGTCCGTCCGTCCGTCCGTCTGTCTGTCTATCAAGACCTTTTTTCTCAGGAACGCGTGGAGGTATCAAGCTGGAAATTATATCAAATACTCAAGTCTTGGAGCTGTGAAAAATGAAACTTCTAAGCCAACGCAATCAAAAGATACATCTACCGCAAATTTTCGACACTTGCAAGGGAATCAAAACCTACATGGTACTTTCCGTGAACTCAGAATCTCGAAATTTGGTACCAAGCAACGTCGTATAAAGGATAAATTGCGAAAACCGTACATTTTTAATTACATCACAAAAAAAAACACATTTTGCGATTGCAAACTTTTATGCAGTTGGTAAACTAAACGCGACCTATGTCGATGTATGGCGACCACAGTTTTTCAACGGCAAAGTCGAGTTCGTCCCTCAATACTATTTTAAATTCTTATACGTTTGTGCGGAACCCTGAGTGCGCGAGTCCGCGAAACTGTTCATGTGGTGAACTATTTTTCGTACAAAGATTGCCCTTTTTTTGTTGAACTCATTATATTCCCATTTAACGCATACTGATATAACATTGGCTATAAAGTATATCATATTTAAAATAGAGGCTGTCACGCAGTAACCCGTGAGGCGGATTTAGTTTAGGTTCGCAATTAGGTTAGCCGGGAGTCGAACCTCGTTACCGACGGTCGCCAATCCAATCATCGGGACAGCCAGCCGTAGGGGTTAGGCGATCATTTGTAGCTATACTTCGATTTACACTTATAGATAATTTGAATTTCAATCCACATACAATAGAATACAATGGAATAGAAAAACGTTTATTCGACGCAAGGGTTACATATTTAGTAGAAGAAATACAGTGATATAATAAAACTAGTTGTTATCTTCTAACAAGCGGCACTAATATAGTAAAAAAGTGCCAGTTTTAAAAAAGCCGGTCAAGTGCTAGTTGGACTCGCGTACCGAGGGTTCCGTACAAACTTATAAGAATGTAAAATTGTATTGAGGGGCGAACTTGAGTTTGCCGTTGAAAAACTGTAGTCTCCATACATCGACATAGGTCGCGATTAGTTTACCAACTGCATAAAAGTTTGCAATCGTATTTTTTTTTGTGATGTAGCTAATAATTTACAGTTTTCGCAATTTTTCCTTTATCTGTGCTATAAGTCGTTGCTTCGTACCAAATATCAAGATTCTAGATCGACTGGAAGTACCCTGTAGGTTTTGATTCCCTTGCGAGTTCGAAAATTTGCGGAAATTTGCGGCATAAACGGGTATCTTTTGATTGTGTTGGCTTAGAAGTTAGATTTTTCCACACAGTAGACTTAAGTACTTGATATAAATTTCAGCTTGATACCTCCACGCGTTCCTGAGAAAAAAGGTCTTGACAGACGTATGGTCGGACAACAAAGTGATCCTATAAGGGTTCCCCTTTTTCCCTTCGAGGTGCGGAACCCTGATGATGTGTGCCGAAATGGTCTCCACTCAGCGAAATGGTTGGCATGAGGATGTCAACTTTGCTGGTTTTCAGGGGAGCCAGGCGGCGGGTTGCTTGGGACAGCGTACCGTCTCTTACGAAGGACTAATAAATATCAAGGGATAATATAGCTATTGTACATGTATTACATATGTTGTAGTTGATCGTTAAATGAGAAATTAGTGCATTATCTGTGAAATTATTATAGGAGGAGGGTTATGTTATTAATATGTGTTTGATAATCTATTTATTAGTTTTATATGCGAATATTTATAGCTAGCATTGTTTTTGTTTTTGTTATAATTTGACACCTTGTTCCTTCTAAGGTTGTGTGGAAGAGATCGCTAATCAGCTATATGCTATAAATACTGTTGTTTACCGGAGTCTTTTTTACATAGTGTTATTTCTCTGTAATGTTTTTGTTTACATACATAACATCACGCCTTCATTCCCAGAGTGGGGTAGGCAGAGCTACAGAAATACCAATAACTCTAAAAAGACTTGTTGATAATTCTGTAACCACATTATGCACAATCAGGCTAAGATGTTTAGAAGTGTATTAGTGACAGGTTACAAGCCCATCGCCTAACAGCACTACAAGCTCTTATTCCCTTAGTCGCCTCTTACGACCTCCACGGGAAGACATGGAGTGGCACTATTCTAACCCGGCAACCACTCTGGGTTTTTGTTTGGTGTACAATTAAGTGTTTTGTATTGCATGTTTTTCACCTATTTCTTCGTTGTCTTTACCATAAAGATAAAAACAGGAGGCCCAGCAGGTCGACCAAGAGATGTACCCACTTTTTCACCTAATTTCACTGTAATAAGTTCTTTCGGATACATCCCTGTGTTGTCGACTGTACGGAACAAAACAACGCAAATTGTAAACAGCAATGCGGCACGAGACTAAATTATAAAACTTATTAACTGTATGCGGAAGTAACCCCGAAAAATAATTACACTGTGGATTCGCGTGATTCCCAAACGTTACCAGCGCACACTGGCGGACAAAACAACGGATAAACTTTATACCAAACCACGGAAAACAACGGAACTATTTTTTTGTTACTGGAATTTAAATTTTGACGTAGACGGTGGCGCCTACAACAAGTGTAAGGTTACATTGGTGGTGGTAGACTTGAATTTCCGTTAGTGATGGGAAATGGGATTAGGGTGGCTTTTTAATTTATTTAAATTGTGTCAGGGGAGCCATGCGAGTCTTTAAGTATTTTGGTTCACGATTGAAAAAGGAAATTTGTAGTACAGGCCAAGATAACGATGGCATGGATTAAACTAAAAGCTTTTTTCGATCCTCGATTCCTACAATTTACTATTTACAAGTTATCTATCTGTGAGTAGTTTTACACTGATTATTTGATTTGTTTTATTTTGTATCAGCACTTAACTCCAAAAAAAAACATGTGGCACTCGGGGACTGCCGCGGTAAAGCTATTGCATAGCATTTTTTATCAACTTATGCAATTATAATTTCGTACAGTCGTATCATATATAAGGTTCTACTAGTCGCGGGCTCGAACTCACTCGTGGACGCGGCCAAAAAGCACGCTGTCTCACCTAGCATTGTGTCTAAATGAGATAGACTCAGTTATGAGCAGTTAAGTTAAGCTAGTCTACACGCATACGTCTAGTCGTACGCACAAAAACACCGTGCCGAAGTCTGCCGAACTGAAACGACGTTAGACGATGCACGGCTTTCAACCCAATTCGATTGAAATTCTCCCCTAGCGTCCTAAGTCCGAGGTCGGCCCAATAGGGGCGCCCTTAGAAATGCTAGTGTAAAAACCCTTTACCGCGTGGACTCCCATCAGGAGTCCGCCCTCTCTCCGTCGAAGTAGTCAAAGCCATACGAGTAGCTTAGCATAGCATAGCTTCATGCGGCTAACTACGTAGGACCCCCGAAAGAAATAAAAATAAAATAAACGGCTTTCAACGCCGCACCGCTGTGCCGGTCGGAGTGGGGGGTGTTAGCTTTATTTTCGTTACGGAATTTCTTGATTCGGTCGCCGTGCTCAAAGCCCGCGATAAAAGCTATGCAATAACTCAAAAACTTTGTAGAAACTATAGTTATTTATAAGTATACAGATATTTACTTATGTAACCGCATCGAATATGCTCTCCTTTGAAATCCTAAAAGTACCGACAGTAGGTATCTAAAATTTAAACGAGATTTATGAATTCAAAAATACCGATCACTAAATAAATTACAAAATTCTACAGATGACGTATTTATAAAGATAAATTACACAAATTCAAAGCATGTAAATCACTTTAATCTAACACAATCTTTCCCAAACAATTTTATTCTACACACGTTAAAACAGGAAACAAAACCTAACACAAACCTTTTCCTTAATATATTGTTCCTGCGACCTTTTATCACGGTGAAACAATGCAATCGGTTCAAGTACAAAGCCCAAGGGTTTCCTGGACCCCGGACAACCCTTGGCGTAAATCTCATCTGTCAGATGATTGTCACATGGACCCGCTAAATAAACGATGCAATTAGCTAAAAGCTTTTTTTATGTTAGATGTTTTATTGATAGCGTAGAAATATAGGTATCATTTTAAGAAGACTGCTGTGGTGACCATAAGCTTTATAGATGTAATAACATACTAACTATGCAGGGTAATTTTTTAATAGGTGCACAAATATTAATATTTGCTTCGCTATTGTTAATCAATATCACATGTTGTGATATTTTTACTCTAGCTAAAAAAATATTAGAGATATTGCCGATTCAATGATTCCACTAACTTAACGATATTCATGGACCCTCTAATGCAGGGGTGCGAGGAGAGGGGAGTGTTGTTAAATAAGTTAATTAATGAAATTTCAAATTTAGAATATCAGTAGGAGAGGGGTTTGTTGTCTGATAAGCTGTACATGAAATTACAAATTTCGAATATCAATACAGTGTATCGCATACCTACAGCTTGACAACCCATGTCATCATTTCTAGTGTGGCTTTGTGTCCACACGACAAGGTAAAAGAGAGATAATTGCCACCAAAAAAAACACAATCATATTTTGGGTCATAAATCTAAAGTTATAAAACTTATAAACTTTAATCTTTTACTTTCAATAATAAATTTGTTAGCAAAACAACAGAAGTATTTTTTTTTATAATAAGAATTACTAGACTAGCACTTTAAAACTGTATATATTGGGGCCTACGTGTCTAAAACTATGTTAGAAATTATATTACAGTGCTTGCAAACGGTCTTTTTAGGGTTCCGTTTTCAAACTAGATACCCTTATAGTTCAGCCATGTCCTAGCAGCTTAGCTCAGGGACTCTTAGTATTAGAAAGAATATACACATTAGTCACGCCAACAAAGTGGAAAAAAAACTTAATAAACATTTTTTTAGTGTATCTCCGCTATACGTAACATGGGGTTGTTTTTTTTTTCTCGCCTATTCCATACTATGGGGTGTCGTTGGATAGGTTTTTAAAAATATTCCGGGTTTGTATAAACAACTTTTCTATTAAGGGACCCGTTTATTAAATGTTAAGCTGTAAAGCGCTAATTTTTGGTAGTGTCAAGTGCCCAACCCCCCCCCCTCCCAGTACAGCCAAAACTACAAATACTAAATTTTTTGAAGATTTAATAGGAAAACTGACATCACTATTTCTTGAGATACAGGCGATAAAAGTGTGTATACGTAATAAAATCATCTAATAAATGCCTTTAAACAGAAAATAAGTTATTAGGCTTCGGAACTCTACACTGAGCATGGTTCGACATGCTTTTTCCCGTTTTTTATTAATTAAAAAGTGTAATGAAAAGGATTATTACTGTGGGCAGATCAAATTTTATACTAATTATCAATTCAACTAAAGTAAATATTTAGGTCTAAACTTACTTTTTACCAAAAAATATAATAATATTACCATTAGTAGGTTATGCTTATATCCATATTGACCCCAGGTAGTATTATATTAATATATACCATTTTATTTTGTCCACAAGTGTATAACCCACTGGAACAGCGGCATTCCTCGAACAAACGGCCACCGCGGCGTAGTTCCGTTTTGTTTACACCTGGGGCGCGTTACTCCGAAAAATGCTTGTATTTGACTACTAATTTATGCCGTAGTATCAGCTGATATCATCGTAGTACAGAAAGACACGAGAATTCACTTGTACACATGCACATAATCCCGAAAAGCGTTATTCGGACGAGAAATTTCTTCAATTGTGGAACTTTCCTATTATAAATTCTTGATTATTTCCCAATGTTCTTTTTGTTCTTTGCAACTTGTACATTGCTTCTTTCAAATGTTTAGTCCAAGAAGTCTGAAAAAGTGGTAAAGGAGTTTTATGAAAGAAAGAAAAAATATTTAGCACACACATAACAAAATATTTAAAAAAAGCTAAAAAATAAATACAAAAATAGTTATAAATGAGAAATTGGCTTTGAGCCATTATAAATATTTAAAAATTGCCCCGTTGACCACTGTGGTCATTGATAGAACGTTTAGCAGTTTAAAGTGGATGCTTCATCTAGACGGCAATCATTAACACCATCGAATATGAAAAAAATATTGAATGTATATCATGAAAAATATTTTAAAATAAACATATAAATAGGTGCACGTTTTAATTTGTTTCTTTATTATTTAAAAATGAGGAGAAATTAAGTAATATTCATTTACGTCGCATAACATTTAGATTTTGGCAGTAACATCGATATATTTTTTGTCTATATATATATATATATTTTATATATTTTACTACATCACTTTCGTATAGATGCCCCGAAATATCCCAGGTATGGTCATCGTTAGTATTTAGCATTTAATTTATTACAAGCAGAAGCGAGATCTGAGATTGACATGAATTGTAAGACTGCAACCTTAAGACTCCCAATGCGTTGCCAACCCTGAGAATATTTTATTGAATGTTTTGGTGCCTTATTAATTTAAACTTATTTATTTGTATTAACATTTTGTTTGATTACACGTAGTAATAATAAAGGAAGCCGTCAGTGGGAGCCTTTTAGTATTTGTACATTAAATGGCAGCTTCGCAGCCATACTGTTCCCGAGGGGAAGATTAAATAAAATTAATGGCATGTTCTACTGCAGGAACAAAGGCAAAACTATTGAAATTATTTTAATAACTTTAATAAATGGAAGCCATTTGCATTAAAGTTGAATATGCATTTACACGGTTTTATGAATATTAAGTTGATTGTTAGCAAGTATTAAAGTTACCTATCAAAATACATAACGCTGTCTAGTTAAAAAATGTGTTTGTTTGTCTGTTCTGTCTTCATATTCCAAAATGATCATAACATTATTACGAGATAAATTAAACCCAATAAACAACTTACCTATAGCTTGAGCAAGTATTTACTGAATACCATGTTATTAAAAGAATATACAACCGAATTGAGAACATCCTCCTTGTTTTTGAAGTAGATTTTAAAGTACAACAAACCTGGGCCTCTATTCAACTGCGTTATAACGATATCGTTTTTGACCTGTTTCCGTATTGTCAACGTTTTGATAACTCTTATGTCATTTACAATAATGGCGACTGCGACATAAACGATTCTTAAACGTGTCAAACACGATATCGTTTTAACGCACCTGAATAGAGGCCCTGGGCTGGGATTCTACACGGTAATAACGATATCGCCTTTGAAGTGTTTCCATATTGTCAACGTTTTGATAACTCTTATAGCATTTACAATAATGGCGACTGTGACATAAACGATTTTAGAACACGTCAAATGCGATATCGTTATAACGCAGTAAAATTGAGGCCCTGGGCTGAGATTCTACACGGTAAAAAGATATCATCTTTGACCTGTTTCCGTATTGTCAACGTTTTGATAGCTCTAATGTACCTACTTGACATAAATGACGGCCGAGTCAAAACGATTCTAAAACACGTCAAACGCAATATCGTTTTAACACAGTAGAATAGAGGCCCAAGGGCTTTATTCCACATACATTGTATATAAACGTAGCTTCGAATCTGTTCTACAAAATGGAAAGATATGTTATCGTATTGTCAACGTTACGATAGATCTTATTTATGTGACAGTAATGGCGGTCGAGTTAAAAACAATACGGTATCATGTCAAAAGTAATATGGTTTTACGGGACTAGATAATGCCATAACGATGGTTACTTATCTGAAACACTAAAAACCTTTGCCAGCTGTTTCATTTGCAATAATTTTTACTTTCCTGAATTGTTATAAAATAAACTTAACCTAACCTACACGTTCTGTAAGTATATCACATTAAAAAATTTGAAAAGTTATTGGGTTCACAATAAAATGAAAATTATGGCAAATGAAACAGCTGGCAAACATTTTCAATGTTTGCGATTGGATACCTATAAAGACCAGGCAATACGATAACAATATGACAAAAAACTGTTTAGAATAAACCCTTAGCACCCTTATTTTAATTAGTAATAACGTTGAAATAATGATTTTAACCTTGGGGAAGGCCTATGTCCAGCACGGGAAGTCTTGCGGCTGATGATGATGATCATTTTCAAGAACCTCTTTACCATATCTTATCTTACAGATGGGCCCTTTCGGATACACTTCAACTCCTTTAGGATCTTTTGAGCTATTACCTTCTTACACACTCAGCTGTTTGTACGCGCAGGTTTCCTCACGATGTTTTTCCTTTACCGACAGAGCATTGGGTAATGCACTTAAGTTAGAAAAACTAATGGTGACCGCGAGGGATCGAACTCGGTACCTTACGATCACGACTCAATGATACATCAATCGATGTTATAATTATAACGTATTAAAGGCTCTAAGGCCCATACAATTGAGATTTCATTACTACTACAAAATGTTGTGTTTCCAATCCTAAAACGTAGTCGCCTGCTCGGAATCCTTTAATACACAATGTACTCGTTCGTTGTACAAATTCGAGTATTTAAAAAAGTCACTTAGCAACGGATTGATCGTCATTAAAAGGCCACATCAAGAAAGAGAGGACGACCAAGGAAGAGATGGGCCGACATATTCGTGGAGAGAGCAGGACCGGACTGGATGACAAAAGCTAGAAACAGGCAAGTGAAGAAAAACAATGGGAGAGGCCTACGCCCTAGAGGCGACTACTACAAGCAAGGAAAAAGAGTAAAAAAGGAAACAAATAAGTAAATATTTAATATAATTTAATAACAATACCATGAAATGGTGAAATAATGTAAGAATATCAGTCAAATAAATAATTAAATGCCACTGCAATTAATACATGGATGAAAATAATAGATAGTGTTACGGTAATAAATATAGCAATAAATAAATATCAGGGGACAATGTCACACTAATTGACCTAGTCCCAAACTAAGCTCTAGGCTTGTACTATGGGTACTAGACAACGGTAAACATACTTAGATATGGAAATAAATACTTAAATACATACAAAACATCCAAGACTCCGGAACAAAAATACTCATACTCATCACATCACACAAATATCTGCCCTTACAATAACTCTAAATCTGAATACTCTTCTCCTTGTAAAGATTTTTATATTGTTTAATATTAAAAAAAAAAAACTATATGAATGTTTAATAAAATAAAATACAATCGCATTGAATCGCATGAAACATCTAGATGTAAGCAAATTGTAATTGTATATGTTGTAGAGAATAAAGGCTTTAATTGTTATTTTTTATACATACATACACATACATAAAATCACGCCTTCATTCCCAGAGTGCGGTAGGCAGAGCTACAGAAACACCAAAAACTCTAAAAACGCTTCTTGACAATTTTGTAACCACATTTTGCACAATCAGGCGAAGGTGTACCAGTGTATCAATGACAGATTGCAAGCCCATCGCCTAACAGTACTACAAGCCCTTATTCCCTTAGTCGCCTCTTACGACACCCACGGGAAGACATAGAGTGGCACTATTCTAACCCGGCAACCACACAGAACAAAATTCATTTTAATACAAAACCCTAACAACCGCCCTCTATTTAAAACATGCCTTAATAGAACCCAATATTCCCTCCAAATGTTCGCGAATATATTATTTCCCCCACGTGTTACCGGTATATCTACGTATATTCTAACAATACCTACCCCTTTGTTTCGATTCTTCGCATTCCGGCATTTAAAGTCATCATGTAATATACCTCCTCTGCCCCCTTTTGTTACAATTTCAGGCTGACAGGATTGATAGCTAGAGGAAGTTAATGCCTGTCAGAAGAAAATTGAAATTTCTTACGCGCCTGTCACGGTTCGGCATTTTTTGTTTGGGGATAACATGAGCGTTTTTGCGTTATTAGTCTTCCGTAGGAAACAAGGAACCCTTATCGTTTCACCATGTCCGTCTTTCTGTGTTCCCGCGGCTTAACTCAGAGACTCTTTGTACGACAAAGCTGTTACTTATCATAGTTACATTATGCCGAAAACGTTGTAAAAAATATCAAACATTTTTTTCAGGGTACAAAGCTCACGTGTAAAGCAAAGGTAAAATATTTTATTTAAAGATGAAAAAAGATGTAAGTCATTTATTCAGTAAGTAGGCCGCACGAGCACTTTTACACGTCAACATTCTACCAGCGTTTCCCAACAGTCAGTCATTTTTTTTAAATATTGCTTATGACATTGTTTTTTGATTCCGTTTTTCTTTTCTATCACTAAAAATGTATAGAATGACATTCTCGTGCGTTAGCATAAACCCCGTAGTCAACTGTCATAGAAAAGATAAACGTTTGGAGCGTTTCTTGGCTTCGGCTTCTGTGCTCGTTTACTTTGCCCACGCCTAAAAAAAAGAAATTCTGCTCGAGGTAAAAGTCGTATTAACTCCCTAGCGACAGCGCTGTCACCGCTGGATCATTCGATATACCGCGCGGTTCGGGGCGTATTGACGCGGCCCTGATGGATTGCACGCAAATATTGGGTACGTTAGGGTTGCCAACCGTCCGGTTTTTCCTTGATTTGCAGTTTCTTAGAGGATTTTTGACCTACATATATAACATCACGCCTTCATTCCCAGAGTGGAGAAGGCAGAGCCACAGAAATACCGACAATTCCAAAAAGATCCGTTGATAATTCTGTAACCACACCTTGCACAAACAGGCCAAACTGTGTACCAGTGTATATTAGTGACAGGTTGCAAGCCCATCGCATAACAGTACTACATGCCTTTATTCCCTTAGTCGCCTCTTACGACATCCACGGGACATGGAGTGGCACTATTCTAACCCGGCACGGAGGATTTTTGACCATACACATCCTTTTTTAGGGTTCTAAGTAAAAATAGGAATCCTTCAAGTTTCGCCATGCCCATCTGTCTGTCTGTACGTGACACTCACTTTTTAGTTTTAATTTATGGTTGGAGGCTGAAAATCAGCGATTTCGCTGAGTCTCAATCCCATTTTACTGCATAAACCGTGTTAATGATATATTTTTATAATGTAACCTTTTCCTGTTTATGTTGGTAAATAAATTTCTTTTATTATTATTATTATTATTATTTTTCTTAAAAATATCAAAATACAAAGCTAAAATCAATAATGCAATAAATAAAAATAATATTTTTTTACAACATCGTGTGAGATATTGATGGATAGCCAATTTTTTATATGTATGTAAGTTTAGTTTTGATTTTAATTGTACATTTTTAGATTTTAGATTTAAAACGTTTAGGTATTGAATTGGTTGTATTCACGCTAGGTTTATGTGTCCCCACAACTAAAACTACAAATACATAGGTACTAAAAATCTAGAAAACATATTAAACGTATTAAATGTAAGCACATAAAGGAAAATCATCGAGACTGTAAATTATATTGGTTTTGATCATCTAAGACACAATAAGCTGTAACGGCAGCATCGGAACATCCTCTGACATAAGTCCAACATTACAGTATGCCAGCCTCATAGGCAAAAAGTCGAACTGGTAGGCTGAGATGGACGCTGTTATTTGCTATTGAGACACACATAAGCATCTCTCATTTTTTCTGCGGCACCCATTGGGGACTTTCAAGAGATCACTCTGTTCTTTTCTTAAGGATGACAACGCATCTGCGATTTTTCGTGTGTTGCGGGTATCTACGAGCTGTCATGATAACTTTCTATGAGGTCATTCACCGGGTCGATTGCCGTCTCTAAAATATGTTTTATTACAATCTGTGACAACCCTAAGAGGTATTGAGTGATATTGACGGGGTGTTTCCACACGATGCATTTCGGGAGTAAATGCGAGACTAGAAATACCGAGCGATGGCATAATGCTTTATGGAACCGGTGACTGATGTTACTGGGAATTGAAATGACTATAAACTGGTGTATCCAGAACGTGGTATCTAAGTTCAACGGCCAAAGCAGATTCGATGTTTTCCCGTTAGTAATACGGTTGCACGTACTAAGGCTTTAATCTCTTAAAAATAACAAAAAATCGCCTCCAAAAACACAAGAAATAACTTCTTCACTACATAGTATAAAACAAAGTCGCTTTTTCTGTCCCTATATCCCTATGTATGCTTTCTTTAAAACTACGCAACGGATTTTGATGCGGTTTTTTTGAATAGATAGAGTGATTGAAGAGGAAGGTTTATATGTATAATACTTTAATCCGGAGCGAAGCGAGGGCGGGTCGCTAGTTATTAAATAAACCCAACTGAAGTCGGCTTTTGGTTGAAAACATTTTAATCTACCATTTTAAAATAAGTTATTTTGAGCGTATTTGATGGTGTTTTTTTTTCTTAAACTTTTTAGTGACAATAATATTTGATGGTGTTATGTCCATCTCAATTGATAAGAAACCAGCAATACCGCTGAAAAGTCACTGTCATTTAAATGTCCTTCCTTAGTCATAGTCGCGAACTAGGTACCGTTGTGAAGTTCAGATGGTAATCTGTGGTCTTCATCATCAGTTCCACTTCACCAAATGATACTTTCTGAATGCAAATACTGGACTTGTTACTGAAAATACTAAAATCACTACTTAAATGTATGATGATACCATTAATATTTGAGGAGTTTCCTCATTTTCTCCAAGATCACACCATCAGATTCTGACGTGTTAGCAATGGGACTAACGAGATAGGCTAATTTTTTAGTAATCTGGAAACTTACATTTAAAAAAAGATCCTGACGAATTGAGAACCTCCTTTTATTGAAGTCTGTTAAAAACGCCTTCTCAGCGAGCAGTCATACTAGTTTGAAGCTACCCAATAGGGGACATTCATAACTATTTTTATCTAAGTATTTTATTTTTATTTTATGTTAATGAGAAGGCACACGAGCACTCATGCCACCTGATGGTAAGTGGAATCTGAGACCCATAGACATTCAGAATCAGAATCAGAATAATCTTTATTCAAGTAGGTTTACAAATAATAAACTCTTTTGAAACGTCATAGTAGCGACTTAGCCTAAATTGACTGCAGGTTCAAATCGCGACCGATCAGAGAAGAACCTGTAAGAAACTCTGTCGGATGTCTTTTTTTTTTTTTTCGACGTTCGCAACCTTTTGTCGTAAGGACTAAACATTTTATTACAAGCAATTCAGTCCCAAGCATTGTTATCATTAATATAGTCTTTAATACTATAATATGCTTTAGAAATTAGTTTACGCTTAACGTAACTCTTAAATTTATTTACTGATAGTTCAGTAACATTACTTGGGAGCTTATTATAGAACCTAATACAATTACCCATTAAAGAGTTTTTTATTTTATGGAGCCGCGTGAAGGGCACTGCGAGCTTATATTTATTTCTGGTATTAACATTATGTATGTCACAGTTCTTTCTAAATTTAGCGATGTTTTTATGAACATAAATAATGTTTTCATAAATGTATTGACTGTGCATGGTCAATATATTAATTTCTTTAAACTTATCTCTAAGCGAGTCTCTCTGGCCCATCTTGTAGACAGCACGAATAGCCCTCTTCTGCAGAACAAAGATGCTATTTACATCAGCAGCACTACCCCACAGTAAAATACCATATGACATAATACTATGGAAGTAACTAAAATAAACTAATCGAGCGGTATCTAAGTCTATTAATTGCCGAATCTTATTAACTGCAAAAACTGCTGAACTGAGTCTACCCGCCAATCCAGCAAGATGAGGACCCCATTGGAGCTTGGAGTCTAACGTTATACCAAGAAACACTGTATCATTAACTAGGTCTAGTTTGTCATTTGAACTCTCAAGACTATAATCCTAAGACCTCAAATGCATTGCCAACCCTGAGGACTAAGATGGAATGCCTCTATGCTAGTAATTTCACCGGTTGTCTTATCCCCACACCGGAACACAACAATGCGAACACGGTTGCTATACTTTGATAGGGCGTTACATGAGAATATGACATAATCCTTTCATAAAGTAAAGTGCAGCTATATAATATACATATCCAGGCAATATTAATTACTTTAAATAAATTAAAAGTACAATACAACACAATACAAATACTCTTTATTGAACACCAAAAAAAACAGAGCACGGAACAGTACATTTAAATCATAGGTAAACAACAGGCAATCCTACTGCTAAATAGCGATCTCATCCAGACAACCTTAAGTTAAGTAACTAAATGACTAGCTGGAAGAAATCTCATATGGGATAAGTTTGCCTGTTACATTGTCTATATCGATGCAAATATGTCTTGTCAGTATGTCTGTGCAAGGAAGGGTTTACATACATAGCATAGAGGCATTCCATCCAATTGATCTTGCTACATAATATACTTATACGAGTATTGGCCCGTGTGCCACTCCATGTCTTCCCGTGGATGTCGTAAGAGGCGACTAAGGAAGGCTTATAGTACTGTTAGGCGATGGGCTTGCAACCTGTCACTAATACAGTGTTAAACATCTTAGCCTGATTGTGCAAAATGTGGTTACAGAATTATCAACAGTTTTAGAGTTGTTGGTATTCTGTAGCTCTGCCTACCCCACTTTGGGAATGAAGGCGTGACGTTATGTATGTACATAATATGTTTTCTATCTTCATAGGCAAGGTCATCAACTTTGCTTGCCTACACGCATATAAAGTCGAGTTTAAAGATATGTTAACACGTCTGCACCTTTATATTGAACGACACGCTAGCCTAGTTGGTAGTGACCCTGCCTTCAAAGCTAGGGGGGGTCCTGGGTTCAAATCCCAATAAGGGCAGATATTTGTGTGATAAGCACGAGCATTTATTCCCAAGTCTTGGATGTTTTCTATGTATTTATGTATATATTTCTCTATATAAGTAAGTTTATCGTTGTCTAGTACCCATAGTACAAGCCTAGAGTCAATTTGTGTGACATTGTCCTGTGATATTTATTTATGCAATAGTAAATACAAATCTAACTCGACTGTATTAAATAGAAACTAAATGCCAACAAATCTTCACTGGCATGAAACAACGCTTTTCAACTGTTTCCCGCATAGTAACTAGTAACAGCGAGTGCGTTACGCAAACCATGTAATCACCGACATCGGTAGCCGTTTGAGTGGTACATCGTTAAACGCACTACGCTGTGGTCCCTACCATTTGTCTTTTATAATTAGAAACAGTAAAAACTTGTGACAGAATTATATGGACTGATGAGATGTTTTACTTAGATACTATTAATGTATTTATATATTTAATCTTTATTGCACATAAGAATACACTTAGTATAAGGCGAACTTAATGCCGTAAGGCATTCTCTAACAGTTGACCTTTGGGCAAAGCAGAGATTGTAGTGGCGGTGCAACATAAGGTGTATCTAATACACTTACATATTAATAAGCTATAATAATATAAATACATATATCGCGCTGGAAAAATAATAATACATACATATGTATACAGGGTATTTTTTTGATCAGTGCACAAATTTTAACATATGATTATGTATCGTTAATATAATATATAACGACAGTAAAACGAGTTCAATTTTTTTTTTTTTGCAAATTATCTCTCTTTTACCTTCTCGCGTAGACACAAAGTCACACTAGAAATGATGACATGGATTGTCAAGCTGTAGGTATGCGATACACTGTATTGATATTCAACATTTGAAATTTCATTTATTAACTTACTTAACAACACTCCCCTCTCCTCACACCCCTGCATTAGAGGGTCCATGAATATCATTAAGTTAGTGGAATCATTGAATCGGCAATATCTCTAATATTTTTTAAGCTAGAGTAAAAATAAGACAACATGTGTTATTGATTAACAATAGCGAAGCAAATATTAAATTCTGTGCACCTATTAAAAAATACCCTGTGAAATATAAATGTATACTATATTGAGGATAAACAAAAAATAGTACAGATAAAGCAATCACACTATCAAGATGATGACAATTCTACCTGCTAAGATATTCTCGAATTTGACCCTTAAATTAGCTGAGTTAGAATAGTGCCACTCCATGTCTTCCTGTGGATGTCGTGAGAGGCGACTAAGGGAATAAGGGCTTGTAGTACTGTTAGGCGATGGGCTTGCAACCTGTCACTAATACACTGGTAAACAATATCTTAGCCTGACTATGCAAAATGTGGTTACAGACTTATCAACAAGTGTAGAGATGTTGGTATTCTTTTGCTCTACCTACCCCACTCTGGGAATGAAGGCGCGACGTTATGTATGTATGTATTAGCTGAGTATCTAATAATGCACATACATCATCAGCATCTAACGTTCACCTTTAAATATATCTTGTTTCACTTTTTTTAATTTAGATTAATAATCAAATATGATTCGAATTCACGACTTCTTTTATTATTGCCAAATTAAGGGTAAATAGAGGGGTTATGTTCAAGATGGTCTTAACAATCCTATTCTACTTTAAAGTCGGTTCTGGATTTTAAGAGCCAAGCAATATGATTTTATCAAGTGTAAAAGAGGCCTATGGTGGTAACGTTTATCGTACCACTATGGATAAAATGACCCATTGGATAAAGGGGCTCTTTCTGACAAGTATTATTTGTGCAAGAGTGACGGATGCTTTACTTATCCATAATTATCCACATAAACACCACCATCATAGGCCTACTACCTCGTTAAGCAAAAAGCGGCCAAGTGCGAGTCAGACTCGCCCATGAAAGGCGCCATTGCCAATTAAAAAAAAACTACTTACTAGATCTCGTTCAAACTAATTTTCGGTGGAAGTTTGCATATTAATGTACATCATACAATTTATTTTACTTTTATCATTATCTTATTTTAGAAGTTACAGGGAAGTTACACACATTTTACCACTTTGGAAGTGTCTGTCGTGCAGACTATTCAGTTTAGAAAAAATGACATTAGAAACCTCAATATCATTTTTGAAGACCTATCCATAGATACCCCAGATGTAAGGGTTAAATTGAAAAAAAAATGAGTGTCAGTTCTAAGTATGGAAAACCCCCAAAATTTATTGTTTTTCTATTTTTGTGAGACAATCTTAATGCGGTTTACAGAAACGTCTACATACTAAGATTGAACAGTATAGTTCTTATAGTTTCGGAAAAAAGTGGCTGTGACATACGAACGGACAAACAGACATGACGAATCTATAAGGGTTCCGATTTTGCCATTTGGCTACGGAACCCTAAAAAAAGGCGTATGTACATTGCCACATACACTCCGTTATCAAGCGGGCATGTTAGTCACTCATGTTTCATAGAAAAACGAAGCTTGTCGCGGGGCATTAAGATAATAGAAGCAGCTGTGTGAATCTTGATAGCGGTTTATAAACACTTTCACAAACACATCTCGCTATTTTAAAGTTTAGAGAGGCGGGCTATAGTTTACCTCTGCGGGCTATAGTGCCGCATTAGTTTCCGTAATCGATGACGAGACGAGAACCGTTAGTAGCGGCCGGTGCGTAACCTGCGGCAGATAGGTGAGGTTGGCCAATACGCCAGTTTAACAGACACAAGGCATAAGTGATCGGAGTTATAAATTATGACATGCCTAAGCATATTACTTTAGGAGGACTGTAAGGGACTGAGCTATAGCTGTTATATGGCTGTTTCTTTCTCTCACCGTAAACTAAACTGCTTAGCAATGTCTAGTAACCCTAGCCTAGTCCCAAAGGCTAATAAAAGTGATAAAACATCTGACTTTTGCAATAGTGGCTGGTAATTTGTACACATTTATCCACGACGACATACTTAAGTTTCTACGATAACGGCCTTTGATGCTCGCGTTTATACCGTGAGTGTATCACTGTGGATAAAAGTGAATAAAGCATTCGTCACTTTCTGGCAAGTATGTAAGTGCGAGAGTGACCGATAAATTATCTATATTTATTCACAGCGATAACGGCAACATTAATGGGCTCGCTGCACAACAGGCCTATGACAGTCGCGTTTATCGTTTTCCCTGGAGTTTATCACTGTATAATAATGAATAAACGTTCGTCTCTTTCTGACAAGTACTTAGGGATATTAGTGCGAGAAAAGGGCGGCTTAGCATTAACATTTCTTGCGCGAATTTGTATCTATGTCACTTGGTTATCCCCCTCTACTTACCTAGTAAATAATTATTGAGACTGAGCGACAAGCTAGTTTTTACGGACAATGGTGATGCTCAAAAAAATGAGAACCAACCAAAAGAGATTTTCTCTTATTTGACATAAAATGAATACGATACTCATGATAGTAATTAAAGCCTAACAAGTTTTTATTTGGCCCTATTTCAATACAAGTTTGTATTGAAATAGGGCCAAATAGAAACTAGTCAGGCTTTATATCAACCAACGCTGATAGTACCAGCAGCAAGTTCTTTAGTCATTCAACTAATATCTTAGGTGATGTATCTAACGTCTTGTTACGAGTAGGTTCGAATGGAATCAAGACGCCTATGCACAACAATTTTTGGGCATCTCAGACATTTGTATTCTCCCGACTACAATTTCAACAGGATTGCCCAAGGCAGATAATGGAATATCCCTAGTTTCACCGGTCATCTTATCTCTACGCCGGGACACAATGCGAACACTACCTACTTTTAGTGGTGGTACCACCATCTTATCTATTAACCACCCGCCAAGCAACTGTGTTCGCAATATTGTGTTTGGTGTGGGGATAAGACAACCGGCGAAATCACTAGCATAGAGGCATTCCATCTTAGTCCTCAGGGTTGGTAGCGCATTTGAGGTCTTAGGATTATAGTCTTGAGAATTCAAATGTCTATGGGTCTCAGATTCCACTTACCATCAGGTGGCCTGAGCGCTCGTGTGCCTTCTCATTACCATAAAAAAACTGATGTTTGGCGGTAAGTTAAGGTAGCGATCCGGACGGATCCTGCTCAAGGTCCCACCACCAAGCGCGTGGAGCTATCCCCATGCGCTTCTGTTTAGTCCACCAGAGTAATCTTTTACCGAACAATCGTCCTCGCGAGTGATATCCATGGACTTATTTCATCAATTAGTTGATAGTGATTGTGTTAAACTCGACATTGGCGAAAAACACCTTGTTAAAAAAAGTGAAAGCCTGAGTTGTTCAGAGGCCCTAGCCAAGATGCTTTCGATAACTAGCGTTTCTATTCGTTTTGTTTTTAAACCAATCGTGTCACTGGTAGATCACGTCAGACGAAAAGTCACGTGATCTACCAGTGATGCGATTGGTTTAAAAACCAATCCCCTCTGGCCTCTGAGCCTCTTTTCTACTGGGTTACAGTAGTATGTACCTAGGCAGAAAGCATATTTTTAGAAGGCGTGAAAACGTTTTGGCTAATTATAAGGCAGTACGTTTGCGCGGGTAAAACTTCGACGGCTATTGGTCAAATATTCGGCAGCCATTGCAGCGACGCCGTCGACCGCCATTTTATTGAGCGTCGCGTCAGTTGACATTCGTACACAAGTTGAGGCGCTCGAGCGCTAAGCGCTAATCGCTTATCGCTAATCGCCATGAGCGAGAAAGCACGAGTTTAACTGTCATTTCATATTCTACCTTACGCATAACACGACAAGGTTTTGTATTGAATTGATTTTTACGTTCGTTTATCTGCATATCGGCATTAGTGAGCACCTTTCTGCGTGGACGAAGATTGCCGGCGTAACTTATATTTGTGGCCTTACTGTAAAACGATATGGCGTTTGACGTGTTGTGGTATTGTTATAAACTCGGCCGCCACTACTGCCAAGAACATAAGAGTTAAGAAAACGTTGACAATATGGAAATATGTCAAAGACGATATCGCTTTTATCGTGTAGAATATCAGGGCCTCTATTCTACTGCGTTATAACGATATCGCGTTTGAAGTGTTTTAGAATCGTTTATGTCACAGTCGCCATTATTGTAAATAACATGAGATTTGAGACCAGGGGTGGAATTCTACACGGTAATAACGATATCGTCTTTGACGTGTTTCCGTATTGTCAACGTTTTGATAACTCTTATGTCATTTACAATAATAGAACCAGGCCCCTATTCTACTGCGTTATTACGAAATTGCGTTTACGTGTTTTAGAAGCGCTTATTACTCGGTGTTCATTATTGTAAATGACACAAGAGTTATCAAAACGTTGACGATACGGAAACACGTCAAAGGCAATATCGCTTTTAACGTGTAGAATATCAGCCTTGGTCGGTCTTACAGAGATCGCTAGGTCTTGATACTTGGGCCAATTGGCCTGCTGTTGCTACCCGCCGTGCTGGCGGAAGCGCCCGCGGCAATGGATAGGTACTGTTATTGGAATAGAGTTTAGAATGGCTCCACATACACTGCTGATTCTAGAAGATTGTAGAACCTACACGATAATGTATATTAATGGTAAGGACCAAAAAATAGCCGGCAGCGGCGCAGGGCTCAAGCTACCGGTGGTTAGGGCTGCAGAGAGAGGAACCTCTTCACAACACGTGCCGTGTCGGGGAGCACTGCTTTCTGTATCTTGATCCAGCCACCTAGCGAGAATCTCTTAAGGTGTTGATCGAGACTCTTCGCTATAAGTTAACTATCAGGACAATGATCGTCGAGTCAACATCCAACATCTCGGTCACCTCGTGATTAGACAAAGGGACTTGCTGAGCTATATTATTATTAAAATAATATTTCTGTTGAAGCAATACTAGTGGTTGTTTTTCTGCAGCTTATATTTAAGATAAAGTGCCAACAAATGTAACCGTAAAAAAAAAAGCTCTTATTTACTTGACAGTAATGGCGGCCGAGTAAACAACAAACAATAAAATGTCAAAAAAAGCCTGTTCTTGCCCTTTTTTCGGTCATAATGTCATTGTTGACATAATTAATGATTAGGTTAGTTTCTTAATAAAATCCGTAATAAATATGTCCTAAAACACATTATGGCTAAAAATAATTACAAGTCTCCGTTCGGCACGACAACGAGCGAAGCGAGGAGGAGTTTAAGGTAGAACTGCGTTCAAACATACATACATAATAACGTTACGCCTTTATTCCCAGAGTGGGGTAGGCAGAGCTACAGAATACCAACAACTCTAAACATGTTGATAATTCTGTAATCACATTTTGCACAATCAGGCTAAGATGTAACACCAGTGTATTAGTGACAGGTTGGAAGCCCATCGCCTAACAGTACTACAAGCCTTTATTCCCTTAGTCGCCTCTCATGACATCCACGGTTCAAACATGTTCTTAGAAATAAGAGTATTAATAAATAAAATTATAACTGTCTGTTATGAGTTCCGTTAAAAAACATACACATACATACAAAAAGTCACGCCTTTATTCCCAGAGTGGGGTAGGCAGAGCTACAGCAATACCAACAACTCTAAACTTGTTGATAATTCTGTAACCACATTTTGCACAATCAGGCTAAGATGTTTACCAGTGTATTAGTGACAGGTTGCAAGCCCATCGCCTAACAGTACTACAAGCCCTTATTCCCTTAGTCGCCTCTTACGACATCCACGGGAAGACATGGAGTGGCACTATTCCAACCCGGGAACCACACGGAACAAAAAAAAGGGGAAAAAATGTGAAGAGTGATTATTTTGAATACAAAGCGGTAGTCTAACAAAATAGGAATAAGTATTTTATGTGAGTCAATATGGACCGCAGACCCCTTGTCAAAACCCTGAACTACAGCCACATTCGGAGATCTTATAAAAGACACTACGTAACATAGAGCGAGTTAAAGGAATTAATATAAACATGATGTTTAGTATCAGTTACTTTCGCAAGCAATAATGCGGTGACCGCAGTCGACCGGTTAAATCGAGTGGACGGACTCGCCGCCAAAACTAACTGCCTCGGTTACATTTAGCAATACGTCGCGGTTTCATATTTTTATCGTTACGTTACTATATTTTACATGCAATTGAGTATGATAATAAATTAACGTGTAGAACTGAAGTACACATTGGCATAATTTTTCAAGCAATAAAGAATGCCGGTTTAGTTGCGGAACCGCTAACACAAATGCAAATCACAACACGCCTAGCCTAGCCTAGTTAGTGTAGGTACTTAGTTGTAAATAAATAACAATCGGAGACGTACGTTTTGAAGGAATGGGTACCTTTTGGGAATGGGATTGGGCAGTTCCCGAGAAATTAATGACGACGTTTTATTTATATTTTTTTGTTAAGGAGAAGGCACACGAGTACTCAGGCCACCTGATGGTAAGTGAAATCTGAGACCATACATACATACATACATACATACATTTGAATTCTCAAGATTATAATCCTAAGAGCTCAAATGCGCTGCCAACCCTGAGGAATAAGATGGAATGCCTCTATGCTAGTAATTTCACCGGTTGCCTTATCCCCACACCGGAACACAACAATGCGAACACTGTTGCTTGGCGGATGGTTAATGGATAAGATGGTGGTAGCGATCCGGACGGACCCTGCACAGGGTCCTACCACCACAAACGACCACGTGGATCGATATGCGGGTTAATACATATTTCCATAGGTATATCACTACATAGTATAAAACAAAGTCGCTTCCCGCTGTCTGTCTGTCCCTATGGTATGCTAGATCTTTAAAAGTACGCAAGAAGAAGAGATTTAAGAGGAAGGTTTATTTATATGTATAATACTTGAACCGGTCGCTAGTCCTTACTAATATTATAAATGAGAAAGCGTGGAAGTTTGATACGCTTTCACGCAAAAACTACTTGACGAATCATCATGAAACTTTGTACACATATTCTGGGAGGTACTAGAAGTAACATAGGATACTTTTTAGTAAAAAAAAAATTACAAGAAAAAAAAATTGCAGCGGGCGAAGCCGGTCGCTAGTAATATTATAAAAGTAACATTGTCTGTTTCTTTGTTAAGCTTTCATGCTTATACCGCTGAAACGATTTCCATGAAACTTGGTATGGTGATAGCTCAAACCCTGAGGAAGGACATATGGTACTTTTTGACCGTCTCGCGGGCAATACGCGCCCTGCTAACACAAATCGCAGAATCTCAGACAAAACTCCTGTGGCAAATGCAATTTTAACACGGATAGAATAGTTAGTAAGAAATACATACACAACATCACACCTTCATTCCCAGAGTGCGGTAGGCAGAGCTACTAAAATACCAACAACTCTAAAAAGACTTGTTGATAGTTCTGTAACCACATTTTGCACAAACAGGCTAAGATGTTTACCAGTGTATTAGTGACAGGTTGCAAGCCCATCGCCTAAGAGTACTATAAGCCTTTATTCCCTTAGTTGCCTCTTACGACATCCAAGAAATAATCATCGAAAATCATGAAAAAATTAAGTAACTCGACGTAATTTTAAGTCCCAAAGTACTAGGCTAAAGATTTTTAAGGACCAGGTCAAGTTGTGTGAGTTTGCTTATGTACTAATGCATTTATTCAAGTTTATTTTTCATCAATCTCAAAACTAATTAACACAACCTCGAACTTTTTACATTTGGTTTTCAGTTAATATTCATTTGAAATTGGGTAAGCTTGGGCTCCAACTAGTTTAATAGTAGACCCCAAAGCTTCATCATACAACTTTTAAGTTTTATTGGCGAACTTTAGATTATTTGGTTAAATAATGTGTGAAGTTTAGATTGGAACTGGATTAACGTGACTTGATTATGGCGTCAGACGCGTTACAATATAAAGTGATTTAACAACTTTTTATGTGTAGTTCACACGTATTAAATTGTTAAGTTTACGTATAAGTGTTTACTTAATTTCATATTAATTGTATCCGTTGCTTTAGTGGCAAGTTAAAATGTATTAAACAATAAAATATTATTGGTTATAAATACAAAGTTATGTGTGTTTGTTAGTCCATCTTTCACGGCTGAGCCGCTGAAATTTGGTATGGAGGTAACTAAGGTTCCGGGGAAGGGCTAGTGTTTTATCCCGGAAAATTTGTCAGTTCCCAACGATTTCTACGCGGGTGAAGTTGCGGGCAACATCTTGTAAATAATAAATGTCACACAAATTGACCTATGCAGAACGTTCTAGACTAATAGACTTACCTCCGGTCACTACCAAACAACTTGAAAAAATACTTCGTTAAAATTGAAAAATCCAGACGAAGATATGACACATAGGCAACGTAATAGTAATAGGTTTACAGTAATATTTCCTGACCCACCTCATTTTGCCATGTAATGCGTCGCTAGAGCTACTGTGTACGCCTTCGTAATACCACATACATTGTTATACAACTGTAAATATTATTCTGACATTACATTTATGCTTCATAATATTTTAAATAGAAAACGAGAGGAAATAGTGTTTAGTATAGTTGTGGTTTCAGTTCCTGCTATAAATTAAAGTAGGTAGATATTTCAAGGGTGTGGCAGCAGGGAGAGTAAATGATTTGCGGTCTAACGTGTATCAACGTGGATAAAATATATGTCACTTTCTTTTGATGTAAGTGAAAGAGTGACGGATGCTTTATCCAGCGCGATAAAGGCGATCATAATACGGTTAAGAACTAATATATATATATAAAAAAAATATGTCACTTTCCGGCCAGTATAGAAGTGATGGATGCTCTATCTACCGCGATAAAATCGACAATAATACAGGCCCTGATGGTACTCAATCTTTAAAACGTGTGTTCTCTGTGCTAGCAAAGTGATATTGTGACTAATTACCTACTTTCTTGCATAGTACAACCTTGGGCACAATCAAAGGTAAAACGTAAAACTACCAACGTCATTTTTATCTAACTTCGTGCCTCCACCATACATTAGTTACAACAAAATCGTGGTAAACAAAGGTCTCAAATAACCTCAGTATGAAATGAAAACAGATTGTAAATTATATACAACCCAAGCGTTATTAAAGTCGAGTGTCTCTAAGACCATGTTAACTACAATCGCTCCGGTAATTTTCGCTTCTATCTCACGTAACCTAAGAGACATTTTTCCGTGTAATTAGTAATTACTAACTCATAATTAGGTATTATGGAAAATGCTGGAGAATAACTGACCGACCTCAACTCGCTCTTGAGGCGGCAGTTAACTGTTTTACTGTGGTTTAACGACAATTTTACGAGTATGATGTCCTGTTGTCGAATGCAGAGAACAATGGTGGGTGATGTTAAATCGATATTTTCCATTGTTTTGAATCTACGCATCCGATGAAGCCACGTGACGCGATTAGCAGCTGTTACTGACCGTGCCTACTGTATTTGATCATAAAGGTATAATATTTAATTTTCTTTGGTAAATGAATGAAAGAAAATTGAAGAAAGAGATATATAGTGCTAAAGTGAGTGGAAGGGTCGGGAGGGGCCGCCTTAGGCGTACTTTTTCGAGTCATATCGGAGAAATTCTGCAAAAGGGCCGAATCTAAAATACCCGAAACCGACGTGCATGCGTGACTCGATGTATGAATGTGGAAGAAGCGAAAGAGATTTGTCAGACTCGTAACAGGTGGAAAGAAGTGGTCTCTGCTTACCCCTCTGGGAAACGTATGTATGTAGAACAATTAAAACCAGTCATGCGACGAGAAGAGTGTTAAAATATGAGTGTGAAGGGCCTATAATGGAAGGAAGATACATAAGAAAAGATGGATTGTGGAATTAAACTATAATATACATAGTTTAACTTAATTTTTAGGGTTCCATAGTCAAACTAGGAACCCGTATAGTTTCGTTAAATTAATGATTTTAATTCCTACGGATTATGTTGTTTTGGTATTTATTTTTGAAGTTTACTGACATTAAACATCACGGTTTTTTACCGTGGCGCTATGTTGAAATGTTGCGTGTGTGGTGGTCCAGTGATCAAAATAAGCAGCTCTGTTATTTTTCATTGAACATAATTTTTAGGGTACCGTAGTCATCTAGGAACCCTTATAGTTTCGCCGTGTCCGTCCGTCCGCAGCCTAGCTCAGAGACTCTTAATACTAGAAAGCTGTAATTTGGCATGAATTTACATATTACTCACGCCAACAAAGTGGTAAAATAAAATCTTGTTTTTTTTTTTATGGTTCATCTTCTACATTTAACGTAGGGATGTATTTTTTTTCTCCTCTACACCGTCGTTGGATAGGTCTTTCAAAAATATTACGGGTTTGTGCCAGTAATTTCCGTTTATGAAATATTAAGCTTTAAAGCGCTAATTTTTGTTAGGGTCAAGTGTCCCGTCCCCCTTCCCCAACAGCCAAAACTACAAATACTAAAAATCAGAAAAAAATCTTAAATGAAAGAGCATATAACGAGTTTTGAAGAAAAACTATCACGACTAAGTAGACATCATTGGTTCTTGAGATACAGGCGATTGAGTGTTTATACCTACTAAAATCATCTAAGACGGACCCATCTTAACGGCTTCAGAAGCCTACACTGAGCATGAACCGATATGCTCTTGTCTGGCATTAATTACAAGCTTTTATTTAGTTTACGAGTAACCTCTCCTGGTGTCCGTAATGAAATCTTGCTAGTTGAATTTGACCCACTTCCCGGTTCTGACCAGAAATTTAGCATTCATATGTTTATCGCGTGACTATGCAATATTATAATTACATGGAGCTGATCTGATGCTGGAGTCGGAAGGTGGCGACAGGATCCCCGCAATCCTTAACGTAGACCCATCGAGTTTGGACTCATTAGGTTGGTTTCGATAAGCAGTAAACGACTTTACAAAAAAAAAGTACAGTCGGCAGCAAAATTATGTTTCAAAAATGGAGTCATTCTTACGATACAAATACAGTTTTGAAATTTACTAATAAATACAGAACCTTGAATTACACTGAAGCAAAGCGAGAGCATGTCACTAGCAATAATATACTTTAGCAATGTTCATAAGATCGCCTATTTGTCTATTTGTAAAGTTTTAAAATGTTTATTTTTCTGTTGTTTTTTGTATGATATTCAGTAAAGTGTTTTTGTACATACATACATACATACATACATAACATCACGCCTTCATTCCCAGAGTGGGGTAGGCAGAGCTACAGAAATACCAACAACTCTAAAAAGACCATGTTAATAATTCTGTAACCACATTTTGCACAAGTAAGCTGAGATATTAACTAGTGTATTAGTGACAGGTTGCAAGCCCCGTGTGGTTTCCGGGTTAGAATAGTGCCACTCCATGTCTTCCCGAGGATGTCGTAAGAGGCGATTAAGGAAATAAAGGCTTCTAGTAAAGTGTTTTTGTTTTTTTTTGATCTGGTTACTTTAAGATTAAAAGAAACAAAAAAGACAACCCGCTATCTATCAATAGCGAGACTATCGACCTCATTTCAGTTCAGTGTTAATTGATCCAATTAAAATCTAATTGGCCTTTAATCGTTCTGTTTGTTTCGAAGTTTGTTTCAAACACCGATAAATAAATCAACTTTAATATACGTATGCTATAAATATTCAAGTTTCAAGTTTTATTTAAACCACGATGCGTATGGTAATTATATAATCGTTGCTTTAATTACTTTATGACACGTGACCGAGTTGTGGTCAGTTACCTATTAAGTAATTAAAATTATTAAAAACAGATAGCATACATAATATTTTTATTCGGTTGGAACTTCCTAGTTTACGAGTATGTTATGATTGTAAAAAACCTAATAAATTGAAAAAAGCATAATAAGGATTAAAAAAAATCCAATGATCAAAACTTAAATTAAAAATATTTATTTAGTAAATTGGCCACGTGAGAGCTCTTTTACACGTCGGTAATATGCAGTGAATCTACCAGCGCTTCAGACAAGACGATCATTGCGGAGAAGAAGCGCCGCCACAAACTCCAGCAGAAGCTCATTCTTTCAATTACAAAACTACAAAAATACTTAAAAGTACAAAGTAATAAAATAATAAATACTAATTATGAATAAATGCAAAAATAAAATAATTACAAATGTAAAGATCAATAATATCGAATTAGAAATAATGACTAGGAGAACAACACGACGAGTTCTCGACGTCAGGAACAATGACTAAAATAACTAACAGGAAAACAGGTCCTCACAGACAGCAACCGTTCACGAGTATGTCGCGTGTCTCAACCATTACCTCACCTCCTTCAACCATGTGTTCGGGAAGATGGCCAAATATACATTTTTGCTTTATTATAATTAAATCGTATTCGGTCAAAAACTCCTAGCGCATTTCATTTAGTTACCATTTAGAATCTGATATAAAAATGTATTTATTCTACAATAAAATTTAAATGTGGTTACAGAATTATCAACAAGTTTAGAGTTGTGGTGTTCTGTGGCTCTGCCTACCCCACTCTGGGAATGGAGGCGTGACGTTATGTATGTTATGTGTAAAATTTAAATTAAACCACTGGCATAGTAATTAGTACGTTCCTAGTCACATTACAGTGGAATCGAGCGAAAAAACATAATTATGTCATGGGTAAGATTTCCACCCCATCATAAAGATATCTCTAGACTGAAAGGTCACAAGGTAACATAAGACGTGAATGACTTTCTAACTTATTTACCAAGTGTTATGTTCTTATTTCTCGCGGGTCTCATACACAGTTATAATAATGTTAGAACATACATACATACATACATTAAATCACGCCTGTTTCCCAGAGGGGTACGCAGAGACCATTTCATTCCACCTGCTACGATCCTGACAAATCTCTTTCGCTTCTTCCACATTCATACATCGAGTCATGCATGCACGTCGGTTTCGGGTACTTAATATTCGGCCCTTTTCCAGTATTTGTCCGATTTGATTCAAAAAAGTACGCCTAGGGCGGCCCCATCCGGCCCATCCACCCACATCTCACATGTTAGAAATATTGTTACATTCGTATTGATTATTTATTAAAGCTGTTATTACCTGCTGCTGGTGTTATTTGCTATTACCACACAGCTGCAGTCTGCACACTTCAAAACTTCATCATCATCACAATAACATTCCTCGCATTAATCGGTTAGAATACCTACATCCAATATTATAAATGTGAAAGTATCTTTGTCCGTCGGCTTGTTTCGCTTTCACGGCTAAGCTGCTGAACCGTCGATAAAATTTGGAATGGACCCAGGACATTGGTATTCCATCTTAGTCCTCGGAGTTGGCAACGCATTTGAGGTGTTAGGATTATAGTCTTGATTCAAATGTCTATGGGTCTCAGATTCCACTTAACATCAGGTGGCCTGAGTGCTCGTGTGCCTTCTCCTTATCATAAAAAACCTGCGTGTAGCGAGAAACGACTTCTCCGCGGACGGAGTCGCGGGAAACACCTAGTTACTTTATTAAAAGGTAAATTGGGATCAAAGGTGCAAATATTCATATCAAAGTTTTTTTTTATGGGAGAAGGCACACGTGCGCTCAGGCCACCTGATGGTAAGTGGAATCTGAGACCCATACGTATTTGAATTCTCAAGACTATGATCCTAAGACCTCAAATGCGTTGCCAACCCTGAGGGCTACTATGAAATGCCTCTATGCTAGTAATTTCACCGGTTGTGTTATCCCCACACCGGAACACAGCAATGCGAACACTGTTGCTTGGCGGGTGGTGAATGGATAAGATAGTGGTAGCGAACCGGACGGACCCTGCACAAGGTCCTACCACCACTAAAATATTGTTGCTGCAAAGAACATTTAAAAAATATTTATCGAGGGGGCCTTCTATCCTTTAACCATAAAGTACTATATTTATTTTTGTTTTTTCATATCATATTTATTTATTTCTCAATAGTAACATATTATAAAATGACCTTAGTACAAGACAAAAGAAAAATGCAAACATACTGAGTTCGTCAAATTGAATTTCCTTTAAATAACTAATCGTATTTCAATTATTATTCACCAGTAAAATCGACGTCAAAAACGACGACAAAGTCGACGGGGTTAATTTTTATAATGATGTCACTACTTATTTACTTACACACATACATAACATTACGCCCTTATTTCCAGGGTGGGGTAGGCAGAGCTACAGAAATACCAACAACTGTAAAAAGACTTGTTGATAATTCTGTAACCACATTTTGCACAATCAGGCCAAGAAGTTTAATAGTGTATTAGTGACAGGTTACAAGGCCATCGCCTAACAGTACTACAAGCCCTTATTCCCTTAGTCGCCTCTTACGACATCCACGGGAAGACATGGAGTGGCACTATTCTAACCCGGCACTATTCTATTCACTTCTTTAGTATCCGACATACTCTTTGACGCTGTACAGTGCCTTTCAAATTAATCATTAAATAAGATGACAGCCCCACATCAGCAATAAGTTGCTTGCATTCATGCACTTTTTGGGCTCACGTGCATAAATTAAGAGTCTATACACGAGCCATAAAATTTGCTTAATTCAACAACACACTGATCCAAAAATGTATACTGCTATGTATGTCGAACGCGCGACATAATGCTCGCTATCGCCGCACGCGGAAATAAAACGTGACTGCCTAATAGCCAGTTATGTACTTCTTTTATTAGCACTTATATAACAAACTCAAGGTATATTTCAAATTTTGGATTAAAGTTTGGATTTGTTCCTTTATAACTAAGTAAGTGTTATTGGTAAACAGCCTAGGAAGATAGTGTTTTTGGGTACGATCCCCGATAGACAGGCTTTTTGTGTTGAGCTCGTATTTGTTCCAGAGACTTCGATGTATTTCTCTACATTATTAAATATCTAGTCATAGTACAAGCCTAGAGCGTCATTAAGAAATAGAGGGACAGTTAAAAAAATATGGTGTCCTACCACCATTAAAATTTTACATTTTTTTTTTTTTTTTTTATGTTAAGGAGAAGGCACACGAGCACTCAGGCCACCTGATGGTAAGTGGAATCTGAGACCCATAGAAATTTGAATTCTTAAGACTATAATCCTAAGACCTCAAATGCGTTGCCAACCCTGAGGACTAAGATGGAATGCCTCTATTCAAGTAATTTCACCGGTTGCATTATCCCCACACCGGAACACAACAATGCGAACACTGTTGCTTGGCGGGTGGTTAATGGATAAGATGACGGTAGCGATCCGGACGGACCCTGCACAGGATCCTACCACCACTAAACATCCGTCGCTTCCCCCGTGTTGGCATTGTTGTGTTCCGGTGTGGGGATAACACAAACAACTCTCATAGACAGGCTAAGATGTTTACTAGTGACAGGTTGCAAGCCCATCGCCTAACAGTATCTACTACAAGCCTATATTCCCTTTGTCGCCTCTTACGACATCCACGGGAAAACATGGAGTGGCACTATTCTAACCCGGCAACCACACCGGTTTTTTTTTAATTTAGATTAATAATCAAATATGATTCGAATTCACGACTTCTTTTATTGTTGCCAAATTAAGGGTAAATAGAGGGGTTATGTTCAAGATGGTCTTAACAATCCTATTCTACTTTATAGTCGGTTCTGGATTTTATGAGCTAAGCAATATGGTTTTATTAAGTATAAAAGTGGCCTATGGTGGTAACGTTTATCATACCACTATGGATAAAATGACCCATTGGATAAAGGGTCTCTTTCTGACAAGTATTATTTGTGCAAGAGTGACGGATGCTTTAATTATCCATAATTATCCACATAAACACCACCATCATAGGCCTACTACCTCGTTAAGCAAAAAGCGGCCAAGTGCGAGTCGGACTCGCCCATGAAAGGCGCCATTGCCAATTTCAATTCGCCTCTCACGACATCCACGGGAAGACATGGAGTGGTGAAACTCCAAATTGAATAAGTTGCAAAATATTCCTTAACAAGTAAGTCAGCTACGCACATTCTGCAGTTTCATCGAAGATATGCAAATATTAGCGAATCCAAAAAATATGAATAAGTTAGTTTTTCTCACCATATCGCAGCAAAACCTGCCTATTTATAGTGCTAATGTACAAACTATATTTCTTAATTGTTAACTTCTCAATCATCTAATTGATCATTATTATCCTAAGCATCTATTCATTCAGTATTGGATACCCCTTCTCTAATTTCCTCCAGTTCATTATTCGTAGATTGGATTGCCCTTCACTACCTCTCGGCTGTTGCTAATGTTATTGGATTTACAGCTTTAAGTCTGTCAGTTTAAGTTGCTGTAGCAAACGCCACTAACGTCTATTTTCCATCGAATCGAAACGTATGAAATTGATAAAGCAGTCGAAGCGATCTATCATAAACTTACGTCAATCGTATACATTTTGTCTGTTACCTGTTCTAAAATAAAGGCTATTTATATTTATGAAAACTATACGCAATAGGACTTAAATACAGTTATAAACCTAATTCTACACTTTCTATCTAAAATAACGAATTAACAAAATGCCAAAATGTATAATTTTTATGGTGCTTTGCTTTTTTTAAACTATGGATCAAGTCACATTAAATGAAAAAATAAGTATCACAGGACGTACAAATTGGCCTAGTCCCAAACTAAGCTCTAGGCTTGTACTATGGGTACTAGACAACGATACACTTACTTATATAGAGAAATATATGCTTAAATAAATAAAAAGCATCCAAGACTCAGGAATAAATTTTCGTGCTCACCGCACAAATATCTGTCCTTACTGAGATATCAACCCAGGACCGCTAGCTTTAAAGGCAGCGTCACTAACAACTAGGCCAGCGTGTAGTCAAATAAAATTAAATAGCAACCGTTCTCTAAAATCCATTACGTAACTCTTTCAAGTAGAAATTGCCAAAGGAAACCAAGCCCGTATCCCGTATAATTAATAGTTTCCTCGAGAAAATATAAATCAACTTAACGTATCGCTTTATTTAAATCGTAGGCCTTCTAAGGGCTTATAATAAAACTCGAGCTCGAAAGAAATCCAGTAAAATCTATCTTACGACATTTTCCATACAAGACTAGAATGCATTTCTAGTCCGTTTTAGAAAACCCTGTCTCACCTACATGGGGGCATCCGCCATTTAAAATATAACTCCATGTGCCAACAAGTTTTTATATCAGACTTAGGTACTGCTAAGCAACCTAGAAAATAGATGCGATTCTATGAACCGGTACCAAAGTACTAATAGTCACTAACAAACTGCAGTACAAGATCTCACGACATCCATCGCTGTTTTTAAATGCTCTTCGTTTAGTTTCTTGACTACGCGACGCGCAATGAAGGCTACATTGTTGATAGGATAGTGTGGGTGAAATAGAACGTTAGTGCAGTAGTGGGGGTCGATGCAGTAGATCTCTCTGCCTTCACTTCGGTTGCTAAGCGAGCTAGTTGCTAGTGTGTGTGAGTGCAGTGCCCGTGGTTCTAGGGTTGAGGCTTTTATTACATTGATGTCGATGCGCTAGAAAATAAGGAATTGAAGTTTCGATAAAAAAAAAACACTAACGAGTATAGAACGAAAAAGAAAGAAAATAATTGCATGGAAGACACAAGTTAACTTAAATTACACAAAACGTAAATAAAAGTAACAAAGAATTGTGCATCGAATTGAGTGCTGCGTAAACGGTACGATAGCAAGCCGATTTTCAGTGCCCTATCTTATGGCATGGAACGAGCACACAGGTCACCAGCCCCCTATATCACCATACCTACTGACAATGACAGGTGACAGGTGATATTTCAGTGTACATGGCGCAGCTTATATGAAACCCAGTAACGTATCAGCGTGTTAACTTTGCAATGTATACCGAATACTCACCTGTCACGTGTCTTTGTCAATATGGTGAAATAGAGGGCTGATGGTAAGTGGGATTTATAACCCATAGACATTTGCATTGTCAAGACTACTATCTTAAGATTGCAATCCTAATACCCAAATGAGTTGCCAACCCCGAGGAATACCTCTATGCTAGTAATTCCACCAGTTGTCTTATCCCCACACCGGAATACAACTTTCCGAACACCGCTGCTTGGCGGAAGCTAAAAATGAAACGGATACGCTCTGATTATGGAACTTTTTTTCAAGGCACTCAGGCCACCTGATGCGTGGTTTCTGTGACCCATACATATTCGAATTCTCAAGACTAAAATCTTAAGACTGCAATCCTAAGACCGCAAATGCGTTGCCTACCCAGAGGACTAAGATGATGCATTCATGCTAATCATGTAATTTCACCAGTTGTGAACAGAACGCTGATGCTTAGCTGGTTAAAGGATAAGATGAACTAATTCCATATTAAAACACCCATAAAGCCGAATTTCATTGTTGCTTAAAAACACATTTACAAATACACACCAAGGTTACTTTAACCGTAACGTTAATTAAAAACAATCCTTGTTAGTTCATTCACTTTTAATGATGAATTAGATGTTGCGCCATCCACCGTATCGCCGCCAGATCTTTATACCTACTCCGACCACGATAATAGATATGGCAGATTTCGACAATCCGCCATTGCACAACCCTAGAAACAGCGGCACGCACACAAACAACCGCATTCGATTAATAGCTGAAACCAACTTAACGCTGCCGTTCTAAAACAAAACGCTAGGCCGATTTGAACTTTATCTGTTTGAAGTGTCAGTTTCGAGGTTACATAATGAATGTAAAGGTAATTTGGTTGGAATAAAAGTGTTATCGTGTCTATGTGTGGGTGCTAGTGCTGTGTCATCGACCTGTGTCACTGACTGGACCTACCCCAATATGAAAAGTGTAGGTATTCTAAAACAGCTGTAATTTTAGATTGTTCTAGGTTGTTTTTAGATTCGCGTGCAAGTTGCATAATGTATTAATGTATGACCCAGTTATCACTGCTTATATTGAAACAAAAGTGAGTTCGTCCGTTTGTTACGCCTTCATGGTTTCATATGAACCATATTTGAAACAATGTTGACATCGTTTTGCGAATATAATTTACTTATTGGTTTTTTGGTTCCGTAACCAGGTTTGGTTTATTACTAAGGCTCGGCTGTCCATTCGTCTGTCTGTACATCTATCCTAAGCTGTCTGTATCTTTTGAACCGTCATAGACTCGAAAACTACTAGAATATACTAAAATATCGTCGCTTAATTCCAAATATACAAAAACCATTCTTTCTGCGGCTTTTATATTGGTTTAAATATAAGAAATACTATTATTATAAAACTTTATCATAATAAAGTTAAGTTGTACTGTATTTGATGATGAAGGAACTTAATATTGTTTCTAGGGTTTTCTCGTTAAAAGAAGTTGAATATAAGCTTAATATGTCGAGTGGTGGTAGGTCCCTGTGCAGGGTCCGTCCGGATCGCTAACACCATCTTATCATTTAAGCTACCGCCAAGAAACAGTGTTCGCATTGTTGTGTTCCGGCGTAGGGATAGGACAACCGGTGAAATTACTAGCATAGAGGCATTCCATCTTAGTCCTCAGGGTTGGCAACGAAATTGTGGTCTTATGATTATAGTCTGGAGATTTAAAGGTGGCCTGAGTGCTCGAGTGTCTTCTCCTTATCATAAAAAACCGTGTTAATTTCCTGGTGTTAAAATTAGGTACCCTACGTCGTTTTTATGACAAGTTTCACGTTAGTTGAGGCGTTAAACCGTGACAATAAAACAAACAAACAACTAACATTTCTACATATTGCACTATCCTTACACACATCTATAATATTAGCTTATGCCCTTGATTTCGTCCGCGTTGAACATCCGGTAACAGTGTTTTTTTGGATATCGGGTAGCATTTATTTCAACACGTGGCTACAAGAACTTATAATCCCAATTCGTCCAGCCATTTTAGCGTGAAGGCGTTACAAACATTCACACAAAATTTTAAGATTCTCATCGAGTTCGTTGACGGCGACCGCCATTTAATTTTTATTTTAAAAATGTTATTTTTCACCTCAGCACCTCAAAAAGGGTGGTTATGCTGCTTAAAGACAGTGAGCAAAATTCGATGTTGCTGCGAGCGTGAGGCAATGTAACTTTTTAATTTTTGTTCCCAATATAAAAGTGGCCGTGGTGCGGCGCGCGGGCGGCTGGGGGATGTCGTTTTATTTTTACCATGTTATTTTTTGACCTTATAGTAGTTTATGTGATTGTTACATAATAACATCACACGAGTGTTTTAATGCCTAATTATGTACAGTTACGTACACTGCTTTATGTACATACTTACATGTATTAATATAAAACAAAACAAACTAAACTATTTTTTGCGACAAGACAAAATTAACGTAAAAAATGGCGGCACCCGTTGTTTTTTTTTAATTCAGAGACAATCTAGAGTCAGCCTCCACTATCATATCGTTCGATATCAAGTAACAAGCGAGATTTGTCAAAATTGTATGCAATTGAGATTTCATTTCGAATAAAATGTCATCTCGAGTGATATTAGAATCGAGGTCTAGTAAAATTGCTTTGTTTTTCAAAGATATTCGATTTTTTTATGTAATAATGATGTCGAATTTGATGTCACTATTAAGCAATAATAACATTTTCACAAATAAAAAAATGTTTCTAACAGAACAGTTTATCTTTGTGCTAGTCGTAATTTGCGGTTTTTGAGCGCATCATAGGGTTTATGATATGTGTGTAGATAAAGGTTATATTTTCTCGCTGCTAAGGTGAAAAATTGTATGTGCAACACAGGACCAAAGTTATTTGCATCTCGTGTCTTTGAAACCTTTGCTTGCTCGGGATTCAAAATCAACACTCGCAGCAAAAACCAACTTTACTCTCTTGTTGCACTAATAACTAATATTTTCTGGCTTGAGTTTTAATGCGGCTTGCTAGACCAAACTTAGTTAAGTATTCTAGCGCAAGCCATTTTAGCGTGAAGGAATTACAACATACGCACAAAATTTTACATTTATATTGGTGTAACGGTAAAAGATGGTCACGGTGGCATATTTAAAATGCGCCTACGTCGGTCTGGTTAGCTCAAATAAACAATTTTTCGGGTTCCGTATTTTTAGGATAAAATGAGAACCCTATTACTAACACTCCGCTGTCCGTCCGTCCGTCGGTCTGTCACCAGGGGGGTGATTCTCTCAACACAGCGCTGTGTCGATCTCAAAGGTGAAGTTTTATCCGGCAAGTTTAAGAAATCCCGTCAGAGCGTACAAAACACATTTTAGCGCGCGCCTTCTTAATTAGGCAGCTTTATACGACACTGAACTCGACTGACCTGCCTGCTAACCTAACCATGAGAACTAAGATGGAATGCCTCTATGCTAAATAGTAATTTCACCGGTTGTTTTATCCCCACGGAAAACTTGCTTGGCGGGTGGTTAATGGATAAGATGGTGGTAGCGATCCGGACGGACCCTGCACAGGGTCCTAGCACCACTAAAATATATACATATATTTACATATATACATATATACATATATATATTTAAATATCATAAAAAGAAGAAGGTACAAGTTTCCACGGTAGCCCCTCCCGTGTATGCCTGCGTCGACAACACGAGACCCTCAATAAAATAACTCATCCCGGTACCTAAATGGCGCTCAAGCGCGCGGAACAAAACAAACACAAAACAACACTATGATGAACGATAAGGCATTTTTAACCTCGCTACGCGCCAACCGTACGCGGCCTCTCCGCGCGTCTGACGCCATGACAGTGCCACGCGGACCGGTGCGCGGAGCGTACGCGTACCTATTTAGCTAGCTCTTTCTTTCCAGTTTGCATTATAACGACATCTTAAAGGGGTCATACTGTGTATAATTTATTCTTACTCGCTCTTATACGCGAGTGTTACCGAACTTTCCCGAAACCGAAATATAAAATGCGTTTCTTAAAATAAAATCAGTGTTTCATTGTCAAAGTAATAAGGTTCAAAGTTATATAAATCTGCCAAGTGAATATCTACGCGTTTGTGTGTACCTACATGCTTACAGACCTACACAAGTGCCGGCTCGTCGATTTAACCCCAAATTGTATTGCCTTGCAAAGACCACGCGCGGCGTTGAACAAAATGGACGGCCTGGTTGACACGGAAAGAGTGATTGTGGAAGTCAGACTGAGACAATGCCTGTGGAACCCTCGTGTTGATTCCTACAAGAACAGGGAGGCAAAGGCACAAGCCTGGGTGGATGTTTGTGAAGCGGCAGCTCCGAGTTACATAGATAGTCCTAACGACGAGAAGTTACGAATTGGTTTGTAGCTCTTATAAACAAATACAATTGTCTTTATTTTATTATGTTTTTGTATGCATAGGTATCTGCTACTAAAAGTGGTATTTGACTGGTTAATTATGACAATTATGTGTTGTGGCAAAGTTTTGTTAGAATTACTTTAGAAATAACCAGTAGGTTGATTTTTAGGGTTCCGTAGTCAAACTAGGAACCCTTATAGTTTCGCCATGTCCGTCCGTCCGTCCGCAGCCTAGCGCAGAGACTCATAGTACTAGAAAGATGTAATTTTGCATGAATATACATATTAGTCACGCCAACAAAGTTGTACAATAAAATATAAAAAAAAGTCTTAAATGAAAGCGCATACTCGTATACGAATTTAAAAGGAAAACTGTCATGACTTAGACATCATTGGTTCTTGAGATACAGGCGATTAAAGTGTTTATGCTTACTAAAATCATCTAAGACGACACCAAAATGACTTTAAATAGAAAATTAGTTTATTACTTGTTGATTTTATGTTTGTAGTACTTAACGGCTTTGGAACCTGTAGGGTTGAGCATGGTCCGACATGCTCTTGCCCGGTTTTTTATTACTAGGCTGATTTTTTACTACTATAATACCCGGCCGATGAGAAGTCAATCCTGACAGCTGTCATCGCAGCACAATTTGTAGCCTATTCTTAGGTTGGAGGTTATAATTTGTACTGGAATGACAGGTGTCAGGATTTACTTCACAACGGCCGGGCACTATTACATTATAGGCAGATCTTTAATCTTGACACATTGCACCAACATAGTTTCTTGACAGGGCAAAAGGTTTCCAAGTTGTTTGCATTCAAATATTCTGTTGTCTTTTTCTTTTTGCATGATGCTTGTCTATGTAAGGCTAAGGGATCTTTGCCCATTCTGCCTAATAAAGCAGGACATAAAAGGTTGCTTTCAATTTATTTGACTTTTCTCATGATATAATTAGTTTTTGCGTTCAAATAATTATGTGTGTGTGAAGTGTAGGTACCTTCCATGGTCACCTGATGGTTCCAACGGAAGACCAGCGCTGACAAATTGCATTACGCTGAGTTGGGACCATTTCGCGACTACATTCTTCTTGTGCCTATTTCTGTGTTCTACGTCACGATTATTTTTTTTTCTTTCTTTCCCTAAAATAAATTCTGTTGTACTATTCCATCACACGCAAAAAATAAGTTTAGTATTGTTTTACTGCTGCTGTTAACATTATCAAAATTCAGAAGCTTCATGTTTTTGCTTTATATGTATGTCAGGATTTATGGCTTTTTATTGGGCTAGTACTAATAGTATAAATACTAAAAACACTTTTTTTTTCTGTTAACTTTCAGAAAAAGCTGTGCAATTGCGGTGGAAGACAGCTCGTGATGCATACATGAGGTGCAAAACTAAAAAAAATGGGCCAAATAATAGAAAAAAATACATTTTCTACGACCTAATGACGTATTTGGAAGATATTAAGGATTTCGATTCGGCTGAAGAATGTTCAATAATAAATGACGTGGCTGCAACGCCTGCAGAACGAGCAACTTCCACTGAACCCAGTCAGTCACATGAAGCTGAGGAAACACCTAGGTCATCTCCGCCGTTGCCGAAGAAGAAAAAAAAAGCACCCATGACGGAATTTGAATCCCAGCTTCTAACTGTGTTAAAGGACAATTCAACAGTTACTGCAAATCCCATGGTGCTACGCGAGGATGACCAAAACTTCTTCAGTTCCCTAGCACCAATTATTAACGAGTTTGACGTTAATAAGAAATTGTTGTTTAGAACCAGGGTAATAGAGTTAGCTATGCAAATTAATGCTATATCACAGTCGACGCAAGGAATTGTTCCTGAGAAGTGGCAATAAACTGTCATTTTGTTTGTTTATATGTATGGTGCTTCATTCGCTCGTAGATGCTAATTCAAGAGACGAAGTGTCGTTAGATTTGTCTTAACGTTGCGAGTGTCACTGGATACTTACTTTTAACTGATATGCAAAATCGAATTACAAATAGCAAGCTTCAAAAATCGGACTGGATACTGTCGTCTCCTAGACTACATTCGCGACTCTAAAAGTGGGTTCACCCTATAGGCACAATATGGTCCGTCTGCTGGCAAATCTACAGAACTGTTACGCTAAATGTAGACAGATTAAATCATGACAAACATACAGTCCTCATAACCGGTACCTACTGACACTATCACGTAACCATTCTACGATGAATTGTGACTAATGTGGATTCACCTTAACGATTAAATGTCACAAATGTAAACGCACCTTAAGACGAATGTGACACTTGTTTGTCGAAATCTAATTATCCGTTCAGCCTCTTCGAAGAAATGAAGAACCATACATACTTAATTGAATACATAAGGCCCGTTTCATAAAAGCAATGTAACTTGTAACAGATGGGCTGGGATTCTACACGGTAATAACGATATCGCGTTTGACGTTTTTGGAATCGATAATGACACAGTCGCCATTATTGTAAATGATATAAGAGTTATCAAAACGTAGACAATACGGGAACACGTCGATATCGATATCGTTATTGCCGTGTAGAATCCCAGCCCAGGTCCTCCATTCTACTGCGTTATAACGATATCGCGTTTGACGTGTTTTAGAATCGTTTATGTCACAGTCGCCATTATTGACAATACAGAAACACGTCAAAGACAATATCGTTATTACCGTGTAGAATCCCAGGGCCTCTATTCTGCTGCGTTATAACGATATCGCGTTTGACATGTTTAAGAATCGTTTATGTCACAGTCGCCATTATTATCAATGACATAAGAGTTATCAAAACGTTGTCAAAACGGAAACACGTCAAAGACGATATCGTTATAACGTAGTACAATAGAGGCCCAGGTGCAATGCAACTTTACGTGACTAAGATGAGTTTTAATCTCTTTTAAACCTTAATGTTTTGTGATCGTATTAAACTGTCAAAATATGAAAAGTAGTAGAGAAAGAAAGAGAGACACATCTTATCTAGCTCTGTGTCTGTAACTAACTGGAACTTGGCTGCATTTAAGAGATAGTACAAGCCTTCACGTTATACTATATTGTTACCAGTTTTAATAAGTGCCTGTCAATTAAATATAAAGTAATAATATAATCATAGTTTTATTTTTCCAATAGAAAACACTTAATTATGCTCAAGTTGGGTACACACTATTTGTTTTGGATTATAGCATTCAAACCCAGTTTAAAACTTAGTTTTAATTATTTTACGGTGGTAGGATCAACTGATCGGTGTCAAATTTTTCTTTGTATTTATCTATGCAAGTATGTATATCGTTGTCTATTACCATTAGTACAAGCCTGAAGCTAACAATAAGTATGGGACTGGGTCAATTTGTGTGCCATTGTCCCATTATATTTATTTATTTTATATTACAAAAAGTTGCTATCGTAAATTTCAAGCTTTTGTTGATCACGTACTTTTTTTAAAGAATAACGGAGATCCTGTCACCACCTTCCAACTCCATCAGACCAGCTCGATGATGATTTATTGTCATTGAAAATACGTAGGCATACCAAATCTCATTTCAATCGGTGCCTGGGAAGTGTTTCAAATCTTCCTTGCTAAATGGTTAAATTCATAACTTGGGTCCAATTAATTTTTACAAAAGTTCACGCGCGGACACTGGAAAACACAAGGTAACATTAAAAAAACATGTTACTTCGGTGCAAATATGAAATACTTGAAGGCCATTAAAATCCTAGGACAACTTTTTGAGAGTCAGTACAGACTCTTGTCTATACTTTACTAAAGCTTCAAAGCTCTCTTTTCCAATTAATATGAGAAGGTACTTTTATAATACACAACACCAGTTCATTCGGCTACCAAAATATACAGCTACTTCAATTCCAAAACTATCTTTTGTCTGCCAGGTAACAAATCTTTGCAGAGTTGAAAGAACTAAACATTTCCGCGACGACCATTATTTCTGCATTAGTTGCATAATGACTGCAGACCCGGCGTCACGTGCTGCACCGAGTCATCATCATCAGCGAAATATCTGTTTCAAGTCATTAGCCAAATGACAGATTTTGGCTTTCTCGGAAATTATGCAAAATGACCCTAATATTATTCTTATAAGGAGTCTATACTAAGCCAAATTGAAAATATTTTATTCCGAAAACAGTTCATCACGCCTTCATCCCAGAGTGAAGTAGGCAGAGCAACAGAAATACCAACAACTCTAAAGACTTGTTTGTAACCACATTTTGCACAATCAGGCCAAGTATTTTACTAGTGCATTAGTTACAGGTAGGCCCTTATTCCCTTAGTCGCCTCGTACGTCATCCACGGGAAGACATGGAATGGCACTATGCTGACCCTACAACCACGGGGAGTTCATAAAGCATACAAAAATACAAAATTGGGCAAGAGCATGTCGGACCGGACCGGACAAACATAAAAATCAACAAGTAATATATACACATACATACATAAAGTCACGCCTGTATTCCCAGAGTGGGGTGGGCAGAGCTACAGAATTACCAACAACTCTAAAAAACTTGTTGATAATTCTGTAACCACATTTTGCACAATCGGGCTAAGATGTTTACCAGTGTATTAGTGACAGGTTGCAAGCCCATCGCCTAACAGTACGTAATATATAGTTTTCTATTTAAAGTCAATTGGTGCCGTCTTCGATGATTTTAGTAGGTATAAACACTTTAATCGCCTGTATCTCAAGAACCAATGATGTCTACTTAGTCGTTATAGTTTTCCTTTAAAATTCGTTATTATTCTCTTTCGTGTAAGATTTTATCCAGATGTTTAGTATTTGTAGTTTTGGCTGTAGGATGGGACGACACTTGAAAACAAAAATTAGCGCTTTGAACTTTAATATTTCATAAACGGATTACTTAATCGAAAAACTTTTTAAAGACCTATCCAACAACACCCCACACTATATGGTAGACGAGAAAAAAAATACATTCCCACGTTACGTGTACTGGAGGTACCCTGTTTTTTTTTACACTTCATTGTACCACTTTGATGGCGTGACTAATATGCATTCATGCCAAATTACAGCTTGCTCGTACTAAGAATCTCTGCGCTAGGCTGCGGACGGACGGACGGACGGACATGGCGAAACTATAAGGGTTCCTGGTTTAACTACGGAACCCTTAAAACGGCACAATCTAAACTTAACCGGCCACTACCGGTATAGGAGGAGCCACGGGTCACCTCCATCCCGCAATTTACTTTTGAATAAGCTACACTCATTTCATAGAATGTTTTACTTCGCCGAAATCTCATTTTAATCGACAGGCATTTCCAGGTGCATAAGTTATAATGTTTTGGTGGTCACAGGTCTAACATTTTTTTTGAGCCACTTGTACATTTAGGGGTGTCCCCTTGTTTTGCAGAAACTCGGTTCATAGAATGTATCACTTCGCAGAAAGCTAATTTCTGCTGAAACCTTAATGTTTTCAGATCTTAAGCATGAGTTACATAGGTTAGGTTAGGGTAGACCTGTGACTACCAAAAAATAATCTGAAAACATATTCTGCGAAGTGATACGTTTCTGTAAAACAGTGTACAACAGCATTTAGACATACCATCAAAGTCCGGGGGACCCTGGATGATTATGTGGAACTCAACAGCCAAGAGTGGCCAGAATACCTACTAAAATCCCAGGAGGCAGACAAGCTGCATCGTAGGAAGGTGCCAGGTCGGCACGAACAAACGCATTGAGCTATAGCACGTGGACACTAACGACCGGTGGGTCACAATGGACAATGGGGTCCCCAGGGCCATCCGGCCAGTGCCCACGGTTCTAGCAGAAATCAGCTGTGGGTGAAATGAGAATCGGTGAAATAACACATTCGATGTGTGTCGGAGATTCAACAGGATCCCTGATCCCGCGATGAGAGGCTTTTGGTAGCCCTTCCAGTGCGTCCCACTGCCTTACCGCCGAAAGTAAAGTGTTGGAGGAAGTTTAAATGGCCTTTTTAACAGACTTCAAAAAATAGGAAGTTCCATGTTCCACTGTATGTTTTTTCAGTTTTAGTATTCGATACAGAAAATATGGTTTGGTGAAGTGGAACTGATGATGAAGACCATAGATCACCTTCAAGTCAGCCAGTCTTTGAAAAAGGAACGGTATACGCCTTATATATATATATTATCGAGCAAATCCGTTAATTGATCTCACGCGTCAATGGTTAAGCGCATGATCATCGGATTTGCGTCATCAACCTATAAATAAGTCACGTGTAGTTGATTTGCTGTATAATTATATGTAATTATAAATAAATCACTTGTTTGCAATCTATAAGAGTAGGTATCAAAATGACATGGATAAATAAATGCCCCTACTTCGTTAACCAATAAATACAACTGTTAAATAGAAATGCCCGACATTTTGAACTCCTACTTGCAGATAACTTTTAAGCCCGAAGCCCAACCGATTCATGAAACTGCTTAAAATCACCCCCGTAGGCCGAGCACGGGCCGAACGGGTAGTGTCAAATATTATTATAAAATTATTAAAATGACTGCCACCCGTCGTTTACTTTGCTTAGTATTAAAAGGACTCAAATCACACTAAACACTCTTTTATTTTTAACCTTAGTTCTTTATAATTACGTTGGAATATGGAATAGACGAATCAAAGTCCCGAGACTATGTCAAAAAATTTCCCGTGGCAGCGTGCTTGGCCCACAGACCAGGCGTTTTAAAAAAAACTAGAACAAAATTATTTGTTCCGTTTGGGACATAAGATGCCACTGATAATATTATACACGTTAAATACCCAATACATAACGAAAATAATCCTTCTAATGTTACAAATGCGAAAGGTTGTATAGATGGATGTGTGGATGTATATATGTAAGTCTTTCAAGCTGCAACGGCTGGGAAATAAAAGTTCTCTATTGAATGGTTTTTTTTTACGCATAACTTATCTAATCGCATAAAATCGTTTGGCCTAAAACGGTTTCTACAATAGAAATGGTTTTATTTGAATTTTTATTAATAAGTAACCTAACCTAACCTTACCTAATCTACACAATAAATGTTTATTAAGATCTGCTAACAAAGCCTAAAAGTATATTATGCGAAATGATACATTATACGAAAATATTTTAGAAATAAAAGCTTGTAATAAAGCGTGTAGAAATACCATTTTTTCTACTGTTTTAAAGCTAAATTCTTTACCGAATCCACTTTACCGAAACCCGCTCCAAAATCGTGTTTATTTATCAATGTCACCACAAGAAAGTCGAAAAACACAAACAAAGTGATTATAACATTAGTATTTGGCGAGGCGAGATGATATGTTAATCTTGGTTGAGAGCCGCGGAACCAGTTGCTAGGAACGGAGGCTTGTATTAGCAAGAACACAAGTTTTTAAGAACGCAGGTCTAATAACATTAATAAACTAATAAATAATGTAGCATTGAATGTGTAGTTTTCCATGTGGTTGCCGGGTTAGAATAGCGCCACTCCATGTCTTCCCGTGGATGTCGTAAGAGGCGACTAAGGGAATAAGGCCTTGTAGTGCTGATAGGCGATGGGCTTGCAACCTGTCACTAATACACTGGTAAACATCTTAGCTTGTGCTAAATGTGGTTACAGAATTATCAACAAGTTTTTTAGAGTTATTGGTAATTCTGTAGCTCTGCCTACCCCACTCTGGGAATGAAGGGGTGACGTTATATATGTATGTGTTACATGTATAGTTATTACTGCTATAAGTAAAAAAGGAATTTTAGAACCACCTATAATAAATGTCTGTCTATCTGTTCATGTGTGTATCGGTGTGTCTGTGGCGTTGTGGCTTCCAAACGGATGAACCCATTTGGATGCTGTTTCTTTCTAAATGAAATTGTTTTAGCCGTTTAATCCCTGGAGCGGCGTCGGTGTTTTTTTTGACTTTCATGCATAGACGCCATTTTCACCGACGTCCGAAGGGATACGATTTTAAAAAAAAAACGGTCTATTAGTGTAGCTGGAGTGCAATGTCCGATTTGTGATTAACTGTTATACTGTGTATTTTATGACATGTGTCGTACACTCTTAATTTGTTTCTTTTTCGTTATAAAAAAATCATTATCATTATTAAGAGCTGTGTATGTTCTTGTCGGTGGAGTATGTTTTATTATTCCCTATTCTGAGCCTCCTCTTTAACATATTGATACGGTGCGACGCCTAAGTTTTATTTTAATTTAGGTATTTTCTCTTTTCCATTTTCTTAAAACTTTTCCTTCAATTATCATCTTAATCTACTCGTCGTTCCGTTACAGGGGGCGATTCTCTTAACACAGTGCTACACAAAGATGAACGTTTATCCGGCAAGTTTAAGGAATCCCGTCGGAGCGTACAAAACACATTTTAGCGCGTACCTTCTCTATTAGGCAGCAGAACTCGGTCGCTCAATGGAGCTTTGCGTTCACCTTTGCGTTCGACGCAGCGCTGTGTTAAGAGAATCACCCCCAGGTGACCAAATTAGCTTCCCTCGTCTATTTTCTATTGTTTGCATTTTTTTTCCTTTTTTAGGGTTCCAAACCCAAAGGTTAAACTGACCCTGTCTGTCTGTCACCAGGCTGTAACTCATGAACCTTGATGGCTAGACAGTTGAAGTTTTCACAGATGATGTATTTCGGTTGCCACTATAACAACAAACACTAAAAACAGAATGTTTTTTTTTTAAGGGGGCTCCCATACAACAAACGTGAAAAATTGCCGATTTTTTCTCGATATTTATAACGGCAACAGATAGACTAATACAGTGTCTATTGTTGTATAGACAGTACGGAACCCTTCGTGTGCGAGTCTGAGGTGCGCTAGGCCTGTTTTTTGTAACGCATTTGATTTCAAAAAAAATATTGCACTACAACAGTGTAAAGGTCTTGTATTGCAACATTGCGACTTGCAAACGGTCTTCGTTATGCATAAACTTCGACTTAAAGTTCCAATGCTTCCTCAATAAAATTGTTAACTGACCACATCTACTGCGTCGAAATAGCATGGGATTAAAAGTGACACTTAACTGTCTCTCAACTCACATTATAGTTGGTGACAATATAAAACGTATATATAACATGTAAAAGAGATGTCTTTGCATGTATATTTTGTTAAGGGTTTATTAGTAGATGGATGTTTGTCTTTTTAAAGGTTGGTTAATGGAACACTGGCCAAATAGAAAGAAAAATAAAAACACTGCCTGTAAAAATTAAAAAAGTAAATTAGAATTCAATCTTTAATTCGAAATCGCTACTTAGTATATGTAATAAGTACTAACTGTAGGTACCATAAAAGAAGCTATAACTAAAATCCCTTCAAAACGAGTTTACGCGTATCAAATCACAGAGATCGTTTTACTTTTTTACAAAAGAAGATAAAACAATCGACAAAACGAACAAAACCAAAATCAAATAAGAACAAAAAAAGTACAAAATACGGTCCTACGAAACACTTTCGCGCTCGACAGTACCAGTACAGTCGATATTAGAAAGCGCAGGCGCCGGCGCCGCGGTTAATTATACCAATCAGCGGCAACATAATACCTCCGAACCTTTCCACATTACATTGTTACGTGGCGTTCTTTATTGCAGTGGTCTGTCAATGCTCTTTGATACACCTTTCAAAATATCAACTCGATACTGGCCCTGGACGAGATATGAAATGTAAATAAGTTTTTTAACGCACGCAAAAAACAACAAAACATATTTTTATAATACAAAATGTGAAATGAAAAACGGCCTTCAAAAACGCATGAAATAACTTCTTGGTCAGTGAAGTCGAATAACTGAAGTCGGCTTTTGGTTCAAAATATTGTAGGATGCCGATCCAGTTAGACTGAACAATTACATTTTAAGAGAAGTTATTTCTTACATTTATTTTGTTATATTTCATACTTTTAATTTAGTGATCATAATATGCGGTAGCGTAGTCGGGTCATACACAGATTTAGGTTACCGTCTTTCCTGTGGACACACCGAAAGTTAACGCTTTTAAGGCCTAATTTTCTGGCTAAGCCCATTCCCGCAAAAACGGCGTCAGGACTGCTTTAGACCTATCGTATGAAACATAACTTATATACACACAAGCTCTTAACTATTGACCAGAGGAAAGACAACTTTTGTTTTTAAGAGTGTGTGTGACCCAGTCCCACATCTCAATTAATAAGAAACAAGCGACGCCGCGGGAAAGTCATGTCATATACCAGTTACATGTGCTTCGTAGTCGCTCAACTATCGTAATCGAGATACGAGAACACCACCCTTGAAATAAGTACCGTTGAGGAGTTCCGATGGCCACCACTGGTCTTCATCATCAGTTCCACTTCATCAAATGATACTTTTTGGATGCAAATGGTGGACTTGTTATTAAAAATACTGAAATCGCTATATATAAACATCGTAATATTTGAGGAGTTCATTCAATTTCTCTGAGATCCCATCATCAGATCCTGACTTTGTGACAATGGGACCACCTAGGGAGTACTATAAAACTAAAAAATAATTTAAAATCGGTCCACAATTGACGGAGTAATCGAGTAACAAACACACAAAAATATATAAAGTCAATGAAATAAAAATGTATTGCTAAAAATATCGATTAACATTACAAATTGCTTATAAATCCAACACTAGGCGAGGCCTGTCCTGTGGAATCTAGGGCACATGTTGACAGGTCGGAGTATTATTTAGATATATACATGGGTATTACAAAACTATATTGCTAATAAAATGATATAACAGTTTAACAACAGGCATACATAATGATAAACAATGAGACCAAGACATAATTGTGGAGGAATAATCCAACAAACAAGCCAACAAAAGTAGGCGTGTATACAACATTGGGAGAGTTGTTTAGCGGCGGCGTTAAAAAGGTCACAGTTCAGCATGTGCTCGGGCAAGATTCTCTTAACGCTTTAGTTGTTAACGGCAATATATTTTAATTTATTAACAAAGCACCGCTTTTTGTATTTTTAAGTATTAAGTACCAAAATTACAAATCTATTAATACATAAACAAAACTAGAAGTTTAGTAGTAAAATTCACTCCTTCTATTATTAATAAATGGTAGATTTTCGACGTGATTTGAGGTACCTATTTTGCTATGTCCCGATAAGTGAACAAAAAAATCTAACTATATAAAAATATTTTTGATCGTTTTTAGGGTTCCGTAGTCAAACTGGGATACCTTATAGTTTCGCCATGTCCGTCCGTCCGTCCTAGCGCACAGACCCTTAGTACTAGAAAGATGTAATTTGGCATAAATATGCAATTAGTCACGTCAACAAAGTGGAACAACAAAATGTAAAAAAATATTTTTTTAGGGTAGTGCCCCTACACGTAACGTGGGGATGTATTTTTTTTTTCTCGTCTACCCTATAGTATGGGGTGTCGTTGGATAGGTCTTTCAATAATATTACGGGTTTGTGAAAACAGTTTATCGATTAAGTAATCCGTTTATGAAATATTACGCTTTAAAGCGAAAATTTTTGTTAGACTAAAGTGTCCCCCCCCCCCTACAGCCAAAACTAAAAATACTGAAAATCTAAAAAAAAAGTTAAATGAAAGCGCTTTTAACCAATTTAAAAGGAAAACTATCACGACTAAGTAGACATCATTGGTTCTTGAGATACAGGCGATAAAAGTGTTTATACCTACTAAAATCATCTAAGACGGCACCAATTGACTTTAAATAGAAAATTAGTTATTACTTGTTGGTTTGTATGTTTGTAGTACTTAACGGCTTCGGAACCTTACACTGAGCATGCTCCGACATGCTCTTGCCGGTTTTTTATATAGTTATAACACTCCTATTAAATCGAAAAATTGTTGAGACAAATCCGCAATAGTTTTAAAAGACCTTTCCAATAACACCCCACACTATGGGGTAGCCGAGAGAAAAAAATACACCCCCACGTTAGGTATAGGGGATGTACACAAAAACAAATATTTTACAGTTTAATTTACCACTTTGTTGCGTGACTAATATGTATATTCATGCCAAATTACAGCTTTCTCGTATTAAGAGTCTCTGAGCTAAGCTGGTGGTCCTGGGTTCAAATCCCGGTAAGAGCAGATAATTTTGTGTGATGAGCTCCAGTATTTGTTCCTGAGTCTTGGATGTTTTCTATGCCCGTACCAGAATGGTACAGAACCCTTCGTTTGCCAGGCCGACTCGGACTTAGCCGGTGTTTACGATAATTTACTTTTACATACTTACAATGTGAATAATATTCAACAGTTGTTTTTCACCCACGCTACATGGCTGTCGAATTAAACATTCATAGCATGCGTGTTTAGACGGCGGGCGGCGCGTCCGTCTGTCTGTCACTTCTGACGTGAGCCATTTGAGAATTAATTTTTGCATAGGAAAACACTTCGATTATATTGCAGTCGGTACAATCACTCAGAACAATGATAACATTTAGTAGATTCCTTAAAAGGCAAATTAAAGAAGTCAAATTTAATAAAAAATACTTTATGCAAGTTTAAGTTTGTAAAAATATACGAGTATATACTCGTATCTGTATCTATTTATGTATGTACATATTTGTTTTTTTGTATTGTTTTTATTTTTTTTATAATTACACTTGCCTAGTCGATGCAAATCCTTTAACTTTTCTCAATCCATCAAGCTAAGCTGGAAGAGATTCCTGAAAGGGACAAGTTCGTCTTTAAACATCCTTTTTTATCTGCATTGTATTGTTTTATTTTTATTTGTACTATAATTTGTTTCAATACATACATTATTATTATTTAAGTGTTTTACTTATACTTACGAAGGAAAATTAAATTAATCAAACGCATATAAAAAAAAACTTTTTATAGTAAACATGCAACACTTGCATACAGCAAGTGTTGCATGTTTACTAACTAGTCTGGTTCATGCAAAAATTGTATATTTTAATTAATAGACAATAGACAAAGAGTAGATAGAGAATAGTAGATGTGGTTGCCGGGTTAGAGTTGCGCCACTCCATGTCTTCCCGTGGATGTCGTAAGAGGCGACTAAGGGAATGAGGGCTTGTAGTATTGTTAGGCGATGGGCTTGCAACCTGTCACTAATACACTGGTAAACATCTTGGCCTGAATGCAAAGTGTGGTTACAGAATTATCAACAGGTTTAGAGTTGTTGGTATTCTGTTGCTCTGCCTACCCCACTCTGGGAATAAAGGCGTGACGTTATGTATGTATGTAATTAATAGATAAGATCAAAACACGATGTGGTTATACCGTGTGGTTGCCGGGTTAGAATAGTGCCACTCCATGTCTTCCCGTGGATGTCGTAAGAGGCGACTAAGGGAATAAGGGCTTGTAGTGCTGTTAGGCGATGGGCTTGCAACCTGTCACTAATACACTGGTAAACATCTTGGCCTGAATGCAAAGTGTGGTTACAGAATTATCAACAGGTTTAGAGTTGTTGGTATTCTGTTGCTCTGCCTACCCCACTCTGGGAATAAAGGCGTGACGTTATGTATGTATGTAATTAATAGATAAGATCAAAACACGATGTGGTTATACCGTGTGGTTGCCGGGTTAGAATAGTGCCACTCCATGTCTTCCCGTGGATGTCGTAAGAGGCGACTAAGGGAATAAGGGCTTGTAGTACTGTTCGGCGATGGGCTTGCAACCTGTCACAAATACACTAGTAAACCTCTTAGCCTGTTAGTGCAAAATGTGGTTACAGAAATATCAGTAAGTCTTTAGAGTTGTTGGTATTTCTGTAGCTCTGCCTACCCCACTCTGGGAATGAAGGCGTGATGTTATGTATGTATGTATCAAAACACGAGCACTTAGTTTGCATTTTTATCATTTTCATTTCTAAATTGTTAATGAAACTTTTTTTGTAGTATATATATTATCTGGATAACATAAAATATTTTATTTAGTGTTCGAGTATATTCAATTACTCAATTGTTATTTAACACTTTTTGTGTAAAATATAAATTGTAATTCTAATTTTAATTAATGACTTTCACTTCTGTAAAATATAAATAAATTAATATAAATATCACGGGACCATGTCACACAAATTGACTTAGTCCCGAACTAAGCTCTAGGCTTGTACTATTAGTCTAAGGACCGTATTAATAATCTGATCTCGACTGTAATGCTCGTCTTAAGATGCGTCAAAATTGACAGTTGTCTATGTATCGACGTTTACTTTGAGATGAGTTTATTTATACGATCCTAAGATCCGATATAAGAAATATATACCCACATCTGTTATTTATTAGTGATAAGAAATAAATGATAGATAATATTCACATTCACACGTTGCACATAGGTTGCCTAATTAAATTGCGTGCGGATAATTTTAAACATTATTTAATCTTCCCTCATTGGTTATTTAAAAATCTTAAAGTAGTTACGACAATATATCCAAATAGACGACACACTTTTCCGGTTGCCTTAATTTTTTTTAATGTATAATGTTTTATTTATACGTGTGTGTGTCTTATGGCTTTGAATAAATGTATTTCTTCTTCTTCTTCCTTGATAGAATTTAAAAAGTAAATCCCTCATCAGTTAATATACAAATAACATTTACTCACAATCTGGCAACTCCACAGTATCCTTTACTTTTCAATTCTGTTGGGTATATTTTTTTAAAATATCCAATGAGGAGAGATTAAATACATTTTTATTCATTTTTTTTTTCAATTATTATCTAGAAAATGAAGAGTAGGCTCCAAAAATAAATAACACTAGAGTCCTATTTGAGTCGTTTAAGAGTAATACTAATTTAAACTTTATGTTGCGTAGTTCCGCTATCCGATAATAGATGGCGGGCGTGTTTATTATTATTTTTTGTTATTTATTTTTTATCTCAATTTTGACTGTGCTTCTACTCGTTTGTCTGCTTGATATGGTGTTCGTTCTTGTTATTATTTTATCCAAAGAACAATAAAGCCATGTAACTTAAATCCGTCTAGCCATTGCAGGCGTCAAGGAGTAAACTAACACAAACTTTGGCACTTATAATTATTATAGGAGGAAGTAGAATAGTAGCCATGTCGTCAAACATGTGAATAGTTCTTTATCAAAAACAAAGTACGAGTATAATCCTATCTGAAGCTGCAAGATATCAAGCGCGAATAAGAGCAGTCTAATTTTAGAGACAATCCTATCCGAGCCCACTTGTCTAGTTGGCCTGTCTAATGAGCATCACACGAGCGTGCTGGTCACGCAAGCCTGTCATTTATTACACGACTGCCCAAAAAAAGGATTGTAATGTTTTCAGGATTAATGTATGTACATTTGTGAATTTCTTTATTCCACCTAGGCACATTATGGTATCATTGGAATAATTATTTTGTCTTTAAAAACCAACAGATGACAAAAATTATAAAATCATCGAATCTGCATGTTTTTTCACACACACACATGCATATAACATCACGCCTTCATTCCCAGAGTGGGGTAGGCAGAGCTACAGAAATACCAACAACTCTAAAAAGACTTCATTTGATTTGTTTTTTCAATTATCTAGAAATTGAAGAGTAGTCTCCAAAAGTATATAACACTAGGGTATTATTTGGAGTCGTTTATGAGTAACATTCATTTTAACTTTATGTTGCATAGTTCACTATCCGATAAAAGATGGCAGTAGTATTCATTGTATATATTTGTTTTAAATATAAAATCGAATTTGTCCGTTATGTTTTTCAATCATCGTCTAAAAATTGTTTTTTTATCTGGCATAACTTTTTTTGGCATAATCATCATTTGGCATACAGTCTTTTTTTCTGAAACCGTACACTTTTCAGGATTGTTATAAAATCAACCTAGCCTAATGGGTTCTATGTAATGATATTTTAAATAATCCTGAAAAGGAAACGGTTTCAGAAAAAAAAGACTATGCCAAATGCTGATTATGCCAAATGATAATAATGCCAAAAAAAATATGCCCGATGTTAAGATTTTTAGGGAACCTCTAAAATTTTTTATTAAAAAAGGATTTTAACAAAAACGGGGAGAGGTTACCAAAAACCTAATAGGGCTACAATGTTAACCAGCTTCAATTTGAACCAAAACCTGGGGCACTATTCGTGAAAACATATAAGTTTTGACATATTCTCGTATTATTTTAACTCGGCCATTACTGTCAAGTAAATAAGAGCTATCGTAACGTTGACTACGATAGAAAGTTTTATTTAATACTATTAGGTATTTTTTTTACTTGTTAATAAAGATAATTTGTTAATTACTTATTACATAAGAAATCATTTAACGATTAACCTTCATCAAATTAAATTAGGCGAGCGATTCGCGCGTGATCGGGCTTGGTCGGGCGCGATCGGGCGCTAGGGTCACCGACCCGGCCTACTTTCGGCTGCGCGCACGCAAGATTAGGAGATGGAACTGTATTAATAATAAATTAATAATAAATAAAGTGTTTATAGAGCAACGAAATAGACCAAAATACGTGTTTATGGATCATTTTTGGGTTTCACATAAATAAACTCAAGGAGCGTTTTAACTTTTTTACGTCGATTCGTTGCTCCCAAAATTGTATATTAACTGTACCCTCCTCCTCATCTAAATTCCGGGCATTTTCATAATAAAGTGTACCCTAGTTAAGGAAAATTAAGAAACGTTAACTTTTGTCAGTTTTGTGACTAAATTAGCCAAATAAATGTATGTCTAATTTCGTCACAAAACTGACAAAAGTTAACGTTTTTTAACTTTCTTTACACTTAATAATGAAAATTCCCTTCTACAACGATTCCTTTACTTCTCAGCCTGTCTATCTGTGGAACTCCCTCTCCGTGAAACTGCGGCGGCTAAATCTTTACCTATCTTTAAGAAACTTCTCCATGAGCACTTTTTGTCGCAGTCATAATTGTATTGTCTCAGTAAATTTCTCTCCCTATGTTTCACTATGCATTTCTGTCGTGTGGCTGTTTTTTTTCCTGATGTGGATGTATTGATATTTATTAATGTATTTATTTATTATTATCTTTTTATTTTGTCAGTCGTTATAATGTATTAATTTGCATTAGTATGTATTTGATTATCTATTTATTAGTTTGGTAAGCGTAAATTTATAGCTACATTGTGTTTTATAGCTAGCATAGTTCCTTGTTATTGATAGAAATCAGTCTGCACCACCTACTGTGTAAAATGTTTTAACTTGTCACCTTATCCTTTCTAAGATTGTCTGGAAGAGATCGCTAATCAGCGATAAGACCGCCTGTTGTTTACCTGGGTCTTTTAAATTGTGCTATTTCTCTGTAATGTTTTTGATTGTTCGACATTTAAGTGTTTTGTATTGTATTGTATAAATATACATAAAAGGGAATAAGGTCTCGTAGTACTGTTAGGCGATGGGCTTGCAACCTGCCACTAATACACTAGTAAACTTCTTGGCCTGTTTGTGCAAAATGTGGTTATGGAATTATAAACAAGTCTTTTTAGAGTTGTTGGTAATTCTGTAGCTCTGCCTACCCCACTCTGGGAATGAAGGCGTGACTTTATGTATGTATGTAAATATATACATTATAGTGTCTGTTTACTTTCTCAACCTCTTATCTGATCGAATAGTCTGATAGAAAAGTAGTCTTTATTCTTCTTGTAATATGAGTGCTTTCACTACTAAGCAATTAGAAACGATACGAGGTTGAGATAGTAAAGGCACAAATTAGATCTTATGACTCCTGAGCTCAGTCTCCAGCTGCAGCACATGCCAAGTCCTTTTTTAAATTTACACTATAGTGCAACGTCTTTAATTTGCCACTTGTACACAAACATCTGTATGATCTATCCTTTCACACTTTGGTTTGTTCTGTGAAAGTTTATTAAACGCGTTTTTGTTGTGGTGGAGTGTTTTTGTCACATAAATGTTATGTTTCAAATACATACTACGTACATAACATTACGCCTTCATTCCTAGAGTGAGGTAGGCAGAGCTAGACAAAAACCAACAACTGTATAAATTGTCGTTTAAACCAACGACATCCTCCACGACCACCTTTGTATTGTGAATAAAAGTTAAAAAGTTACTTTGTCTCACGCTCGCAGAAAAAATTGAATTTTTCTTACTGTCTTTAATCAGCAATACCACCCTTTTTGAGTTGCTGCTCGTTGTTTGCCCGATGTACAGGACCAAACATGATTATAATATTTAATTGTCAACACCCAATACGACCCAGAGTACTATTAAACCTCACTTTACTGGCTATTAAGTGAGGATGGGCTTCGTCTCTAATGAAGTCATATTCACGCCATAAATCATTCGCCGCGCACGCCCCAGTCCTCACTCCTTATTGTGCTAAATATAGCACAACCAAGAAAGACGTGTACAATAAGAGTTGAAATAACTGCCCAGCAAACAGGGTTGTCAGGTGTCCGGCTTTTTACAGCCGTGTCCGGACTGTCCGGCCTTTGTTAGGCTTTTGGTCAACCCCACCCTCAAGGTCAAAGTGTTAATTTGAAAGAAAAACATGGTTTGTTTTGCTATTCGGCGTACAAAAACATGTTGAGAGTTACAGTTTCTCGAACATACTACTACTTATGCATGAACTCCGGGAGTGCATAAAAAACTTTTTGGACAAGGAATTTAAGCAACTTAGTTTTCATTTTAGTTGCTGGTAGATTTCTTAATGTCAATGGCGAGCGACTCACGCGGACAAGCATGACTTGATACCAATGTGATTCATAATAACATGTAATAAGAGTAGACTAAGTATCAAATGAAAAACAGTTATAAATACACATAGAAGTCTCCATTTTTTTTTCAAAACTAGTGTCACGTTTTCAAGGCAAACTGTCCGGCTAAATATGAACTTGAGTCCGGATTTTCTATTTTTGAGTCTGACAACCCTGCACGCAAGCAAATGGTTAAGATATTAGGCGATGTTGTTATTTGAGTATTAGTCCGAATTTTTATTACTGGATCTATTTTACGTGCTAAGTTTAATTCAATAATAGATCATAGATTTGTGTATTTTTCGATTTAGGGCATAAAAATATATATAAAAAACCGGTTAAGTCTGAGTCGAAGAAACCGGTTAGCCGGTTAACCGAAGGTTCAATATCGTCTAATTATTATTTGTTATATTTCTTTAGGATTTACACTATAATCACACTTGTATGTACAGTCAAAGTCATAAATGTTTACACTTAAGTACCTTGTATATATGAAATTGTCTCAGTGAATGAAAGTGACAATGTCCTAAAGTTTAGTGTAAATATATTTATGACTTCGACTGTATATCCATATTATTTAACTTTTTCGTGTTTGGCATCTGGACCCAAAACCGTAAAATACCGTTATTAATACAACATACAGTTATGACAAAAAAACAATAATGATAACATATCAAAACCAATAACGGCTTTGCCAAGTATGATAAAAAAAAAACCATTTAATTCAGACCATACAAGAATCTACATGTACCTAATAGAGCCAAAGTTCCTTCAAAGTCAAAGTCTTTTAGGGTCTGTCTGTTCGTCCGTGTGGTTGCCGGGTTAGAATAGTGCCACTCCATGTCTTCCCGTGGATGTCGTAAGAGGCGACTAAGGGAATAAAAGCTTGTAGTTCTGTTAGGCGATGGGCTTGCAACCTGTCACTAATACACTGGTAAACATCTTAGCCTTTTTGTGCAAAATGTGGTTACAGAATTGCCAACAACTCTTGTTGTAGTTGTTGGTATTTCGGCAGCTCTGCCTACCCCACTCTGGGAATGAAGGCGTGATAATATGTATGTATGTATGTATGTCTGTTCGCTCATGTTAATTTACCCTATCACAAATCAGAGCTCATTCGTGACTTAATCATTTCCAAATCAATACAGACCGCACATTATCAATCACCGGTCATCAAAGGTCATGACTCGGCATTGCGCCCCGCGGCGCCGGCGCAGCATCATCCTCGATGATTGCCTGCCTTGTACGGCCACCCTGTGTAAGGACTGATGACAGGAAAGCCGTTTTAACTTGTTGTTAAGCTGTTAACAATGACAGAGAGCAATTGTTAAGACATTTTAAAGTTACGAACTAACATAAAATAAAAGATTCTCTATCGTTTGACCGAATTGCATATGAAAAAATTTTACTTGCTCTAATTTCATATGACATAATTTAATATGCCATAATATTCGTTTGCCATAAAGGCATTTTTTCTGAAACCGTGAGCTATTCAAAATTGCAATAAAACAAACCTAACCTAACCTATTGGGCTCTATACTATGGCATGTAAAAAATACCTGAAAAGTTTACGAATACGGAAAAAATGCCTTTATGGCAAATGATTTTATGGTATGTGATATTAGGGCAAACGAAGGTTATAGCACATGATCATTATGGCAAATGAAATTATGAAAAATTAAGGGATACCGAGTGGTCGTAGGACCCTGTGCAGGGTCCGTCCGGATCGCTACCACCATCTTATCCATACCCGTCAAGCAACAGTGTTCGCAATGTTGTGTTCCGGCGTGGGGATAAGACAACCGGTGAAATTACTAGCATAGAGGCATTCCATCTTAGTCCTCAGGGTTGGCAGCGCATTTGAGGTCTTAGGATTTTAGTCTTGAGATTTCAAATGTCTACGGGTCTTAGATTCCACTTAACATCAGGAGGCCTGAGTGCTCGTGTGCCTTCTCCATGACATAAAAAACAAAAAGACTACTCTTAAGGAATCACGCGAATTTAAGTTATATATAGAACCAATGGCCCTTTTTGTAACACGAATATAGTCTGTTTACCAGCTGCTTTTACCCTAACTTGAATACCGTACGATATAACAGCATAAAAATAATGAACTAAGAGAGCTATCTCAATATTGGCAAGTTTGATTTACCTGCTAGTACTGCTATGTGGGGACTCCATTGCAAGTTTTTGTATATAAAAGTTCCTATCTTATCGCTATATAGAATTTCTAGCGACCCGCCCTCGCTTCGCTCCGGATTAAAGTATTATACATATAAACCTTCCTCTTCATTCACTCTATCTATTAAAAATAGCCGCATCAAAATCCGTTGCGTAGATTTAAAGACTTAAGCATACATAGGGATATAGGTACAGAAAAAGCGACTTTGTTTTATACTATGTAGTGATGCTGCATTCTACCGGTCTAACGTTAGGTAACCCCGTTTATGTCCAACCGTGTTTTTAGCCTATCACGACAAAAATAACAAAAAAAATGTAAAGTAACGATATAAAGTCGACGCGGTAGCTACTTGGTAGTGACCCTGCCTACGAAGCTAACGGTCCCGGGTTTGAATCTTGGTTTGGGCAAAAAATTATGTAACGAGCGTAAGTATTTCTTCACGAGTCTTGGAGATTTTCTCTATATATTTCTTAGTACCCATAGTAAAAGCCTAGCGCTTAGTTTGGGACTAGGTCAATTTGTGTGAGATTGTCCCTTGATATTTGATATTTTGATTTGAAGCTCTAGGCTTGTACTATGGGTACAAGACAACGATAAACATACTTAAATAGAGAAATATATAGTTAAATAAATAGAAAACATCCAAGACTAAGGAACAAATATTCGCGCTCATCACACAAACCTGAACCCAGGACCGCTGGTTTCGGAGGCAGGGTCACTCCCTACTAGGACAATTTGTTGTCAAAGCTGAGTTTGGGAGTAGGTCAGTTGGTGCGTGTTCTGATGATTATTTATTACTAGGGGACGCCCGCGACTTCGTAGGCGTGGAATTAATTTCCCGCTGCTCCCCCTATTTTAACACCTTAGGGGATGAATTTCCAAAAATCCTTCTTAGGGTACTCCCAATTTTAAGTCCCTAGGTCGAGCGGTTTCGGCTGTGCGATGTCAGTCAGTCACTCCACTGTGCAGGATCCGTCCGGATCGCTACCACCATCTTATCCATTAACCAACCGCCAAGCAGCAGTGTTCGCATTGCTGTGTTCCGGTGTGAGGATAAGACAACCGGTGAAATTACTAGCATAGAGGCATTTCATCTTAGTTCTCAGAGTTGGCAACGCATTTGAGGTCTTAGGATTGCGGTTTAAAGATTATAGTCTTGAGAATTCAAATGTCTATGGGTCTCAGATTCCACTTAGGTGGCCTGAGTGCTCGTGTGCCTTCTCATTACCAAAAAAAAATAACTCAGTCACGGTACCTACTGTTTTATGTGTACATAGCTGTTTATCGCTCCTCCCTCAGGAAACCACAAAATAAAATAAAAAAACCCTATGTCCTCGGAACTCAAACTATCTTATACCCATATATCATAAATTACATCTAAATCGGATCTGTAAATCCAGAGATTACCTCCTACAACCTCATAAACTACCTCTTTGTAATATTAGTATCAAAGTTTATATTTAGAAGAGGAAGACTTATATAAAAGAATGTGTGTCTGTGTGAATTTAGTTCACTTGATTAAAGTTTCAAAGGTAGATCTGAGATAACAAACATAATTTACTTAAAGAGACTTTAGCTACCTGCATTTGTATTCAACAAAACAGCAAACGAATTTCGCAATTTAACTAATGAAAGTATAGACGACATGATGGCCTATTTGGGAGTGACCCTGCCTCCGAAGCCAACGGTCCTGGGTTCAAATCGCGGTATGGGCAGATTTTTGTGTGATGAGCGCGAATATTTGTTCCTGAGTCTTGGATGTTTTCTATGTATTTAAGTTTGTATTTCTCTATACATATAAGTATGTTTATCGTTGTTTGGGACATTGGGACCAGATCAATTTGTGTGAGATTGTCCCCTGATTTGTCCCGTGATAGATACCTACATCACATATTTTAAAGGTCGGCCATTGCGTGCCTTATAGCGTTTTATTTTTTCCAAAATCCAAAAATAACACTTGCTTTACCGGTTTTATAAGCGTCACTTTCAACTAAAGTCACGAGACAATATAAAGTGGCGTGATCGGGCACCATTACGCGCGGTCAACTAACAAAGTAAAAGGCGTTATACTTGTTTTTATAATGTTCAATTTCAAGACTTAATTGCAGGTGATAAGTCATATTTTAATTTGTAACATCTTGAATCCTTGATCCCTTTTGCCTGTTCCTTTGCTCTTCGACTGTCAGATGTCATCCGCCATTATGATTTCACTGGATTTTATTGGATTCTCGTTTCGCCTGACTTGTGACCGTATTTAATGCCAAATGTCATGAGGTTTCAGTATAGAATACGAGTAAAGTCAATGTCAATATAATCGATACCCTCGCATAGAACTATCGTTTCCACGACTAGACTCTTTTCGGGAATCTTTTCGGTTTGCAGCATCAAAATACTGGAATGACCTACCCCCTTCTATAATTTTATTTTTAGCTTTAAGTTATCTTGTAAAAAGGACCTATCTCTGCGCAAAATAACCCTTGTTGTTGGACTAAAGTAACGTCAATAAATAATGCTGTATGATTGCTGTGTTAGAATAGTGCCACTCCATGTCTTCCCGTGGATGTCGTAAGAGGCGACTAATGGAATAAGGGCTTGTAGTACTGTTAGACGATGGGCTTGCAACCTGTCAATATACACTAGTAAACATCTTGGCTTGATTATGCAAAATGTGGTAACAAAATTATTTTTATATATAAACAAGTCTTTTTAGAGTTGTATTTCTGTAGCTCTGCCTACCCCACTCTGGGAATGAAGGCGTGATATTATGTATTTATTTAACCTCTTTGTTGGCGTGACCAATATGTATATTCATGCCAAATTACAGCTTTTTAGTACTAAGAGACTCAGAGCTAGGCTGCGGACGGACGGACGGACGGACGGACATGGTGAAACTAAAAGTTCGAGATCAGCTAAACGCTCAGTGTGCAATGTATAAGCCAAAACAGTTTTATGTCCAAACTGCTCACGAGTAACAGTGTAATGAACATTTAAAGCTTTAAATTAGTGACCCACCTTAGGTCCAAAGTCAATCTGGCATTCTACAGCAATAAGGTTGAGTTCCCCTATGTTGCAAATGTCTTGGCATCTCTAAGGACTAAATCAATCTTTTTCTTTTACTGGGTCTTAAACGCTTGTGACCGTACAACCGTTTAACCTATCCAAGCAGCAGTGATCGCAGTATTTGTGTTTCGGTGTGGGAATGACACAATCGGTGAAATTAAAAGCATAGAGGTATTCCATCTTTGTACTCAATGTTGGAAACGCCTTAGGATTGCAGTCTTATGATTTAGTCTTAAGAATGCAAAATTCTATAGGTCACAGAGCCCTCATAGGGCGACATGTGCGCTCGATTGCCAGATGTCGATTGCGAGTGAGATGTAACTATCAAGGTGGGATCTTAATAAAACAATAAACGATATCTGTAATTTAAAGCTTAACCAGATTCAAACCTTTAATGTTCTAAGGTTGTGATTTCTACAGGTTTTTTGTTTAAAATGCCGCCATTTATATAATTCTGAAAATCCAATGTGACTTTCCACGCTAGCTCTTGAATAACATCATTAACTAGATGATTTCTTGATACTGTCGCTGTCGCAAACACGCAGGAACACGTATTTTACCCACTGACGGATCAAGTTTATCGTCGGCGAACTCAGTACCGATGATTTTTTTGATAGACCCCTGAGCAAATACCTGTGGCACTCCTTCAATTAATTATTTCCTTATTTTTTTCGACATCCCTGCCCAACCTTGCGCCTACGCATCTAAATATACGCTCGATGCTATTCTTTACCGAAGAGGACCGACCGAGCTGATACAAGTTGGCCCTTGAACGCGCTAAAAGCGCGTAGTGGTCGGTGTCTGCAACGCTGGTTCTATAATTGACATTATAAAAAGTTTAGACTCTAAACTATAGTCGATAAAATTAAATAAATATATAATAAATGTGAGGGGACCATTTCATAGACAATAAGCTGATCCCAAACTATGCTCTAGGGTAACACTTGGAGAACTAGGCAACAATAAACATAGTTATTAAAAATAACAAGAGGTACATAGAAAATATCCGTGTGGTTGCCGGGTTAGAATAGTGCCACTCCATGTCTTCCCGTGGATGTCGTAAGAGGACCCTAAGTGTCGTAAGAAGATGTTGTATATCAACTGTCTAGCTATCACGGTTCAGGAGATACAGCCTGGTGACAGACAGATAGACGGACAGACAGCGAAGTCTTAGTAATAGGGTCCCGTTATTGCCCTTTGGGTACGGAACCTTAAAAATGGACTTTGTATTCATTAAAATATACTTTAAACTTGCTTTCATTATGTTCCTTCTACAGCACAAGTTAGTCTAGTGCTTATCCCTTGATATTTTGTTTTGTAACATATTGTTCGGATGTCTCTTTATTTCCTACATTATTATCAAAGAAAGAGCAGGACAAAACAAAACGTCGTGTCACACATAGCGAAGCAGAATAACACTACATACAAAGAACATTGAATCGGCCATCACAGTTGACCTCCCTTAGAGACTAGCTGTTAAACCAAATTAAACATTATACGATGATTTTAAAGTTGAAATTCACTTGGCAAATTTTAGTCGTTACAACAGACAAGCATGTCTTCAATGTATATAGGTTTTTTTCCGTTTGTGTGCTGTTTTGTGTAGGGTCCTATTATAAGATGTTAAAACTTGGCAAATTACAGTCAGTATAGGGACATGGGATAGTGGAAAAGGAGTCATAAATCTGTTATTTTTACTGCCTAGAACTTCTTAAATTTAGACGACGACAGCACGACCACTGTGGTCTTATAACAATAGTTATAAGGTTAATTTCAATCTCGCTGATTTTAGAAAGAATTATACAATACCAAACACTTTACTGTAAACGACACAGAAACATTACGGAGAAACAACACGATTGAAAATTGTACAGGTAAACAACAGGTCTTATCTTAAAGACAACCTTATATGACAAACTTATTTTATTATACTTCCCAAAAGATAATTAACGTGTGTGTCTGTCTATGGCATCGTATCTCCCAAATGTACGAGTACGAATCGATTCGAACGAATTTATTCTTTAATAATGGGATCACCAAAATTCATTTCAACGAATGTGTCGTTTCACCGATTTTCATTTCATCTATAGGTACTTTCTGCTTAAACTTATCATGTAGGTTAGTTAGGTTAGGTTAGACCAGTGACAAACAAAAAATTATAACTCCTGCACGTGGAAATTCTATAAAACGAGTGTAGGTATCAAGGGTAAACCTTACATAATATCTGGTTTCAACGAGATGATTTAGTTTGATAAAAATCTGTTGGGCGTAAAGTAGACATCACCATTCTATCGGAGGTGATTATCTTTGACATACTCGTATAGTCAAGAGCAATGAATACGGGTCACTTAATATAGAATTTCCACAGGAAGTGACCCGTTTCCATTGCTCCTGAGTGTAGTTAACCCGCTCAATAGAATACCACACCAAAAGAAGTAAGTAAAACTCTTATAAAACCCATTCGAAACCCTTTGAATGGGATAGAGGGTTTTATCAGCAAATCGAACGGCTTTTAAGCGATACGGATTTTCTAAGTAAAACCCTTAGAAAAACCCATTCGAAACCCCTTGAATGGGATAGCGGGCCGGTCCCTTATTTAAACTATCGTATTTCCGGGTAATGATAGGAACAGAGCTACATGCCTGTTACAATTGTGTCCCTCTTTGTAGTGAACTATTTAAGCAGACCATTAATTCTTCTGTTTGTTTTCTGCCTGGATTTATTGTTATTGACTTGTTTTGTTGAGCTGTAAACGAATTTATTGCTATTTGTAACAAGGGTTAATTGAAATTTAATAGTCTGCAGCGTAAATAGAATTGTTGGCAGAAGGCCGATTACTGATGTATTTACAAATATTTTTCCCGTACGTGTTAACGACCAAGTAAAAACGCAATTACAACCTCGTCTCAACCTTAAGCGAAATGCTTCTAGTTTAATCTCTTTCCCTGTATAATAAAATGTCAATTGAAAAAAGTAAGTTAACTTTTAGTAATCGTTTTTAGTAAGTTAGGTTTGTGTCATTTAGCTAGATTTTGGTATAAGGACATCTCTATCAAATTCTGATTTTTATTGGTAAAAACACATTTTTACTAGTCAACAAGTTTATTTTATCCATGGCAACTTTCTGTGTGATTTTAATGTAATTGTGTTGTTTTTAATTACTTATGTCAATTGTGTGTGTGTGATTTGCAGTACGTAATTAACCATTTTATCTATCTATCTATGGCAAGTCTTTAAGGTAACCTCACCAAGTAATCTGACTTATGGGCAGGTCTGATTGACCTAGTGGCATATCATTGCCCAATATCAAGAACAGTCCCCACGGATTATCACGCCCCAGAGGGGTAGGCAGAGACCACTTCTTTCCACCTGCGACGATCCTGACAAATCTCAATTTATCTCCCTCTGCTGAGCTAAAGCTTCCCTTAACCCCTCGTCTGTCAGAGATAAAAAAAATACCAAATTTTAGTATCTTCGGATTATAATTAATTCTGAAAATTAAGTTGAAAGAAAAACCAAAAAGCCATCCAATTTTTGAGCACAGATTTGTGACAAGACATATGAGGGGTTTAGGCCTCATCACAATTCCCTACCCAGCGATTTCTGATCCCAATCTTAACAGAACTGTACGTTACTTCCTCCTGCCATCTCCTCCTAGGTCTACCTCTTATCTTATACCTTGTTTTCCATTATGTGGAATTGGAGTAAAACCCAAGAGACAGACTTCTGGAGTTTCTTACGGCACTTCTTCGCTTTGATGGTCTTGTCCGAAGCACTAGTAGATTCACTTCATACTACCAACGTGGAAGGCCCTCATGTGGCCTCAGGAATAAATAATTTGAATTTTGACGTGACCTGTCCGATATACTTAAGTTTGGCTGCTACCAGGTTTACATTGGCGATCTTGGTTTTGGACTCAGTCTTGCAATGCTCCAAGATGTTTAGCTCCATCGCACGTTGGCTAACCCCAAGCTCGAAAGGTTTAACATCAGTGAGGACTTGTTTCCCATATTTTTTGGGCCGTAATATCTTTGTCTACATAATAAGAAAGAAAGAAAGAAAGAAAAACATTTATTCGCAACAATAACATATAAATAAGGAAAAGAGAACAGAAAAAGTTGTCGCGAAACGGTCCCAACTCAGCATGTGCTGGCTGTGAGGCCAACGCTGATCTTCCGTTGGGATGGGACCGCTCGGTGAAAACACGGAAGGTGACACAGACATACGAATGGTTTAAGAAACAAATAAAACAAATTAAAAGCAAAGTAGAATAAAATAACTGAACATTAAAAAACGAAACGAGTGTGTGTGTCAGTGGACCACAAGAACAGGCAGCGCTCAGGTGGCAACCCCAGGAACTAAACATATTAATTATTCTCTGCGCCATACCCGTGTAACAATCTGTGGCCAATGCGTTACATGCTTATTAGCATCTTTAGATATTAGACCGAATTATTGATAATCATAATTTGTATATCACTAGAACCGTAACTTTTTAGAATTTCTCAAGTATCTAGCGTATAGAAAAGGCTAGGTTTGGTTAGGTTTGATTTGACTGATGCCTTCAAAAAGCCGAGCAATGCTATAGCCGAGAACCCCACCACGGCGTCGACTGCTGCGAGGTGATCCTGTGGTACCCCAACACGACGGAGACGGCATCTTGTTGGGTTTTTAGACGGTAGTCTCCGCTTTCTGCTCTGGAGTCCGTCTTACCCACTCTAACCCTCGACTAGAAGTAGGACTTTAAATGCATTAACGCAACTAAAAAAAAGTTTGACTAATAAAAGTCCAAAGACAAAAAAAATACAGAAAATAATACAGACCCATTATAGTGTCGTGCAGTACCAACCGAATCGACCAATTTCAACTGTCATAATAAATGTACTAGCACCGCACCCCAAAGCGTTATTAGAAAGTAAAATGGCCAAGTTAATTATTATCGTCCCAACATTAATATAAAACTGGCTGCGCTTGCGTCCGCTAATGGAATATATAATAAGGCTTGTTTGGGAGTTGTCCGCGACACTCTGCACCCTAATGCTTTAGCTAAATCAAACATGTTGTAATTAAGTGTCCTCCTTTTGTCAATATTATGAGCAGGAAATGACACGCTGGCGACTTCGTCCGCATAGATTTGTTAGATGATTTTCACAGTGGTTGTTTTTTATAGTAGCTAATTTTCACATCGCGTTCTTTCATAATTATAAATGTTCTATTCGTTATTTAAAGTTCGCGTTTATTTTAACCGCTGAAGTTACCAGTAGGTAGCTAATTTTATTAGTAGCATTTTTTGTCATTCTAAAAATCTAATTTGACAGAGTCGATGTAGCTCCGCCAAGCGGAGCTCCTATATCTGGGTTGTTTTGGACCTCCGGGCCTGATATGAAGACCAACCTAACTTAACCTACCTACTATATATGTAATGACTATTAGAAAAAAATCGTACATTAAAATATAAAGCTTTATAAAAAATCGCTACATGAAGAAATGCGATTAAGAAAGGTGACGATTATGAAAGAACGCGATGTAAAAGTGCGCAAGTACGAATAAATGATTATGTGAAAATCATCTAACAAACCCAGAACCTACTTACAAATTAAAATCCGTTCATCTGTTTCGAAGCTACAAAAACAGACATCAAATTAAATCGAATCATTAACATTGGTACGGTAAAGGACTTTAATTGTTATGCCACTAATTTAATTTTATCTTTCTTTCATGTGGTTTGACGCTGTCATTATGACAGGGTTCGATAATGTCATAACAATTAAAGTTCTGGACTGTACAACAAACATAAAATACTTACCCTCTTATTGATAAACCCGCAAAAGCTAGTGTACATAAAATATGCTTTGTCCTTATCAGAGGCATTTTCAAAAAAAAAATGTTAAAGGATTAGTGAAAACAAAACTCTCGATCGCGTCCTTTGTGTAACGAAAGTTAGTCACACAAACTATATGGGGAACTGTCGTTACACAAAGGAATTAATTATCTCTTGTTTCAATTATAGCCCCTAACTATGTACATTTTTTTGAAAACGTCCCATTTATCTTTACAGCATTTAAATTTGAAAGAAGTGTATAAAGAAGGCCAAGAGAATAAGGGCTTGCAGTACTTGTTAGACGAAGGGCTTGCAACCTGTGACTAATACACTAGTAAACTTCTTCGCCTGATTGTGCAAAATGTGGTTAAAGAATTATAAACAAGTCTTTGTAGAGTTGTCTACCCTACCCCCACTCTGGGAATGAAGGCGTGATGTTATGTACATATGTATAAATAATACTTTAACTAAATTAGATTTTTATTTTTGATGAAAGGCTAGTTGCACGATAACTGTAGCTTAATTAGCTTTTCATTTAAGGGTCATAAACACTCTTAAAAACAAAAGTTGTCTCTCCTGTGGTCAATAGTTAAAAGCTTGTGTGCATATTAGCTATGTTTTTATATGATAGACCAGGTAACCTAAATCTGTGTATGACCCTTAAGTTAACTAAAAACACCGATGCGATTTAGAAATCCAGAGGTTCCAAACACATAGGTATAGGACTCTTATGGGTCGAGTAAAAAAGATGTAATAATTAAATTGGTTGTTCGAATCAACATCACAACACAACAAGTCCTTGCTTTCAGCACATACAATCCTACAGTAGGTACTCAGTTCGTTTTGTACATTTTCAACTCTATTTGTTTGCTCCTTAAGTTCCTTTTCTTGCAGTCATGGTTTGTCGTTTATTCCCCTACTATACATTTTCCTTTATAAAAAATAGGTCACATTTTGTCACAAGCGTTCATTATTTTAGGAGTTAAATTGCTAAAGGATATCAGATTACCATCAGCTTTTTGTAAAGTTTAAGAGTTCACGGCCATTCCAATTTGGTTCAGCTCATATTGCTTCCATATCGTCATCACTCATCACACTGTTAACGATATAATAACAAGATACGATACAGTAAAGCAAGATGGGCTTAACCAAAGTAGAACAAAGGCTCAGGAGAGTTACTCTTTTATATAATTTAGTAAAACTGCGTCGAAGTCCAAGTTCGAGACATGTTCGAACCGATAATGATTACGCACTCTCGGGTCAGAAGAACCAGTATATCTTTGTGAACGAGCTCGCTAGTGAATTGTTTGTATGGTTTACTTGCTAGTAATGCCCACAAAGCTAATTAGGTTCCGGGAAAACGTAGTTTATACGAGCAAGCGGGTCAAATTAGGCTCGCTGACTTCGTCTACCATGTTACTCAAGAAATAATACGTACGCTCATAATAAACAAAGACTAAAGACTTTCAGTGCCAGCAGTGCCGTTGTTCAAACTTAATAGACTCTATTTTGAGTCAATGGTTCTGAACAGTTAGGGCCTTGGTTTTTTTACACAATAGTAAATGTTAAACGCGTTGAGGCCCTCTGTTTAGAAAAAAAGGGCCTCAGTTCTTTAGTTGTTGTTTTAAGTGAGAAGAGAAACGACGTTATGTATGTAAAGAATTTGCTTTTTAATGTTAACTTGGCCGAAACGCCCGTCACAAGACACGTCAAGCCGTATAAAAGCCGTAATTTTTGACGTATCGTGAGACGACCTTTACAGTCGAGATTACTTTATTAATACGGCCCTGTGAGATCTAAATTTGAATTCCGCTATTGTACTTTAACATTGCAAAGAATATCAATCCCTTGCTCTGTTTTAACGTTGAAGAGAGTCAAATCAACATTTTTACATTTATGATCTTAGTAGGTAAGAGCTCTAAATAGACCTTAGAAACTCACAATCCGGGATTTTACTTTATTAAACAACACGCTTTAAGTATTAACCAGCAAATTTAAGATGCCTAGCGTGCTCGGAGGCATGTAAGGCAATCAGGTACCTACCGCTAAACCTGAGATCTAATTTAAATATACATTCTTAAATAGGACAGAACCACTTAGGCTACCGCCTAGTAATTCGTCGATCGAAAAGCAAGATGATTGATGATTTAAGATATATTTCAGATTTTTTGTATTTGTAGTTTTGGCTGTAAGGGGGGGGGGGGGGGGACTTGAGTCTAACAAAAATTTGCACTTTGAAGCTTAATATTTCATAAACAGATTACTTAATTGAAAAACTGTTTTTGCAAACCCATAATAATTGAGAGACCTATCCAACGACACCCCACACTATAGGGTAGAGAAAAAAATACATTGCCACGTTACGTGTAAGAGAGGTGTATAACGCGAGTGAGGAGTTTAAGGAACATGTCAAACAGTATTCTAAGCAATTCAAGATAGACTGCCGTATAACTAAGCGAAATTTTTTAAGTAACAAAATCTTGAATAGTTCTGATGTTATTAAAACGACCTGGAAAATAATTAATGAAGAAACAGGTCGCCGAAAAAAGAACATTAACGACTATCGTTTAAAAGTAGATGGTAAAATAATAGATTCCAATCCAGATATCGCAATTGAATTTGAAAAGTTTTTTACCGATATACCAGTGTCCACGACTAAGTGCTTGAACTCTTCGCCTGCGTCTGCCATTGTACTTTTAGAAGATAACGTGCCTGAATGCAGTATATACTTTGAATTCAAGCGCGTTACTGCCTTGGATGTAATTAAGGCATTCAACTCAATCAATATAAAGAAAACCAGTGACCTTTGGGGAGTGTCGGTCCATGTACTCAAATCCTTAATTGAAGTCATAGCATCTGACTTAATGGTCGTATTTAATCACTGTGTTGATTGTGGTGAGTTTCCTGATCTTATGAAACATAGTAAGATAATTCCATTATTCAAAACGGGTAGTACTTTTGACCCCACAAATTTTAGACCAATATCTATACTACCCACTTTCAGTAAAATATTTGAGAAGTTGATTTTGTCACAGTTAGCGGAACATTTTCGGTATAATAATTTATTACACAATAAACAATTTGGTTTTACTCGGGGTCGCTCGACAACCGAAGCTGGTGTTGAGTTGATTAAAAACATTTTTAATGCCTGGGAAGGGTCACAGGATGCTTTAGGTATTTTTTGTGATTTGTCCAAGGCCTTCGATTGCGTTAACCATGACACATTGATCAGGAAACTACACCACTATGGAGTTAGAGGTACTGCGCTTAACTTAATAAAAACTTACTTATACGGGAGAATACAAAGGGTAGACGTGAATGGAGTACGATCACCTGGGTCATTGGTCTCAATGGGCGTACCACAGGGCTCAATATTGGGTCCATTTTTATTCCTCATCTACATAAATGACTTACCTTACCTTATAAAGGATAACCATGATATAGTATTGTTTGCTGATGATACGTCACTTGTGTTCAAAGTTAAACGACAACAGCAGTTTAATGTCGATGTAAACAATGCTATATCAAAAGTAGTCGATTGGTTTAGTGTTAATAATTTATTACTGAATGAGAAAAAGACGAAATGTATAAAGTTCATGACTACTAATGTGAAAAATAGTCAAACTACTGTAACTATTAAAAATGACAAACTAGACCTAGTTAATGATACAGTGTTTCTTGGTATAACGTTAGACTCCAAGCTCCAATGGGGTCCTCATCTTGCTGGATTGGCGGGTAGACTCAGTTCTGCAGTTTTTGCAGTTAATAAGATTCGGCAATTAATAGACTTAGATACCGCTCGATTAGTTTATTTTAGTTACTTCCATAGTATTATGTCATATGGTATTTTACTGTGGGGTAGTGCTGCTGATGTAAATAGCATCTTTGTTCTGCAGAAGAGGGCTATTCGTGCTGTCTACAAGATGGGCCAGAGAGACTCGCTTAGAGATAAGTTTAAAGAAATTAACATATTGACCATGCACAGTCAATACATTTATGAAAACATTATGTATGTTCATAAAAACATCGCTAAATTTAGAAAGAACTGTGACATACATAATGTTAATACCAGAAATAAATATAAGCTCGCAGTGCCCTTCACGCGGCTCCATAAAATAAAAAACTCTTTTATGGGTAATTGTATTAGGTTCTATAATAAGCTCCCAAGTAATGTTACTGAACTATCAGTAAATAAATTTAAGAGTTACGTTAAGCGTAAACTAATTTCTAAAGCATATTATAGTATTAAAGACTATATTAATGATAACAATGCTTGGGACTGAATTGCTTGTAATAAAATGTTTAGTCCTTACGACAAAAGGTTGCGAACGTCGAAAAAAAAAAAGACATCCGACAGAGTTTCTTACAGGTTCTTCTCTGATCGGTCGCGATTTGAACCTGCAGTCAATTTAGGCTAAGTCGCTACTATGACGTTTCAAAAGAGTTTATTATTTGTAAACCTACTTGAATAAAGATTATTCTGATTCTGATTCTGATTCTGAGAGGTACCCTAAAAAACCTTTTTTTGTACCATTTTGTTGGCGTGACTAATATGCATATTCATGCCAAATTACAGCTTTCTAGTACTAAGAATCTCGGCACTAGGCTGCAGACGGATGGACGGACATGGCGAAACTATAAGGTTTCGTAGTTTGACTACGGAACCCTAAAAACTGATAAACTCTTAAGTGTCTACCGTTTGTGACTTGCACCATTTCTCGATTCTTACCATTAAAGGTCCACCAAGGTTCCTCTCGCGTGACGTCTCTCGAAGGGCTCCAGAGTGCCAGCAAAACTTTACTGTTTCGCAGTGCGTCTCGTTCATTGAAGCTTAGTTAGAGGAAGAGGTACTGCGTGAAGAAAACGAGAAGGCTAGCACAAGGGTCATTTCCGGAACAATACCTTGTTGATTCAATTATTTCTTTAGATTCTTGTATCGGTTTGTTAAGGATACGTCCACTTAACACGTGTAATGCCTGGTTTCCGTTTTTTATATGGCACGGAACATCAAACTAGCTCATACGTTGCCATTCCTGTGGGCTAACATGGAATACTATTTGATTCGCATCTTACACTCCTACTTCGAAACATGAAAGTTTGAACGCTGCTAGGAGGCATTTTATAGTCGCCGCGTTCTAAGGGAACCAATTTGACACATCGCATCTTTAGAATTATAGTGACCTAATCCAAATATTTTGAATTTCGTCGCACTTTTAGAATTATAGTGACCTAATTCAAACGTTTTTAGCTTTCGATTTTGAGTCATAAATTTAGTACTATAGAGACCCTAACCTCGAACCTAAGTCCTAAGTAAGTAGTTTTGTACATAAGTCGAAATTCAAAATATGTGGATTAGGTCACTATAATTCTAAAGATGCGATGTATGTCAACGCAACACAAGATATAACCTTAATAATATGGGTTTGAGGTTATATTTTGTACTGCATTCACATCATCGCCTATTTTTTAGAATTAGGTCGTTAGATGGTGGTAGAGATTGTAAATGTGTTTAGAAGGATAAACAAATAAATGACAATGGTAATTGACATTGAATTTCACATCCTCGAAAATGGCGTTATATTAATAAAGCAGATAAAATTTGACAAATCATACCATCTTATCCATTAACCACCCGCCAAGCAACAGTGTTCGCATTTTTATGTTCCGGTGTGGGGATAAGACAACCGGTGAAATTACTAGCACAGAGGCATTCCATCTTAGTCCTCAGGGTCAGCAACGCATTTGAGGTCTTAGGATTATAGTCTAGAGAATTCAAATGTCTATGGGTCTCTGATTCCACTTACTATCAGGTGGCCTGAGTGCTCGTGTGCCTTCTCCTTAACATAAAAAATAAAAAAAAAACTCCCGATAATGATAGAACTAGTATTCTTTAAAAAAACCAAATTCAAAACGGTATATTCGTTAAATACAAACAAAGATATACAGACATAAAGATACAGAACAATATTTAAAGTAATATTATATATAACACACCTCTTTTTAATTCGGGACTAAAAATGCAACAATAACAAAACTCACCCGTAACAAAATTCACCACATCCTTTATTACGCTTCCGTAAACATTGCATACCAAGCCCTTTTAATTACTTTACCAAAACCATTCCAAACAATCCATCTCATCATTTAAAAGCTCACAGAATATTTGCGTCCGGCTCGAAGGACCAAACGTATAGATGCTATAGACGCTTCCGAGGAAGGCTCAGAAGTACTCAAATTGGTCACGCCCCTTGGCATTAAAACGTCAACGCTTGAACATGCTATCGCTTAATGATTGTGCGGCAGTGAAAGCTAAGCTTTGCTTCATTTGCTGCGATAGATTGCATAATTCGAGGACGATTGAATTTAAATTTACTAATGGCCGACGTTTTATGTTGATGATGCTGCGGGAAATCTTGTTCAAGCTTGAGCTTTTCAAGGTAAAATAGTTTTTAAGCGTTTATCGAAAGAACCTTACTATGCGCAGTATCATCAAACTAAATTAAATACGATGGAAGAACAATAATTCAAGAATAATAATTAAAAACCAACCTAGTCCCAAACCAAGCTCTAAGGCTTATATTATATAGAGAAATACATACTTAAATACATAGAAAACATCCAAGACTCAGGAACAAATATTCGCGCACATCACACATATATTAATCTCCATTCCATTCCACATATATCTCCAGTCCATTTTCGTTGTAAAATATTGTAGGACGCCGATTTCAGTTTGGCTACGATGTTTTGAAAAGGAGTTCTTTTTATTTTCAACACCTATTAGTATCTCTGAATGTTGCTGCCTAAAATACATAAAACTCTTGGCAAAAAGACCGCAGGTCGTGCGTGAGCTAAAAAATAAAAGATTTCTATAAATAAAGACAATTTGGTTGTGTGATCCAATTTTTTATGATGTTAATACCACTGTTATTAGCTTTTTTGACGCCGAAATTGTCAAGTTTCATAATTAGTTTAATGTCATGTTCTGTTTCCTAGATAGCTATTTTGAATCTATGTGGTACAAAAAATATGTGGTTACAGAATTACCAACAACTCTTCTTGTAGTTGTTGGTATTTCTGTAGCTCTGCCTACCCCACTCTGGGAATGAAGACGTGATAATATGTATGTGTATGTATGTTCTTTAAAATATGTATTTACTGGAAATTTCAATACAGAATAATACAATTATTTACTCGTAATACAATAAATGTGTCAAGTAATTAATAAAAGAAAAACACAATTTCGATTTGTCAGAAATGTCTGAATGAAAGCTCGATAAATAGGATTCAATTATTTTAAATATAACCAAAAATTAAGCTGATGTAATAAGACCTTGTTTCAAACCTTGGCGGACACGAGAGGTGTTATAGTCGGTTCGCATGTTTGTCCCACGAATATAAGCGATATGAACCGAACATCTGACTTGTACTCCGAGGTGTCCCTAAAACCCGTTTTTTATTTATACTTACATATAAATAATCACTTTAATTCTAAATGCTTAGCAATGACTTTCACTGTTTGGATGGCATGTTACTTAGTTTTCAAGGATCGAAATAAATGTGATCACTTACTTTTGACACATTATCTGTTCATTTACTTATACAATTGTAACATTTGACTTAATTTATTGTGTTTATTTTGGGAACCTACTTCATCAGTTTCTTTTACTGTTGACTGTACCCACAGTCCAAGCCTAGAGCTTAGTTTGAGACTAGGTCAATTTGTGACAGTCCCTGATATAATTTGTTAGTTATCTGAAAAATAATATTTCTCTTTCTTTAAATTCAGCGCGTATCTTTCCCTGTAACACCTCCCTTGCCAAAGGGCAGGGCTCGAATGGTTTCCGTTTCTTTAATTAGTTAAATATGCTAAACAGGCTAAGCAGCTCGCCTCGACTTTCTCCGTCCCTCTACACTGCTCGGAATAGGGAGTTTGCATTATTTAAATACAATTTGCAACTCGTAATCGTAGTGTAAGAACATTACAAGATTCGCTATTGACTTTCTGATGAGGCGAGTAGGGAGTTAGTGTCGAATTTAAACTCTGATTACTTTACTTTCAAGTGAGATTAGAAAAGATAATTTAGTGGGGAATCTCAACTATGAATAAAACCGGACAAGAGCATGTCGGGCCATGCTCAGTGTAGGGTTCCGATGCCGTAAAGTACTACAAACATAAAATTTTAATATTTAATAACTAATTTTCTATTTAAAGTCATTAGGTGCCGTGTTAGATGATTTTATCAGGTATAAACACTTTTATCGCCTGTTTCTCAAGAACTAATGATGTCTAATTAGTTGTAATAATTTATTTTTCCTTTTAAATTCGATATATGTGCTTTCATTGAAGATGTTTTTCAGATTTTTAGTACGAGTATTTGTAGTTTTGACTCACTATTGGGGGGGCCACTTGACTCTAACAAAAATTAGCGCTTTAAAGCTTAATATTTAAACGGATCCCTTAATCCATTTAAAATTTGTTTCCACGAAACAATTTTTTTTTTAAAAGACGTATCTAACGAAAAAAAAATACATATAGTGTAGGGGAATTTCCTCTACCACTTTGTTGGCGTGACTAATATGTATATTTAGTTACGCGAAATTACAGCTTTCTAGTACTAAGAGTCTCCGAGCTAGGCTGCGGACGGACAGATATGACGAAACTATTAGGGGTCCTAGTTTGACTACGGAATCCTGAAAAGGGAAGAGAAAGAAGACAAAGTAAATAATTAAGAAGTAATTATGGAGGTAATGGTTTTGAGAGAACGCAGAGACGAATGAGCTGGAAATTGCTCCAATGATGATTTTGATTTTAAAAAAAACGATGTTATCTATGGTATCATAAACAAAGCAACATGCAATGATGGTGATGTAGCAAGAGTCTCATTAATAACTAGTTGATGGATAAGAAACCAATATTAAGAAGCACGATTATAATAACGATATATATATAATAAAGATAAGCTATCGATCAGTATCCAAAACCAAGATATAACGTTATTTGGATTCATTACGGATCCATCGTATGCAGTGTACATTATGTTTGATTTAATCTCTTCCGACATGAGCAAATAAAAACAAAGGCACATCCCCCCCCCTCCCCCTTCACACCCTCGAGGGTGAGATCAAAAAAGTTCCCTCAAAGTTCATTTTGTAGGGTGTTTTTTGACATAAAGTTCAAAAGCAGGCGTATTTCGCTTGATTTGTTTGTAGAACTCGGTTAAAATTTGACCTACATTATCTTTAAAACATTCAAAATAACAATTTGAAGGCACCAATTATCATGGTGAAACCTAAAAAATTTGGCTTTAGGATGTCGTCAATGATTTTTAAGAGCAGGTAAGCATTGAATGTAAATATCTTAGCCTACTTGTGCAAAATGTGTTTACAGAATTATCAACAAGTTTCTTTAGAGTATTTCTGTAGCTCTGCCTACCCCACTCTGGGAATGAAAGCGTGATGTTATGTATGAATGTATGTATGTGAATGTTGCTAATACTCGTATATCATAACAAGTATTTTTTATCAAAGGTACATGTTGAACTGTCAATTTAATTTTGAATGTAAATCTGGTGACATGACAACGCAATAATGAGGAGTCATTTCTGAAGGGTGTCGATGTTAATAAATACCCTAAGGCTCGTAGGGCAGATGTGTAAAAACGAGTCCGACGAGTTGAAAACAACCTCCTTTTTTGTAGTCAGTTAAAAGCTTATAAGAAGTTTGATAAAAAACTCATTGAAAACATATTTTGTGTTTATATTTTCACCGGAATAAAGTAGTTTAAATTGTCATCAGTTACATGTTTATAGTCACGATAGACAACAAAATCATGACATACCATCGTTTTCTAATTTATATTACCCAAATTCTCTAAATCTAATCTAAATTTAAAGGGTCATACATACTCTTACAAACAAAAGTTGTCTCTCCTGTTAAAAGATTGTGTGCAAAGTTATGTTTTTATTGGGGTTCCGTAGTCAAACTAGGAACCCTCATAGTTTCGCCATGTCCGTCCGTCCGTCCGTCCGTCCGCAGCCTAGCGCTGAGACTCTTAGTACTAGATAGCTGTAATTTGGCTTGAATATGCATATTAGTCACGCCAAAAAAGTGGTACAATAAAATGTAAAAAAAAAAATCTTTTAGGGTACCTCCCCTACACGTAACATGGGAATGTATTTTTTTTGGCGCCTACCCCATCGTGTGGGGTATCGTTGGATAGGTCTTTCAAAAATATTACGGGGTTGTAAAAACAGTTTTTCGATTAAGCAAACCGTTTATAAAATATTAAGCTTTAAAGCGCTAATTTTTGTTAGACTCAAGTGTCGTCCCCCCCCCCCATACAGCCAAAGCTACAAATGCTAAAAATCTGAAAAAAAACTTAAATGAAAGGACGTATAACAAATTTTAAAGGAAAACTATCATGACTAAGTAGACATCATTGGTTCTTGAGATACAGGCGATTAAAGTGTTTATACCTACTAAAATCATCTTTTGGCACCACTTTAAATAGAAAAATTAGTTATTACTTGTAGATTTTTATGTTTGTAGTACTTAACGGCTTCGGAACCCTACACTGAGCATGGTCCGACATGCTCTTACCCGCTTTTTTGATAGGTCTATAGGTCTGATGGCGTCTTTGCGGGAATGGGCTTAGCCAGAAAAGTAGGCCTTAAAAACGTTAACTTTCGGTGTGAAAGACGGTAACCTAAATCTATGTATGACCCTAAAATATTCTAAATGAATATGAAATATCATCATTCTACTACGAATATTGCTGTTTTTCCGATGCCCCTCACGATTTGCCAGTATATTCGCCAATTTCAGCGTTTACTCTACATCGTCCAAATCCCCATGCAATAACTTTGAACGAATTCTACGGGTTCGAAATCTAATATCGCAAATGGGGAGAAACAAATATATTAGTTCCACTTTTTTTTCTCACTAGTTTTATTCGCCTTCGTTCACATAAAATCAGTTTCGGGAAAAATACACATTGCACGAACATGTTTCTAATGCATTGACGGTAAGACTGAGACTCTTCGATTAATAATTCTTTGACGAGTTTAAAGGTAAGTAGCAGTTAATACATCTACTATAAATCACTACCATCTCAACCAATCAGAAGAAAGAACATTTAATATAGTGGTGGTAGGACCCTGTGCAGGGTCCATCCGTATCGCTACCAACATCTTATCCATTAACCACCCGCCAAGCAACAGTGTTCGCATTGTTGTGTTCCAGTGTGGGGATAAGACAACCGGGGAAGTTACTAGACGCATTCCATCTTAGTCCTTAGGGTTAGCAACGCATTGGAGTTCAAATGTCTATGGGTCTCAGATTCCACTTACCATCAGGTGGCCTGAGTGCTCGTGTGGCTTCTCCTTAACTTAAAAAAGAAGTTTTTTTTAACTATGTTTTGAATACAATAGACGATGGTAAAAATTTACTTCGTTTTGAAAATAGGAAAGGAATGGAAATAAATAAAGCACTTGATTACGGCCGAGATTCTACACGGTAATAACGATATCGTCTTTGACGTGTTTCCGTATTGTCAACGTTTTGATAACTCTTATATCATTTACAATAACGGCGAGTGTGACAGAAACGATTCTAAAACATGTTGTAAGCGATATCGTTATAACGCAGTTGAATAGAGGCCCTGGACCTCCATTATAGACAACGATAAACCTACTTATATATAGAAATATATACTTAAATACATAGAAAACATCCAAGACTCAGGAACAAATACTCGTGCTCATCACACAAATATCTGCCCTTACCGGGATTTGAACCCAGGACCCCTAGCACACACCACGCACGCACGGTTGTGGACTGTCAACCATCTAAATGATCCCAATGATGATGATGATCTATCCCTTACACTCGCCGTAAAATAAACTGCATATTAGTATCATACTAACCCCCATGTACATAATTTAACTTATCTATCAGTCAACATGGCTAATAAGTTTTGGAGCTCTGTTGTACTCCGTCAAACCATATTGCTTTTAACTTGTATTGTTCTTAACACAGCCCCAATTACAGTCCAGTAAATAAAAGCTATTAACGTTGCCAATATGGTTTTACCGATTAGAAGAGAAACCTTGATTCATTGTGTTACCACTGGACTCAAAAACAGCAAATCTCCAACGATTTGTTGGCAAACGTTATTAGTAACTCAGCAATCGTAATTAATAGTGTTTTATTTCAAAAGATCGAGCTTAAATACAAAGATAATTTAAAAAAGAGGTCATGCGTATTGATAAACTAAACATCTAACGACATAAAGGATCGACCACACCGATACTCAAAATGAGCTGACGTAATTTAAACGCAGTGATGTTACTTATGCGTCACATTTTAAACGCATACCATGGACACCAGTGCTCAAAATACGCTGACGCACTGCAAACGCAGTGATTTAGTGACTTATGCGTCACGGTTTTAACGCATATTTTAAGCGCCAGTGTGCACGGTATGCATTAAAAACGTGACGCATAAGTCATGTGACTGCGTTTACGCTGCGTCAGCGAATTTTAAGCCCCGGTGAGCACGATGTATAAAAACCGGGCAAGAGCATGTCGGACCATGCTTAGTGTAGGGTTCCGAAGCCGTTAAGTACTTACTACAAACATAAAAATCAACAAATAAGTCGTCTGATGCCGTCTTAGATGATTTTAGTAGGTATAAAGTATAAACACTTTAATCGCCTGTATCTCAAGAACCAATGATAACTATTTAGTTGTGATAGTTTTCCTTATAGGTTTTCCTTGTAGAGGGGGGGCTTAATATTTCATTAATGGATTACATAATCGAACAACAGTTTTCACAAACCCGTAATATTTTTGAACTATCCAACGACACCCCACACTATAGGGTAGACGACAAAAAAACCCCACATTACGTGTAGGGGAGATGCCATAAAAAAAAAAGTGATTTTATTGTACCACTTTATTGGCGTGACCAATATGCATATTCATACAAAATTACAGCTTTCTAGTACTAAGAGTCTCTGCGCTAGGCTGCGGACGGAAGGATGGACGGACATGGCAAAACTATAAGGGTTCCTAGTTTGACTACGGAACCCTAAAAAGTGACGCAGAAGTTACTACGTTTATGGTGCGTCAACAAATTTTAAGCAGCGGAGCGGTGACGTGAAGCATAAGTAAGGTCGCTGCGTTTACAATGCGTCAGCGTAGTTTGAGCACCGGTGTGGTCGTTCCTTTATTAACCAGGATACTTCAGCCATAAATATGAGAGAATATTAAAATTCTAGGCCAGGTATTCTTGGATAGGTTTCTAAACATTCGTATGTAACTTTATTTGATTGTTGGGACTTGGGATTATAATGTCAAAGATTATGATCGGAAGATATGAATATGCTTAAATATTTTCCAAAAACAAAATGAGACATGAAAGCATTGTATTTAATTAATTTTACAGTATCTTGGGGATTTTTTTCTATACTCTTCAAAAATATCGATATGGCTTAGTTTAATAATTTGGATGCATGAGCCATAGGTTCAGATTGGTTGGTACAAAGAGATTATTTTTAGGGTTCCGTAACCAAAGGGTAAGACGGACGGACGGAAAATGGACGGACAGCGGAGTCTTAGTAATAGGGTCCCATTACTAAGACTCCGCTGTCCGTCCATCCGTATCTCTGTCCGTCTGTCACCAGGCTGTATATCATGAACCGTGACAGTTAGACAGTTCAAATTGTCACAGATGATGTATTTCTAACGCTGCTATATTATTAACACAAAATACAAAAAAGGATAATAAAATAAATATTTAAGAGAGCTCCCATACCACAAATGTTTTATTTTCTTGTGCTTGCGATGTTGGTAACCGCAACAGGTAGATGCTTGAAATGTTCACAGAATATTAAGTTATATATTAACTTCAAATATAAATATTTAAATTAAAACAAAACAAATACTTACGGGCGGAATGTCTGTCTCATGTTGCCGTTTTTATAGATCATGTTACGGAGCCCTACGTGCGCGAGTCCAACGCACAATTACCTGGTTTTTTAAAGTACATGTCAGATGCGAGTTACTTGGCAACTAATAAAACGGTAAAACTCACCTTAGCTTCAGTGTTTCTGTTTTCCATGTAAATCACCTATTCAAATATACTCCTAACACTAAATCCCAAAAAAAAAATTTTTGACACCTCTACACATCGGTCTTCTATGTCCAAACCTCGAAAGCCCTTCCCCTTCTCCCTCTACCGTGATAGTAAATTGCTACATTTATATTTGTTATACTCTGGCGCGTTCATCTTTGCTGTGAGTTAGTCCAGAGTCGTATGTAGGTCGATTGCCCGCCCACGCAAGAGATTCCACAGCACAGCTACCATAACAGAAGTAGCAGTATTGTTAACAGGGCGTCATCGCAAGAAGAATAAAAACAAAGACGAATGAGGCATGGATCACGACACGAAACGGCACAAAAACAGGACAAGATACTTATTGAATCTTGGTAAGTATAATCTCAGTTTGTTAACGGGTTGACTGGACACTGTCCGCTCAACAGACATCTAACGGTTATAGGTATTAAACAGGATCCTCTATGCTCACACTGTAGTAAAGAGGAGACAAGCTAACACGTCCTAGCCGAGTGTGTCATGTACTCATCACTGAGATACCAAACATTCGGGGAGGATAAGTTATCAACGGAAGCACTTAAAAGCATTAACCTACAGGACGCACTTCTGTTCTGCAGGAAAACAAGAAGATGGAATCCATGCTGGATGGGAGCGTCGCCGGGCCAGTAACCTACGGCTCAACCACGGGGAACAGGGCGGAATAACCGGGAGACTGATCGACCGCCCGCCTGCTCCGGCCGGGCGTCCCCACCCATTATTTTCATCATCATCATTGTTAATAGTGACAATGTAGGCTCTTGTTCATAAAACGCAAAACCTAAGTATGTTTTAAAAGCAGTTTCCTGCAACCCTTATCGCTGATCCATCTTGTGGCTAGCCTGTCAATATTGCGCTGGAGATCTTTGGTACTCGTTAGGACCTATGTCCAGCAGAAGTAGTGTTTCAGACAGTGTTGCCAGGTCTCCTGTTTTTACAGGAGATCTACTGGATTCGGGGTGTGTCTACTGTTCTACTGTTTTTCCCATAAAATCTACTGGATTTTAGAATTTCTCCTGTCGTAAAAAAAATTTTACTCATAACTGGTCAATGTTCTTGATGCGAGTGTATGGCGGCCTTAAATTCTATCGTAGAGTGTAACATCTAATGCCAGTTTCTGAACGAAACGAAATGAACGATGTGAGCGGCTGTCCGTCTGTGGAACTCCCTCCCTGTGGAGCTGTGGCAGGCTAATTCTTTACCTATCGAGCGAAACTTCTCCATGAGCACTTTTTGTCGCAGTTATAATTGTATTGTCTCAGTACATTTCGCTTACTATGTTTCACTATGCATTGCTGTCGTGTGGCTGTTTTTTTTCCCTGATGTGGTCGTATTGATATTAATTTATGTATTTTTTTATTATTATCTATTTATTTATGTAAGTCATTATAATGTATTAATTTGTATTAGTATGTATTTGACTATCTATTTATTAGTTTGGTATAAGTACAGCGTGTATTTATAGGTATTTTGTACTTTATAGCTAACATAGCTCCTTGTTATTGTTAGAAATTAGTCTGCACCACCTACTGTGTAAATTGTTTTAACTTGACACCTTATCCCTTCTAAGGTTGTCTAGAAGAGATCGCTAATCAGCGATAAGACCGCCTGTTGTTAAACAACAGGTAAACCTGGGTCTTTTAAATTGTGCTATTTCTCTGTAATGTTTTTGTTTGGTGGTCAATAAAGTGTTTTGTATTGTATTTTATTGTGTAAGGCACTACACTTTAGGAACTTAATACCTGGATACTGTTAATATAAAAGGTTTTTAATCAGCCGTTGTTAAGTGTCTTTTTTTTCGTCCCTATTCCGTACATGCTTCCACCAATCGCTTTCAATTCAACGCTTCCAAGTCGTCCCGCCATCTCCTTTTTCGTTTGTCTCTGCTCCGGTAGCCATCTTGCGGCGTCCGTTCAGTGACAAGTTTGTGCTACAGTTCTGGTTTTTTATAACTGTAACAGTGCAATCCATCTTTTTATCGAATTTTACTTCATCGATTGCATCTTCACCGAAAAACATTTCATCGAACGCTAAATTCTGCCGAAACCATGATGTTTTTTTTAATTATAGGAACTTTGGCTTAATTGTGCATTCGTTGAAGGATGTGTTGATAAAATAATAGATACCCCAGGGGCCCTATCGCTCAAAATGTAATGAATCGAAACGCACGAGAATGTCATCCCATACATTTTGAGCGATAGAAAAGAAAAACGTTAGGAGCGTTTGCATCTTGGCTAGGGCCCCAGGTGGCTAATTATGGCCGCGTTTATCGCGTAACATCGGTCACTTTCTGACAGGTACAGAGCGAGTGACAAATGCTTTATCCACCGCGATAAACGCGACCATAACACGGGCCCTGCAAAAGATTTGCCATACAAATACGTTTGTAACTGTACCACTGTTGGTTATACACGCTGTGTGCTATCAGTAAATCCAACGCCATCCAAATTATAAATTATCACTTAAAATAATCGGCGTTCCATTTGGCCAGCGTAGTGAAGAAGCTACTCGATCACTAGTCACTAAATGAAGGTCAATGGGCCGTAAAAACTTTGCTGGTCAACTCGCTGGTAAAGGTGGATTTACCATGAGACAAAATAAACCCGTAAAGAATTATTCAAATATACAGGGTAATTTTTTATCAGTGCACAAATTTTAACATATGATTTTGTATCGTTAATATATTACGACAATAAAACGAGTTCAAAAAAAAATTTTTGTTGCAAATTATCTCTCTTTTATCTGCTCGTGTGGACACAAAGTCACACTAGAAATTATGACATGGGTTGTCATGTTAACACATATTGTGTTATTGATTAACAATAGCGAAGCAAATATTAAAATTTGTGCACATATTAAAAAATTACCCTGTAGACCAGATTGGGAAACTAGCAGTAGAATTTTCGAATGCTGAGAAATAATTCACGGTAAATTATATAACTTGCGCGTTTCTCTCAAGTCAAGTCCACTCACTTAATGCATAGTAAACATCTAAATTGCAAGATTGATCTAACCGTAAAGAAAAGCAATAAACAAGTCTAAGAAAAACAAGTTTTTAAAACCCGACTGTTAGTTGCCCTTTATACATTTTTTGTGTAGATGACTTTTTTTTTTATATCATGGGACAATCTCACACAAATTGACCTAGTCCCAAACTAAGCCCTAGGCTTGTACTACGGGTACTAGACAACGATAAACATACTTATTTAGAGAAATAAATATTTAAATACATAGAAAACATCCAAGACTCAGGAACAAATATTCGCGCTCATCACACAAATATCTGCCCTTACCGGGATTTGAACCCAGGGCCGCTGGCTTCCGAGGGGGGTCACTCCCAACTAGGCCACCGTGTCGTCAAATATCCAGTGACACTCGCGATGTTAAGATGAATCTTACGACTCTCTTGTTGAAATCGGCCCATCCATCCAGCCTCTACGAGGGAACATAGTCGGACATACATACAGGTCAAACACATAACCCTCCTTTTGGGCTTTGCCGCAGTCGGGTTAAACGCGATTTAATAATAATATTTATAAATTGACATCTTACTTAATATTAATTAGATTTAAAAATGTGATATTAATACTAATTGGTGTAAGGATATTTAGCGTAAAAACATTACCAACCATTATCATAAATATAGATGTAATAACGTGTATTGTCTCGATAAGTGAATTTGTAATTATTCCATCCACCATCACCATCAACCCATTAACATCCATCTTATCAATTAACCTGCCATGCAACAGTGTTCGTATTGTTGCGTTCCGGTGTGGGGATAAGACAACCGATGACATTACTAGTATAGAGGCGTTCCATCCTAGTCTTTAGGGTTGGCAACGCATTTGAGGTCTTAGGATAGCAGTTTTAAAATTCAAATGTGTATGGGTCTCATTCTACTTACCATCAGGTGGCCTGAGTGCTCATGTGCTCCTGGTCCTAAAAAAAACTTTAAACGTAATTATGAAAATAAACTGCTCAGATCTCTTATTGTAAATGTACCTTTACCGGAGTTACCTAACCGACACCCGCTGTGCTTGCTTCTAGTAACCGTGGTTGCACAGCGGAGACCCGGGCTGCTTGCTGTGACAAAAGCATTAAAGAATACGCAATTTATACGGTTAATTACCTGGGGGCTTATTGTGGCGGTGTTTATCGCGTGACAAAACGTTTATAAAACATCCGTCACTTTCTGGCTAGTACAGTGTGAGAGTGACGGATGCTTCATAAACGCGACCGTAACACGGGCCCTGGGCTGGGATTCTACACGGTAATGACGATATTATCTTTGACTTGTTTCCGTATTGTCAACGTTTGGATAACTCTTATGTCATTTACAATAATGGCGACTGTGACATAAACGATTCTAAAACACGTCAAACGCGATATCGTTATAACGCAGTAGAACAGAAGCCCAGGGCCTCTAGTCAGGTGCGTTAAAACGATATCGTTTTTGACCTGTTTCCGTATTGTCAACGTTTTGATAACTCTTATGTCATTTACAATAATGGCGACTGTGACATAAACGATTCTTAAACGTGTCAAACACGATATCGTTTAAACGCATCTGAATAGAGGCCCTGGTTAAATGTAGTAAGAAAAAAGGTTGGCCCTGAACCGGAAAATTGATAATTATTGTAGTTAATAGAAGTGGCCCTGCCTAGGAAGTTATATAGTTATAGCAGTTGTACTTGTAATAATCTAAACATCAGTCCACTTTTTTTTTAAAGTAATGAGGTGATATTGTGCGAAGTTAATCAATAAACTTATCTTGTCTTATTTAGGTCTGTATTTCTCTACATAGATAATGTTTTTCATTGTCTAGAACCCGGGCGTTTTACAAATAAAGTACCTATATTTAAGGACAAACATTATTAACGTCACCCAGCGAGCTATGGAAAGGTGTATGCTCGGAATCTCGCTAAGGGACAAAATCCGGAATCAGATGATCCGGCATAAAACTAGGGTCACTGACGTAGTTCAGAAGTGTAGCAGACTGAAGTGGCAGTGGGCTGGTCACATCTGTCGCAGAACCGATGATCGGTGGAGTAGACGGGTTCTCGAGTGGAGACCACGGCTCGGCAAGCGTAGCGTAGGACGCGCTCCAGCCAGATGGACCGACGACCTGAAAAAAGTGGCTGGTGGTGACTGGATGGTGAAACGGGAGATCGGGCCTTGTGGCGAACCCTGGGGGAGGCTTACGTCCAGCAGTGGACTGCAATAGGCTGAAATGATGATGATGATGATGATAAGCCAATAGGCGGTATTTCAAATTAAATAAGCATAGCAGATTCAAACCTCACCTGTTAGTAATATGGTCGAACTTACTTCAGGAGTTTAGTCTGCGATGCCACTATTTCTCTTAAAGCAGTAAAATTTTCGTGACTTAATGGAAAAAATACCGTTGTTAATATTTATTCTTAACTATAGGTACTTTTTTTGGATAACGTTCGACCACAGTTTAAGCTTAGAGCTTGGCTAGCTCAATTTGTGTGAGATTGTCCTTTGATCCTAATCCCTGTAAGAGCAGATGTTTATTTGTGTGATGAGCACGAGTATTTATTCCTGAGTCTTGGATATGTTCTATATTTTCCTCTATGAAAGTAAGTTTACTCATGTATTCATGTCCATCATCAATTTTATCGTTGTCTAGTACCCATAGTACAAGCCTAGAGCTTAGTTTGGGACTAGGTTAATTTGTGTGACATCGTCCTTTGATACATGCATACATAACATCACGCCTTCATTCCCAGAGTGGGGTAGGCAGAGCTACAGAAATACCATCTACTCTATAAGACTACGTTAATAAATAAATAAATAATAAATAAGTAAATAAATATCACGGGACAATGTCACACAAATTGACCTAGTCCCAAACTAAGCTCTAGGCTTGTACTATGGGTACTAGACAACGATAAACATACTTAGAGAAATGAATACTTAAATACATAGAAAACATCCAAGACTCAGGAACATACTCGTGCTGATCTCACAAATATCTGACCTTACCGGGATTTGAACCCAGGACCGCTGGCTTCGGAGGCAGGGTCACTCCCAACTAGGCCAACGTGTCGTCAAAGTAGTACTATGTTAATAATTCTGTAACCACATTTTGCACAAGTAGACTGAGATGTTTACTAGTGTATTAGTGACAGGTTGCAAGCCTATCGCCTAACAATACTACAAGCTTGTATTCCCTTAGTCGCCTCTTACGATATCCTCATGAAGACATGGAGTGGCACTATTCTAAGCCGGAAAACACACGGGAATCATGATGTACTTTGATATTTATTTATCATTTATTTATACGAAAACATGTGAAAGGAAATTTTATCTGTTTAACCCAGTAGAGAACAGGGGCCCTAGCCAAGATGCAAACGCTCCTAACGTTTTTCTTTTGTATCGCTCAAAATGTATGAGATGACATTCTCGTGCGTTTCGATAAACCACGTGGTCGACTGTCACCCCATACATTTTGAGCGGTAGAAAAGAAAAACGTTAGGAGCGTTTGCATCTTGAATCAGAATCAGAATCAGAATAATCTTTATTCAAGTAGGTTTACAAATAATAAACTCTTTTGAAACGTCATAGTAGCGACTTAGCCTAAATTGACTGCAGGTTCAAATCGCGACCGATCAGAGAAGAACCTGTAAGAAACTCTGTCGGATGCCTTTTTTTTTTTCGACGTTCGCAACCTTTTGTCGTAAGGACTAAACATTTTATTACAAGCAATTCAGTCCCAAGCATTGTTATCATTAATATAGTCTTTAATACTATAATATGCTTTAGAAATTAGTTTACGCTTAACGTAACTCTTAAATTTATTTACTGATAGTTCAGTAACATTACTTGGGAGCTTATTATAGAACCTAATACAATTACCCATAAAAGAGTTTTTTATTTTATGGAGCCGCGTAAGGTTAGGGCCTCAGGCCGAGAGACGAATCAAATGTGGTAATCTAGCAATTGCCTTGCAAAACGTATTGTTATAAAGAATAACATCTATATGTGCTATCTGATTTAGTTTTGCCTGTCAATAAAACAGTCGGTAATGGACCAGTTTTACATGCATAAATAATTTTATATCTTCTGCAAAACATTAAAATAATCATCTCGTGTTTACATAAATTAATATATAATGAAATACTTTAACTATTTCGAGCATTATTTACGTTTTTTTATCATTGATTTCGTCTTCACCGTGTCAAGGCTAGGTTTTGAATTAGATTACTTTACTCAATAGTTATATTTAAGAAATATTTATAAATTCAAAAAGACCCATAAATTCTTTAAATTACAGAAACTTTATATTAAAATTTAACAGTCAATAAAATAGAGTATTTATTATAACGGCGTCCATCATTTTAATTATAATTAGGCATAATTTATGTTGTATACAATAATTAAATGTATATGTATTAGTTAGTTTGTCATACAAACGGAACAAACGATCTCACTTGACCATGGAGAAGCCAGTCACTTTCATAATTGCGAAAGTTTGGATGGATGGATGTTTGTTACTCAATCACGATAGAACAGCTGAACAGATTTGGATGATATTCGGCACAGAGATCAAACAAAGTCTTTAAAAGCACGTAAGCATTTTCTATCCCGGAAAATCTGATAGTTTCTAAGGGAATAGTGATTAACAGCTTTGATGATAATAATATTCCGGCCAAAAGCTACTTACTTATTGAGTCGTTTTTAGGGTTGCGTATCCATAGGGTGCCAACGGGTCTCTATTACTTGACCTCTGTCTATCCGTCTGTCAGCGGGAAACATCTCATTAACCGTCAATAAATAAATGTTAACCTTACACAATACAATTTTATTCCTCCGTCCAAGAATGCTACTGAATCCTTCGTGTGCAAGTCCGACTGCACTTGGCCGGTTTTTTTATGTTTCGAACCATAGTCTAGATCTTAAAATAGAGCATACATTAAGATAAAATAATATACCGTATATTTTTTCTCACAATTTCCCATGACGGTTGGCATTAAATAGACATAGTAACAAAAACATTTATTTCTCATTTTATTTGACCTCATTCTTCATAAAAAGCATTATTGTGGCCTTTACGGCGTTACTGCGAGTACCTTGAGATGTATAGATCTCTTGTTGATGGTTTGTAGTTGATCTCATCGATTGGCTAAAGAGATCGGGGTCCTATTCTACAAAACTTTAAATAAATTTATTAATAGCGAAAATATAATATCACACAAACAAAATAAATATCACAGGACGATGACACAAATTGACCTAGTCCCAAACTATGCTCTAGGCTTGTACTATTGGGACTAGACAACGATAAACTTACTTATATAAAGAAATATATACTTAAATACATAGAAAACATCCAAGACTCAGGAACAAATACTACAAATATCTGCCCTTACCAGGATTTTAATTTGGGACCGCAAGCTTTGTGGACAAGGTCACTAGTTCACTACCAACTAGGCCAACGTGTCGTCAATATAATATGTATACACGTAAAAACATTTAAGCATCCCAATACTAATATAAATCACAGGACAAATCACAGGACAATGTCACACAAATTAATCTAGTCCCAAACTAAAGTCTAGGCTTGTACTATGGGTACTAGACAACGATAAACTTACTTATATATAGAAATATATACATAAATACATAGAAAACATCCAAGACTCAGGAACAAATACTCGTGCTCATCACACAAATATCTGCCCTTACCGGGATTTGAACCCAGGACCCCTAGCTTCGAAGGCAGGGTCACTACCAACTAGGCTAGCGTGTCGTCGAATTTATTTTTATTTAATAAAAGTAAGTGTTATGTGTACATATATTGTACGTTATGGTTGTATAGATATTGTTTATTATATATAAGTATTGGGCAAACGCTTACTTTTCCAAAACTGTAAACGTTTCAGAATTTATAATTATAAATCTAACCTAACCTAACCTATAGAGTTCTACACGATGGTCCTGAAATAACTCCTGAAATATTTACAGTTTCGGAAAAAAATACGTTTCCCAAAATGTTTTTGAGAAATGAATCAGTTTGAGAAACATTTTTGTGCGAAACGTCAGTAGTACCCTAGTACCCATAGTACAAGATTAAACCATAGTCTGGGACTAGGTCAATTTGTGTAATAATGTCCTCTAATATTTATCTGTGATATATTAATATTTTAAAAGGATGACTAATTTAGAATCATGTCCGCATATTAAAATACGAAACTAACACTTTACGATACAAAAAGGAATTTATGACGTTTTCGACTTCCCTCTTCCCGATACCGTTGCCAGAATGCATACGTCACAAATTGCACGTTTCAAAGTGAAAAAGACCTACAATTAAATCCATGTGAATTTGATTCTTGACAAGTGTGATCAAAGTTGAAATTAAAGTGTATTTAATTTTGACTCAGTTTATTTTAGGTTTAATGTAATGTGACGTAGGTGTTTGTCGCAATGTTTGTTTGTTTGAGTGAGGTCGTTGACTGCGTCACCAAGTATTTCTTTGACGCAAGTATTAAGATTACTGTTGGAATTGCATTTATTTATAAAGCGTATGCGCATTTATGTTATTTTCAGAGTTGTTTTATCAAAGAGTCAGCAGTTATATCTTTAACATAAATGGAATCCAGGATTTTTTTAAAACGGTATTCTTGAAAAAATATGTTTTTGATGTTTGTCTGATTGATTATTTGCTGAGAAAATATATACACTCATTTCTGATATGATATTGCGGATATGGTATTGCGTAGCTGTTCCACACTGTACAGTCGCGATCAATAATTTAGGACCCATTTCAAAAAAAAAAAATAGCCAGTCGTCGTCATTGTCATTAGAGATTTAAAGTCACTCAACCTTGTTGATGTAGAATGTCAGATTGGCTTTGGACCTAAGATGGGTCCTAAATTAATGTTCGTGACTGTACATTAATTTCGGCAGCGTGTGAGTTTTTTTCTCCATTTCAACGATGAAGTTGAAATATACATACAAACATTTTTTGCATATATATATATATAACACAAGTAAGAATAAGCGTACGGAAGATGTAAAGCTTATTTTAAGGCGTGTTAATAATCACAGAATTTTAACGATAGAATTGGCGCCCGCGCAATATTTCTACTGTTACCCCATTAAAACGGCTCGCGTGACTTAAAAATAAATAGCAGATTTAGAATCGACACCGCATACTTTCAATCCAGTGCCAAGAACCCCAAATGGAGCCCATTTTTACATGAAAATTCGTTAGCCAAGTTCTGAATGTTACTTCCAAAAATTGAGAACTAGAAGTCGTCGAACTTTCATTGAGTTATTAACGCAAGTGTTGTCACTTGTTAACAAATTAAAAACTAAATCAATCTAGACGAAGACTGCTAACGTTTGAAACTTATTAACCCAGTTATTGGGTTGAGATTAGAATAGTAACATTTGTCACTTAGGATGCTTCAGTATTGGGTGGTAGTAGTAAAATAGTGGATATTGCCTGAAAAAAAGAATCTAGTGAAGTGTAAGTGGGAGCGAAACAAGCATCTCTTTTTCTTTATTGCTGTAGTAAAAAAAATGTAGACTAATGTGCTTGTAGATTTAGAATTGGGGTTATGACTTTACTCCATATTAAATAACGAACATTTCAAAGAGATTTATTGTGTTCCCGTGTGGTTGCCGGGTTAGAATAGTGCCACTCCATGTCTTCCCATGGATGTCGTAAGAAGCGACTAAAGGAATAAAGGCTTGTAGTACTGTTAGGCGATGGGCTTGCAACCTATCACTAATACCTACACTAGTAAACTTCTTGGACAGATTGTGCAAAATGTATTTATAGAATTATAAACGAGTGTTTTTACAGTTGTTGGTATTGTAAGCCTGTTAGGCGCCTATTCCTAAGCGTAATACTTTACGCACTTTTAACTAAACTACGTAGAATAAAAGTATACGTCTCGCAGTGTTAATATATTCTTTCATTTATTTTCACGTTTAAATATACATTAGTTCACATGTGAATGCCAACGCGGTCCGTTGGAGACTCTGGAGCGTCCCCCTGAAAACCACCGGCGGGCATTCCATATTTCGAAATCTTTTTTATTCAAAAGATTTCGAGACATTTCGACATAACAAAATAGAAAAAAGAAAACAATGAAAGGAGTATGTACTGCTACATCCTTCTTTCATTACAGTATTTCTGTGGCTCTGCCTACCCCATTCTGGGAGTCTGGGAATGAAGGCGTGATGGTATGTATGTCCCTGGATATTTATTTAATAGCCTTAAACGTAATATTATAATATTACATTACATAAATGTGATATGACACTTTTTGTAGGTACGGAAGTACTTTTTTATGTTAAGGAGAAGGCACACGAGCACTCAGGCCACCTGATGGTATATGGAATCGGAGACCCATAGACCTTGGAATTCTCAAGACTATAATCCTAAGACCTCAAATGGGTTGCCGACCCCGAGGACTAAGATGGAATGCCTCTATGCTAGTAATTTCACCGGTCGTCTTATCCCCACACCGGAACACAACAATGCGAACACTGTTGCTTGGCGAGTGGTGGATAAGATGGTGTTAGCGATCCAGACGGACCCTGCACAGCCACCACCACTAGAACTTACAAAACTCATCATACAAGATGAATGAAGTATTTCATAACCATGCGCTTAAAAACAGAATAATCAACGTTAATTATAAAAAGATAAATATTTACCCACAATTAAAGCTCAGAGGGAAGAGCTTTTGTAAAAAGCACCGACAATTCTGAAACGTTTTAATTGTTGTTTGCCGTAATTAAGAGCACATTCAATTTTAAGTAATTTTCATCAATCCAAGCGCTTCACAGGATGTTGAGAAAGAATAATTAATAATACAGACAGGCTTTATATTAAATTTCGTAAATTTTATAAGTCTTAATACCATTCATTTCCTTTAAAAAACGACGCTGTAAATATTTAATTCAGGATTGCAAACATTCCTACAATCTTGCAAATTAAAAAAAACCGGTTTGTTTTCTTTGTTCTGCGAACCATCGCCAATAAGATTGGAGCAGGTAAGGTATAATATTTACGTAATTAGTATGAAATAGGCCAAGAATGTTTTTATTTTGTATGAAAATCCCCTGTCATGTCAAACTGCAGATGATCAATTTTCATATTTCTGAACAGTGTCGAGAAAATTTACTTGTGATGTATGGTAGATAGGCTTCTTCTTCGGCAAATAATTACTACCCTAACTTTAATGAATACGATATTCGTAACGTTAACAACACATACATACATACATAACGTCACGTCTGCATTCCCAGAGTGGGGTAGGCAGAGCTACAGAACTACCAACAACTCTAAACAGACTTGTTGATAATTCTGTAACCACATTTTGCACAATCAGGCCAAGAAATTTACTAGTATATTAGTGACAGGTTGCAAGCCCATCGCCTAACAATACGTTAACAATAATACTGAATAAATTGGAATAGATTAAGAGGTTATGTATTGTGAATGCGTTAACGCATTGTTTAAGTATATTTGAAGGCGTACATTACCTTTTGTACTGCAAACTACAGATGTAGCGAAATAAACGCACGATATCGTTTTTGATCGGGGAAGTTCGTTTCTAGCTTTCTTAGCTGAGCCTATTTCAAAGAGTGATAAAGAGTCCCTGAGTTTCAGTTTAATCCAATTAACCTGTCTCTATCTGAGTATCTACATGATCTATATTCTAAAAAGTACATAAAATAATACATTAAAATTATTGTATGGGTAATGGAATGGAATGTAAATTCGTAGGGAGGTGATGAAACTTTTTTCATATGACTAGTTAGGAGAAAGCAAACGAGCACACAGTCCACCTAATGGTACGTGGGATCTGACACCTCTATAGACATACAATACAATACAAATATTCTTTATTGAACACCACACCATGAAAAGTAAAATACAAATAAAAAAATACTAAGCGAGTCAATACGCGGTCTTATCGCTAAGTAGCGATCTCTTCCAGACAACCTTACAAAGAAGAGAAGTTACAAAGAAACAGAAATAAAGACATTAATAGAAAAATAATTCTTTAGACTACAATCCTAAGACTCCAAACGTGATGCCAACTCTAAGGACTAAGGTGGAATGACTCTATACTCGTACTAGTAATTTCACCATTTTTTCAATTGGTGCCGTCTTAGATGATTTTAGTAGGTATAAACATTTTAATTGCCTGTATCGCAAGAACCAATGATGTCTACTTATTCGTGATAGTTTTGGCTGTAGGGGGGTTATTTAATCGAAAAACTGTTTTCACAAACCCGTAATATTTTTTATAAGACCTATCCAACGACACCCTGCACTATAGGGTAGACGAGAAAAAAAAAACCCACGTTACGTGTCGGGGAGCTACCCTAAACTAAATATTTTTTTTACATTTTATTGTACCACTTTGTTGGCGTGACTAATATGCATATTTATGCCAAATTACAGCTTTCTACTACTAATAGTACTCGTATTTGTGCTAGGCTGCGGACGGACGGACGAACGGACGGACATGGCGAGACATGGGTTCCTAGTTTGACTACGGAACCCTAAAAACCATTGCTTGAAGTTTTCCCTTACTATTATCTAACGAAAACCAAACACTGTTATAGCTGTTCTAAATATAAACCCTATTTAATTCCCCGTTGAATGAAGAGTAAATGTTCCACTTGACGGTAATGCAATCGGCCTTGTTTTGATGGCGGCTCGGGGCCGTGACCATGGCTCTTAATGCTGAGCAATAAGGGCTATTTTTGGAATTTGATTTTATTAACATCAATAGCAATGGGAGTGCCAAGTACACGGAGTTGGGTCTATTTTGTGTGCGACTTGAGGCGTCGGGCACCGAATGTTTAAAAAGGGATTCGGCTTCCCTAATTTCATTTTCTTTGTTCGTTTACATGACATGTGTTGACGTGAGGCTTTTTACAGGATATTTCTGGTTCTTTTATATTAAATAATACAGAGATATTGAACCTTTGTCCTGAACATTTTCTTGGCAAAGTATCATGATAAAATAATGCGACATAAAACTATTTTTAACAATATTACTTTGATAATTGAACTGCTCTTCTTCAGAAAGTATTATAAGTGGCTGCACATTTTTGTACTGTGTCGAACATTTCGTTTAAGGGACATACATATGTACATTAAATCGCGACTGTTTCCCAGAGAGGTAGGCAGAGACAACTACTTTCCACCTGCTACGATACTGACAAAGCTCTTTCGCTTCTTCCACATTCATACATCGAGTCATGCATGCACGTCGGTTTCGGGTACTTAAGATTGGGCCCTTTTCCAGTATTTCCTTGATTAAAAAAGTACGCCTAGGGCGGCCCCTTCCGAACCTTCCACTCACTATCGCACTGTATATTTCTTTCGTCAATCGTTTTTCATCCATCTTAAAATAAGAACTAATGGCATAGAAGGAGCCTTAAAACGAAAGCGTCAATCCATACCTGTCTCGAAAATTTCAATGTGAATAAGAATAAGTTAAAAAAGGTAAGAGTACAGTCCTTGCTAAAACTAGCTGTACATACCAAAGTGTTGTCAACTCGTGTAAACTGGTCTCCAACGTCACCAACTGGACACCGTGGTCGTAGATTATATTATACGCAACAGTGTGCGACAGCAACTGTGTACGACCATGATATTATAGCTTATAGAACTGTCTCTTTTTGGCACACTGAATCCTATTAAGACTGTGCATATCAACTATTTATATGTTGCCTTTTATTGTATCGCTCCTTCTATGCCTTTAGTTTTTTTAGGGTACCTCCCTATACGTAACGTGGGGATGTATTTTTCTTCTCGTCTACCGAGAGGTGTCGTTGTATAGGTCTTTCAAAAATATTGTGGGTTTGTGAATTAAATTTTTCTATCAAAGGATCCGTTTATGAAATATTAAGTTTTAAAGCGCAAATTTTTGTTAGACTCAAGTGTCGTCGCCCCCCCCCTACAGCCTAAACCACATACTTATACTAAAAAACTTAAATGAAAGCACATATAACGAATTTAAAAGGAAAACTATCACGACTAAGTAGACATCATTGGTTCTTGAGATACCAGCGATTAAAGTGTTTATACATACTAAAATTATCTAAGATGACTTGAAATAGAACATTAGTTATTACTAGTTGATTTTTATGTTTGTGGTACTTAACGGCTTCGGAACCCTACACTGAGCATGGTCCGACATGCTCTTGCCCGGTTTTTTATTCTATGAAAGCACTAAAGTCAGCTAAGGCCAACCATACTGGGAACTTTGTATGCGATAAACGCTCATTTGCTTACATCATTTCATTAAAACTATCCACTCAGATGTTTTATAATACTATCTTTACATATTTGTTGTTTATTTTGGTTAGGTTAGCTACATCGAGCTCTTCCCGGTTTTGTGTCTGATGTAACAGCGTCGGAACCTTACATTGAGCATGGTCCGACAGGCTTTTGCCCGGTTTTTCTACGTAACGCGAGTAATAAATATACTGTCAGTTGCGGGAGCAAGTGTAATATAAATAATTAATACGGTCCTGGTAGTACATGCCTTATGTTTGTATTGCCGTACATGTTTATCAAAAAGTAAGTAATTCTTTAGTATATAGGAACTAATACCTCTGTCCCAACATTGGTTAGTTTATCAAAAGCAGTGTATTTTTATGTGTAATAATTTAATTACTTTATGACAGATTATTTGTATAATATCACAATTTTTCTTTATTTATGACGTTTTAAGGCGTTAATATTGTTGGCTTCTTTATTCGAAATGTCGCAAGATATGGTAATATACTGTATTAAACTCTGTTGAATTGGAACGGAAGTTATCAAATTGAAGGCAATATTTAACCAAAATTTGAACGAACTGGATTTGGACCTGCCTATTCGTTGTAAATAACTCTATTTTCAAGATTCAATGCTGCTTGTTTCAAATGCTGTGTTATCCCTGCAGACTTCCAAATCCAACACCCAATGATCTCCATAAAGGCCGGCAAGCTTAAAACCTCCAAACAAACATCACGTTCCGTTTGTCTGTGGCCATCGACGAATCGGCACGTCCCTTCCTCCAGCCCAAGGAAGTAACAAACCACTCAAAAAACACGGACACAAATATCGGACCCAATTATAGGTCAAATAATCACAAGGCCGCCGGTGTTTGCAGTCAGTACAAACGTGTAAGCAAACGTTGGCTGTATTTACGGATTATCTTGGCCATGAAGATTATCAAATAAGATAGAAGGGCCTAGGGCTATTCGAATACCACCATTCTATCTGCCCTTCGACATGCCGCTATAAATAGAAAATAATATATTCATTTCACTTCAGGCAACCTGGGCTGGGATTCTACACTGTAATAACGATATCGTCTTTGACGTGTTTCCGTATTGTCAACGTTTTGATAACTCATGTCATTTACAATAATGGCGACTATGACATAAACGATTCTAAAACACGTCAAGCGCGATATCGTTATAACGCAGTAGAATAGAGGCCAAGGCCCATATTTCCAACCCATTGCAAATATGGGGGACCTTCGTTTCGTCAAAAAGTTTTTGGTCAAATGTTTCATTTCCCAAATTGTCATTTGCCAACCCGCTTTGTTTTCTGTAACCGTAAATATTTCAGGATTTTATAAAAGCTAACCTAACCTAACCTATAGGGTTCTACACGATGGTACTAAAATAAATTCTGATAAATTTATATAACACTAGCGACCCGCCAGCGGCTTCGCCCGCTGCATTTTTTTTTGTTTCTATCATGTCACTTAGGGGTATGAAAAATAGATGTTGGCCGATTCGCAGACCTACTGAATATGCATATAAAATTTCATAAAAATCGGTCCAGCCATTTCGGAGGAGTATGGTAACTAACACCGTGACACGAGAATTTTATATATTAGACTGATTTGGCAAATGAAAAATTTGGAAAATTAAACATATGTCAAAAATTTTTTGGCCGCTCCCATTCGCAATACTTTACAGAACAATATATAACTTGATTTTTTTTTAATATTACTTCTAAAACACTTTCGCGGAAATCGCCAAACAAGGTACACCTCGCCCAGAATTCCTCCTTAAAAAGGTTGACAGATCTTTGGTCCTACTGGCATATCTCACCAAAAAAGACTTAAAATTAACCTTGTGGCAGGGTTCAGCCAATCAACCCTCAGGGTAGCTCCAGTCTTAAACCGATCATACTCTACGAGCTCTTTCACCTCTTTAGCACCAGCTGTAAATCAGCGCTGTGGCTACTAATGCTGAGCTGGTGGCCCTTTGAGTGTCTCTAGATAAAAACACTCAAAGGTGAACCGGTGAAATTACTAGCATAGAGGCATTCCATCGACTACGATGCCACCATCATGCGATGCTGAGGACTACCTCAGGCTAGTCCTCCTGTCCGCATTTGAGGTCTTAGGGTTATCGTCTTGAGAATTCAAATGTCTATGGGTCTCAGATTCCACTTACCATCAGGTGGCCTGAGTGCCCGTGTGCCTTCTCCTTAACATAAAAAAATAAATAGTTGTATAAGTTATTTGCACTTGGTTTTGTAATTATTTTAGGCACTAAATAAACGTTTTTGTTCTTTTTTTTCTTTAGAGTAATGTAATCGGAAGTTTGGGACCCGTACATTTGCGTTGTGTGCGTCAGGACACAGCGAGTGGTCAGTCTGGTCGGTGCGGTGCCGCATAGGTTCCGCGCATGCGCTTCATCTTCCTCTCCATCCGGCTAATACCATCTCATCTTTATCTTGCTTGGGATAAGTCGCTATGTAGCTAAAAGTACCTACCAGTTGCGTAGTGTGATCGTCTCATTTACAATACAATACAATACAATACAAATATTCATTATTAGCTTTCGCCTGCGACTTCGTACGCTTCGTACACTTTCCCGAACACATGGTTGAGAGAGGCGATGGCTGAGATACGCGTCATACTCGTGAACGGGTGCTGTTTGTGGGGTCCGGTCTGTTCACGTTTGCAAGGACTGGTTCTTCAGTTTACTATTCTAGATATGGCTTTTGACGTAGAGACCTCGTCGTGTTGTTCTCCTAGACTTATTATTTTTAGTTTAATGTTATTAGCCTTACATTTGTATTGATTTTATTTGTTCAAGCTTTAATCATTATTATTTATTACTTTATTAAGTACGTGTAATGTAACTTACTTTTAAGTATTTCTGTACTTTTTTTTGAAAAAATGACCTTCTGCTGGAGTTTCTTGGCGCTTCTTCTCCGCAATGATGGTCTTATCTGAAGCGCTAGTAAATTCACTTCATATTACCGACGTGTAAAAGAGCCCCATGGGGGCCTATTTACTGAATAAACATTTTGATTTTGATTTTGTATAAATCCGATCCCGAGGGAATAGCGATATGAAAGGTAGCCTATGTGTTAATCCAAGGTATAAGCTGTTTTTATTCCAAATTGCATCTAAATCCGTCCGGTACTTTTTGCGTGAAAGAGTAACAAACATCCATCCATACTACAAACTCTCGCGTTTATACTATTAAGTGGGTATGAACACCACATACAAATACAGCACGAAAAGTAAAATACAAAGAATATGTTACTAAGTCAGTCAATAGGCGGTCTTATCGCTTCTTAGCGATCTCTTCCAGACATCCTTACAAAGAAGAGAAGTTGAAAAGAAACAGAAATACCTAAATTGGTAGGCTGTGAAAACTAAACTAACAAATGGAATATAAAAATTAAATAAAATTAAAACAAAACCCAAACATCCGAATGTCATATATAAATAAACACATAAACCTTCTATAGTTATTCTTCTTTGCCGCAGACGCCGGCCGTATGGAGCCGACCTCGCGAAAAGCAAATAAACGCCATTGTGTAATGGTGCGCGCGCGCACCTCGCGGCTTTAGCGCCGCACGCTGTTTGCGCGTGATCATGGAGCTTTTGGGCAACATTTTTCTCGTCAGCCAGCTATAAAAAGATAACAAAGCGATTTAAAAATAAATATTATGCAGAATCCAAACTTGCCAAGCGTGTGAATGGGAATGAGTTAATGTAACTGACATAGCGTTACTCCTTTCACTGTCTGGAACTTGGGAGGTTTTGACACTTCCTAATACGGCTAAAGCTGATTTTTGATGAGTTTTAAAGTCCGGATTTTAACGCTGGTGAAATAAACAAGACTAAATCTAACAAGGGTAACAAAAAACCTTAACCCATTTGATATTTTCATGTACTCATGGCTCCCGTGTGGTTGCCGAATTAGAATAATGCCACTCCAAGTCTTCCCGTAGATGTCGTAAGAGGCGACTAAGGGAGTAAAGGCTTGTGGTGCTGTTAGGCGATGGGCTTGCAACCTTTCACTACACTGTCAATACATTAGTAAACTTCTTGACCTGATTATGCAATATATGGTAACAGAATTATAAACTAGTGTTTTAGAGTTGTTGGTATTTCTGTAGCACTACTCTGGAAATAAAGGTGTGACGTTATGTGTATGTGTGAGTACTTAGGGTAACTATCAAAAAGTAAAACCTACGAGACTCTTACTATAAAAACCAATCTAACGATACCCTGCAATTCCTATCAAACGATAAAAAATATCCTCCATCTTGGACAGTCAAAATAACTATGGTACTTATCCCCGGTTTTCCGGTTAACCATCATTTGATAGAAAACGTTTCACAAACTGATTCATTTCACAAACATATCAATTGGCAAATAGCTTTTTTCCGAAACTGTAAATAAGCTAGGGTTTTTATAAAACTAACCTTTTTTTTTCTCTGTGGAAATCCTTAGTAGATACCTAGAGCTACCTGGGGGGCGAGTGATTATGTCGGACTCGCACCGACTACCCCTGAGGTGTTCCTTCTCCCAACTTGGACGAGGTCGCGGGAGTGGTATTCCATCCGCTAACTCGTCCATCGGCGTTTGCCCTTACGGGCCCATCTTCATTGGCGTTTTTCTCTCTCCGTTAAGAGGACTGTGAAGCAAAAAAGTCATACAAAATGCGATAACGTTTTTCTCCCCTTAAACATTGTCCAAATTTTACGATTTTTGAATATATTATATGTAGATATTATGAAAAACTATGTCTGTACGTTTTCCTTTCCAAGAAAATATTTATTGGAATGAATATAAAATAAAAAAAAAACAAAATCGGAAACGTACAGACCTAGTTCTCCATAATATCTACAACATATTCAAAAATCGTGGGAATCGGATTAGATTTAGGGGTGAGAAACGTTATCGCCCGGAGCTAAATTCGTATGGATTATTTTTGACAGCTACGCGATTTAGGCATCCCTTCACAATCCTCTTAAAGGCGCCCCGAAACACTCGGGGACTTAACTAACCTAACGTAACCTAAAATATTTACGGTTACGGAAAAAGCGGTTTGCCAAATGATATGTTTGTGAAACGTTTTTTTTTAACAAATGACTCGATACGTCTATTCCCATTAGAAAGTGGGCAACTATATATCATTAGGCCAGTTCGACATCGAATTAAAACACTAAATTGTAATCTGGCAACCGTGCAGTGAATAACAACCTCGCCCCATTTCGGTTAGTTTAAAAATAAACTAACTGGACGCGGAAACCAGTTTAATCTGGCCCTCCTCTCCCCCCTGGCGTGACGACGTTCAAATGACTAAAGGGAATTGCTGTGTGTTAAAAGAGGTCTGGTTAGAATGGTCTAGTAACATATAGGCAATCGTAAATTGTCAGAAGAATTCTATGGTACGAATGCGACAGTATTTTATTAGGATAGTGGTACATTTTTAAATTAGAACGTTATTAGATTTTTACGGTTTGTCGAGTCTTCGCAACACAAACGATAAACCAAAGTCATTAGAGAACAGGCATAATACAAAAAACAAGGTAATTGAGAAAAAGGAAGAACGTTTGTTCAGTAATTATCAAAGTTATACACAACAATAGTAAAAAACATGCTTTAGGTTTTATAAAGATACCAGCCCTAATTGCGAAAGCTTCGCAAGCATATTGGTTTTAGATGTCATAAAACGACTTTCAAATATATATTTTTTACTCGTCGATTAAAATCTGTGTATTAAGATTCCATAGAGAATACTGTAACGTCAGTCTTTTCATCGTTGAATAGTCTATGTTACTTCCGAAACGACCAAAATAACTTTTTCGATACGCTCTAGGCAACCGAAAAAAATTGAATTAGAACCTCGTATTTAAATAATATGTATGTGCCCTTGTTTAAGAAGACTCGATGCGGTGCAAAATTGCCAATGTATGGCATTTTGGAACGTAGCAGCATCGCGTCATCTGTCAAAAATCTACTTAAACTTGCTGCTGTATCCAGGGCATAAAGTACGCTTTGTGATTGGCTAGTATTTTTAGCTTGGCACAGTACTGCAACATTACGGTCGCCGGTGGTGTGATAACTTTTCTTTTCAAAGCTATGAAGTTTACGTTTTTCCTGTGCAAATAAAAATCAGACCTTAAGCTTAAAACGTTAAAATATAAACTAAGAAAATGAGTAGTGACAGTGACGAAACATCTTTAACTCCTCAAGAAATAACTATTTCAATTATCTTGTTTTAAAAGAAGTCGGATAGTAGAACTAGACAATATAGTACTTACGATATTTAGTTTTGTTATATAGTTACTCGTATTAATGATTTAAATTATTAATTTAAATGAACTCGTAGAAAAAGTATTGCTCACTATAGTGTCATAATCATAATTATACTTTTTAATCTCGTACCTTACTTAGCCCACTCAGCAAGCTTCGTGGCCTAAACACGGTACTCGACTAAAAAGCTCTCTATTATAATTTATAACACGATTGTGAAAAATACTATACAATTAAAAAAAGTGTCCTTTAATGGCTATTATTATTTTATTGAAACACCTTTCAACGAACGTACCATTACGCAGAATTATCATTTCTTCGAAAGGCATCGTATGTGTTTTTTTAAAGTCTCAAGCTTATCATTCGTAATTAATGTTAAATTTTTATTACTTATTTAATAAAAATCTACATTCAGACAATGTCATCCATAAGTTAGTAAAAACATTTAAAATCACATTAATAACTACGGTTAATACAACATTTCAAATTCAAAATGATAATAAATGACACAAATATACAATAGAATAATAAATAATCAAATGAAACGAATTAG